>CM070699.1:1910136-3110136 GCA_036346265.1 Melocanna baccifera
TTATTTAATTTATTTCATCAATAAATGCCTTTATGCAAATTAACCTTGCAGCCCTCCTTTGGTAAGCCTTACATATTATATTGCATTTATTGTTACAAGCGACTTGCTTGAGTACCAATGTACTCACGGCTTTACGCCTATGTTGCTCGATTGAGGAGAGGAGTACTATCACAGGAGGTTCGAAGGAGAGTTCTACGACGACTTCACGGATTAGGCCGTTCTCCACTCGATAGCACGTGGCTTGTCGATTGGTCGCTCACGCTTTATTTTGGATTTCATTTGCTATTTTGTTAAGCCCTTAGGCTAGAGTTATTGTAAGCTTGGCCATAAGGTCGTACCTTTGATATTTTATCGATATTCGAGTTTCCTTTTATTATTATCGTGTGTATGGCTGTGATGACATCTATGTTTGTTGTGTGCACTAGCGTGATCTGGACTAGTGCAGTTTACGAGAGATCGAGTTTGCATATTCGGGTCTCGGCAGGCGGCAGCGGCGACAGGCGACGCAGAGGAGGAGGCGGCGGCTCACGGCGGGGTCTTCGGCAGCGGCGGCGGGGCAGCGCGGAGAGGTGCACGGCGGCGATAAGCGCGGCGCGCGAAGCGCGAGGAGCGGCGGCGGCGATGGCGGGTGCACGCGAACCGAGGCGGATGGCGTTTAAATCACGCGAACCGAGGCCACCGATCCGACGCGGCGCGAGCGCGACGCGGCGGGGCGCGTCGGCGGCGTGCCGCAGACGGCCGAGATCACGCGAGGAAGATCGGGCGATCGTGGATGCGCGAGATCTGGCGCGGTAGGGTTAGGGTTACGCGCGCGCGAAGCGCAGATGGGCGCCGCGTGGCAGGCGGATCGGGTGGCGCGCGCTGGCCTTGGCGGGATCGGTCGAACGCGGCCTTGCAGTTGGCTGGAGTGGTGCCACGTGGCGGTGGGGAGGATCGGACGGCGGAGAGGCGCGGCGCGGCGCTAGGGTTTCTGCGAGGCTAGGTGGCGCGGATGCGTCTTAGGTGGCGAAGGCGCGCGATGAGGCGGCGAGGAAGAGCTGCGCGGCGGGAAGCGAGCTGCGGCGACGCGTGGTAGGAGGAGGCGAGGCTGGGGAGAGGTGGGCGGATTGGTGACACGCGGGCGGGGAGAGATCCGTGGCGAAAGATTTTCCCAATGAAGCTCTTTTGAAATTTCAAATAAAATTCAGGGCTCTAGAAAATAGCACATAAATCCCAAAAATTCACCAAAAATATCAGAAAATTCCTTGAGACCCGAAGAATTCAAATAAAATATTTTCAACTTATGTTAATGTTTATTTTACTCAGATTAATTCATTTTAAAATTCAAAAATTCATTTGAAGCTTAATTTAATTTGAAAATTCGAGAAAATTTCTTGTGACACAAGGAACTCAATTAAAATACTTTCAGCTAATGTTGAAGTATAATTTAATCTTATTAAATTCTTTGAAATTCTGAAAATTCTTTTAAGTTTACTTTAAATTCAGAAAAATTCCAGAAATTGATTTTTAAATTCAAGGTTTTAAAAATCCCCAAAAAATCAGGATGTTACACCCACATGGTTTGGATAGCTTCTCATGCCGCCGTTGCCATATTCTTGGTTGCTAGAGGCCAACAACTCAGATAGAATGGCTTAAAGGATTGCCATCAATGCTTTATATTCTGAATTTATCTCCAGCTGCAAGTTTAGAGGTATGACCCTATATAAAGCCCGCACGGAGATGTCTCACTGTACATTACTTAGTACTTTCGGGTGTTTGGGTCATGTCGAGTGCAAAGCTAAATTTGAAGAAACTTGATGGTTGAAGTATTCCAATGGTGTTCATTGGATACAAAGTCGGAAGTAAGGCATACAGGATGTTTGATCCTGTTGGAGACAGATTACACATCACTCGAGATATTGTATTTGATGAAGGAGCAAGCAGGACTGAGGTAAGATAGAAGCTAGGTTAGATACTTCTATGCCAAGGGAGTATTTCTTTGAGCATTCTGATGCCGATCGGTTCTGAAAGATTGACACCATGAAAATTCAGAGGTTTCAACACCAAGCCATGAGCTGGGTAGAGGGGAACAGACGCCGTTGTTTTCAGCAACACAAACACCTGTGCTACCGATTGTGCCGTAGGTAGTGAGTGCATAACCCCACCAAGCAATGTGTCATTGAAAACCGAGGATAGGCTTAGATGGTACCGAACACTTCAGAATCGTTACGACAATATTGTAGTCCATATGTTACTTGACTCATCCGATGATGTGTGTCTTCTCACTTTCGATGAGCCTGAATCCTTTGGTGAGGCCGAAGCTCAGCAGTGTTGGAGAACGACCATGAGAGAAGAGATCAAATGCATTGAAGAAAACAAGACTTGGAGTCTTGCTAATTTGCCAGTCGGGAATAAACGCATTAGGTTGAAGTGGGTATACAAAGTCAAAAAGGATGTCCAAGAAAATATTACGAGGCATAAAGCATGTTTGGTATTCAAAGTATACATTCATGTGACACCTCACCCATGATGGCCCATGTGTGTGTGCACATGAGGTGTAGATTAGTCCCATATTGCTAATTTAGCATGAGTAGCACCAACATATAAACCTATAGACACCATTAGTAATAACCTTTGGTTAACCGTTTCTGCGAAGTGAGGGCGAAAGTGTAAGCGATTATTCGTGTGCGTAGCTTATCCATAATGGGGTTAGGCCTAAGCGGTTTGGATCCTAGGGCGTTCGAAATGGTATCGAGCCAACTCGTGGTTACAGGCGCGTCTGAGTCGGGGGCATGGGCATATGGCGCATGGCGTGTGTGGGCCGGAGTGGACACATGACATAGTATATGTACCGGCATTGGGCGCACGAAGCGTGTGCCAAGAGGAAAGATCCTGGTCATTTGCCCGGTGTGGGTATGTTGGACCGACGAGGACATTGGGTTCTCTTAGGGGTGTATGTGATACCCGGCCTATAATGGCCCATGTGAGTGTGTGCACATGAGGTGTAGATTAGTCCCATATTGCTAGTTTAGCATGAATAGCACCAACATATAAACCCATAGGCACCATTAGTAATAACCTCCGGTTAACCGTCTTCTGCGAAGTGAGGATGAAAGCGTAAGCGGTTATTATGTGTGCGTTGCTTAACCATATTGGGGTTAGGCCTAAGCGGTTTGGATCTAGGGTAGTCTCAAAAACAAAAGATTGTTGCTCTATCATCCTGCGAGGTAGAGTATATAGCAGCAACAATAGTTGTGTGCCAAGGAATTTGGATGACGCGTTTACTTCATGATCGATGGACAAGAAGCTGGGTTGTAGCAAGTTATATGTGCATAACAAATCAGCTATAGTTTTGGCTAAGAACCCTGTGTTTCATGATGGTAGCAAACACATCGACACACGTTATCATTTTATCAGGCAATGTGTGTATGAAGGAAGTATCGAGATCATCTTCGTCTGTTCAGAAAAACAACTTGCGAATGGATTCACAAAAGCATTTGTGAAAACTCAGTTCCAGAAACTAAGGAGGAGGAGACTCGGGATGGTGCAAGAGCGGAGAAATTAGGGAGTGATTGTTGGTTAATTTCACCACACCAGAGTCCAAAATAGAATTTCTTTCATGTTACCTTTAGTATACATTTTTTGTATCCTACATGTAGTAGAGTTCAGAAAGTTCTCCGTTTATGTTTCCTATTTGATTTTGTAAACCGATTTAAATAAGTAATCTTGTGTATAAATAGAGAAGATAATCAAGGAAAACATGTGGCAGTTTGCACATGGCAAAACTTTGTGTTTCTACATTATCTCGTAGCCACTGCAATCTCCGTCTAGGATGGAAAAAGAGCCTTTGATCGAATGCAATCGAAACGATCGGACCAGATTGATCACACAGTTTTCGGGTTACCAAATATATAGTGTATGTAGGATCTTTAGACCTGAGATCGTCATTGTTTCCTACATATGTAATAGTTTACTTAGGGGTTACAAATACTACTTCATGGTGGGTGGTCATAAAGGTAGCTTTCGGGTTTACTATGAAACATGTGGAGGAATATGAGCGATTAACATGGAATTTGCCCCTCCTATATAACTGGAGAGATATCTCTGGGCCCCTCGATGTGGATGGATTAAGGAAGTGCATGGCCATATCGAATGTGGTTGAAGAGTCAATTACAACTGAGTAATCCATCATATGTTTGAGTGAAGGACCGAGCTATCATAGGATGGCATGCTTCTCGCCTTGAGTTCGATCTAGTATCGTGAGGCCAAGGTGTTGGTACATAAGCATTATATAGATTCATCCGATATGATCTTTATGTATATTTGGGGTTGTTATGTCCTGCTAGGGATCGCTACCGAGCTATGGACCAGAAAGGTGTTTTCAGCCCAGGGCCAAATGTACATGAATCTATAGGGTCACACACTAAATGGGCTGAAACGATAAGGGTCTAGATGATAGTTTCTGAGTGGGATTCGATCTCCACTCTTATCGGATAAGGATCCGATTGGAGGCTATATAATGAGAGGTGCGGGGGCTTAGGGCGACATGCCAAAAAACCCTAGCCGCCACCTCTCATAACCCCTGCCGTCTTGTGTGCTAGCACACCAATGCATGGTGTTCCCTCCTAGATGTGTGGACCTCGGTAGAAGCGCTTGATTCTGACTGCGGTGCTAATCGGGACGATCGCAAGAAGGAGGCGGTTGGTGGAGGGCGATCAACTACTTTCGCTTACACCGCGCTCTTCGTTGAATCGGTTGCTTCAACTCTACTTCCACCTGCTGCGCGTCTAGTGGTAACGATCTATGATATCTTACTCACATGGCTTCCTAGTTTACGTGGTAGAATTTTTTTATTTGTGTTAGTGTAGCCTACCCGTATCCCAACAGTGGTATCAAAGGCACGTGTAATATTTGATCTAGATTGGTCGCATATAGTTGATTTGTGGTGGTAGTAGATTGGATCGATTACTAGTCTAATAAGATAGTTTAGATTGGTTCATGTTATTTGATTGGTTTAGGCTCTGATTGATAAGATCAATCGGTTTCGGCGATAGTAGATGGGTTCGAAGGAGGTATGAATTGATAGCATGAGTTCTTGTTCTTTCTAGAAACCTCCGTGCGATCATTCGGGACCGCCGTACTAGGTAATCCTACCGCGCATTGTAGGTTTATGTGTTCATATCACATGATAGAATTGGATTCTGCACATAACTCGTTTTTGCAGGGTTGTGTGAATAGTATGGCCCAAAGTGTATGTGATGCATGTATGAGTTTTTCATGGCATGCGTGTCATGTTGATTTATAGCCATGGGCTACATATTATTGTATAACGGCCTGTGTGTCGACATGTGATGCTTGAATTTATATATGTAATTCATGTTAGCTGTTAGGATTAATAGCTAAGTAGATGAATATAGTGAACTCAAGCATTGATAGCTCGATGGACGGGAAGCGTAGTGATGGAGATTATCGTGCTAAACGCCATACTATATCACAATTTAATATGATTTAATTGTGAATACTTTTATGTTCTTGTTATGCTACTATTCTTGTTATTGCTATCTTAGGGGTTTTTAACATGATAGAATAGCATCCCTCTAGAAAAATTAAGTAAAACTTGATGCCCTTCTAATAGTTGCACCTATCAAAATTTTGATAATTAACTGGTAGATCTACCAAAGTAGGGTGTCATTAATTATCTCGATAAGATAGGGTAAAGTATTGGACACTTCATGTGAGAACCCGGAGTTGAAACTCTTGGCCCCACATGTATTCTGATACTAGTCCCGGATCAATGCTAGTACACGGTTAAGCAGTTGATACATTGCCAACCACACTTTATTACAATAATAACTGAAGTTCATACTTCTTGGCCATTGCCTTACAACTGAGGTTCACAGAACCACACCAAACGAAAATTCAGCGGAAGCAAAAACAACTACTCGAGCAAACGGCCCATCAATCTGCCACAACCATTTGGCTGGAGCAACGCGACCTAGTCCTCTTCAAAGCCTTCTCCTCCAGCTTCCTCGAAGTAGCGGTAATCATCCTCCTGAGCTTCATAGTCTTCTGCTATAGGATTTGGAGTGCAGCGTGTGAGTACAAAAATGTACTCCATAAGTCTTGGGAAAGATGCAATAGATCTGAGAGCTTAACAAAGAATGGTTATATGGTTCTTTTTGCAGAAATCAGCATTTTATTTCAAATTTATATACTTATCTTAAAAGCAACTTGTTAAACAACTTATTTTCAATGATTGAAATTAGATAAGCAATTTAGTGAAGGTTTCATCCACTTACACTAATAACATAGGCTATGTCCGCCAAGATTTAAAATGATGGTTACAACCACCTGAACTGGTTCTATCCACTAGACCAAAATTTTGAGAGTTACATCCACTCCCAAGTTTTCCAAAATATTTTATTTTTAAAGTCAAAATCAAAGGTCTACCATGTGAATGCATTCCTTGCCCGCCTTACGGTGGGCACGGCTGTCGAATAGTTTATTACTCTGCGAGTTTGTGCAGCTTTACCCACAAGAGATAAATTATCTTAATAGTCAACATGCTTCCTTTGGCATAAGACCAGATAAAATATCACAAAGCTTTTCCCCTACTCTAGTCTAGTTAGATACCACCATTGAGGTTTCACATTGAAGGGTTAAATCCACCACGATCGAAGCCCCTCTTGCGCCATGTGAGTCTGATAAATCCTGTCCCTCACTGGGAGTAAACCGATAAATCCTTGGTACCCATTTTTCGATGGCGGCATCTATACTAAACTATCGTAAGTTAGTTAGCTAGGTTGTACCCATTTTAACTTGTGGTTGTGCGGAAATGCTCGGTTTGGACAAACACAAGAGTCGGTCCTAAATGACTAGGGTGGAACATTCACAATCCAAGTTCTTGTGCTAATTCCGCACCAGCCAACCTTTCAATCCACCCTGGTCAAATTTTATTTTATATATTTCCTTTTATTTTGAAATAACAGTGACAACCTCTATTGCCACTAATTTAACAAACATATAAAATTTAAAATCATTCATCAATAGATTTTTCCTCATACAGATGATTTAAAGGAACAGCTAGACTAAGCATTTACTATTATTCTAAATTCTACAAAAAGTAATACTAACTCATCTATGAGCCAAAAGGTATCCTATGTTGACAAAGGTACATGGTAAACAATTCCAAAGGAGGGTATAACAAGTTTGGGTATTTATCTAAATTTTCTACAATTAAAATTATCAATTTATATAACATAGCCATGCAATTAAATTTAAAATATTCATAAAATCATTTACAAAATTTAGGAGCAAAATGGTCAAGGAGACTTGCCTTCTTGCGCACTATATGATCCCTCTTCTTGCGTCTCGACAAACTCTTGGTGGCGTCGAGTTCTACACGCAAACGATAAAAGTAAATAAATAAATAAATACAAATAAAATCACAAAAATATAAAATATATATCTGGAGTAAGGTTATGATTTTAGATAAATTTAGAAATTTGAATCACTGGATTCGGAGTTGGACGACGGAGAAACGAGCAATTGGAAGCTTGAATGGATTGGAAAATTCCAGAAAATGCAAAACCGAGAGAATATTCTCTGGAATCTTATTTTTGGCTGATTTTAGATTTATTTGAGTGTATGACAAGCGGGACCCGGTTGTCATTGACTGAAGTAAAAGATGGCCAACTAACGAGGAAAGGAAAAGTTTGCATTTCTCGGACTTGAACCAGAACCTAATGGTTGTCTAGCATTGCTTCGCCATCTGCGCTAAGATATCACATGTCATAGCTTCTCACAACTAAATAGATGAGGTCACGGCCACGGGGACAGCGAGCAACCGCGCAGCTCGTGACGTCGAGCGCCGGTGACCGACGGAGATGCCGCGCAACTCCGCGAGCGCCAACTAGGAATTCTACATGTACAAATCGCGTATGGGAGAAAATGAGAGTTTGCATGGCCCATGCATGCATGCTTTGCTAACGACAAGAAATGAGGAGGCTGGCACATACACATCCAAAATGTTACGCTGGGAAAACTAGAAGAGAATGAGGAGCTGAGCACACACAAAGGATGAACTCTTGGGCTAACAATTTGGATTAAAGCTAACAACAAAAATGCTAATATGACATGAGCATATCTAGCTTAATACCAACACAGACATGCATACAACAAGAGCCACAAGAGATTGCTAACAAGTTTCTTTGTGAGATAAAGAGGTGAAGCTCTCGATCAAAAGTTTGGAAAATTGCTCACGGAGGCAGTACTTGCGAAGGAGGTTGGACAGCGAACACAAGCGGCGCACGGCACGGCTTTGGCCCAAGACAAAAATTGCACGGGAGGACGAAAGGATTGGCAAGGGGAAAAGGAAAAGGGAACACGGTCACGAGGGTCTAATTTAAAGCTTGAGTGGAGAAAGAAACTGATGAAAACTGAAGGAATGAATCAGTGTTGATTGCGGCCACTAGACTTGAAACTGCCGAATACAAGGAGGACGTCCCTTGCTGCAAGCCAATAAATTTTTTTTTGTTCAATGGTTTCGGTTTTCAGTAGCCCTCAATAACTCTTGGTTTGCTCAACTAAAGAAATGAAGAGAGAGAGAAACAGCCACTGGAGGTAGAAGATGAACAGGAAACTCAATGAAGAAGGAATAAATAAAAGAGAGGGAGGAAGACAAATAGGAAGGAAAGATGGAGCAGCTGGCTGCACCGTTGAAAGATTTAGTGGGTTAAGTGTGCTGGCTCTAGAAAATGCAGGATGGGTGACTGATGGGAAACACCCTTTTGCTTGTTTGTTTTTTCTTTTTCTTTCCCTTTTTTTTTAAAAAAAGAGAAGTACCAAGAATAATAGCTTGAATCTAGAAAATTTTGAATGGATATTTTTCTAAAAATTTGAAGTTTTAAAAATTTGAATTCAAAGTTTTGGATTTGGAATTTGAATTAGAATTTAGATTGGAAACAAGATTTTGAGATTTCCTTCCAACAAAACACAAATAATCCAAATAAGATACAAATAATATTTTTAAGTAATTAATTTAAATTAAATTTTAAAGAAGCGAATTTTGGGATGTTACACTTCATGTATAATATTGGTTTAAATTGACTAGGTTTGTCAAAATAGTTTTGGGTCTAGGGGCATAGTGTTGAGGCCAGGACATATGGATGTCACTCAACAAACAAAAGTTGCATGTAATGCAATTAGTTAGGAGTTGTTTACCTACGTCGCTAGGTTTCTAGTAGTGATGCCAAAACTCACTATATGTTATTGGAGGGTACATAATTTTAGACATATAGTGGGAGTAACTTTTATTAAATTGTTTAATAGAAGATTTCATATAAACATAGTGGTGAATTTTTGCATATATTTTTATGTTGTAGAAAATGCCAACATCTACTTCCTCCACACCTGGTTTTAACCTGCGATCTATTTTTGAGAAAGAAAAACTAAATGGAACAAACTTCATTGACTGGTACCGCAACATGAGAATTATTCTCAAACAAGAAAAGAAGGAATATGTTCTAGAGGTTCTATATCCAGATAAACTAGCTGCAGATGACACTCGTGCTCAAAAGAATGAGTATGATAAACATTGTAATGACTCACTTGATATTAGCTATCTCATACTTGCCACCATGAACTCTGAGCTTCAGAAGCAATATGAGAACACGGATGCCTATAATATGATTGTGGGACTTAAAGGTATGTTTGAGAACCAGGCAAGGGCTCAAAGGTACAACACCTCTTGATGAGGACATCCCAGTTGATCAGCTGCCATCGTAAGTAAACCATGAGGTAACCCATGAACCGGTTACATAAGCACATGGCAAAGCTACACTAAACAATGTAAGCCATGTAATGGAACAAGGACCGCTTACGCGAAGCCATGCCAAGATGCTACAACAACAGGTGATTTCACTCTTTGCTGAAATTCATTTCAATGTAACCGAAAATTTTATACTACCTAAATCATATATACTATTGTTACTCAGGTTCACACATGAGGAAATGGAGGATATTGAGGTGGAGAACAGTTACACCAAAGATGAGAAAGATTACATGGAGGATAACAAGGATGCTGCACATGTTGAAGAAGGTTACGCGAACAAGACTACAGCTTACACAGCAAGAGCTGCAACTTCATGTGGATGGATGTACCAACCTATAAAGTTTTGGGTAGCATAATACATATGCTTGGAAAGCTTATCAAGTCTAGTTTCTAACGCAATAAACGGCGCATCATTTGGACTTCCCAATAAGGAGTTATGGCTGTTTTAGTGGAGACTGTACAAAAGCCCAACAGCCACGCGAAGCTCCTCAGGAATTCATTTTGTGGAGACCTTTCAGCTAGCCTATCTTCAGAAACACAAGAGCCATTTCACACTCAACTAGGAGGGTTATTCCTAGTATAAATTCCCCTTGTATCTAAGCTATTGAGAGATGATTGAGAATCGAGTACAAACCCCCTTTTGTTCACCTGTGTGCTAACAAATTCAAAGAGTGATTTCTATCCCTTTGCTCTTGTTTCGTGGGGTTTACAAAAGCGACCGCGTCATCGGCACCTAATCCCTACTCCTGGTCCATTGATTCCAGGTTGCGTAGGTTGGTTCCTTGAGAGTGTGGTTGGGCGAATCGTTGGTTTAGGCTATCAGATAGAGATGGTGGTTGGCTCCTTGTGCATGTCGTCAGGTTGCACTTGTTATCCGCTGCTTGCAGCAAGTTATCTGATTGTTCTTTAGCTAGTTATCTTGTTCATAATCCTACGCCGTGAAGATCGGGACCGAGCCTCATCATTTGGTATCAGAGCCTTCGTTGCCACGGTAGGATTCTTTACCCTTTGCTACATATATTTTGTGTTCGTCCTATCCATCAAAAAGCCACAAAAATATTTTCCATAGACCTTTGTTTCAATTTGTTATTTTAGTGAGTTTGGTTAAGTTTCAGTCCATTAGAGTCTTTGTGTGTCCTTTGTGCCTTTTCATATCCCTGAAAATCCCCACAAAAAGAAAGAGCGTAACCGATTCATCCGTTGCATAAACTGTGATCCTATCAAGTTATAGCTACTAGTTTTGTTTGATTTTCTATCGTAAAGTTGTATAAGTGTCATATCTGATATTTTTTGTTAGTATTGTAAAAAAAGTGTCAAAAAAAAGAGAGAAAAAAGTTGCAAAAAAAGAGAGTTGAGAAAAAGTTGTGAAAGAGAAGGTGAAGGATCAGATTGTTTATGTGCACAAGTGCTGAAATTTTTTTGTATCAAGTTGTGTAACCAATTTGTTATATTTTCTTTGGTGCAAAATTTTGCTTGGGTTTGATTTCAACACTTGCATTCTGAGTATACTCCTTGTTTGCATCAAATCTGAATTTTCTTTACGCGTGCGTTGATCCGTTTACATCACTCATATCTTGTGGTCAGCACTAGGCATTGATCTTCTAGTTTGGATTGCTACTTAGCTTTACAACAACTAAAATTCAGATTGTATTCCTTGTGCATCATTCCTCATCAAGCTCCACATACAAGCCACCGTAACTATAACACCCCTGGATCCACATCACACTGGGATGCCACTAAACCACTCTATAGCTAGCCAAAATTTTCAAGATAATTTATTCTGGCAACAATTTCTAGACATGAAATATAAAGAGGAAGCATAAACAACTAAGAGAACAAAGATAACGGTAACAAGTTCAATAATTAAAACAACCTCTAGAAGATTAATCAAAGAATAGTTCACAAGTTCATCTTATTAAATAAAATAATCACCTACGAATAGCTAAGCATTTGACTAGAATTTCATCGACTTTATTACAGCATGAATTGATGAACCAAGTGCATTATTGTGGTGCCGCTTTATCCATCCATGAATGCTCAAGAATCACTTGTAGGGGAACAAGGGTGAGATAAAAATCTCAGCAAACAAACTGTTTAACAGCTATTCGGACTACAAACAAATATATACAACATCATTAAAGTAACCACATGTTCACATCCACAATGTGCATCCACATTCGTTAACAAGCTAATTAAACTACAATAATGTTAAGCATCAATATTCATTTCCCATAATGGCCACAATTATAGCCTTAACCACATTTACTACCAACAATAATAAAATATTAGCAAATAAATTTTGATGAACTACTTTATATCATCCACCACTACCACTACCAATGATAATAAAGCATTAACATGTTTTACCTCACTAACTTTATTATTTCTCACATCCACAACGGCTATCAACAATTACCACAAGGAAGAGAATCTCATGCTACAATCACAACCCCTACCATACCACAAGGGATGAATCCCATTCTATGACCACATCCACTTTTCTCATACCACAAGTGACTCTCATGAGCCAATTCCACCTTACAACTATGAAGTTACAGTTGTTTGTAAAATAACTTCACCACAATATATTGCATAAGTATGCAAATGATCTTTCCACAGTGCAATGCATATGCATACTATGCTCCATTGCACCTTTACCCAACAAGGTAAAAGTGTGCATCGTGCTACGGCAATGCGATCTTTGTCACGATACGATCGTGGTTATAAGCGGCAGCATCAACAATGCAAATATCATGACATGTTATGAATGATATGATAATCATAAGCTATAAGAATTTTTACCACGAAGGTCAACCACATAACCCACATTCGGTTCACCAAGATCATAATTAATCGATCTATAGTGAATCCTATACATAGACCATAATATATTCATCAAGATTGCTACCACCACAACCACAAGTATTCACTAAGAATACTACCACCAAGACCACAATAATACCAACTTCAAGGGCATCAATATGATCCTTATGAATTTAACAACAAAGAAATACCATCATATCCACCATGCATTTGCTTTCGTATATCACAATTGGCTTATTAAGCAAATTACCACAATACTACCAAAACTCATCCAAACATAGCAATTGATTAATAACTTGCTACCACATTCCTACTTAGAAAATATGTAACCATGGCATGTCATTTAACACTACAAAAAAATCATGCATATTGCAAGTAGTAAGAATAACGGGTTAAACGGTAGCACATCCACTATGTTTACTTGCCTCTACCGACAAAGCGACGAAATCACGCGCGTTCAGAAGCAAAATCGCCTGTCCAAAAAGGTAACTCTCAGCACACATTACAACAATGAAAATGCGACCCTTGAAGAAAAGATATCGATAAACCCCAAAACTCCACAGCATCCTTCCCCGCGTAACGGTTCTACAATCTTTCCACTGCAGCGGCGCTACTTAATTTTTTTTGCATCTTTAATAATACTAAGCCTTTTACAAAGAGAGATATATTTATAGATTCCTCACTTAAATACCTACACTTTTCATGTAGATCATATATTTTTATTTTGTTCTTAGCAAGGTGTAACATAATGCACAAAACAGAGGACGTTCTCTGTTCTGGCAATTTGGGCAGCCAGATTCTAACGCGTCCCAACCACAGTGCAAGTCTCTAAAAATTATAATTTTTTTACAGAAGCTAGACTACTGAATTCCCCACATTTTTATCAATTGTGACCAAAAATATAAAATTCATCTACTACCTCTAAATCACACCTAAATAGCAATCTACCCCAATCTGCACCCCTGACAGACAGCGGGGTTTCCGACCCTTCTACGTCCAAACCCCGCAGTCAAAAATTCTAAAAACAATACAAAAGATAGGCCTCGTCATCCTCTACAATTTTCCTTTTGGGCAGATCCGCAGGAAAAATCGTTTCAGGGGTCTAAACCGTGCAAACAGCCGCGCTGCGCGAATTGATCTACAGGCAGGCAGCGGGAACTCTCTAATTGGAGAATCTAATTGCTAATTTCCACCAATCCTTGGGCTAAGAACCCTAATGCAAGAAGAATGAGAGGATTTAGGGTGAGGAGAGTTACCTAGGGGATCCCTTGGGATCACCCCTCTTCTTCTCCTTCCTTCCTTTCTTCTCCTTCCTTCTCGCTTTTCTTCGGCACCAAGGGATAGCAATGGAGGGTGGGAAAAGTGGCGCACATGGGGAGGAAGGGGTGGCGGCTGGGGAAAGGGAGGAGGGTGGTGCGGCCAAGGTAAGGGGGACTGGGGTTAGGAGGGGAGGGTTTGGCCACCTTGGGCCTTACGGCCCAAGGTGGCGACAACCTCCCGCCGGCCCGCTAACAGGTTTTTATTTAAATATCTATTTCACATATTTTTCACTTTTGCTATTCCATAAAATTTTATTTCTTCCCTTCCCGCGCTTTCACGAAAACTCGGGCAACTCTGCGATTAATTTAAAATCGACTCGAATCGGCGTTCTAAGTATTACGATGGGGCGCTGATATTGTATTAAACAACCATCACTTTCTTGTTACCATCACACGTTGCTCTTACGTAATCTGCAGGAATTCATAAAAGCTTGGTTGGTAAGAGAGGTGAGGTTGTGAGAGCCACCAAAATTTCATACTCTACATATATTTGTTGTTCGTGTTTCACTAAGCTGTAACATCCCAAAAATACGGGACTATTGTAGTTGCAAAAATAATAAAGATATTTTCTTTATTATAGGTATATTTCAAAATTTCATCCTTGAATTCGTGATTTAAAGTTTTGGTGGCGAAATTCAATTAAGCAAAACAAAATTCGCAAAAATCAAGATTTAAGTCCTCGATTAAAATCAAAGTTGAAGCTGAAAATGTAAGGCCAAGATTTAAATTTTGAAGTCAAATTAATTATGAAAGTTCTTTTCACCTAATTAACTAAATGGGCAAAAGTACCCAAATTGGCAAAATTACCAAAAATCTCAAAAATCCTCTTTTGCACTGGCCCATCTCCCGGCCCCGGCTCAATTGCCTCCCTGGCCATTCCCTCTATTCTTCCACCTCATTCTTGATCTCCCTATTCCCCATTGCTTCCCAGCTTTTCCCCATTCCAAAGATGTGAGACCACAGGTAGAAACTCCGGACCCCTCGTGTATTGCGATACTAGTCCCGGATCAAAGATAGTACACACGGATAATCGGACAAAATGATACATTGCCAACAACGCTTTATTACAATAATAACGAAATACATAAGTCTGGCCCAAGGCCTTACAAGCTGCAGTTCATCAACCTCTTACACAAAATAAAACAGCGGAAGCAAAGTATTGAGATAAGCGGCCCATCAATGCGCCACAGGCAATTGACTTGAGCAACGAGTCCTAGTCCTCGGAAAGAATCCATCACAGCCATAAGCGGAGCAGTGAGTCGTAGTCCCTTCACGAGCTTCAACCTCTTCGAGAATTATTTGAAGTGTAGTATGTGAGTACATAAAGTACTCCATAAGTCTTGGAAAAGATGCATTAGATGCAAGGTTGAACAAAGGAAAACTATATGGCTCTTTTGCACAAATCAGCATTTTATTTCAAATTTATATACTCCTTCTAAAAGCATTTTATTAAACATTTAATTTTTATAATCTGAAGTTTAATAAGTACTTTAGTGAAGGTTACAACCACCATCAACGATAAATAGGCTATATCCGCCAAGATTCAAAATAGAGTTAATACCACAGGCTAGTTACATCCACGGACCAAAATCACGAGAGTTCTATCCACTCTCTAGTTTTCCAAAACCTTTTCTTTTAAATTCAAAGTCAAATCTCTACTATGTGAATGCATTCCTTGTCCGCCCTTGACCGTGGGCACGGCTATTCGAATAGTTTTATTACTCTGCAGAGTGTGTACAACTTTACCCACAAGAGATATATTATCTTAACAGTCAACATGCTTCCTTTGGCATGAGACCGGATAAAATATCACAAAGCTTTTCACCTACACTAGTATAGATTTATATCACCATTGAGGTTTCACCGTGAAGGGTTAAATCCACCACATTGAAGCCCCTCTTGCGCCATGTGAGTGCGATAAATCCTGCCCTCACTTTGAGTAATCAGTAAATCCCTGATACCCATTTTCCGATAGTGACACAAAATCTAACTATTATAGGTTAATTAGCTAGGTTGTACCCATTTTAACTTGTGGTTGTCTTTGTTTTACTCAGATTGGACAAACACAAGAATCGGTCCTTAGAAGACTAGGGTGGATCATTCACAAACCCATTATCCGTGCTAACCACTTTTGACCAAACTATCCATCCACCCTCGTCAAACTTTTAATTTGAACTTCATTTTTATTTTGAAATTTACAGTGGTAACATCTATTACCACTATTCAAACAAAACATTGAATCACAAATCAATCATTCACCATTTTTCTCATCTGAGCATTTTACATTTATCAGCTAGACTAAGCATTTACTAATATTTTAAATTCAACAAAAGTAACACTACTCATTATTGAGCTAAATTTTATCCTAAGTTGACAAGGGTACAAGATACGTAATTTCCAAAGGAGGATATAACAAACTGGGTGATTATCTAACTTTTAAAATTAAAATTATCAATTTACTAAACATAGCAATGCAAATAATTTAAATTAATTTGCAAAAACTATTTACAAAACATAGGATCAAAATGGTCAAGGAGACTTGCCTTCTGGAATTATGTTGGAATCTTCCCGAAGTTGCTCTTGAAAATCGTCGGACAGATCGGATTCTACACGAGAAACGAGAAAAACCAAATAAATAAAATAAAATAAAAACTCAAAAATTAAAAATAAATATACCAAATGAAAGTTTGAAATTTTAGATGAATTTAGAAATTTGAATGGGTCAATTTGGAGTTAAAATGCAAAAGTTATAGCCTTCCAAAGTTTAAATACAAAATAAAAGAAAAAGGCTATTTTCTGGATTAAAATTTAAACCGAAAATCATTTATGACGTCAGCAATAATTATTTTTCTAAAGGAAAATCGGAATAATGACGTCAGCACGGATTTAAATAAAACGCGAGGTGGCGGTGGGGCGGTCCACGGTGGATCGAGTCCACGGAGCGATATCTGTGGCGCGCAGCCCAGCGCGAGCTAGGGGCGGCGTGGCGTCTTGTTGGTGCCGCCGCGTGTCAGCTGGCGGCGTGGGCGCCACGTGGCACCGGGGACGGATTTTGGGCGGCGTGGCGGTGGCGTGGCATGCCGCGTGGCTGGCGGCGTGGACTAGGGCTAACGTGGCGCGGCGGTGCTGCGCCACGTGGCTAGGGCTGATGTGGATGGCTCGGGCGCGGTGGCGGGCGAGATCGGACGGCTCGCGATCGTCCGCAGCGGCAAGATCGAGCCTTCGGCTCGGTCCGGATGAGCAGCGAAGATGCGGCAGCGCGAGGCGGAAGGCGACTATTGCCGACGCGTGGCGCGGCGCGTCGCGCGGCGCGGGTGGGAGTGAAGCGATGGCGGCGCGTGGGCGGCACGGGAGGCGGATCGGCGGCGCGTGGCGGCGCGTCGCGCTGGCGTCGCGAGCCAGCGCGAAGCGCGAGTGTCGGTGGATCCGGCGGCGGAGAGGGGGCGTGGCGGCGCCGATGCCTCGCGATTCCGATCGTGAGCAGACGGCGAGATCACGAGGCACGGAGGCGGGGCGGTGGCGATGATCGGCGCGTGGCGACGCGAGCGACCGAGAAGCGGCGCGCGTGCTTTGGCGCGAGGACGGCGGCGAGGCGGCGAGGCGCGGCGAAGGACTCACCGGCGGCGGCGAAAATGCACGCAGGCGGCGGAAGCGGCGGTGACACACGCGAAGAGTAGCTAGAGAGGAGAGTGCGCGAAGGGTAGGAGGCTCCGGCGGCGTCTTTATACCCGCGGAGAAAAAGCGGGCGCCGCGAACTCGCGGATAAAGCGCGGCGGTTTCCGGCGCTCCAACGGCGAAGCGGGCGCCGCGAGGAAGCGGCGGCTTATGCGCGCGCGATGGCGGATGCTCGGGACCATTCATGGCGAGGAGTAACGGCGGAGGCGAAGAACGCGAGCTCGGGCGGCGCGATAATGGCGGCAGCGCGGCGGAGGCGAACAGCGAGCAGCGGGCACGGCAGCGGGACCCGCTGTCGAGAGAAGCGGAGATGGCTCGGATGCGCGGCGCGTGGCGAGGAAAAGCGAGCCATCGGATGAGAGCGAAGGTAAGTGAAAGCGGGCGGCGCGGATCGAATCGGCGGCGGGGGACGGACGGCGAGATCGGGCGAAGCGCGGCGGCGAGGCGGGCGCTGTCTTGCCGCGTGTCGTAGCGGATGCGCGGCAGCGTGGCGTCTTGCGGGATCGGGCGGCGGCGCGCGCGGCGCGTCGCGCGGGGAAGGGTGTCTGTGTGCGGCGCGCGAGGATGGCGGCAGCGTGGAGGAGAGAAAGATCGGGCGGTGGGAGATTTTCCAAGAATTCCTTTTCAGAAATTCAAATAAACTTCTAGGAGGTCTAGAAAATAGCAAATAAATCTGAGAAATTCACCAAAAATACCAGAAAATTCCTTGAGAGACAGGGAACCCAATTAAAATATTTCCAACAAATTTTGGTGTTCAATTTAATCATATTAAATTCTTTTAAATTCTAAAAATTTATTTAAGCTTGTTTTAAATTCAGAAAAATTCCAGAAATTTATTTTTAAATGCAAGGTTTAAAAATCTCTGAAAATCAGGATGTTACAAACCTACCCCCCTTAGAAAGAATCTCGACCCCGAGATTCGGAAGGACTGGGAAAAAGATTAGGGAACTCCGCTCTGAGATCCTCCTCACGCTCCCAAGTTGCTTCCGACTCTGGACAATTGCTCCACTGTTCTTTGCAGAACTTGATAGTCTTGTTTAGTGCGACATTCGGCTTCTTCCAAAATCTTATTTGGAAACTCTAGATATGAGAGATCTTCTTTTAGATTTACTTCTTCTAAAGGCATCGGCTCTTCGGCACTCTTAAGCACTTTTTCAATTGCGACACATGAAACACATCATGCACATCTGACAGTTGTGATGGAAGTCTTAACTGATAAGCAACTTCACCTCTCACGGATATAATTGGAAATGGTCAATATATCTTGGAGCAAGCTTACCACTAACTCTGAATCGACGCATTCCTTTTAGAGCGATACTTTGGATACACATGATCTCTGGTGCAAACTCTAACATTCTGCGGCGATTATCGCATAGCTCTTTTGCACAGTGCATGCCGTTTTCAACCTGTCTCGAATTAAACAAACTTGCTCTTCTGCTAGCTTCAAAATATCAGGTCCAAATACTTGACTTTCTCCTGTCTCTGACCAATACAAAGGTGTCCTGCATTTTACGCCATATAAAGCTTGAATGGAGACATCGTAGACTAGGTGATAACTATTATTGTAGGAGAATTCTGCATAATGCAAACTTTGGTCCCAAGCTGGTTTTATTGGCCAACGCACACGCTCTCAACATATCTTCCAAAATTTGATTTACCCTTTACATCGACCATCAGTTTGAGGATGATAGGCAGTACTGAAGTTTAAATTAGTTCCCAAAACTTCATGAAGCTTCCGTCAAAATCTTGAGGTAAATTGAGATCCTCTATCTGACACAATTTTCTTTGGAATCCCATGCAAACACACAATCCTTGACATATAAAGCTCTGCCAATCTATCTCCCGAATAAGTGGTCTTAACTGGTATGAAATGGGCAACTTTTGTTAAACGGTCCACTATAACCCAAATTGAATCATAGCCGGATTTGGTCTTTGGTAGCCCAGTTATAAAGTCCATTCCAATTTCCTCCCATTTCCATTCAGGTATCTGCAAAGGTTGCAAAAGACCAGCGGGTCTTTGATGCTCTGCTTTAACTCACTGACATATATCACATAAGGCTACATATTCTGCAATTTCTCTTTCCATACTGGTCCACCAGTAACTTTCCTTTAGATCCTGATACATTTTTGTACTTCCGGGGTGAATTGAATACCCTGCTTCATGAGCTTCTTTTAAGATTAACTCTTTTATTTCCTTTTTCTCGGGTACTAGGATTCTCTTTCCAAACCAAAGAGTCCCCTCTTTATCTTCTGAAAATCCAGGCGCCTCACCTTTCTTCATATTCTCTTTAATTTCTTTAACATATTCATCCTCTCGTTGGGCTGCCTTGATATGATCTTCTAAAGTAGGGTGAACCTTCAATGTAGACAGAATACCTTCGTTAACTATTTCCAAATTCAACCGCTGAAATTCTTCATGGAGTGTTAACTGCTTATCTGGAATTGACAGATTGTTAATATAACTCTTCCGACTCAAAGCATCGGCTACTACGTTAGCTTTTCCTGGATGATAATGTATTCCCACATCATAATCCTCTTCTTTGTCTCAGATTAAGGTCAGGTTGAGTGAATATATACTTTAAACTTTTATGATCTGTATATATTTCACACCGATTACTGATTAAGTAATGCCTCCATAACTTTAGAGCATGCACAACAGCAGCTAGCTCTAAATCATGAGTAGGATAATTTTCTTCATGCGGTCTTAAGCGCCTTGATGCATAAGCCACCACCCTTCCTTCTTGCATTAGTACACAACCTGACCTTGTCTCGGCGCATCACAATAAACTTCAAAGTCTTTCTGATATCGGGCAACACATAAAGCGGTGCAGAAGTTAATCTCTTCTTTAACTCTGAAAGCTGTCCTCACAAGATTTACTCCATTCAAATTTCTTTTCCTTCTTTAATAAGCTGCGTGAGAGGTCTAGCAATCTTGGAAAAACCTTCAATAAAGCAGCGATAGTAACTTTGCTAATCCGAAACTCCGGTTTACATTCTGATCTTGGGTTGGATCAATTTAACACATCCTTAATCTTTCACGGATCCACAGATACTCATACTGCAGAAATTACATGTCCTAAGAACTCAACTTTCTTCAACCAAAATGCACATTTGCTGAATTTGGCATACAATTGATGTTCTCTTAATCTTTGTAAAACTATCCTCAGATGTCCTTCGTGTTCTTTTTCAGTTTTGGAATAGATAAGAATGTCATCTATAAAGACAACGACGAACTTATCTAAATATTCCATGAATACTTTATTCATCAAATTCATAAAGTATCTTTGTTGCATTTGTCAAACCGAAAGACATCACCAAATACTCATATAATCCATATCGAGTAGAAAGGCTGTTTTGGTATATCTTAGTCTAATCTTTAATTGGTGGTATCCTAATCGGAGATCAATTTTTGAGAAAACACTCGATCCTTTCAGTGATCAAGCGGATCATCGATCCGAGGCAAGGGATATTTATTCTTGATTGTTACTTCATTCAGTGCTCTGTAATCCACACACATACGCCGGCTACCATCCTTCTTGTTTACTAGGAGCACTGGCGCTCCCCAGGGTGAAGAACTCGGTCTAATGAAACCTTTCTCTTGCAATTCTTGAATTTGCCTCTTAACTTCCGCTAGATCATTAGTGACATCCGATAGGGTCTCTTAGCTATTGGTCTTTATATCAGAACCAGATTTCTAACAAATTCAATCTCTCGGTCTGGTGGCATTCCTGGTAAATCCTCAGGGAATACATCAGGGTATTCACTTACTACGGACACATCCTCCAAACTTCTCCCTTTTAAGCTGGTCAATAAACTTCCCTTGTTTGAGGGTGTATTGGATTCATATCTAATCTGAATTCCATCAGAGTTTGTGAGAGTAATGTACGATTGGCACAATCTATCATCCTTTATACTTGGTCAACCAATCCATCCCAAGTATTATATCTATGCCTTCGGAGTCTATTATAATAAGGTTCGCTAGGAACTTTACTCCGTTTATATCTATAGTTGCTCTAGGGCAAATCAAATTAGTCCTCAATTCTTTTCCAGGTGATTGGACTAACATGAGATTCTTTAGCAAACAAACATTCCAATTATTTCTTTCAGCAAAAACTTTTGTTACGAATGAATGTGAAGCTCCAGAATCAAATATTGTAATTGCAGGAACCGAATTAACAAGAAACTTACCCAGAACTACGTCTGGTGTATCTGTCTTTGCCTCTGCGGTGACATGGTTGATGCGCCCTTTGTTAAATGTCTGTGGAGTCTTGAGAGTCTGAGGGCTTCCACGTCCTTGGCCAGCGGTTGGAGCTCTTGCCGGTGTAGGATCAAGGTTGAAGCGAACCGGGGTTACCGCTTGACGTTTCTGGGGACAATTATTGGCATAGTGCCCCATGTTCTTGCAATTGAAACATTGCACTCCTACAGCTGCAGTTCTATTCTGTTGAGGTTGAGCGTATTTCGGATCGAGGAGCATGAGGTAAGGGCGGGCTGCAGGAGTCGGTGTCGTTGATTGGTTGGGCAAAGGAGGCCGGCTATACTGCTGTGAGTTGGAACATTGGCGAGAGCTGCTCGCAGTCTGTTGAGCTTGAAACTTCCTCTTTCTGGACTCGAAGAGCTGACGCTGGGCATCTTCCTGTACAAGTGCTTTGTTCACCAATTGCTGAAAGGTAGGATAGTCATTGGATACCAACTGCACCTTTAGATTAGGGTCCAAGCCTCCCATAAACCTCCAAATCTTGGCCTCATCAGTTGCCACATCCTCTGGTGCATATCTTGATAATTGAATGAACTTACTCAAGTATGCGGAAACGCTAAGATTTCCCTGTTGTAGTTGGTGAAATTCCTTCCTTTTCATTTCCATGATGCTCGTAGGTATGTGAGTGGATCGAAAGGCTTGTACAAATTCTGCCCAAACAATATTCTGAGCATTTTGATGTGCTGCGCAAAAGTTTTCCCACCAGTTGGCAGCAACTCTTTTGAGTTGATGGGCAGCATACAAGACTTTCTCAGTCTCATTGCATTGAGTCAGATTCAATTTCCTTTCGACTTCCTTTATCCAGTCATCCGCTTCCAACGGATCGCGGATCTGCAAAGATTGGGGGTCGAGTCCTCATAAATTCCCCTAGTTTGGATTGGGGTGGCTGAGCTGGTGCTTGATGACCCTGTTGAACTTGGTTCTGAGCTAATGCTTGAAGAAGCTGCAGTTGCATGGCCATCATCTGCTCCAAGTTCGGGGCTTGAGCTGGCGGAGGTGGAATTGGGGCGTTATTGTCATTGGGTGCTTGGTTATTGTTGACGTTGCTCCTTGTATTCACCATCTGAAGCCCCACCAAGAAAAACACAAGGTAAGAGGGAAAAGCATAGATAAGAAGTGGGGTAACTAATAACATCCCGAACCAACTCACAAGAACAAAGCCACAACTGAGAAAATGCAACTTTTGAAATTCAAATTAGTTTTAAGAATGGCTGTACCACAAGTGCACAAGGCTCGGTACATTCCATTTATTACATCACAATATCATAAAGCGTTCTAATATCGGAAATAACTAAAAAGGGTACTACTGTCTAACATCTACTCATCCTCCACGATGATGCGCTCCTCTGGATCCTCCTTTGGGTCCTCCTCTGAATCTGCCGAGTGACTCTGTCCACAAATAGGGTAGTTGATCGAAGAACGGGACCGTGACCGGCTCTGGCTGAAGACAGGCGATCTAGAGCGAGAACGCTGACGGCCTCGACTAGATCCTCCGATATCGAGGTTGGGTAGTGGACTGGGACGTCGCACACTCTTCCTCGCAGTAAGCCTGGTGCGAGGTCCTGAAGGTCTGACTGGTGCAGAAGCAAGGGCTGGCAGGGTCGGTGTAGTGGTAGCAGCTCGGAGACGCTCCACCTCTGCCTCGGCAGCAACCCTTGCCTGAACTGCGTCAGCGTGAGCGGACTCACTCTGAAGCAGCTGGGCTCGGAGAGTGTTAGAGTGGTCGTAACTCGAAGTAAGCAGCATCCGGAGAAGTCCTATCTCCCGTAGTGCTCTGGCGTAGGTCGATGAAGTCGCTGAGTAAGCCGCACACAGTGGGACAGACGAGTCATCCACCACAATCTGGAAAGGCTCGGGTGAGTCATCTGCTCTCGTAGTCGGGAAGAAGCTGAAGGGTGGTATCGTAGTTCTTCCTTATGCCTCTTGCACAACTCTGCAATCGCCATCCGAGCCGCATCACGAATAGCATCAGGCGGTGGGTCCGAGGATGCTCAATATGACGCTCCACCGAGTCAATCTTCCCGTCTTGGGCGTAAATAAACACCTCCATGGACCATGAATCCATAGTCATAATCCTGGTCTTCCGCCCTCTGAAAATGGGCTGCTGAGTGTAATTCAGATGCTGCATCAACTGCCGTAGAAGACTCACGAATGCCCCCTCTCTCTCACCGTGAGAAAGGTGATCCCATGGAGCTGACGACGACGAACCTGCCATCTACAAACTTTGAAAAATAGGAGAGATCAGTAAATCTTTTATAGAGTGACAAGGAAGAAAAGAACAAGATACTAAGTAAGAGAAGAGTAGAAGTAAAGAAACTTAAGTTTTTGTATATAAATTTTTATTAAACATAACTCCTTAAGGCTTACCAAAACCTAGATCTCGTCCTACAGTCAAGTTGGCTCCGATACCACTTCTATGAGACCCTGGAGTAGACCAAAACATAAATTTTTATTTCTTCCCTTCCCGCGCTTTACCGAAAACTCGGGCAACTCTGCGATTAATTTAAAATCGACTCCGAATCGACGTTCTAAGTATTACAGTAACCGGAACGCTGATATTGTATTCGCTTAACCATCACTTTCTTGTTACCATCACACGTTGCTCTTACATGTCTGCAGGGAATTCATAAAAGCTTCGGTTGGTAAGAGAGGTGAGGTTGTGAGAGCCACCAAAATTTCATACTCTACATATATTTGTTGTTCGTGTTTCACTAACTGTAACATCCCAAAAATACGGGACTATTGTAGTTGCAAAAATAATAAAGATATTTTCTTTATTATAGGTATATTTCAAAATTTCATCCTTGAATTCGTGATTTAAAGTTTTGGTGGCGAAATTCAATTAAGCAAAACAAAATTATAAAAATCAAGATTTAAGTCCTCGATTAAAATCCAAAGTTGAAGCTGAAAATGTAAGGCCAAGATTTAAATTTTGAAGTCAAATTAATTATGAAAGTTCTTTTCACCTAATTAACTAAATGGGCAAAAGTACCCAAATTGGCAAAATTACCAAAAATCTCAAAAATCCTCTTTTGCATGGCCCATCTCGGCCCTACTCAATTGCCTCCTGGCCATTCCCTCTATTCTTCCACCTCATTCTTGATCTCCCTATTCCCCATTGCTTCCCAGCTTTTCCCCCATTCCAGCAGTGTGAGACCCTGGAGTAGAAACTCCCGGACCCCCTCTGTGTATTGCAGTACTAGTCCCAGATCAAAGATAGTACACACAGATAATCAGACAAAATGATACATTGCCAACAACGCTTTATTACAATAATAACGAAATACATAAGTCTGGCCCAAGGCCTTACAAGCTGCAGTTCACTGAACCTCTTACACAAAATAAAACAGCGGAAGCAAAGTATTGAGATAAGCGGCCCATCAATGCGCCACGGGCAATTGACTTGAGCAACGAGTCCTAGTCCTCGGAAAGAATCCATCACGGCCGCAAAGCGGAGCAATGAGTCGTAGTCCCTTCACGAGCTTCAACCTCTTACGAGAATTATTTGAAGTGTAGTATGTGAGTACATAAAGTACTCCGCAAGTCTTGGGAAAGATGCATTAGATGCAAGGTTGAACAAAGGAAAACTATATGGCTCTTTTGCACAAATCAGCATTTTATTTCAAATTTATATACTCCTTCTAAAAGCATTTTATTAAACATTTAATTTTTATAATCTGAAGTTTAATAAGTACTTTAGTGAAGGTTACAACCACCATCACTGATAAATAGGCTATATCCGCCAAGATTCAAAATAGAGGTTAATACCACCTGAACTGGTTACATCCACCAGACCAAAATCACGAGAGTTCTATCCACTCTCTAGTTTTTCCAAAACCTTTTCTTTTTAAATTCAAAGTCAAATCTCTACTATGTGAATGCATTCCTTGTCCTCGTACATTACCGTAGTACAATGCACACTCTTACCTTGTTGGGTAAGGGTGCAGTAGATCATAGTGTGAGACCCGGAGTAGAAACTCCTAGACCCCCTGTGTATTACTGTACTAGTCCCAGAGATCAATGCTAGTACACACAGTTCAAACAGAAAAGATGATACATTGCCAACAACGCTTTATTACAATAGTAACTGAAGTTTAACATAGGCCATCGCCCAACAAAGGTTCACAGAACCTTAAAACAAAAGATTTAAACACAGCGGAAACACAAAAGATAACTTGATCAACCCATCAATCTGCCACAGGCAATTGACTGGGGAAACGAGTCCTAAACTTCCGGGAAGAATTCACCGCATCCACATTCAGCACAGAAATCGTACCCTCGGCCCGACTTCTTCATCCTCTGCTATTAAATTGTAGAGCAACAGGTGAGTACAAAGATGTACTCCGCAAGTCTTGGGAAAGATGCATAGATGCAAGGCTTTCACAAAGAAAGGCTATAGAGTTCTTTTTGCAAAGATCAGCGTTTTATTTTTAAATATACATAATTACTTCGAAAGCAATTTTGTAAACGTCTTGTTTTTTCATAATAGAAACTAGATGAAGAATTTAGTGAAGGTTACAACACCAACACTAAAATCTCAGGCAATCCTGCCAACTTTCAAAACCTCAGGTTAAATCCACCTGAACTGGTTACACCACTAGTCTAAAGATCACGAGAGTTCTATTCACTCCCGAGTTTTTCTCCAATTCATTTTGTTTTGAAAACAAAGTCAAACTTTCTACCATGTGTATGCATTCTTTGCCGCCCTTGACCGTGGGCACGGCTATTCGAATAGTTTTAACTCTGCAGAGGGTTGTACACTTTACCCACAAGAGATAAGTCATCTTTGCAGTCAACATGCTTCCTTTGGCATAAGACTCAGATAAATTATCACAAAGCTTTTCACCTACTCGAGTATAGTTTAAATACCACCCGCTAAGGTTTCACCACAACTTGAATCCACAAGTTGGAGCCCCTCTTGCGCCATATGAGTCTGATAAGCCTGTCCCTCACTATGAGTAACCATGTACACCACGGCACTCAATACACATTGGTGATATCTAAACTACACTATTATAGGGTAGTTAGCTAGGTCGTACCCATATAGACTTGTGGTTGTACTGTTTTGCTCAGTTTGGACAAACACAAGCGTCGGTCCTTAAGCGACGGGGTGGCTCATTCACAAACCCAACAATTCTCGTGCTAATCGCACGACCAAACCTTCCATCCACCCTTGTCAACTTTTCCCTTTGAATTTCATTTTATTTTCAAATTAACAGTGGTAACATCCATTACCACTTTTCAAACAAAATATTTAACAATGGTAACATCCATTACCAATGTTCAAACAAATCATTCATCAAAACATTTGATAAACATGCTACTCATTTGAACACTATTACATTGATTTGCTACGCTAAGCATTTGCTAGTATTTTAAACATTCAACAATTGTAACACTAACTCATTATTGAGTCAAAGGGATATCCTAGGTTGACAATGGTACAAGGTAAACAATTTTCAATGGAAGGTATAACAAATTGGGTCTTTAACTAAATTTTCTAAATCAAATTATCACTTGGTATAACATAAGCATGCATTAATTTAAAATAACTACCTAAACATTTTATAAATCATTGGAGCAAGTTGATCAAAGGAAACTTGCAAAACATAGGAGAAAAATGGTCAAAGGAGACTTGCCTTCTGGTGTTGGGTTGAAATCTTCCTGAACTTGATCTTGATGTTGCTCGGACAAATCGGTCTCTACACGTAAATCGAGAAATCCAAATAAATAAAATAAAATAAAAATTCAAAAATTGAAAATAAATATACCAATTGAAAGATTGAAATTTTAGATGAATTTAGAAATTTGAATGGACCAATTTGGAGCTAAAATGAGCAAGATATGGCTGTTAGAAGTTTGTAATCAGAGAAAATAGAAAAAGATAATTTCTGGAATTATCTTTTAACTGAAAATGAATTATGACGTCAGCATGAATAAATTTTCAAAAGGAAATTCAGAATTACGACGTCAGCATGGAATTAAAATAAATTTACAGAGGCTGACATGTGGGGCCTACTTGTCGTTGTGATTAAACGGAGAAAACTCAACCTCGTAGCGGCGGGCTCAGGCTCGAGCAGCAGAGAGTGGGGAAAGAGAGCGGCGCTAGCCAAGTGAGCGGGAGGCACCGCCTACCCCATAAGGGTAGGTAATCCTCTTAAGGATTAACAATGGGAGGCGGCGATGCGGCGTGGCATACGTGGTCGCCACCGTGCGCCACGTGTGTACGGCGGCCGGCGTGGCGGGGCGAGTGTGTGTGAGTCTTTGGCGTGGCGGGTTTGTGCTAACACGGCATCCGGTGGCATCCACGTCTGTTGCCACCCGGACGCGGCCGGTGGCGTGGCACGCCGGCCGACGGAGGCGCGCGGGACCCGAGTCACCGGCATTCAGCGAGCGGCGGCGCCGGCCGATGTGCGCAAAAGCAAGAGGAGAGCGGGAATGTTTTGGTACCTTGCGCGATTACGAGGATGGTCGGATCGGCGAGGCGGCAAAAAGGGGCGGCGGTCGGAGAGGGCTTCACGGCGGCGGAGGGGTTCGGGTCGCAATAACTCGAAAAAGTGGTCGCTGAGATCGCTGGGCACCAGCAACGTCGAGATGCTCGGTGAATCTCGGGAAGGCTTGAGCGGCGGCGATTGCTCGCGGAGTCGAAGGTGGCCGACGGAGAAATCAAGCGCGGGAGGGCTCTCGGCTAGGCAGTGGGCAATTGGAGGTGGAGAAAGCGAAAGGAGGCGAGACACGGCTCGGGCGGCAGGTTTTATAGAGGATGAGGCGTAACGGCAGCGTATGGCTTCGCGGAGTTGGAACCGCCGGAGAATGAAGGCGGCGGCGCGCGATGCGTAATTAGAGGAAATAATGCGAAGCAGTTGCGGGAAGGCGGCTATTTGAATGTGCATTATTGCGGGAAATAATTGGCCAAGAAACTAAAGCTTTTAAAGCTTGATTTTTACGATTAATGGCGGCGAGACGCGGGAGGAAGAAGGTGGCGGGAAGGCGGCGGCGATGGGCCCGCATGTCGATGAGAGAGGAAGGAGAGAAGGCGGCGGCTACGGCTCGGATGCACGCGCGCGCGCGAGGAAAGTAATCAAGGCCGTAGGATGATGAGTGAAGGGTAAGTGAAAGGATGCGGTTGAGATTCAATCCGCAAGCCGGATTTAAATCTGAGCCGATGGGGTGTACTAAGTGAAAGCGGCGGCTGCGATCTAATCGGCAATCATAAGCGGTCAAGATGGCGACACGCGTCGGGAGGAGAAGAGAATAAAGCGGCCAAGCGGTAAGTGGGAGCGAGAGGTGAGATTAGCGCAGTGCGGGCGGATTGAGCGGATGGATGCCAAGTGTCGGCCGTGGAGGAGTGAAGGCGGGATGGCGCGAGGCCGAGATGGTTCGGGCGCGGATGAACGGCGGATGGGCGCCACGTGGCAACCGGAAGGGTTTTGGATTTTAAATGATTTTGAAGATTCGAGAAAACATTAGAAGGCTTAAAATATTCAGAAAAATACCAAATAAATTCCAAAAATTCCAGAAAAATTCACATAATTCATGATGATGTTTTAAACATATGAAAAATATTTCCAACTTATTTTGACATTAAATTTTCTTTTCAACAGAAACTTTAAATTCTGAAAATTCGAGATAATTGGAAATAATTAATTTAAAATTATTTGAATAAAAATATCAAGTTATCTTTTGTGTTTCATTGTGTTTAAATCTTTTGTTTTAAGGTTACGTGAACCTTTGTTGGGCGATAGCCTATGTTAAACTTGATTACTATTGTAATAAAGCGTTGTTGGCAATGTATCATCTTTTCTGTTTGAACTGTGTGTACTAGCATTGATCTGCAGGACTAGTACAAGAATACACAGGGGTCTAGGAGTTTCTACTCGGGTCTCACGAAGTGGTATCGAGCCATCTTGGTATAGAGGACGAGCCCTAGGTTTTGGGAAGCTTTAAGGATTTATTATTTAATAAAAATTTATGTACAAAAATATAAGTTTCTTTTGCTTTTATTCTTTTCTTACTTAGTATCTTGTTCTTGTCCTACTCTCATTATTTAAAAATCTTTCTGATCTCTCCTTATTTTCAAACTTATAGATGGCGGGTTCTTCGTCGTCTTGACCCCATGGGATCACCATTCTCATGGCGAGAGTGAGGAGCTTTGCGACTCTTCTCGACGATTAATGCAGCATCGAAATATAATCAACGGCCCATTTTGAGGGCGGAACACTAGAGTGATGACTATGGATTCATGGATCATGGAGGTATTCATCTATGCTCGGATGGGCAGCTTGACCCGTCTCATCGCGAGGATTGAGCACCCTTGGACCCACTGTGCGGGCGCTATCCGGGATGCACCAAGATGGCAATAGCGAGTTGTGCGGGAGGCACAAGGAGGAATTACGACGATCGCCCTCGCTTCTTTCCGACTACGAGGCGGGGCGGACCCACCCGAGGCTTTCGGATCGTGGTGGGCGACCCACGCTGTCTCATCAGTGCGATTCACCCAAGCATCGTCGCGACTTACGCGAGAGCACGGCAAGAGATAGGACTTCTCGGATGCTTCGGCGTCGAGCTCGACCACTCCGACACTCTCCGAGCACACTGCCAGAGTGAGGCCGCCACGCCGGCATGCAGGCGAAGCAGTGCTTGAGGCGAGAGGTGGAGCGTATTCGAGCTGCCACCACTACACCGACTCCACCAGCTCCTGTTGCTGCTCCGGTCAGACTCTCAGGACCTCGCACTAGGCTCACTACAAGGAAGTGTGTGCGACGCCCGATCCATTGCCCGACCTGCGACATCGGCGGATCGGTAGGACGCCGGCGCTTCCGTTCGGATCACCTACATTCACGAGCCGATCACGGTCGCGTTCGCCGAACGACTGCCGTGGTTGTGGACAGAGTCACTCGTCGGGCTCAGAGGAGGATCCCGAGGAGGAGCCAGAGGAGCGTATCATCGTTGAGGACAATTAGATGTTAGATAGACTACCCCTTTTTCAGTTGTTTATCGATACTAGAACGCTTTTATAATGTTATGATGTAATAAAATGGATTGTACCGAGCCTTGTGCATTTGTGGTACAGCCATTTTCAAAAGTTAATTTAAATTTCAAAAGTTGAGTTTTCTCAATCTGTTGTGTTAATCTTGTGTGTTGTTTTGGGATGATAAATTGCCCCGTCTCTCATCTATGCTTTTCCCTCTTTTCTGTACTTTTCTTGGTGGAGCTTCAGATGGTGAATACGAGAAGCAACATCAACAACAACCCAGCGCCCAACAACAATGAAGCCCCAATTCCACCTCCGCCAGCCCAAGCTCCCAACATGGAACAAATGATGGCCATGCAACTTCAACTTCTTCAGGCTTTGGCCCAAAATCAAGTCAATCAAGCTCAACAAGTACCTATTCAACCACATGATCTAAGCTCGGGAATTCATGAGGACCCGACCTCCGACCTTCGCGAGATCTGCCGATCCGTTGGAGGCGGATGATTGGATCAAGGAAGTGGAAAGGAAGCTGAATCTAGCTCAATGTGCTGAACATGAGAAGGTTATGTGCGCTGCTCACCAACTCCAAGGAGTTGCTGCCAATTGGTGGGACAATTCTTTGCACAGCACACCGGATGCCCGAGAACATTGGTTGGGCGAAATTTTTGGAAGCCTTCCGTAATGCTCATATTCCTATGAGTATTATGGAAATGAAGAGGAAGGAGTTCCATCATCTGCGCGAGGAAACCTAAGCGTTTCCGCTTATTTAAGCAAATTCATTCAGCTATCTAGATATGCCCCGGAAGATGTGGCGATCGATGCAAAGATTTGGAGGTTCATGGGAGGATAGACCCCAACCTCAAGGTTCAATTAGTCTCCAATGACTACCCTACTTTTCAGCATCTAGTGAATAAAGCTTTATTGCAAGAAGATGCTCAACGCCAACTCTTCGACTCCCGGAAGAGGAAGTTCCAAGCTCAGCAGTCTGCGAGCAGTTCATGATTCACGCCACCGCAGTACAACCGACCTCCAGTACATAGTCATATAAGGACACCGATTTCTGCACCTCGTCCTTTACCTCAAGCTCCTAGAACTGGAAATGCAGCCCAAGCTGCGGCAAAGCAAAATGTAGCTGCAGGAGTGCAATGCTACAATTGCAAGAATATGGGATACTATGCCGACAACTGTCCACAGAAATGTCAAGCGGTAACCCCGGTTCGTTTCAATCTTGACCCTACACCAGCAAGAGCTTCAACCAATGGTCAAGGACGTGGAAGCCCTCAAACTCCCAAGACTCCACAAAACATTAATCGAGGGCGTATCAACCATGTCATCGCGAGCGTGGAAGATGCACGGGCGTAGTTACGGTAAGTTCCTAGTGAACTCGATACAGCAATTATATTATTTGATTACGGAGCTACACATTCTTTCGTAACAAAGGCTTTTGTTGAAAAGAATAATTGCAAAATTTGTTTGCTAAAGGACCTTATGATAGTCAATCTCACGGAAAAGAATTGAGGACTAATTTGGTTAGCCTAGTGCAACCATAATTATAAGCGGAGTAAAGTTCCTAGCGAACCTTATTATAATAGACTCGATGGCCTAGATATAATACTTGGTATGGATTGGTTGACCAAGTATAAAGGGCGGATCGATTGTGCCAATCGTGCTATTATTCTTACCAATTCGATGGAATTCGGATAAGACATGAGTCCGTTATGCATTCGGGAAGGACAATATGTTAACCACTTTAAAAGGAAAAAGCTTAGAAGATGTGATAATAGTCGCGAATACCCGATGTATTCCTCAAGATTTGCGGGATTACCACCGATCGAGAAGTTGAATTTGTTATAAATGCGGTGCACAGTACGACTCAATATCAAAGAGACCCTATCGGATGTCGGTGATGATTTAGCGAAAGTCAAGAGGCGATCCAAGAATTGTATGAGAAAGGATTCATCGGACCAAGTTCTTCGCCTTGGGGAGCCCGTGCTTCTAGTAAAGAAGAAGGATGGTAGTCAACGGATGTGCGTTGATTATCGAGCTTTAAATGAAGTCACTATAAAGAATAAGTATCCCTTACCTCGGATCGATGATTTGTTTGACCAACTCATAGGATCAAGTGTCTTTTCCAAGATTGATCTTGGTCGAGGATATCATCGATTGAAGATTAGACACGAAGATATACCAAAGACGACCTTCGCCACAAGATATGGATTATATGAGTATACGGTGATGTCTTTTGGTCCGACAAATGCACCGCATACTTCATGAACTTGATGAATAAAGTCTTTATGGATTATCTAGATAAGTTTGTTGTTGTTTTCATAGATGACATTCTTATCTATTCAAGAATAACAAAGAACATGAAGGTCATCTAAGGATAGTGTTGCAAAGACTCGTGAACACCGATTATATGCCAAATTTAGCAAATCCGCATTTTGGTTAAAAGAAATTGAGTTTTTGGGACATGTGATCTCAGCAGAAGGAGTATCTGTAGATCTGGAAAAGTTAAGGATGTATTAAATTGGACTCCACCCAAGGCGATGAATCGAGATCCAAAGTTTTTAGGATTAGCAGTTACTATCGTCGATTTATTGAAGGCTTTTCCAAGATTGCGGACCTTTAACCCAGTGTTAAAGAAGGAGAAGAAATTTGAATGGAATAAATCTGTGAGGATAGTTTTCAAGAGTTAAAGAAAAGGTTAACTTCAGCACGGTTCTGCGGTTACCCGATATTCGAAAAGATTTTGAGGTATTTTGTGATGCTTCAAAACAAGGTCTTGGTTGTGTACTAACGCAAGAAGGAAGGGTGGTAGCTTATGCATCAAGGCGATTAAGACCGCATGAAGAAAATTATCCCACTCATGATTTAGAACTAGTCTTTGTTGTGCATGCTCTAAAGTTATGGAGGCATTACTTAATCGATGTCGGTGTGAGATATATACAGATCATAAAAGTTTAAAGTATATATTCACCCACTGACCTTAACTGAGACAAAGAAGGTGGCTCGAATTGATAAAGGATTATGATGTGGGAATACACTATCATCCGGAAAAGCTAATGTAGTAGCCGATGCTTTGAGTCGAAAGAGTCATATGAATAATCATCAATTCGGATAAGCGATTAACCCTCCATGAGGAATTTCAACGATTAAATTTGGAAATAGTTAACGAAGGTATTCATGCGCATTGAAGGTTCACCCTACCTTGGAAGATCGGATCAAGGCAGCCCAACGAGAGGATGAATATGTTAAAGAAATTAAAGAGAATATGAAGAAAGGTAAAGCGCTGGATTTTCGTAAGATGAAGAAGGGACTCTTTGGTTTGGAAAGAGAATACTAGTACCAGAAAAAGGAAATAAAAGATTTAATCTTAAAAGAAGCTCATGAATCAGGATATTCAATTCATCCCGGAAGTACAAAAATGTATCAAGATTTAAAGGAAAGTTACTGGTGGAACAGTATGAAAAGGGAAATTGCAGAATATGTAGCCTTGTGTGACATATGTCAAAGAGTTAAGCGAGCATCAAAGACCTGTGGTCTTTTGCAACCTCTGCATATACCTGAATGGAAATGGGAGGAAATTGGAATGGATTTCATAACAGGACTACCAAGAACCAAGTTAGGTTATGACTCAATTTGGGTTATAGTTGACCGTTTAACAAAAGTCGCTCATTTCATACCAGTGAAGACTACATATTCGGGAGATAGATTGGCAGAGCTTTACATGTCAAAAATTGTGTGTTTGCATGGAGTTCCAAAGAGGATCGTGTCAGATAGAGGAACACAATTTACCTCAAGATTTTGGCAGAAGCTTCATGAAGTTTTGGGCACCAATTTAAATTTCAAGATCTTGCTTATCATCCTCAAGCGGATGGTCGAACGAGCGGGTAAATCGATATTGGAAGATATCTTTGAGAGCATGTGCTTTAGCCAATAAAGCCACTGGGATCAAAGTTTGCCATATGCGGAATTCTCATATAATAATAGTTATCAATCGATCAAGATGTCTCCGTTTGAAGCCTTGTATGGCGTAAAATGTAGAACGCCGTTATATTGGTCGAGACCGAGGAGAGTCAAGTATTCGGACCGGATGTCTTAAAGTTAGCGTAAGATCAAGTTAAGCTTAATCCGAGACCGATTGAAAACAGCCAGAGACCGGACAAAAGAGTTATGCCGATAATCGTCGAAGAATGTTGGAATTTGCGCCAGAGATCATGTGTATCCGAAAGTGTCACCTATGAAAGGGTTGCGTCGATTCAAAGTCGGTGGTAAGCTTGCCCCAAGGTATATTGGACCATTTCTAGTTATAGCAAGAAGAGGTGAAGTCGCTTATCGCCTAGAACTTCCTCCTCGATTATCGGATGTACATGATGTATTTCATGTATCACGATTGAAAAAGTGTTTGAGAGTACCAGAGGAGTTGATACCTTTTGAGGATGTTGATTTAAAGGAAGACTTGACGTACCCAGAATTTCCTATCAAGATTTTAGAAGAGGCAGAACGCCGCACAAGAAACAAGACTATCAAATTACGCAAAGTGCAATGGAGCAACCGTCCGAATCGAAGCAACACAGGAGCGAGAAGAGGATCTTGAGCGAGTTTCTGATCTATTTCTCGATTCTTCCAATCTCGGGGTCGAGATTCCTTCTAAGTGGGGTAGGTTTGTAACATCCCAATTTTTGCTTTTATTTTGAAGAAATAATTTTAAATTAATTATTTCCAATTATCTGGAATTTTCAGAATTTAAAGTTTCTGTTGAAAAGAAAATTTAATGTCAAAATAAGTTGGAAATATTTTTCATATGTTTAAAACATCATCAGTGAATTATGTGAATTTTTCTGGAATTTTTGAAATTTATTTGGTATTTTTCTGAATATTTTAAGCCTTCTAATGTTTTCTGGAATCTTCAAAATCATTTAAAATCCAAAACCCTTCCGGGTTGCCAAGTGGCGCCCATCTGGCCGTTCATCCGCGCCGCCCGAACCATCTCGGCCTCTCGCGCTCATCCCGCCTTCACTCCTCCGCTGGCCGACACTTGGCATCCATCCGCTCAATCCGCCCGCACCCGCGCTAATCTCAGCCTCTCGCTCCCACTTACCGCTTCAGTCGCTTTATTCTCTTCTCCTCCCGACGCGTGTCGTCATCTTGACCGTTTATGATTGCCGTATTAGATCGCAGCCGCCCGTTGCCACTTAGTACACCCCATCGGCTCAGATTTAAATCCGGTTGCCGGATTGAATCTCAACCGCATCCTTTCACTTACCCTTCACTCATCATCCTCGGCCTTGATTACTTTCCTGCGCGTGCGTCGTGCATCCCAGTATGGCCGTCGCCTTCTCTCCTTCCCTCTCTCAGCGACATGCGGGGCCCATCGGCGATCGTCTTCCGCCACCTTCTTCCTCCCGCGTCTCGCGCTGCGCCATGTCGAAAAAAGCGAAGCTTTAAAAGCTTCAGTTTCTTGACCAATTATTTCCCCGCAATAATGCACATTCAAATAGCCGCCTTCCCGCAACCGTTTCTGGCATTATTTCCTCTAATTACGCACTGTGCGCCGTCGCCTTCATTCTCCGGGCAGTTCCAACTCCGGCGAGCTTCGCGCTGCCGTTACCGGCCTCATCCCTCTATAAAACCTGCCGCCCGAGCTGTGTCTCAGTTCCCTTTCGCTTTCTCCACCTCCAATTGCCCACTGTCTAGCCGAGAGCCCTCCTGCGCTTGATTTCCTCCGTCGGCCACCTTCGACTCCGGCGAGCAATCGCCACCGCTTCAAACCTTCCCGAGATTCACTGGAGCATCCTCGGCGTTCTTTGGTGCCCGAGCGATCTCGGCGACCACTTTTCGAGTTATTGCGACCGGAACCCCTCGCCGCCGTGAAGCCCTCTCCGACCGCGCCCCTTTTGCCGTCTCGTCGATCCGACCATCCTCGAATCGCGCAAGGTACCAAAACATTCCCGTCTCTCCCTCTTGCTTTTGCGCGCATCGGCCGCGCGTCGCCGCCGGAATGCCGGTGACCGTCGGGTCCGCGCGCCTCCGTCGGCCGGCGTGCCACGTCGGTGGCTGCGTCGGTGGCAACAGACGTGGATGCCACCGGGATGCCGTGTCGGACAAAACCCGCCACGCCAAAGCCTCCACACACACTCGCCCGCCCACGTCGGCCGCCCGTACACACGTGGCGCACCGGTGGCAGCCACGTGTATGCCACGCTCGCATCGCCGGCCTCCCCGCTGTTAATCCTTAAGAGGATTACCTACCCTTATGGGGTAGGCAGTGCCTCCCCGCTCACTTGGCTAGCGCCGCTCTCTTCCCCACTCCCTCGGCGCGCGTTCGAGCCCGCTCATGTGGCGAGGTTGAGTTTTCTCCGTTTTAATCCGCGCTGACAAGTAGGCCCCACATGTCAGCCTCTGTAAATTTATTTTAATTCCATGCTGACGTCGTAATTCCGAATTTCCTTTTGAAAATTTATTCATGCTGACGTCATAATTCATTTTCAGTTAAAAGATAATTCCAGAAATTATCTTTTTCTATTTTCTCTGATTACAAACTTCTAACAGCCATATCTTGCTCATTTTAGCTCCAAATTGGTCCATTCAAATTTCTAAATTCATCTAAAATTTCAATATTTCAATTGGTATATTTATTTTCAATTTTTGAATTTTTATTTTATTTTATTTATTTGGATTTCTCGATTTACGTGTAGAGACCGATTTGTCAGAGCAACATCAAGATCAAGTTCGGAAGATTTCAACCCAACACCGAAGGCAAGTCTCCTTTGACCATTTTGCTCCTATGTTTTGCAAGTTTCCTTTGATCAACTTGCTCCAATGATTTATAAAATGTTTAGGTAGTTATTTTAAATTAATGCATGCTTATGTTATACCAAGTGATAATTTGATTTAGAAAATTTAGTTAAAGACCCAATTTGTTATACCTTCCATTGAAAATTGTTTACCTTGTACCATTGTCAACCTAGGATATCCCTTTGACTCAATAATGAGTTAGTGTTACAATTGTTGAATGTTTAAAATACTAGCAAATGCTTAGCGTAGCAAATCAATGTAATAGTGTTCAAATGAGTAGCATGTTTATCAAATGTTTTGATGAATGATTTGTTTGAACATTGGTAATGGATGTTACCATTGTTAAATATTTTGTTTGAAAAGTGGTAATGGATGTTACCACTGTTAATTTGAAAATAGTACAACCACAAGTCTATATGGGTACGACCTAGCTAACTACCCTATAATAGTGTAGTTTAGATATCACCAGCGGTGTATTGAGTGCCAGGGTGTACATGGTTACTCATAGTGAGGGACAGGGCTTACTGTACTCATATGGCGCAAGAGGGGGCTCCAACTTGTGGATTCAAGTTGTGGTGAAACCTTAGCGGGTGGTATTTAAACTATACTGGAGTAGGTGAAAAGCTTTGTGATAATTTATCTGAGTCTTATGCCAAAGGAAGCATGTTGACTGCAAAGATGACTTATCTCTTGTGGGTAAAGTGTACAACCCTCTGCAGAGTTAAAACTATTCGAATAGCCGTGCCCACGGTCAAGGGCGGCAAAGAATGCATACACATGGTAGAAAGTTTGACTTTGTTTTCAAAACAAAATGAATTGGAGAAAAACTCGGGAGTGAATAGAACTCTCGTGATCTTTAGACTAGTGGTGTAACGATTCTGTGGATTTAACTGAGGTTTTGAAAGTTAGCGAGGATTGCACGAGATTTTAGTGTTGGTGTTGTAACCTTCACTAAATTCTTCATCTAGTTTCTATTATGAAAAAACAAGACGTTTACAAAATTGCTTTCGAAGTAATTATGTATATTTAAAAATAAAACGCTGATCTTTGCAAAAAGAACTCTATAGCCTTTCTTTGTGAAAGCCTTGCATCTATGCATCTTTCCCAAGACTTGCGGAGTACATCTTTGTACTCACCTGTTGCTCTACAATTTAATAGCAGAGGATGAAGAAGCTAAAGCCGGAGGGTACGATTTCTGTGCTGAATGTGGATGCGGTGAATTCTTCCCGGAAGTTTAGGACTCGTTTCCCCAGTCAATTGCCTGTGGCAGATTGATGGGTTGATCAAGTTATCTTTTGTGTTTCCGCTGTGTTTAAATCTTTTGTTTTAAGGTTCTGTGAACCTTTGTTGGGCGATGGCCTATGTTAAACTTCAGTTACTATTGTAATAAAGCGTTGTTGGCAATGTATCATCATTTCTGTTTGAACTGTGTGTACTAGCATTGATCTCTGGGACTAGTACAGTAATACACAGGGGGTCTAGGAGTTTCTACTCCGGGTCTCACACTATGATCTACTGCACCCTTACCCAACAAGGTAAGAGTGTGCATTGTACTACGGTAATGTACGAGGACAAGGAATGCATTCACATAGTAGAGATTTGACTTTGAATTTAAAAAGAAAAGGTTTTGGAAAAACTAGAGAGTGGATAGAACTCTCGTGATTTTGGTCTGGTGGATGTAACCAGTTCAGGTGGTATTAACCTCTATTTTGAATCTTGGCGGATATAGCCTATTTATCAGTGATGGTGGTTGTAACCTTCACTAAAGTACTTATTAAACTTCAGATTATAAAAATTAAATGTTTAATAAAATGCTTTTAGAAGGAGTATATAAATTTGAAATAAAATGCTGATTTGTGCAAAAGAGCCATATAGTTTTCCTTTGTTCAACCTTGCATCTAATGCATCTTTCCCAAGACTTGCGGAGTACTTTATGTACTCACATACTACACTTCAAATAATTCTCAGAAGAGGTTGAAGCTCAGGAAGGGGACTACGACTACTGTTCCGCTTGCGGCTGTGATGGATTCTTTCCGGAGGACTAGGACTCGTTGCTCAAGTCAATTGCCTGTGGCAGATTGATGGGCCGTTTATCTGAATACTTTGCTTCCGCTGTTTTATTTTGTGTAAGAGGTTCAGTGAACCGCAGTTGTAAGGCCTTGGGCCAGGACTTATGTATTTCCGTTATTATTGTAATAAAGCGTTGTTGGCAATGTATCATTTTGTCTGATTATCTGTGTGTACTATCTTTGATCTGGGACTAGTACTGCAATACACAGAGGGGGTCCGGGAGTTTCTACTCCAGGGTCTCATAGAAGTGGTATCAGAGCCAACTTGACTGTAGGACGAGATCTAGGTTTTGGTAAGCCTTAAGGAGTTATGTTTAATAAAAATTTATATACAAAAACTTAAGTTTCTTTGCTTCTACTCTTCTCTTACTTAGTATCTTGTTCTTTTCTTCCTTGTCACTCTATAAAAGATTTACTGATCTCTCCTATTTTTCAAAGTTTGTAGATGGCAGGTTCGTCGTCGTCAGCTCCATGGGATCACCTTTCTCACGGTGAGAGAGAGGGGGCTGGTTACATCCACCAGACCAAAATCACGAGAGTTCTATCCACTCTCTAGTTTTTCCAAAACCTTTTCTTTTTAAATTCAAAGTCAAATCTCTACTATGTGAATGCATTCCTTGTCCTCGTACATTACCGTAGTACAATGCACACTCTTACCTTGTTGGGTAAGGGTGCAGTAGATCATAGTGTGAGACCCGGAGTAGAAACTCCTAGACCCCCTGTGTATTACTGTACTAGTCCCAGAGATCAATGCTAGTACACACAGTTCAAACAGAAAAGATGATACATTGCCAACAACGCTTTATTACAATAGTAACTGAAGTTTAACATAGGCCATCGCCCAACAAAGGTTCACGTAACCTTAAAACAAAAGATTTAAACACAGCGGAAACACAAAAGATAACAGATCAACCCATCAATCGCCACGGGCAATTGGTGGGAAACGAGTCCTAAACTTCCGAAGAATTCACCGCATCCACATTCAAAGACAAATCGTACCCTCGGCTTCACTTCTTCATCCTCTGCTATTAAATTGTAGAGCAACAGTGAGTACAAAGATGTACTCATAAGTCTTGGGAAAGATGCATAGATGCAAGGCTTTCACAAAGAAAGGCTATAGAGTTCTTTTTGCAAAGATCATCGTTTTATTTTTAAATATACATAATTACTTCGAAAGCAATTTTGTAAACGTCTTGTTTTTCATAATAGAAACTAGATGAAGAATTTAGTGAAGGTTACAACACCAACACTAAAATCTCAGGCAATCCTGCCAACTTTCAAAACCTCAGGTTAAATCCACCTGAACTGGTTACACCACTAGTCTAAAGATCACGAGAGTTCTATTCACTCCCGAGTTTTTCTCCAATTCATTTTGTTTTGAAAACAAAGTCAAACTTTCTACCATGTGTATGCATTCTTTGCCGCCCTTGACCGTGGGCACGGCTATTCGAATAGTTTTAACTCTGCAGAGGGTTGTACACTTTACCCACAAGAGATAAGTCATCTTTGCAGTCAACATGCTTCCTTTGGCATAAGACTCAGATAAATTATCACAAAGCTTTTCACCTACTCCAGTATAGTTTAAATACCACCCGCTAAGGTTTCACCACAACTTGAATCCACAAGTTGGAGCCCCCTCTTGCGCCATATGAGTACAGTAAGCCCTGTCCCTCACTATGAGTAACCATGTACACCCTGGCACTCAATACACCGCTGGTGATATCTAAACTACACTATTATAGGGTAGTTAGCTAGGTCGTACCCATATAGACTTGTGGTTGTACTGTTTTGCTCAGTTTGGACAAACACAAGCGTCGGTCCTTAAACGACCAGGGTGGCTCATTCACAAACCCAACAATTCTCGTGCTAACTGCACCAGCCAAACCTTCCATCCACCCTTGTCAACTTTTCCCTTTGAATTTCATTTTTATTTTCAAATTAACAGTGGTAACATCCATTACCACTTTTCAAACAAAATATTTAACAATGGTAACATCCATTACCAATGTTCAAACAAATCATTCATCAAAACATTTGATAAACATGCTACTCATTTGAACACTATTACATTGATTTGCTACGCTAAGCATTTGCTAGTATTTTAAACATTCAACAATTGTAACACTAACTCATTATTGAGTCAAAGGGATATCCTAGGTTGACAATGGTACAAGGTAAACAATTTTCAATGGAAGGTATAACAAATTGGGTCTTTAACTAAATTTTCTAAATCAAATTATCACTTGGTATAACATAAGCATGCATTAATTTAAAATAACTACCTAAACATTTTATAAATCATTGGAGCAAGTTGATCAAAGGAAACTTGCAAAACATAGGAGCAAAATGGTCAAAGGAGACTTGCCTTCTGGTGTTGGGTTGAAATCTTCCTGAACTTGATCTTGATGTTGCTCGGACAAATCGGTCTCTACACGTAAATCGAGAAATCCAAATAAATAAAATAAAATAAAAATTCAAAAATTGAAAATAAATATACCAATTGAAAGATTGAAATTTTAGATGAATTTAGAAATTTGAATGGACCAATTTGGAGCTAAAATGAGCAAGATATGGTGTTAGAAGTTTGTAATCGAGAAAATAGAAAAGATAATTTACGGAATTATCTTTTAACTGAAAATGAATTATGACGTCAGCATGAATAAATTTTCAAAAGGAAATTCGAATTACGACGTCAGCATGGAATTAAAATAAATTTACAGAGGTGACATGTGGGGCCTACTTGTCGTCACGATTAAAACGAGAAAACTCAACCTCGCCACAGCGAGCGGGCTCGAACGCCGCGAGGAGTGGGGAAGAGAGCGGCGCTAGCCAAGTGAGCGGGAGGCACCGCCTACCCCATAAGGGTAGGTAATCCTCTTAGGATTAACAGCGGGAGGCCGGCGATGCGGCGTGGCATACACGTGGTCGCCACCGGTGCGCCACGTGTGTACGGCACCGGCGTGGCGGGGCGTGTGTGTGGAGGCTTTGGCGTGGCGGGTTTTGTCCGACACGGCATCCGGTGGCATCCACGTCTGTTGCCACCCGGACGCAGCCACCGACGTGGCACGCCGGCCGACGGAGGCGCCGCGGACCCGAGGGTCACCGGCATTCCGGCGGCGGCGGCGCGCCGCCGATGCGCGCAAAAGCAAGAGGGAGAGACGGGGAATGTTTTGGTACCTTGCGCAGTTACCGAGGATGGTCGGATCGACGAGACGGCAAAAAGGGGCGGCGGTCGGAGAGGGCTTCACGGCGGCGGAGGGGTTCCGGGGTCGCAATAACTCAGAAAAGTGGTCGCCTGAGATCGCCTGGGCACCAGCAACGTCGAGGATGCTCGGTGAATCTCGGGAAGGCTTGAAGCGGCGATTGCTCGCGGAGTCGAAGGTGGCCGACGGAGGAAATCAAGCGCGAGGAGGGCTCTCGGCTCGACAAAGGCAATTGGAGGTGGAGAAAGCGAAAGGGAACTGAGACACAGCTCGGGCAGCAGGTTTTATAGAGGGATGAGGCCGGTAACGGCAGCGCGAAGCTCGCCGGAGTTGGAACTGCCCGGAGAATGAAGGCGACGGCGCGATGCGTAATTAGAGGAAATAATGCGGCAAACGTTGCGGAAGGCGGCTATTTGAATGTGCATTATTGCGGGAAATAATTGGTCAAGCGAAGCTTTTAAAGCTTCGCTTTTTCTCGATTACGGCGCGCGGCGCAGACGCGGAGGAAGAAGGTGGCGGGAAGACGATCGCCGATGGGCCCCGCATGTCGATGAGAGAGGGAAGGAGAGAAGGCGACGGCTACTGGATGCACAACGCGCGCGCAGAGAAAGTAATCAAGGCCGTAGGATGATGAGTGAAGGGGTAAGTGAAAGGATGCGGTTGAGATTCAATCCGCAACCGGATTTAAATCGAGCCGATGGGGTGTACTAAGTGGCAACGGCGGCCGCGATCTAATACGGCAATCATAAACGGTCAAGATGACGACACGCGTCGGGAGGAGAAGAGAATAAAGCGACTGAAGCGGTAAGTGGGAGCGAGAGGCTGAGATTAGCGCGGGTGCGGGCGGATTGAGCGGATGGATGCCAAGTGTCGCCAATGGAGGAGTGAAGGCGGGATGAGCGCGAGGCCGAGATGGTTCGGGCGGCGCGGATGAACGGCCAGATGGGCGCCACGTGGCAACCCGGAAGGGTTTTGGATTTTAAATGATTTTGAAGATTCCAGAAAACATTAGAAGGCTTAAAATATTTAGAAAAATACCAAATAAATTCCAAAAATTCCAGAAAAATTCACATAATTCACTGATGATGTGTTTAAACATATGAAAAATATTTCCAACTTATTTTGACATTAAATTTTCTTTTCAACAGAAACTTTAAATTCTGAAAATTCCAGATAATTGGAAATAATTAATTTAAAATTATTTCTTCAAAATAAAAGCAAAAATTGGGATGTTACACATAGCATGCATATGCATTACATTGTGGATGGATTAACTGCATTCATATGCCAGTTGTTTAAAATCTTATTGGTTTGACTCATGGGAATTCTTGGAGGTTTAATAAATGTGGATGTACATGGTGGTTGTGGTCATGTGGTAGCATTAATGATGTTGTATATTTGTTTGTAGTTTGAATAACCTGTTAAACAGTTTGCTTGCTGAGATTTTATCTCACCCTTGTTTTTCCCCATATAGGTGATTCTTGAGTATACATGGGTTGGGTAGAGCGGCACCATAATAATGCACTTGGTTCATCAATTTATGCTGTAAAGTCGAAGGGATTCTAGCCAATTGCCTAGCTATTCGTGGATGTTTACTTTAATTTAATAATGTTGAACTTGTGGACTATTCTTTTGGTTAAACTGCTAGAGGTTGATTTTAATTCTTGAACTTGTTATCGTTATCTTTGTTTCCTTGGTTGATTATGCTTTCGTTTAGTTCGTCATGTTTAGAAATTGTTGCCAGTTTATGTTATCTTGTAATTTGGCTAGCTTGTAGAGTGGTTTAGTGGCATTCCAGAGTAATGTGGATCCTAGAGTGTTACATAATTTCTCTAAGTTATCCATAAGTCCTGCTTAACTCATGGAACTTTCTTGATAAATATATTTAATAAAAAGAAAGCTATAAATTAAAAAGATCAAGCCTTAGCTCACCCCAATCGGCTATGTTGGATCACCTTCCTATGTCACAACAAATGGGTCCTATGAGTATCTCTCTACTCTTAATCCTTTCTGATTCTACAATTTTCTGTCGTGATAAAGCTAACCAACCACCCCCTTCCTTCGCTCTATTCCGTGGATTCAGTGCCTACTTCGCACTAACCCTGATCCTCCCTCTACTCTCGAATTATAACAAAAATAAATAAACTCAATTAAATTGAGCTAGATTTTTGCCGCTATTTGAATTTATCAAGTCTTTTGTTCGTTTGCCGTATATTAGACGCTGCAATTCTGGAAGCGACAAGCACAAGCAGGATCAAAATGGAGGAAAGTGTAGGATTTTATCAAGTGGAGGAAAAACCCAAGGATTCAATACGACTGACTAGTTAAGTCGGCTATGAGCTAAACCAAGGCCGTAGTAAACAAGCAAGGCAAGTCATTACTTTGATTATGTTGATCCTAGATTTTATAAAAAAACTATGTTCTTTTACATTATCAAAGTGCATGCTTAATTTATTATGCAAATATATATCAAAATGTAATGTAGTTACTACCCATTTGATATTACAAATATTACTATGACACTCTTTACTGCTCGCTTCAACTGACCCCTTATCACCCTAGCTATTAATAGCTTTACTAGCTAAGTCATACTTAATGCCAAGCAAGTGTAGGTCCAGGGCCTTAAACTGTCCTACTCATTACTATCCAAACAGGTGAAATTATTTTGGGCATTCATGGGATGTATATGACTGATAATTTGGTACAATCTATCTTATGCTTCTCAAAACCCTAAAAACTTGCTTACCCGTCTGGGCGGTTGGTAGGAGTGGTTGGTGTGGATGTAACACACTTGTGGATTGAGGTAGGCACCGCCTAGATAAATTAAGGACTTAATCCTATGTTGACCTCTCTATGTAAAACAGTGCAAACCACAAGCTGGCAAAGTGTAGGCATGACTAACTAATTTGCCTTGACAAGTAAAGGAAAGCACTTCGGAATGACCCACGGGTCGTGTCACTGGATTTAAGTCATCGTGGACACGAGTCGTGTTATTGCATTTAGGCCGTCGTGTGGCGCAAGAGGGGGTCTGGGTGAGGCAAAAAATAAGCCTTCCCGCAGACGAAACCTTAGTGAGTGTAATCCTTTACTAGGTGCATTGTAAAGGTCATGTGGTAATCCTTTTGATCTGCATGTCCAAGGAAATGTGTGAAATATAGCAATCGGATTATTTCTTGTGGGTAAAGATGTGCAATCTCTGCAGAGTATAAACTATTTGAATAGCTATGCCCATTGTCACGGGCAGACATGGGAACTTCCTCGAGTTAGTTCTATTTCAAAAACCTTTTCAGGCGGGATAAAAACCTATCAGAGAGAGGTATTCTGACTTAACTTTTCCTAGAGGGATGTACTCCAGCGATGATAAAAACTAGCATTGGTGGAGGTAACCATGCATTGTAAAAGGTGGATGTAACCTGCTCTGCTATTAATATTGCATCATCACAATCAACTTTATAAAATCTGTTTTGGTTAAAACCGCTAAGTCTCAGGAGTTTTATTATTTATTGTATATTTGAGTCAATACTTTCGCAACTAAAGAAACCTCAAACCTTCCTTTCACAGCCTTGCATGTATTGTTATTGCATACTGTGTGGTGGCTTGTTGAGTACGATTGTACTCACTCTTGCTTAATTAGTACCATCCAGTCAGTCAGGAAAAAGGAGAGAAGGCCCTGCAATGCCTCAAAAAGGGTCGATAGATTTGGTATCCAAGGAGGCCAAGAGCTAGGTCGCGAAACCCCAGTTGGCTGCCTGTGGGTAAGTCCTGAGGGTCCCACCTATGTGAAGTTTTCGCTGCTGTATTCTTTACTTTCTGCCCCATCAGCCCATGTGTAAGGTATTACTGTATAAACTACGCTTCCACATATCATGTTTTTGATATACAATGATGTATCTGTGAGCACTATCTACTAATTCAGGGAATAGTGCAGTGCAATCACAAAGGATTCAGAATGGCTAATTCCGGTTCTGACACTAACCTTGCAGGAAGATGTCTGGAGTTGATATGGAGGATTTTGTTACACTGGCACAGTTCAATAAGATGAAGCAAAGCATGGAGGAGAAGCAAGACAAGATGTCACAAGACTTTCAAGCCATTATGACTCAGCTGCGTAATCTTCATCATGCTCCTGAAGGTGCAAATAATCATGAAGATGAAGTTGATGAAACCGATGAAGAAGCTGCTGCCTGACTTGCAAGACAACAACGACAACGCCGAGAGCGAGCTGCTGCCCATGCTAGGAGACCTGCTACTCCAGGCCATGGAAATAGAGGTAGAGGTGCTGGTCGTGGTAGAGGAAGTGGTCTTGGACAAGAGGGAGAGGTTGAAGGAGAAGACCTCGAATAGCCCCAAAATGATGGCAATTATCGTTACGGCAATCGTGCACGTAATCAGCCCAATGAGGAAAGATTTGGCAAGCTAAAATTCACCATGCCCATGTTTGATGGAGGATATGATCCTGAAGCGTATTTTACGTGGGAGTTGAAGGTTGACAAGATTTTTCACTTGCATAATTATTTTGAGCAAAAGAAGATGGCAATGGCTGCTCTTGAGTTTGATGATTGTGCTCTAATCTAGTGGGAGCAAGTCCTCAATGATAGAGAAGAAACTGGTCAAGGTGATGAACAAACATGGGCTAAAATGAAGAGAGAAATGAGAGCAAGATTTGTCCCTAAGCATTACCGCCGTGATCTTTTTGACAAGCTGCAGAATTTGAAGTAAGGAAGTCTCTCTGTAGACGAGTATTATAAAGAGATAGAGAAGGCAATGATCAGGGCTAATGTGTATAAAGATGAAGAGCAATCAATTGCATGTTTCATGTCTGGTTTACATCATAATATTCAGCATATGTTGAATTTCAGCAGTACCATACTCTCATTGAGTTGGTACATCAAGCAATCAAAGCTAAGCGTCAATTGCAGCAAGACATGAAGACTAGTAGAGGAGGATCATTCAGTACACGAGGTATACCAAGTGGAAGCAAATTTACACCAAGAACTAGTGCAATTCGAGGTACAATCACCAACTCAAGTGGTGGTGCACGTACAAGTAATTATGGTGCTTCTAGTGGCAAAGGGCTGGCTGCTCCAAGTGAGAGGAGCAAACCTGGAGATTCATCATCTACATCAGTAGGTTCTACAGCCAAGAGTAGTGGAATTCAATGCTTCAAGTGTGGAGGTCATGGTCATGTTATAAAAGAGTGCCCAAACAACCATACCATCATTGTTAATGACCATGGAAAGTATGAATTTGCTAGTGAGGAAGAACAAGATGATGTTAATGAGGAAAAAATTGAGGATGCTCATGAAGAAGAAGGCCATAAATATTGTGAGTTTGAAATAGGTGCTGCTCTTGTTGTAACTCATATTTTAAGTGTACAAATGAAGAAGGCTGAAAATGGGCAGCGGCACAATCTTTTCCAAACAAGAGCCAAGGTTTGCAAGGTAATTGTTGTAGGGGTGGCCCCCACCTAAACCCAGCTAGCCTGTTAGGAGGTTGTAAACTCAAGGTAGACATGTACAATGACATAGTTGCCCTCGGAAGGAGACTTGGTGTAAGGGTGCGATTGTAAAGACGCTCCTTACGAGGGCACATATATATCATGCCAGCCCTTGGGAAAGACACAAGAGGACATTGCTCACCTAACTCTCCACTACCATACATCCTCTCTCTCTTTGTTTGGTCTGTAACCACAACAGTTGGCGCCGTCCGTGGGGAACTGCAAGAGTAAGCCTCAAGATTTGAAGGATAGCACCGAAGAAAGCTTCACCATCGGCAGCGAAGAAGGAGGGGGTCACGGCGAGGCCCCGCGTCAACACCAAGGCTTTGGCATCGGCGGTCATGGGTGAGAATGACAATGCTCATCACGCGATGGTCGACCCTGCCACCGCCGACGCGATGACCGGCCCCACCACTGCCGATGCGGCCATCGATCCTGCCACTACAGAGGTGACGGTCGGTCCCGCCACCACCGACATGATGGTCGACCCAACCCTACGCGTGACGCCCCACCCAGCCACTGATGCGTCAATCAACCCCAACAGCACCGGTCGGGTGCTAGGGAGTGGTAGTCGGCGCCCGTCAAGGCGTGACCACCGTTCCTACACCCGGTGTGGGAGCGCCAAGCAGTCCCGGCGGTGACACGGGCCTCATCATCGACGCCGGAGCCCACCGTGTTGACGTGACAAGCCACCCAAGGACACAAGCGGTGGATACGGCTACCCCGGCAACGCGACTGGGTGCGCCCATCGCCTCGTCTATGCCGACAGTGGAGAACGCCCTGCTGGCGGCCCTTGGCACGCTCCAGCAGGAGTTAGCAGATCTTCGGGGGGCCGTGCGGAGCATGCAAGAGGCTCAGAGCCAACAGGCCCCGCCGGTGGTCGCGTCGGAGCCCACGCTGGCGGATAGCCGTGACGCCCCCAGATCTAGTCGCGCTTCGCTGCGACGCGTAGACCCAGAGTCCCCACTATCGGCGGGCCTGCAGCAAGCGGCGTGGCCAGAGGATTTTAAATTCCTCAGCTCCGTCACGTCGTACAAGGGCGACACGGATCCCCGGGAGTTTGTGCGCATATACGAGACCGCCATCGAGGCGGCAGGCGAAGATGACACCACCAAGGCGAAGGGGCTCCCGCTCGCATTGTAGGAAGTGGCGCTTTCCTGGTTCTTCACCATAGAGCCGAACTCCATCTACGCATGGGAGCAGGTTCGCGACCGCCTCTACAACAACTTCTAGGGGAACTACGTCGAGCGTGTCGACGCAGATCAGCTCTGCGCGATAGGGCAAAAGTCATCGGAAAGGCTCCGCGAGTACTTCAAACGCTTCATGAAGGTTCGCTGCCAAGTCAGAGATGTCGACGAGACAACAATCATCAATGCAGCGATACAGGGTCTTCGCCTGGGGCCGCTAGCCGAGTACAACATGCAGAAACCAACAAGACGGTGGCGAAGCTCTTCGATAAGATGGAGGAGTACACCCGAGCGGAAGAAGACGCGAGGCGGCGTCAGGACAATGATGCCGACACCAACCTAGCAGAAGGTGCAGCGAGGAGCGCCGACCCGTTGAAAGAAGACTCCTCAAGGAGCAAGCGTAGGCAGGAGCCGTCGAAGGACGCCTCCCAGCACCTGGACGCGCCGGTTGACAAGCCTCGGCACGGCCGTCAGAAGTCCCGGAGAGCCCACTACGTCTTCGACATTCAGGGCGGCTCAAAAGACAACACCCTTGCTGGCCGCGGGGCAAGGGCTCGATGGGGTCGGGGGCGAGGCCGGGGCCGCGAGGGTAGGGCCCATGTGGAGTACGGTGACCAACACCGTCCCCAGTGGTGTGAGGTGCACAGCCAAGGCAATCACGACACCCGCTCCTGTACCACCATCGCGGCACTTTGGCAAAGCGTTGCTCGAGACAGGGATCTCAAGGTGCGACCACCCGTCATGGCACACGTCCAGCAGCCCCTAGACGGCTCCCTACGGATTCGGGATCAGGAGCTGCAGCAGCCTCAGGAGAGCCTCCCTACAGTGCACGAGGGCGCGGGCCGACGCGCGGGACGCTGGCGACGTGGCGGCGGCATATCTTGCCACATGTCACCGGTAGCGTGGCGGTGGCGTGGCTGCCACGTGGCTCGGGGGACGGCTCGGGGCTGACGTGGCGCTGACGTGGCGGCGACACGTGGCATGCCACGTCAGCTAGGGCTGGCGTGGCGCGGCCGACGCAGCACGGCGCGGCGCGCGGCGCGGCGGCGGCGGCGGATCCGACGGTCGCGCCGGCGAGTGCGGATCGCGGCGAAGGGCGACGGCAGCGTGGCGCGCGGAGCGGATCGGCGGCGCGTGGCGGCGCTGGCGCAGATGCGCCGAGGCGGCGGCGGCGGCGGCGGCGACGGGGAGGCGACGCGGCGACGGGCGGCGCGGAGAACTCACCGTGACGGAGCGACGGCGACGGGTCGGCGGCGGCGGCGACGCGCGAGGCGCGAACGCAGCGAGGCGGCAGCGGCGGCGCGAACGGCGCCAACGCGCGAGAGGCGGAGCTAGGGTTTGGCGGTGGCGACGAGCGGCACGCGAACCGAGGCGGGCGGCGGGTTTTATCACGTGAACCGAGGCGATCCAATCCGATTCTGGCGGCGGTCACAACGCGGACAAGTTTGGGCGGTCGGGATTCAACGCGAGAGATCGGGCGGCTCGGGCGCACGCGAGGGTTAGGGTTAGGGTTCGATCGCGCGGCGGAACGGACGGCGGAGACGCGCGGCGCGCGATCGGGAGGCGGAGGCGCGCGCGCGGCGCGGCGGTGCGGCTGGTGCCGCCGCGCGTCATGATCTTGCGCGACAGCGGCGCCCAAGCGATCGGGCGGCGCGGAGAGCTGGCGCGCGAGAAAGGGTACAGCGGCGGCGGTGAGCGCGGGGATGGGCGACGCGTGGCGGCGGCGGGATATGGCGGCGGGGAGGATTTCTTTTTCTTTTTTTTTTCCAGAAATTCAAATAAACTTCCAAAAGCTCTAGAAAATAGCAAATAAATCCCAAAAAAGTCACCAAAAATACCAGAAAATTCCTTGAGACCTGAAGAACACAAATAAAATATTTCCAGCTTATGTTAATGTTTATTTTATTCATATTAAATCTTTGAAAATTCTAAAAATTCATTTGAAGCTTCAATTAAATTCAGAAAATTCCAGAAAATTCATTTTTAAATTCCAGGCTTTAAAAATCTCAGAAAAACAGGATGTTACAAATGCGGTCATCCATAGCGGAATGTGCCTCCTCCGCCGCGTGAAGAGCTCCTTCGGTGACACACAGTCGGTCCTCTAAAGCCTCCCGCTCGTAGGCAGTAGCCGCCTGCAGCGCCTGGCCAAGGGCGATGGTCTACACGATAAAGCCGTCAGTACACCTCCAAAGGGCTCGTGATGATAACGGTCAGGTACTCACCCTCATTTTGGAGATCTCTAGCACTCTCCCAAGGAGTCCAGACCCACAGGTCCGCAGCGCCTAGCGGTCCAGGCTCGCGGCCGCGATGTCCGCGACCCCCTGCCATGCCGCCAACACCTCCGGTCGCGGGACGACGTCCGCTAGGCTTCGTGCGGCATCCGCGGTGATAGCTCCGGCGGCGCCAGATATCCCTTCCGCACGAGCGTCCTCGTGCTCCGAGCGACTCTCACGTTCGGTGAGGCATGTTGCTGCAAGGGGACACGGCGGTCAGCCCTAAAAATGCCTAGCGGCGTCATGCCAAGCAATTTAGGCTCACCTTCAGCCCTGCCAGAAGCCGTAGGGGCATCGGCGTCCCCCAACGCGACCATCCCGCCAGCCAGGGGGTTTCTGTGTCGGAGCATAGCTCCACCAGGACCCTGCCCCCAGCAGCCGCAGACCCGGAGGGAATCGCAGGGGCACTCGGTGTCTGAGTCGGAGTCCCATAAGGCCCCGACCTGGCTCGCTACGGCGAACCCTCTCGCCGAGCGAAGGGGCGACAGCGTGCGGGACCGCTTCTCCTTCGGGGAGTAAGATGGCGGCCCTGCCTCGGTAACCGCCACAGGAGGAGGCTCCACCGTTGCAAGAATGGATTCCGCCCCACCATCCTCCACGGGGGAGGGCTCCGCCTCAGCGTCGGTCAGCGCCGAAGAAGCTCCTCCCCGTGCATCGCCCACGCGGCACTCTTCCTCCGCGCCAATGCCCAAGGGCCCTCCTCTGCCCCCTGCATCCGCGCCTACCTCCGAGTTAGCATGCTTCGCCGAGTTGGAGCCCGTGCCCGCTGGTACCCCCTCCCCTGTGGAATCGCGGAGAGGTAGGCTTGGGGCTGGAACAGCGCGCTCTGGGACTCTAATGCCCAAGGCTTCGCACACATGGTTCAACCGCCCCAGACCTGCCTCCGCGGTCGCAGCTACGCGCAGCCTGTGTTCCCTAGCCATATACGGTCCGAGGAACGCGCCTACCGCACGCTCTACGTCTTCCAGGGAAGCACTTGTGAGGGGCAAGGGGCATGATATAAAACAACGGGCCCAAGGGACAGCACACAAAAGCTCAGCCCCCGCACAACTTACGCGGACCAGAGGGTCTCGGTAGCAAAGACATGGACGGGCATACGTTGTCATGACGAAGCCTCCCAGGTGTAACACGCCACTCGGCAGCAAGTGGTGCCATGTCGGGACCCGGAACAACAACTCCGAGTCCCTCTGTGTAAATCGCACTATCCCAGGAAAAGCTAGTGCACACAGGTTTAACAGCAATGTATATCATGCAAAAAATCACCAAGCAATATTATTAACTGAAAATACGACCTTAAGGCCAAGTCTTACAATAAGGGCACAAGGCCAACAAAATAAAAACAGCGGAAAGATAGTAAAGGTGGCAGCACAGCCCATCCAGCCTCCCACAGGCGAAAGACTGTAAGACGCGTCCTACTCGCTGAAGTAGTCCTCACCGTCGTAGTCGCCGTCGAAGTCTGGCAACAGATTTAGCAAGGTGAGTACAAAGAGTACTCCCAAGGTAAGCATATAAAATGCTTACGCAAGTCACACCAGGAATATAATAGAGTTATATGCATGCATATGGATATCAATAGAAGGCTTATTAAGTTAACTTTGCGCGAAAAGCAACATTTGAATTTAAATATAACAAGTAAGTATGAAAGCTGAATTTTAGTATGATAATTAAAACAACATTTTAATCAAAGTATTATCGTTAGTGTAGGCTCCAACCTACACTAACCTATCCACGGGAATCCACCCGGACCATTACCAAATCCAATGTTTGTTTGCCAAAACCAAGTTTTATGAAATTCAAATCTAATCTGTGAAGACTCTACTCAGCATGTCCATGACCGTGGACACAGCTATCCAGATAGTTTGTTACTCTGCAGAGGTGTACAACTTTACCCACAAGACATTCCCTCTCACTTGAGCCACGCGATCAACACACTGCCTTAGGTGTGCGGCGGAGAGTTCATGACAAGGCTGTTCCGATGATTCATAGCCAACATAATCACGCCACCACTAAGGTTTCACCACAACTCGAATCCACGAGTTGGAGCCCCCTCTGGTGCCATGTGAGACTTCCCACAGCCTACGCTGCGCTCACATTCAGCCTATAGCGAGACTATAATTGGAACTTCACAAATTACTTAGCCAGGTCCGTCCCATACCAGACTTGTGGTAGTACGAAGTGACTTCATAAAATGATTCACAGAAACGGTCCTTAAGTTGATTTAGGCTCAACCACATACCCCCGTGCACGATAATCAACAGTGTCACCAAACACGAGGCATCCGGCACCCACCACCTAACCATTAGCCTAAGTCCCAAAATATGTTTTCTATTTTCATTTTTAAATAATCTCCATAAACCACCCTTGACTCTCCGAAGTCAAAGTTTCATTTTCAAACTGACATTTCATGTGAAAGATTCATCCCACCTACAGTTATACTAAGCCAGGCTAAGCATTTCTACAAAATTTTCTAGTCAATACTATGGTACTAACTAGTTTTCAGCTAGGGTGACAAGGTGTATGAATTAGAAATTCAAATGGGCTATAATCAAAGGATTATGGGTATATCTAACATTTAAACTGAATTTTAAATTAAATTGAGTAGAAATGCGCATGCATATCAAAGAAAACAACATAAATATATTTAAAATACTGGGTTCAATATGGTCAAAGGTGTAATTTGCCTTGATCGAAGTCTTGCTGCGATTCGTCGAATTCAAACTCTCCGGAATCGTCAATATCTAACGAAAGAGTCAATTCAAAAAAATTCAAACCAAAATTCAAACGAAATCCAAATAACTTCCAAAAATTATAAAATAAACTGACATCTTGGGGTTACAAAATATATTCAAACAAAATTTAAATAAATTTCAAAAATTCAAAATTATTCCAGAAATGGATAGATCATGATTTTAGAAAAATTTAGAAATTTTAATGGGTCAATTTGGAGTTAAAATGCAAAAGTTATAGCATTCCAAAGTTTCAATTCAAAATAAAAGAAAAAGGGGTATTTTCTGGATTTATTTTTAAACCGAAAGGATTTATGATGTCAGCACAAATTATTTTTCTAAAGGAAATTATAGATTATGACGTCAGCCCTAGGATTAATATATTCGGGCAGAGGCTGACAGGTGGGGCCCGGGTGTCATGGACCGAGTCCATGGACCCGAGAGGTGGGTGAGGTGGCAGGCGGGCGCGCGGAGGCGGGGGTGGCACTGACGTGGCACCACGTGGCTGCCACTCGGCACCACGTGGTCGCTACGTGGCTGCCACGTCACGGCTTTACGCCGACGTGGCTGCGTGCGCGTGATGTGGCGAGAGGGCGTGCGGGTGACGCTGGCGTGGCGCCGATCTGGCCGCCACCTGGCTGCCACGCAGCTGCCAGGTCGGCCCGACGGGTTGACGTGGCCACCCGGCGGCGGCGGCGCTCGGGGCCCGATGGTCGCCGGAGCTCCGATGAGTGGTGGCGCCGGCCGAGGGTATCAAAACGAAGAGGAGGACGCGGGAGTGCATCGGTACCTTGCGCGGAGGCCGAGGATGACCGGAGGGGAGAATCGGCGGAGAGGGGCGATGGTCGGAGAGGGCTTCACGGTGGCGGAGTAGCTCGGTGGTGCGTGCCGGGAGGTAGTCGCCGTGTTCGCCGGGCACCGCAAAGGTCGGGAGGCGTCGGCGGCGAGGTGGCTCGAGCCGGCGGCGATTGCTCGCGGAGTCGCTTGAAGCCACGGAGGATTCGGGCACAGGGAGACCTTCGGGGCTTAATTATGCGCTCTGGAGGCACGGGGGGGGTGGCGGTGTGGGGAGGGGAACCTCGGGGTGCGGGTTTTATAGGTCGGGGAGGGGGTAACGGCCGCGTACAATCCACCGGTTTTGAAACGGACGGGGAGGTTGAATGCGCCGGCGAAGGGGGGCGTGATTGGGGGACTTTATGCCTGCAACGGACAGGGGAGGGTGTTAATTGGAATCTGTGGTAATGCGGGGAAGTGAATCGACAAGAAACCGAAGCTTTCAAAGCTTCGGTTTTCAATCAATGGCGGCGGCAGCGGCGGCGATAGTGCGAGGAAGAAAGGAAAGGGGCGGGGACGAAGGACCTGATAGGTGGGGCCCGCACGTCAGCGAGAGAAGAAAAAGAGAAGGGCGGGGAGGCGACGGTTGGATCCGCGACGCGAGGTGAGTGGAAAAGATCGGGACCGCTGGCGCGTTGCGAAGGGGTAAGTGAACGGGAACGGCCGAGATCTCATCCGACAACAGGGATCGGATCGGGGCCGGTCAGTGCATTAAGTGGGAGGGGGCGGTTGAGATCGGGTACGGCAACAGAGGACGGCGTGGATTAAGCCACACGTCGATCGGAGGAAGAACGGCGGGCGGCGGTAAGTTGCGGGGAGCGGCGGGGATTGAACCGGGCGGGAGAGCGGACGGCTAGATACGCGACACGCGTCGCGAGCGGAGAGAGGGAAGGCGGGGGAGAGGGTTTAAATCAGATCGGACGGCTAAGGGGAAATCCGGCAGGCGGAGGGGACTTCGATGGCTGACACGCGTCGCCCGCGGGGAGGGTTTGGGATTAAATTTCCTTTTTGATTTTCCAGAAAGGATAATAGGCTTTAGAAAATTCAGAAAAATACCAAATAAATTTTGAAAATTCTAGAAAAATTCAAGGAACCTTCTAGGACAAATTGAGACTTAATAAAAATATTTTCCACTCATTTTAACAAGTATAATTTGCAAAGGCATAATTTGATTTTAAAAGGGAAGGTTTTAATTCTTTCTAAAATCTGGAAAAATTAATATAACCTCATATTTGACTTTAGGAAGCTGAAATGCATTTGTTTTAATTTTCAGTAATGCAATAAATTCATTTTTGACTTTTATAAATTAAAGTTTATAATTTTTCTCAAATTAGGATTTTGACATAACTCTAGAAAATCAAATAAATTTCAGGTTTAATTTTAAATAAAGGGATAAAATTTTGGGATGTTACAAACCTTACCCCCTTAAAGGAAATCTCGCCCTCGAGATTTGCACTGGCTAGCAAAAGAGATGGGGATGGCTGGTCTTTAGATCTTCTTCTCGCTCCCAGGTGGCTTTGTCTTCGGTGTGGTTGCTCCACCAACTTTGCGAGACTCGATGGTCTTCCTTCAGTCCGTTACGATGTCTCGAGAATCTTGATTGGTTGCTCCTGGTAGGTGAGGTCATCCTGGAGGTCCAAGGTTTCCAGTGCGGCTTGCTCTGTGGGTACTCGGAGGCACTTCTTTAACTGTGAGACATGAAAGACATTGTGCACCCCTGACATGCTTGGCGGCAAGTCTAACTGATATGCGATCGCACCTCTTGGTCCGAGAATCTTGAAAGGGCCCACATATCGTGGTGCTAGCTTCCCTCTAACTTGAAACATTTTCACACCTCGAGTGGGGATACTCTAAGATAGGCGTAGTCTCCGGCCTCGAAGGTCGTCTCGATGACGGTTATCCGCATAGCTCTTACATCCGAGACCGGGCTATCTTTAGTCATCTCGATCTTCTTTACTTGATCTTCTGCGTCTTGCGGCGGTTTGGTCCACTTCTTGGGGTTCACCTTGCCGATCCCAAAGCAAGGGGTCTGCACTTTCGACCATACAAGGCTTGAAGGGTGCCATCTGCAGATCGCTTGGTAGTCATATTGTACGAGAATTCCATAGAGGCGTTGAACGGTCCCACTGTTCCCGAAATCCAGCGTACAAGCCCTTAGCATATCCTCGAGTATCGATTAACTCTTTCTGTTTGACCATCCGTGCGGGATGGTAAGCGGCATCTGGCCAGGCTTACTACAATTCTTCATGCACCTTTGCCAAAATCGAAGTTAATCGACTACCTCGATCTGACACTATCTTCTTGGGTACGCCATATAGGCACACAATTCGAGACATGTACAGCTCAGCCAACTTGCTCCCTGAATAAGTGGTTTTGACTAGTATGAAGTGAGCCACTTTAGTCAATCGGTCTGTGATTACCCAGATTGAATCATAACCCGATTGTGTCCTTGGGAGTCCGGTTATGAAATCCATACCGATTTCTTCCCACTTCCATTCTGGAATCGGCAATGGTTGCAAGAGTCCTGCTGGCCTCTGATGTTCAGCTTTGACTCGTTGACAGGTGTCGCAGGCTTCAATGAACTCTACGATTTCCCTTTTCATACTAACCCACCAATATCTTTCCCTCAGATCCTGGTACATCTTGGTACGACCTGGGTGGATTGAGTATGGGGTGTCATGAGCCTCCTTCAGAATCAGGGTTTTGATTTCCTGATTGTTCGGTACACAGATGCGGTTCTCGAACCAAACCGTGCCATGCTCATCTTCGCTGAATCCTGGTGCTTTGCCTCTTCTCATATTCTTTTTGATTTCTTGAATATCCTCATCCACGTTCTGAGCTTCCTTAATTTGTTCAGGCAAGCCAGGTTGTATTTCCAGTGTGGCGAGAGTGCTTGGTCCCATCGGGTTTAGACTTAGACGGGCGACTCCCTCCTGAAGTCGGGTCTGGTCTTCTTCCACTTTCACCATGTTTGCATAAGACTTCCTGCTTAAGGCATCGGCTACCACATTCGCTTTTCCGGGGTGGTAATGTATACCGATGTCGTAGTCCTTTATCAACTCCAACCATCTTCGTTGCCTCAGGTTGAGTTACGCACAGGTGAAGATATACTTCAAACTCTTATGGTCCGTGTATACTTCACAACGATTCCGATAAGATAGTGGCGCCGATTTTTAAGGCGTGCACTCTGCGGCTAACTCTAAGTCATGAGTAGGATAATTGCACTCATGAGGCTTGAGTTGGCGGGATGTGAGGCTACCACTTTGCCTTCTTGCATTAGGACACGGCCTAAGCCTAGGCGAGAGGCGCCACGAAGACCTCGAAGCCTTTATGCACGTCCGGCAAGACAAGCACGGTGCTTGAGACTAGTCTCTTCTTAAGGGTTTGGAAACTCGCTCACAAGCCTTCGTCCATTCGAACTTCTTTTCCTTTTTCAAAGAATCGGGTCATTGGCTTGGCTGTCTCGGAGAACCACGCTATGAACCGACGGTAATAACCCGCAAGTCCAAGAAAGCTCGACTTACATTACGGACTTTGGTGGCCTCCACTCCATTCTCGCTTCTACCTTGGAAGGATCTACACGATTCCTTGGTACATTACGATATGTCCGAGGAAGGCAACCTCTTTTAGCCAGAATTCACATTTGCTGAATTTGGCAAAGAGTTGATGCTCTCGAAGCTTTTCCAACGTTGTTCGGAGATGCTGCTCATGCTCTTCTTCATTCTTGGAGTAGATGAGGATGTCGTCGATGAAGATTACTACAAACTTGTCCAAGTATTTCATAAATACACTGTTCATCATACTCATGAAGTAGGCTGGTGCATTGGTCAGTCCAAATGACATGACCGTGAACTCATAATGCCCATATCTGGTGGAGAAGGCAGTTTTGGGAATGTCTTCTTCACAAATCTTCAACTGATGATATCCTGATCGCAGATCAATCTTGGAGAAGACACTGGCTCCTTTCAACTGATCGAACAGGTCATCGATCCTGGGGAGGGGGTATTTATTCTTGATGGTGACGTTATTGAGTGCTCTGTAGTCCACACATAGCCTCAAACTCTCGTCCTTTTTCTTGACGAACAGGACGGGTGCTCCCCAAGGTGACGAACTGGGTCGGATGTACCCTTTGTCCTCCAATTCCTTGAGTTGATTCTTCAATTCCGCTAATTCGTTAGCCGGCATCCGATATGGTCTCTTGGAAATTGGGGCGGTGCCTGGGATTAGGTCAATCACAAACTCGATTTCCCTATCCGGTGGCATTCCTGGCAGTTCCTCGGGAAAAACATCTGGGTATTCTCGCACTATCGGCACTTCTTCCAAGACTTGGAGATGGAAAAGGGCACATTCTTCTGCCTTCGGGATTTGAGGAGAGAAGATCACTTCTATGCCCTGGTCATTGGTGAGGGTGATGGATCTGGTAGCACAATCGATCTGACCTTGGTTCTTGGCTAACCAATTCATTCCGAGAATGACATCTAATCCTTGCGATTCCAAGACCAAAAGGTCGGCTAGGAATCGGGTTCCATCTATGAGCAGTTCTACTTTCAGGCACAAGGTCCCTGATCTCATTTCTGCTCCCAGGGAGTGAATTATCATGGGGTTACTAAGAGTTACCATGCACAACCCATGCTTATCCACAAAAGTTTTTGATACAAAGGAATGCGATGCTTCAGAATCGAAAAGAACTGATGCGGGTACTGAATTGACAAGGAACATACCCAGCACGACATCTGGTGTAACCTGGGCTTCTTCTGCTGTCACGTGGTTCACTCGCCCCTTGATGAAGGTCTGCGGCTTTTGCTGGCCCTGGTTCTGACTTCCGGAGGCTCCTGAAGTTGCTGTCACTTGAATCTTCTTGGGGCACGCCTTGGCAAAGTGCCCTGGTTCCTTGCAGTAGTAGCAGGTCAATCCGTCAGACGGCGGACTACTCTTCTGCGTCTGGCCACCGGTTGCTGGGGTGCGGTTGCTTTGGAGCTAGCGCGGTTGGCTGAAACGGCGGCGGTGGTTGAGGACTTGAACCGCTTGATCGTTCTTGAAGTTCTTGCCACGGGTCCGAACTTGTTTGAGTGCGGGGAGTATCGCGATTCTTGGAAGAACCTCCAGAGTTGTTCCTCTGGTCTGCCATTCTTTTCTTCCGTGTTTCCATTTCCATGTGTTTGCCCTCCTGGCAGATGGCCTTACTGACTAGCTGGTGGAAGTCAGTATAGTCACCCGATATCAGCTATACTGATATGTTGTCATTCAGGCCCTCCATGAACCTTTCTTGCTTGGCTTCATCGGAAGCCACATCCTCTGGCGCATAGCGGGCCAGTTGGTTAAACTTCTGCACGTACTCATTGACAGTATGACTTCCTTGGCGCAGAGACCTGAACTCCTTCTTTTTCAGTGCCATGGTGTCGGTGAGGATGTGAGCATTGCGAAAACTTTGCTCGAACTCGTTCCACGTCACCGTCTGCGGGTTGGCGTGCGAAGCGGTGAAAGTATCCCACCATTGAGACGCGGGCCCGTTCAGCTGATGGGAGGCGAACAGGACTCGCTCCCGATCAGTGCACTGCAGTATGTCCAGCTTCTTGCCAATCGACCTGAGCCAGTCGTCGGCGTCCATTGGTTCAAAGATCGCGGCAAAGGTGGGTGGCTTGATCCTCGTGAACTCGAAAAGACGATTGGGAGGTACTTGGGCGGGTTGATGATGAGCACGAGGGTTGTTGATCGTTCGAGCTATGATTGGATCAAGCTGGTTTTGATTGGCCATCAATTGTGCCCGATCCGGTCCTCGCTTCTTTGGCGAGGCGGTGGAATCGAGTGGATCGGCTTCCTTGTGCTCGGGGTTGGCGTTGTCCATCTTTGGAGTTCCTTCTTGTGTTCACCATCTATTGAGGTTTTCAGATTTAGAGAGAGAACTAAAGGAAAGGTTCTAGTAACAATCCCACCAAAATAACACACAAGAGCAAGGAAAACACGAATAAGAGCCAAACAAAACTTTTTATTTTATTATAATAGTCTCGTGGCTGTTTACAAAGGACTACAGCTCAGGGTCGTCTAGACACTAGCGCTGCGCTCGAGTCTCCTCGGAAAAGGCCCGGAATCAGTGGAACCTGCATCTTCAGCACGGAGCTCGGCAAGTTCTTCTTGGCGTCGCGCGAGCTTCACATGCGGTGTGCAGCCTCGTCGAGGTGGTGCGGTACATGTGATCCATGGACTTGGTGAACTCCACCCGATCGTCGAGGCGGGGTTGCTCTCATACTCTGTAGACGAAGTCGCCGTAGCCTGAGGGAGTCTTCATGGGGAAGTAGCGAAAATCGGTGCGTAGCAAGTCTCGAGCGTAGATATTCCTCAGCTGGCGAATGGCCTCTCGGGCTGCATCCTGTACTCTGTCGAAGAAGGTGGCTCGAGGTAGGGTGCGTCGAACACATAAATGGCTCCGTTTGCTCGAAATCTCAAAGATCTTCACTTCTACCCTCCAGCGTTCCTCGTCTCCATACATGCCAACATACCCACAGTAGAGAAGTGCGGGCGGAAGTTGAGCTCTTGCATGAGGTTGTGCAGATCATCGTGAAGAGTCCGGCAAGGGTTCCATGGGAGGCGCGGGTGGGTTGCTCCATCTAAAATTTGGAAGGGAGAGGAGTTAGTAATCGCTTTGGTAAAGAGATTGAGAAAAGGAAGAGATAATTTAAAAGGGCATTTCTTATTAAAATATATCCTTAAAGTTGGTCTCTAGCTAAGGTCACGTCTTAGAGTCAATGTTGCTCTGATACCATTTCTGTCGGGACCCGGAACAACAACTCCGAGTCCCTCTGTGTAAATCGCACTATCCCAGGAAAAGCTAGTGCACACAGGTTTAACAGCAATGTATATCATGCAAAAAATCACCAAGCAATATTATTAACTGAAAATACGGCCTTAAGGCCAAGTCTTACAATAAGGGCACAAGGCCAACAAAATAAAAATAGCGGAAAGATAGTAAAGGTGGCAAAGACACCCATCCGACCTCCACGAGGCGAATGATCAGAAGACGTCCTACTCGCCGAAGTAGTCCTCAGCATCGTAGTCGCCGTTGAAGTCTGGCAACAGATTTAGCAAGGTGAGTACAAAGAGTACTCCCAAGGTAAGCATATAAAATGCTTGCGCAAGTCACACCAGGAATATAACAGAGTTGTATGCATGCATATGGATATCAATAGAAGGCTTATTAAGTTAACTTTGCGCGAAAAGCAACACTTGAATTTAAATATAACAAGTAAGTATGAAAGCTGAATTTTAGTATGATAATTAAAACAACATTTTAATCAAAGTATTATTGTTAGTGTAGGCTCCGACCTACACTAACCTATCCACGGGAATCCACCCGGACCATTACCAAATCCAACGTTTGTTTGCCAAAACCAAGTTTTATGAAATTCAAATCTAATCTGTGAAGACTCTACTCAGCATGTCCATGACCGTGGACACGGCTATTCAGATAGTTTGTTACTCTGCAGAGGTGTACAACTTTACCCACAAGACATTCCCTCTCACTTGAGCCACGCGATCAACACACTGCCTTAGGTGTGCGGCGGAGAGTTCATGACAAGGCTGTTCCGATGATTCATAGCCAACATAATCACGCCGCCACTAAGGTTTCACCACAACTCGAATCCACGAGTTGGAGCCCCCTCTGGTGCCATGTGAGACTTCCCACAGCCTACGCTGCACTCACATTCAGCCTATAGTGAGACTATAATTGGAACTTCACAAATTACTTAGCCAGATCCGTCCCATACCGGACTTGTGGTAGTACGAAATGACTTCGTAAAATGATTCACAGAAACGGTCCTTAAGTTGATTTAGGCTCAACCACATACCCCCGTGCACGATAATCAACCAGGTGTCACCAAATTTCCTTTTTGATTTTCCAGAAAGGATAATAGGCTTTAGAAAATTCGAAAAAATACCAAATAAAATTTGAAAATTCTAGAAAAATTCAGAGAACCTTCTGGGACAAATTGAGACTTAATAAAAATATTTTCCACTCATTTTAACAAGTATAATTTGTAAAGGCACAATTTGATTTTAAAAGGGAAGGTTTTAATTCTTTCTAAAATCTGGAAAAATTAATATAACCTCATATTTGACTTTAGGAAGCTGAAATGCATTTGTTTTAATTTTCAGTAATGCAATAAATTTATTTTTGACTTTTATAAATTAAATTTTATAATTTTTCTCAAATCAGGATTTTGACATAACTCCAGAAAATCAAATAAATTCCAGGTTTAATTTTAAATAAAGGGATAAAATTTTGGGATGTTACATGCCATGCCATACATGATGAACTCCTCGGCGAGGTTGCACATGTTGAAGCAGGCGGTGATCCCCACAAGCCTCCACGCGATTCGCTCATCTTCAGCATCTATTGGCGCACCAGGCGTGGCGTTAAACGTCGCCAGCCGCTCCGAACACTCAAGGCCGCTACCGCTCACCACGCGGTGGTAGAACCACCGCCTCGTCCAGTTTGCCCCCCACTCCGCCCGACCCAAGTCTGCGGGGAAGATCTTCTTGCACTGCGAACGCAAGACAAGGCTGACGCTGCCAAAACTGGTGCACGTCCCGTCCCCCCGACCCTCTGACTCCCACCGCGCGTCATGGAGGAAGGTGAACAGCGACACGGTCGGCCAGCACACCTCCGTGCGCAACGTCCAGCTGTACACAGCAAGACGGGCTATCACATTCAGCGTTATCTGCGTCAGCTCAAGCCCAAAGGACCGCAAGACATCCCCGACGAGTCGGGCGGTTGGAATGCGCAACCCGGCTTCGAAGTAGGTGACGAACATGATCGCCTCTGATTTCTCGGGATGCGGCTTGGTCTGATTGCCCACGAGCAGTCGCACCTCCCGGCGGTTCGACAGCTTCCCCTCGCGCAGAAGGCCGCGAATCGTCTCTTCCGTCACCAGCGTGGAGCCTAGGACACGGGAGCATGGACCTCCTACTCTCTCCGCTGCTGCCCACCATTTGTCCGCCTGCGTGGAGTCACGCCCTTCCAGCGTGTACTCCACCTCGAGCGGCGACAACCACCGGAAGATGGCGCTGTTGCCGCCTGGCTAAGCGCACTCTCCGTCGTGTGCCATTCTCCTCCTAGAGCTACGCGGCCACGGAGGCAGCAAAGAAGGCAGGAGATTGGGGCGTGCGACCAGGAGCTAGAAGGCAAGGCAACGAAAGGGTAGGTGGTGTACCGCATGGGGTATTTAAAACCCTTGCATCTCCCATGCCACCGGTGAGCATAACTGCCGGGAGGCAAACCGCCTGCCTCCCCACGATCGAGGCCGTAGTGGCACAACTACACACGCGCACCAGGCCCAGTCAAGCGACGATCGCACAAGAGGGCCTGACAGCGCACGATGCGCCAATACCGCCCCGCCACGCGCCTACTTGGGAATCTGCACAAGACAACTCCGGCTCCGCCTTCGATGGGACCTTCGCCTCCGCAGGGCAACCCTAGGTCCGCCTTCCGCTCTGGCACTTCGACACACAACCGCGCGCCGGCACGCCGCGCCAGAAGGCCCCCCCGCTTCGGTGGCTCGGGACAACCCCGACACCCGCTGCACACCCTATTTCTTCACTCTGGGCACGAAGAACCGTTTTCACATCCTAATGTGTGCAACATCTTTTCATGGATGCTAGGTTGCAGGGAGCGCTCGCGGAGGGATGGTCGTGCGACCGGCGTGCTAATCGCGTCGCGCCCGCTCAGCGACGTCCCGATCCCCCGCCCCATGCATGACATACCTTCGGCTCAGCAAGACGACTCCGCCTACGACCACCCGGCGCAGAGTATTTTTGCGTCGGCACAGGACTTCGACATCGACTCTGCGTGCGGTCCCGCGGCTCCGACTCCGCAGAACCACCATGGTGTACATGCGCCAAATCGTCTTCGCCCACAATCACACAAGGTCACAGGCCGCAGGGACGGAGGGGATCAAAGGGCTTGACAACATGGCTTCGGCCTGTGAAATCCTTCACCATGAGAGGCTCCTGTTGTAGGGGTGGCCCCCACCTAAACCCAGCTAGCATGTTAGGAGGATGTAAACCCAAGGTAGACATGTACAATGACATAGTTGCCCTCAGAAGGAGACTCGGTGTAAGGGTGCGATTGTAAAGACGCTCCTTACGAGGGCACATATATATCATGCCAGCCCTTGGAAAAGACCCAAGAGGACATTGCTCACCTAACTCTCCACTACCATACATCCTCCCTCTCTCTGTTTGGTCTGTAACTACAACAATAATCATTGATGGTGGAAGCTGCCACAATCTTGCTAGCAAAGAATTGGTTGAAAAGTTTGGTTTAAAGCTGCTGAAACATCCCCACCCATATCATGTGCAATTGTTAAACAACTCGGATTCCATTAAGATTTCACAAAGAGTGAAAGTTCCTTTCAAGATTGGTGAATATATTGACACGGTAGAGTGTGATGTGGCGCCTATGATAGTGTGTCATCTGCTGTTGGGAAGGCCATGGCAATATGATCGTTCATCTTTACATTGTGGTCGCACAAATAATTACACCACCAAGTGAAAGGAAAGGAGTTGATTGTAACACCCCAGGACCCACATTACCCTGGGATGTCACCAAACTACTCAACAGCTAGCCAAAATTTTGAGATAAATTAAACTAACAACAATTACTGGATAAATAGAATCAAGCGGAAGCATAATTAACAAAGATAACGATGTCAAGTTTCAATAGTCCAACAATCCTCTAATAGTTTAAAACCAATAATGGTCTACCAGTTTAGCATTATTAAGTAAAAAGAACATCCACGAATATCCGAATCACAAGGCTAGTTTCCTCTCAACTTTATTACAGCATAAATTGATGACTCAAGTGCTTTATTGTGGTGCCACGCTACCCATCCCATGAATGCTCAAGAATCACCTGTAGGGGGGAAAAACAAGGGTGAGATATACATCTTAGCAAGTAAATTGTTTAACAGGTTATTCAAACAACGAGCAAAGCCACAACCTCATTTATTTTATTACATGACCACAACCACATCCAACATCCTCATTCATTAAACCACAAGGACTATCACGAGTCCTGCCTCATAAGGTTTTTAAACCTTTAACATATGAATGCAATGCCTCCAACCACAATTTCAATGCATATGCATGCTATGCTCCACTACACCCATACCCAACAAGGTAAGAGTGTGTATCGTACTACGACAATGTACGATGCTGTACCGGTACGATCGTGGCTATAAGCGGTGACATCCACAATGCAATGACATGACATGTTATGTAAGTTATGATAATCATAAATCACATAAATTTCAACCCCGAAGGGACATCAACATGATTAACATGAATATACCCTCAAAGAAATATCAACATAGCCACCATGAGTATATAAACTTATTCCACAATTGGCACATATAGCAACTACCTCATCACTACAAGCAAGTCATTCAAAGCATAACATTCAACTGTTAATTGCTACTATCATCTCATATATATATATATATATATAAGTCATCCATCCATGGCATAATACTTCAAATTATGAATATCATGTAGATTGCAAATAGTAAGAATAACCAATTAGACAATAGCATTAGGGGGAGGGGAGGTAACGGCCGCGCACCGTACGCTGGAGTTGAAACGGGCGGGGAGGATCAATGTGACGGCGTAAACGGCACAATTGGGGGTAATTATGCCCGAAACGGATGCGGTGAAGGCGAAGGTTTAATTTGCCGTTGGCGCGGGGGAGTAATCGGGAAGGAAACCGAAGCTTCAAAAGCTTCGGTTTCGGTTTCAATGGCGTCAGCGGACGGCGATCGCGCGGGAAAGAAAGGAAAGGGGGCGGGGAAGACGGATCCGACAGGTGGGGCCCAAGCGTCAGCGAGAGAAAGAAACGGGAAAGAAAACGGGTGGTGGTTGGATCGGCGACATGTGGCAGGAGGAGGAGATCGGGGCCGTAAGATCCCGAGTGACTACGGGCGGTGAAGATTTAATCCGGCAACAGTTGATGGTCCCGATTGAGCCACGCGTCATCGAAGGGAAGAGAGGAGCGGGCGAAGCGGTAAGTGAGTGCGGGCGGTGGGGATTGAATCTTGCAGGGAGGCAGACGGCTCGATGCTTGACACGCGTCGGCCAAAGGAGAGGAGAATGCGGGATGAATCGGTAAGTTAGATCGGACGGCTAGGAAAGGATCCGGCAGCGCGGACCGTCCCGATGCCTGACACTTGGCGGCCAGGGAGGGGTTTTAGGATTTAATTCCTTTTTTTGATTTTCCAGAAATGATATTAAGCTTTAGAAAGCTCAGAAAAATACCAAATAAATTTTAAAAATTCCAGAAAAATTCAGAGAACCTTCTGGAATTATTTTAGACTTAATAAAAATATTTTCAACCCATTTTGATAATTGATTTTTACAAAAATACAATTTGACTTTAAAGGGAGGGTTTTAAGTCTTTATAATTTCCTAAAAATTAAAGTAATTACAGTTTTGACTTTAGGAAAATGAAATACATTTATTTTGATTTTCATGAAATGTAATAAATTCATTTGGCCTTTATAAAATAAAGTTTTTAATTTTCTTAATTCAGGGCTTGGAATAAAATTCAGGAAACTTCAATAAATTCCAGAAAATACTTTAATAAAGGAATAAAATTTTTGGAATGTTACAACATCACATCACTTAGTTCATTGCACCACACATAAATTTAAATGATAAACATTACGTGGTTCATTACACCATAGTTCATTACATAATAATAGCAAAAGCAAATCTTGATTATCATTCTTCTTCATTTTCTTCTCCCCTTTCTTCTCCGTAACACTTCTCCCCCTTTGGCATCAAAATACCAAAAAGGGTTTGACCCATCATGAGACACTGCGGGAATTGTTATATTCTTAAGTGTCATCAGTTGGTCTCATATATAATGTATGTAGGATCCTTAAACCTGATATCATCATTATTTTCTACATGTGTAATAGTTTACTTAGGGGTTACCAAACACTACTCCGTGACTGTGTGGTTATAAAGGAAGCTTTCGGGATTACTATGAAACATACAGAGGAATATGAGCGATTAAGATGGAATGTGCCCCTCCTATATAACAGGAGAGATATCTCTAGGCCTCTCGATGTAGTTGAATTAAGGAAGTGCATGGCCATGCCGAATTTGGTTGAAGAGTCAATCCCAACTTAGTAATCCATCACAGGTTCAATTGAATGATCAAGTTATCATAGGATGGTACGCTTCTTGCTTTGAGTTCGATCTAGTATTGTAAAGCAAAGGGATCGGTACATAAATATTATATAGGTTCGTTGATATGATCTTTATGTATATTTGGGGTCGTTATGTCCTGTTAAGGACCGCTACCGACCTATGGACTGAAAAGGAGTTTTTGGCCTATGGCCAAATGTACATGAACCTGCAGGGTCACACACTTAATAGGCTGAAACGATAAGAGTTCGGATAATAGTTTTCGAGTACGATTCGATCTCCACTCGTATCGGATAAGGATCCGATTGAAAACTATATAATAAGAGGTGCGGGGGTTGAGGGCGACATCTCAAAAAACCCTAGCCGCCACCTCTCATAACCCCTGCCGTGCGCGCTGGTGCTAGCACACCAACGCACGGTGTTCCCTCTCTGGACATGTGAATCTTGGTAGAGGCACGGCTACGACTGTAGCACTGATTGGGATGATCGCAAGGAGGAGACGGTTGGCCGGAGGACGATCGACTACTTTCGCTTACACCAATGCGCTCTTCGTTGAATCGGCTGCTTCAACTCTACTTCCACTGCACTACCGTCTAGTGGTAAGATCTATGATCTCTTACTCGCATAGCTTGGCTCTCACAGAAGCAAAAAGTGGTAGCTTTATCGTCATGTGAAGCCGAGTATATTGCAGCAACAACCTCAGCTTGTCAAGGTATATGGATGACTTGGTTGTTGAGTGACTTATTGAATCAGGAGCAAAGAAAGTTCAAATTGTTAGTTGATAACAAGTCGGCCATTTCATTGTGCAAGAATCCAGTGCACCACGACAGGAGCAAACATATTGATACAAGGTACCATTTCATTCGTGAATGTGTTGAGAATGAGAAAATTGAGGTGGAGCATGTGAGGACCGAAGAACAGTTGGCCGACATATTAACAAAGTCACTTGGCCGAGTAAAATTTCTTGAGATGAGAGAGAAGTTGGGAATGATTGATACAGCTAAAGGGAAACAAGATTAGGGGGTGAATGTTGGCACTAATCTTGTTTTGCTGTGTTAAGTCTGAATAAACGAACCCTGCAATCAGGCGATCATCGACACAAGGAAGACCGAGCGAAGTTCGATTTTTGTCCGTCGAGTTTTGATCCATCGATTTTCAGCAATCGGTTGGCGACTGCGCAGAAACTGTGTTTTTCAGTCTTGAGTTATTTTGTATTGTGTTTTCACTGTAAGGTTGTGGTCCGGTTAATTGGGATCATGGACCAAGTTAGTATTTACTTTTACAAGATTTTCGGGCAGTTAGTTGGCCTGCAGTTGCGTCGTGTGAGTTAGTGACTTCCTGTATTTTCGGTCTGCATACTGTTGCACGTCCAGAGTTAGTTCTTCAGAGAAATACAGAAAACACTCTCAGGTTCAGAGTGGAAAATCTCTTGCGTTATCTCTCCATTTGCGTCCAGATTTTGTGTGCTTGCAGGCTTGGCTTCCTAGATCCAACATTTGGTATCAGAGCTGCGGGCTGGTGAAGGAGCAATCACCGGCGGATGCCAAAATTCATGTCAGTGGCAGACATGGGCAGCACCAGCAAACAAAGTTCGGCCGGATTGCCGTACCCAGTGTTGACGCGTTCGAATTTCTCTGCATGGTCCATCAAGATGCAGGCCGTGATGGAGGCCAACGATCTGTGGGACGCGGTAGATCCCATTGATCCGAGAGAAGCGGTGGATGCAAAGCAAAACAAGATTGCCCGTGCAGCCATTTTCAGTGCAATACCTGAGGACGTTCTTTTTCTTGTGGCAAAGAAGAAGAGTGCTAAAGAGGTGTGGATTGCATTGAAGAACATGTTCCTTGAGCCGACTGCACAGGAGGCGGTACAATCCACGAAGGAAGAGTTTGATGGGTTGAAGATGAAGACCAATGACTCGGTTGAAGACTATGCCTTCAAAGTTGGCACAATTGTCAATAAGATCAGGGAACTTGGTGACAATGTGGAAGACTCATATGTTGTCAAGAGGATGCTGAGATCTCTCCCAAACAAGTTCTTGCAAATTGTTAGTTCAATCGAGCAGTTTGCAGATTTGAAGACCATGACAGTGGAGGAATTGATCGGACGTTTAAAAGCACATGAAGAACGTCTGTGCAGTGCAGATCAGGAAGATGAAGATCACGTCCTCCTCACAAGGGCTCAATGGAAGGCTAAGGAAGAGAGGAAGGGGGGTGAGATACCTGGAAGCAGCATCAGAAGGGGAAGCTTCAGACATGGCCGAGGTCGTGGACGTTGGCGAGGACGCGGCCACTGGGACAGTGCAAGTAGAACCGACAAAGGCTTTAGGTATGACAACAGAACTGACAATGACTTCAAGTTTGACAAGACAAAGGTGAGATGTTACAATTGTCAAAACTTTGGTCATTACTCCTCTGAGTGTAAGTCGAAGAAGAAAGAGGTGAAAGCACACTTTGTTGAGAAGAATGATAATGAGCCATCCTTGCTTATGATACAAACTAATGGGCCAATTGCAAACCTTCCAGCTGCTACTGTACTTCTCAATGAGGAGAAGGTCCTTCCCAGTCTAGGAGAAGAAGATGGCCCAAAGAACCTCACCTGGTACCTTGACTCAGGAGCAAGCAACCATATGTCTGGAAATCGTGAGGTGTTTACAAGTCTGGACACAACCGTGGCTGGGACGGTGAGGTTTGGAGATGGGTCTGTGGCAGAGATCCACGGGCGTGGGACAGCCTTGTTCCAGCAAAAGAGTGAGGATCATAAAGCACTTACGTATGTACTACATCCCAAAATTGAAGAGCAACATATTAAGCTTGGGTCAGTTAGATGAAAATGGTTGCAAGACAATAATTGAAGATGGGACTTTGAGGATATATGATCAAGAAAAGCAGCTGCTAGTAAAAGTCAGAAGGTCAAGTAACCGGCTGTATTTGCTGAAACTTCAACCGACAAAACCAGTATGTTTGCTGACTGCACTGAAGGAGAAAGAGTGGCTATGGCATGCAAGGTTTGGTCACCTGAACTTCAGAGCTTTGAAAGATATGGCAAGGCAGCAGATGGTTGAAGGACTACCACAAATTGAACATGTTGAACAACTTTGTGAAGGATGCCTGGCTGGTAAACAACACAGGCTGCCATTTCCTCAAACAGCAAACTTTCGAGCACAAAGACCACTGGAGCTGCTTCATGGAGACTTGTGTGGACCCATATCACCAGCCACACCATCAGGGAAGAGATACTTTCTGCTCATTGTGGATGATTGCACTAGATTCATGTGGATAGTGTTGATAAAAAGCAAGGATGAAGCACTGACTGCATTCAAAACAGTGAAAGCAAAGGTAGAGCTGGAAACTGGACTGAGGGTCAAAGCTTTGAGGACAGATAGAGGGGGAGAATTCACCTCAAGGAGTTTCCAGACTTTCTGTGATGATCAAGGTTTGAAAAGATATCTAACAGACTCCTTATACACCCCAAAGAAAGCGGAGTGGCCGAGAGGAGAAATCAGACTGTTGTCGGCATGACTAGGAGCCTGTTGAAAAGTAAGAGAATGCCAAGTAAATTCTGGGGTGAAGCAGCAGCTACGGCTGTGTATTTGTTGAATCGTGCATTGACAAAGAGTGTTGCTGGGAAAACACCATATGAAGCAATGTATAATAGAAAACCTCAAGTCCATCACTTGAGAACTTTTGGATGTATAGCTCATGTTAGGACTGCAGCCCCTCATCTCAGTAAACTTCAGGACAGAAGTACTCGGACGGTTTTCCTAGGCTATGAAAATGGATCTAAAGCTTACCGGTTCTATGATCCAAAGAATCATAAAGTATATGTCAGTAGAGATGTAATGTTTGAAGAAGAGAGTTCATGGGACTAGGAAGAGCAAACTGACAGTGATACACAACAGAGAAGCCATGATGACATGTTTACAATCCATATTGAGCAGAGTGGGGATGAAAGTGAAGTGCAGACTCCGAACCAACAAGTGCTAGATTCAGAAAATTCTCATGAAGTCTCAGACACTGAAAATGCAGGTGTTGTTGGAAATACCAGTGGAGATAGCAGCAGCGAAGAAGATGTGCCAGTGCAGCATAGCAGTCCACCACCTACACCTCCTGGTTTGTCCCCAATCACACCAGCAAGTTCAGGATCAGCAGGACCGAGCGAGTCATCGAGTGAAGGCCCTCGTCGGTATCGATCACTGCAAGATATATATAATACCACTGTCCCAATTCAGCTACACCTCGAGCAACTGGATTTTTGCATGATGGCAGCAGAGGAACCAACCAATTTTGAGGAGGCAGTGAAAGAGAGATGTTGGAGGGAAGCTATGCAAGAAGAGTTGAAGTCTATTGAAGAAAATGAGACTTGGAAACTTGTGGAACAACCAGTGAGTCAAAAGCCTATAAGATTGAAATGGGTGTTTAAAGTTAAAAAGGACCCCTCGGGTGCAATTATCAAGTATAAGGCTCGGTTGGTCGCGAAGGGATATGTCCAGCGTCATGGAGTGGACTATGATGAGGTTTTCGCGCCGGTTGCAAGAATGGAGACCGTGAGATTGCTTGTGAGCTTGGCAGCTTAGCAAGGTTGGGAAGTCCATCATATGGATGTGAAGACGGCATTCTTAAATGGCGAACTCGCTGAGGAAGTATATGTGTCACAACCCCCTGGTTTTGAGATGCAAGGCCAAGAGCATAAGGTGTTGAAGCTGAAGAAGGCGTTATATGGGCTTCGCCAAGCGCCGAGGGCTTGGAATATCAAATTGGATTTGAGTTTGACAACACTCGGATTCGAGCGAAGTCCATTGGAGCATGCAGTGTACAAAAAGGTAAAAGACTCCTCAGTTTTGATAATTGGAGTATATGTGGATGATTTGATTATCACGGGCTCAAGTAATGTTGAAATTACCGAGTTTAAGACTCAAATGCAGCAGCTATTTAGCATGAGTGATCTTGGTTTGCTTAGCTATTATTTGGGTATCCAAGTCAAGCAAACTAGAGATGGGATCACATTGTGTCAATCAACATATGCAAAGAAGGTGTTGAGAGAAGCAGGGATGGAAGGGTGTAATCCTTGTGCCACACCAATGGAAGAGAGACTCAAGTTGAGCAAAGAGAGTAGGAGTCCTCCAGTTGATCCAACCTTGTATAGAAGCATTATTGGAAGTTTGAGGTATTTGGTTAATACTCGTCCTGATATTGCATACTCAGTTGGGATTGTTAGTCGTTTTATGGAAAGTCCAACAATTGAGCACACGACTGCCGTGAAGAGAATTCTGAGATACATTAGTGGAACACTTGATTTTGGGTGTTTCTATGGAAGAAAAGGCAGCAGCAACATAGAGTTGATTGGATATAGCGACAGTGATCTAGCGGGAGATGTAGATGACCGAAGAAGCACCACCGGGGCTGTGTTTTATCTCGGGATAAATCTGATTGCTTGGCTCTCACAGAAGCAAAAAGTGGTAGCTTTATCGTCATGTGAAGCCGAGTATATTGCAGCAACAACCTCAGCTTGTCAAGGTATATGGATGACTTGGTTGTTGAGTGACTTATTGAATCAGGAACAAAGAAAGTTCAAATTGTTAGTTGATAACAAGTCGGCCATTTCATTGTGCAAGAATCCAGTGCACCACGACAGGAGCAAACATATTGATACAAGGTACCATTTCATTCGTGAATGTGTTGAGAATGAGAAAATTGAGGTGGAGCATGTGAGGACCGAAGAACAGTTGGCCGACATATTAACAAAGTCACTTGGCCGAGTAAAATTTCTTGAGATGAGAGAGAAGTTGGGAATGATTGATACAGCTAAAGGGAAACAAGATTAGGGGGTGAATGTTGGCACTAATCTTGTTTTGCTGTGTTAAGTCTGAATAAACGAACCTGCGATGCAATGCGATCATCGACACCGGAAGACCGAAGCGAAGTTGATTTCAGTTTTGTCGAGTTTTCATCCATCGATTTTCAAAGAATCGGGTTGGCAGCCTGCACAGGAAACTGTGTTTTTCAGTCTTGAGTTATTTTGTATTGTGTTTTCACTGTAAGGTTGTGGTCCGGTTAATTGGGATCATGGACCAAGTTAGTATTTACTTTTACAAGATTTTCGGGCAGTTAGTTGGCCTGCAGTTGCGTCGTGTGAGTTAGTGACTTCCTGTATTTTGGCCGCATCTTGTTGCACGTCCAGAGTTAGTTCTTCAGAGAAATACAGAAAACACTCTCAGGTTCAGAGTGGAAAATCTCTTGCGTTATCTCTCCATTTGCGTCCAGATTTTGTGTGCTTGCAGGCTTGGCATCCTAGATCCAACACCGGGCAGCCCCCTGTGCTGGGGGATCTGGCTGATCTTCCACCTCTCGTCGTCGGTGAGCTCCCAGCCGAGAATGTCGAGGTTCTCCTGCATTCTCTTCTCATTGTGGGTCTTCACCAGCACGCAGTCACCCTGCTCGTACACCCACCTCAGGCAAATCTGCACCATCAATTAAGTTGCTCTTTTAAGGCGTTTCGGTTGTACGTGTTGCACTGTGCCAAGGTTGGCGACAGTAGGAGTTGCAGGTTACCTGAGCAACGGTTTTGCCCTTGGACACGGCGATCTCGTGTAGGACATCGCAGTCCATCACCGCCGCGCTGCCCCACGGCGTCCCCTTCGCCCCAGGCAAGTAGCCGCCTGACTCGGCGCCCCTCCGCCGGCAAAACTCCCTCAGCTTCCCCTGCTGCCACACGGGGTTCACCTCCACCTGGTTCACCGCCAGAGGGATGGCGGCGGTGGAGAGGAGCGCGACGCCGATGGCCCTGGCGAGGCCCTGCCGGTGGCACTCCTCCATGCCGCGCCACACCGCTGCCATGTCGAACGACGGCGCCATCTCCTCCTTGGGGAACAGGAACCGTACTTGCCCGGCCGCATGCTCACCGGCGGTGCACGGTGCAGTCCACGTACTCCATCCCGGTTCGGGCGTCTCCTGGCGGCCGGGACCGCGCGGTCGGCGTGGGCGTCGCTGCACCAGAGCTTCGAGGTGACGAACACCTCGGCGCAGGAGCCGATGAGCCCGCGCCGGGCGGCCTCGCCGACGGAGCGCTCCGTCGGGTACAGCATGGCCGTGTCGAAGTGGCGGTACCCGAGCTCGATGGCACGAAGTACGGCCGCCTAGGACTCCTCCGTCGACGCGAACGGGTAAGCCGCCGTGCCCATGCCGATGCGCGGCATCGACGGGAGCAGCGGGCTCGCCAGCACCTCCCGGACGCTCCACATGTCCACCGGTGATGTCCCTTTGTGAGGAGTGGAGGAAGATGGGATGTCAATTTATTTGTAATATATCTATAATTAGTTAGGATCAGTGACAAAATATCACCAATGTCAATGATTACATGGTAAATTAGAGTAGAAGAGGCATAAATATTACTATAAAACTGATATAATTTGCTAAACTTTATTGTGCCATAGGATATGAAGCTATCCTCAGAAGCTGCATTACATAAATATGTAAGATGAATGATTCATTTGTTGTTGTCAACATTTAATGCGTAGTTATATGTTAGAGTCGGCATTTATCAATTTAAAATGTTAAACCAATTCGGTGCTATGTTTTAAATAGGAGAGACCATGAATAATTATTAAAATCCAAAAAATAGTCGAATCTCATTAGATTGAGTATAATCTAATCTAAATTAGTATCCGACATTTGCACTATCAGCAGCGACGGATCACACACGATCCAGTCCACAAACTTGATCAACAAACAAATCCACAAGACAACAATGAAATCCCTATGTGGGATTCATACGAACATGAGAGCCGTTTTGGTCGTCAAAACGTGACGAGTTTTGCTGGATACTAAGAGGCGTGTGCGCGGCGCCACGCCGCGCAGAAAAGTGTGTGTAAATGATTGAGAATGTGTAAAACATGCCAATGTAAAGATAACGTTATACGTAATAGATTTGTTTGTGGTGTTAAAGATAATATTATGAACGGTAGGGGGAGGTTGATAGGCGTTGTTGAAAAACATAGGATCTGTAAATAGAATTAGAAGGGGGTTTTTTTAGGTTTGTGTAAGCATTGGTGCTATGTAATAAGGAAATAAAAAGAACTGAGCAAAAAAGGAAATGGTAATAGATGCATATTAGTTGATAGAGGGTGAGGTATAATAAAACAGTATTTAAGAACGATAGTTTGACTGGATAGTAGAGCATGTACGATTACAATTTCAAAACAAAATAGTAACAGTGCATAAGATTCAGTTTCTACAGATTTAAATGTTCGAACAACATTGATGCATCACATTGCAAAAGGTGGAATAGATATCGCAGGAGCAGACGTGGTGGAAAGAAGTTGGAGCACTACGCGTCTAGTGATAACGATCTATGATCTCTTGCTCGCATAGCTTCCTGGTTTATATGGTAGAATTTTTTATTTACGCCAGTATAGTCTACCCGTATCCCAACATTTCATTACTGATCTATAAATTCAGACGGCTCACGAAACCATCTATGATAATGTTTTCCAACCGTGTATGATAACGTTTTTTGTAGTAGTAGGAGAGGACCAAAATTGCAAAGTCAGTGGGAAGGAAGCCAAACTTGTAAAAAAAAATGCGGCTTGGGGTAGGAGTACTGAGACAAGATTTTACACAGAACAGTAGTTGCTTACTTAGGCAGCTAGATTACACGGTTACATTGCCATGCTGACCCAGTATCGCATGGGTGTGCAAAGCATAACAGACAACAATACGAGTAGGATTGGCCTACATGTAATCCTACAGCAGAATGACCAGTCTTTTTGCAGGAACACGGTGGAATAGGCCAAATTATTGAAGAGAAGAAAGATCGATCCCCAGTACGAGACCTCATTCTCGCTCGGTATTAGCCTACACCTCCCCATCCCACAGATCCTCGAGGCATTTGTAGAGCCCATCGTCAGTGACGAACTCCCACCCGGGCAGCCCCCTGTGCTGGGGGATCTGGCTGATCTTCCACCTCTCGTCGTCGGTGAGCTCCCAGCCGAGAATGTCGAGGTTCTCCTGCATTCTCTTCTCGTTGTGGGTCTTCACCAGCACGCAGTCACCCTGCTCGTACACCCACCTCAGGCAAATCTGCACCATCAATTAAGTTGCTCTTTTAAGGCGTTTGTTGCATTGGGATTATGATAGTCTAGAATAGTGAAAATCCTGTAGGGAAAATTGTGCTAATTAAAATAGTCTAGAATAGCTTCAGGTCATCAGTAAAATTTTGAGAGATGTCAACTTTATAACTTTATAAATAGTCTAGACTCTTTGGCGGTTCTCAGTATTGAGTTTTATCCACGAAAAGCTTAATTTCTTTTCGAAAAGCTTAATTTCTTTTAAAAGAACTCCCTCAGCATTTTTTTCAAAATGCCAGTGCTTACACCATGCAAGTTGCATGCGGAGAAGAGCGAAGAATACAAGTTGCATGCGGCTTTCAAAGCTGAGCACATGGCTTTCGGCTCGATGCATTGCATGGCGGTGCATGCAACAACTGTGACGTCAATTGCGCGGTGCACTGTGCCCAATCAATGGTGCCAAGGTTGGCGAGAGTAGGAGTTGCAGGTTACCTGAGCGACGGTTTTGCCCTTGGACGCGGCGATCTCGTGCAGGACGTCGCACTCCATCACCGCCGCGCTGCCCCACGGCGTCCCCTTCGCCCCCAGCGGCGAGTAGCCGCACAGCTCGATGGCCCTCCGCCGGCAAAACTCCCTCAGCTTCCCCTGCTGCCACACGGGGTTCACCTCCACCTGGTTCACCGCCGGAGGGATGGCGGCGGTGGAGAGGAGCGCTTCCAGCTTCCTGCATGAGAAGTTGCTGACGCCGATGGCCCTGGCGAGGCCCAGCCGGTGGCACTCCTCCATGCTGCGCCACACCGCTGCCATGTCGAACGACGGCGCCATCTCCTCCTTGGGGAACGGGAACTCGTACTTGCCCGGCCGCACGCTCGCCGGCCAGTGCACCAGGTACAGGTCCACGTACTCCATCCCCAGGTTCCGGAGCGTCTCCCTGGCGGCCGGGACCACGCGGTCGGCGTGGGCGTCGCTGCACCAGAGCTTGGAGGTGACGAACACCTCGGCGCGGGAGCCGATGAGCCCGCGCCGGGCGGCCTCCGCGACGGCCTCGCCGACGGGGCGCTCCGTCTGGTACAGCATGGCCGTGTCGAAGTGGCGGTACCCGAGCTCAATGGCACGAAGTACGGCCGCCTTGGACTCCTCCGTCGACGCGAACGGGTAAGCCGCCGTGCCCATGCCGATGCGCGGCATCGACGGGAGCAGCGGGCTCGCCGGCACCTCCCGGACGCTCTCCATGTCCGCGGGTGATGTCCCTGTGTGAGGAGTGGAGGAAGATAGGATGGATAGCGGTGTGTCCAACAGGGTAGCAAGTAGTTAGCGAAGGCACTGACTTGAGTCGGGTGAAAAGGATCTGGCGGTTGGATTATTTGGCTATCGAATTCGGATATTTTTAATATCCGAATAGAAAACGAATTTAGATTTGGATGTTAAACTAGTAAAGTTTTGGATGTTAAATGCGAATTTCATATGGCCTGACATGGATTTAGAGCCAGATATACGAATAAAATCCGAATTCAGAGTCAGATATTCAGATAATATCTAAGGATTTGGTAGATATAATAGTAACAACTAACTAATATGTATCTTCTATATTTGACCTTCAAATTAGGTATATTATATATATATTTCGATCATCTCGATGAGCCCATCGTCGTGATGGACTCTAATTTGGTATTTCATATTTTTTTTATTTTGGTACATCCCCTAAAAAAGATTTTTGCATACTCATTTTAGCCAAATTTATTATGTTTGTAACCGATTTATTTACAATATATTTATAATTAGTTAGAATTAGCGACAAAATATCACCAATCGATCTTGCTTCTCTTCAATAATTGGCCTATTCCACCGTGTTCCTGCAAAAAGACTGGTCATTCTGCTGTAGGATTACATGTAGGCGAATCCTACTCGTATTGTTGTCTGTTATGCTTTGCACACCCATGCGTAACTGGGTCAGCAAGGCAATGTAACCGTGTAATCTAGCTGCCTAAGTAAGCAACTACTGTTCTATGGAAAATCTTGTCTCAGTACTCCTACCCCAAGCCGCATTTTTTTTTTACAAGTTTGGCTTCTTTCCCACCGACTTTGCAATTTTGGTCCTCTTCCACTACTACAGAAAATGTTATCACAGATGATTAAAAAATGTCATCATAGACGGTTTCGTGAGCCTCTGAATTTATGGATCAGTAGTGAAATGAGGTCATCACAGATGACTTTTGAACCGTCTATGATATAAATATCACAGACGGTTTTAACTACAAATCATCTGTGATAGTTGATTATCACAGACGATTTTTTATAAAACCGTCTATGATAGTTAAATATGGTTTTAACTATAAACCATCTGTGATAATTGATTATCACAGATAATTTTTTTGTAAAAATCGTCTATGATAGTTAAATATCACAGACGGTTTTGATTACAAACCGTCTATGATAATCAACTATCACAGACAGTTTGTAGTTAAAACCATCTGTGATATTTTATTATCACAGATGATTTGTAGTTGAAACCGTTTGTGACACTTACATATCACAGACGGTTTCCACTTACATATAGGATTAATGTGTACTAACGAATACTGAAAAATTTCAAATATGTCACAGGGCGTTGGCCTCTCCCTTCGATTTCCATGACCACTAACATGTCGCAGTCAATGGACGTCGTGTGGAGCCTACAGCCTGCTGCAGACTGGAGTGTGGAAAGTGACAAATGTCACCTGCTGATGTTGTCACAGCCATGGAGAGGACTAAATTTATACAATCAATGGAAAGTACTACTACAAAACAAGCTATACTAGACGTCCTATCACACAACGTGAACGTGTTGTAATTATCACAGATAGTTTTACAAAGCGTGAGCGTCTATGTTACTAGCGTTGGCTAGAACCGTCTGTGATACAGAATTAGAACCATCTATGATATTAACACAGATGGTTATTAATGCAAATCATCTATAATATATATCTTATATGCATGAATGGTGTGCTCTTCGTCTCCCCGATGCGTCTCTAATTGCTTCGTCTCCCCGATGCGTCTCTGAACGTTTTGGCTCCCCGATGCATTTCTTCGGCTCATGTTCCAAATTTATAAAAATGATCATCCGCCATGTACCAAAGATGAATTCCAACATCGTTGATACACATATCTACTCACAAGCATAAATAAATGGCTCTGATGACCTCTTCATTGTCACCGACATTGATGGCCAACTTGGCCATCCTGTACGAGCACCTTGTCGCCCGTACGCTGGCGGATGCTGCGGAAGGATACTGTGCCAACAGTGTCCTCCCTTGTATGTCCATGGATTTGCCAAAGCAGATGAAGGTAACATTTCGCCGTCTTGACATCCTCCTCCGTCGCGTCTTCCGGTTCGTCTCTCACTTCCGGCGAGCTAACCTCACTATCATCATGGTCCTCCATAATGAAGTTACATGTCTCCTGGAGGCTTGTCGTCGCTTGGAGTGCTTAATCGAGGTGGCGGGCGATCGAGTCAACCTTGCCGAGACCCCTCAATAAGGACAAGAGAGCCTATGGGCTCAATTCAATGTCATTGTTCAGTTAAAGGGTATTCAGGAGACACTCGGGTGGACGTATTTCAGACTTTGTTCACTAATGATCCCGAACCATCCGATGCCGACCACATCGCCTGCGAAAGTTTGAAGATGGAGATAGCATACTACCTTCGCCATTAGAAAAACTTCAAAGTAGTTAGGTTTCTAACTTTTTTAATATTTTGTAAGAAGCGACTAGCCACACTGTTTGACCATATGTAAATACAAGTAATTGAATTTATATTTATTGTCTTCTATATATGTAAAAAATTAAGTAATATATATTTACTCCTGAGGCATTATTGAATTTGTATTTATGTATATGAGAATGTGTCATGTATGTCAGAATTTGCATTTATATACATGAGAATGTGTCATATATATGTAAATTTATATTTATATACATCAGAATTAATTTAGAACCATCTATGATGCTTATTATCATAAACGGTTCTAATTGTGAACCATCTATGATGCATATTAACACAGATGGTTCTAAAATTAGAACCGTCTGTGATGTATATTTATTACAGATGATTATAAAGTAGAACTGTCTATGATGTATATTATCATAGACGATTCTAATTTAGAACCGTCTATGATGTGTTCAACCTATTTATATTTGGACTCTGGGGTTTGCCTGTGCCTCTACTCAGGCTTAATATATATCTAACTCTTCCCCGAGGACGAGCTGCTGCCTCCTCGCCGGCACGCCTCCTCCCTCAAGCCGGCCGCCTCCTCCACGAGCACGCCACCTCCTCCCCTGAGCCGGTCGCTTCCTCCCAGAGCACGCTGCCTTCTCCCCGGCGCGCCTCCTCCCCTAAGCATGCCGCCTGCTCCCCAAGCATGCCTCCTCCTCCCCGAACATGCCACCTCCTTGGTTACTGCCAAAAGGCTCGATAAGGCCAGCGAGCTAATTCAGATCTAGGGCGTGCTCCTCATCCCCTCTTCTTCCTGGTCTTTAGGCAGAAGACTCGGAGGGGCCTTTAAATCTAGATGGGAGAGCTGGGGATCCAGGTGGAACTCAAGAGCTCACCACACAAATCTTGTTGTACTACCTTTTTGGTGGCTTGGATTGTCATCGCCCAATGAGCTTTACTTTGCATTCTTATATTACTGTTGTACATAAATTTGCCGTGCTAGATTGAAATTAATTTATTATCTCTTAAATTTATGAATAATACTAGTACTGGAGGACTTTGCATGATAAATTGTGGGTATTGAGATTGCTCGATGAGGATAAATTGTCATACTTAAGATTATTGTCACTATCTAGAAGTGTTATCGTAGTTTATTGCTTTGTCAATTGCTAGTTATATACATTTGTTCAGTGTTGCTCAATGTTGTCCTTTTCTAAATATTGCCAAAATTCTATTGGTACTACAGTGGCATTTCTCAGTTACCTGTTTCTGGTTAGAACTGCAATTATTTCTATCATTATACTGTGGTAATTTAGATCGATAAACTAGCAGAATTTAGAAGGGATAGTCACTCTGATTAGTAATTTATTGACAAAAGTAGAGAAGGCTAAGATTTAACTCTTGAGCAACTCCTCAGCTGAAAACAAAACAAAATATTAATTCTATGAATTATGCATATTATTATTGCCCCTCTTTTTTTTGTAGAGTTTAGCATATTATCATGTTTCAATGACCAAAATATTTTATCAATGTTGAGAGATAATTGGTTTTTCTATGTTCCTCGCCGCTATGGGTGCCTTCATCACCAAGGTAAGAATAACACTTATTAATGCTTTCTACCACTTTAGCTTCATGGTCCGTATGACAATCGTCTACGAGTTGGTGATATCTGAATTAGAAAAAATAATTTTACACAGCACACATCAAGTATATTTTATAGAATAAGGAATAAATTACTATTTATTCAGATATCACCAATCTCCACTAAGGAACCACCTGTTACCATTACTAATCACCATCTTGATTTTTCGTATTTTCCTTATGCATTGTAACCTGTACAGTTCGTGGGAAGATACATCCCACGAACTTCCGATCAAGTAATGTAGCACGATCGTGCGGACAGTACCCCACATGGGACTGGTGTCGACCAACATAAGTTTTTTCAGACGGTGACATAAGGATGTGTGTAATTTTGTTTAAATAAATGCCCTAAACTAAACTCTAGACCAATACTGTACATTACAATAAATAGTTTGGACAAATGTTTGCGCATCCAAGTGTTAATCGTGATGTTCCCACATGGTCAGAATTTTTTAGAATGCCACGAGGAACGCACGCGATGGCATTGCTAAAATTAGTATATATGAAGTGCTAAGCACATACTAATTTGGTGAGACAGGTACGTGCACGTGTTGTGGAACTGGAATCAGATGCTGCGAGATCGAGTTGGTATCTCTCGTACGTACGGGCCATGATATATAAACCGGATCCATTCCAGCAGCTGCGTGGGTTGCATGTAGGAAGAACAAGAAAATATTATAGCATGTGAGAAGGATCAAGAAAGATAGAAAGTTAACAGTTTGATTGAGCCACTGGCAATAAAATAACATTGGCCAACATTTTAGGTGCCCAATAATTATTCAAGGATAGGTGAGCTGGACCATATTAAATTTCACAAAATTTTAGGCACAAACTAAAAATTTGGCCGTGTTTTCTCAGTCTGGTCATGGTTAAGACACCATACGTCTTAAGTTCAAAGAAAAGAAAAGAAAAGGCGCCATACGTCTGTCTAGATTTGGCACGCTGAAGCTAGAACGAACGTTTATAGCCCAGTTGTGCCGGCCATGCACCTAATTTGCTGGAATGGGCATTAATAAAACCCGGTTCCAGATGGGCCGTATTTTGGGCCGAATTAGTAGTGTCGTGTTAGGCCCCAACAGGTGGCCCAGTTTTGGCCACTATAGCATAAGCCTAATTATAGCCATATTTAGTTAAGATTGCTATGGTTCAGAGATCCACTCTTTCTGAATCTTGTAATTCTCTAAGCCGTCTCATACCTATGTCTCGTACGTATTTATAGAAATTAGAGGCTGGGAGTGATTTTATAAATAAATCTACTAGATTATCATAAGACATAGCTTTTAATATTTTGATCTCTCTACTTTTTGAACCTCATGAGGATAAAAGAATTTAGAAACAATATGCTTCATGATATTACTCTTAACATAGCCTATTTGCATCTGTGCAACACAAGCGGTATTATCTTTATAGATAATAGTGGGGTCATTGACGGTGCTCATGCTGCAGGACTTCTGGATATGACTAACCATTTATCTAAGCCAAACACATTTCTGTGAGGCTTCGTATAATGCGATTATTTCTGAGTGGTTTGTAGATGTAGCTACTAAGGTCTGCTTAAATGACCGTCAAGAAATAGTTGTACCACCACAAAAAAAATATAAAACCTATGTGAGATTTCACATTTTGTGGATCAGACAGATGTCCTGCATCTGTATATCCATTCATAGTCAAGTGTTGGTTCTTCTGGTAAAAAAATCCAAGATCTTGTGTACCCTGAAGATATCTGAGTAGGGTTTTAATGCCAGCCCAATATTTTCGGGTTGGAGCTGCGTTGTGCATAACTAGCAAGTTTCCTACAAAGTCAATATCCAGCCTCGTGCAGTTAGCCAGGTACATTAGTGCCCCAATGGGACTTAAGTATGGGACTTCTGGTCCAAGAATTTTCTCATTTTCTATCCTTGGTCTAAAGGGGTCTTTATTCGCTTCTAACGATCGAACCACCATCGGTGTTTTCACTGGATATAACTTATACGTGTTAAATTTCTCTAAGACCTTCTTGATATAAGAGGATTGGTGTACTAAAACTCCTTCAGGGAGATGCTCCAGATGTAGGCCTAAGCAAAATTTGGTTTGGCCCAAGTCTTTTATTTCAAATTCTTTAACAAGATAGGAACTTACTTCCTTTATGTCCTTTGTCGTCCCGACGATATTCAGTTCATCGACATATACTGAATAATGTAGAATCCATTCTATGATTTTTTTTATGAATACGCAGGGACAGTCTTCACTATTAGTGTATGCCTTCTTTAGGAGGAATTCACTAAGTCGGTTGTATCATATTCTACCGGACTGTTTTAAACTGTACAACAACCTTTCCAGGTTGACGATGTATAAGTTTTGATTCAATTTATCCTGATCCAGAATCTTTACTCCTTCTGAGATTTTCATATAAATATCTGAATCAAGTGACCCATATAGATATGCGGTCACTACATTCATTAACTATGTACCTAAATTCATACCTCTCGCCCGATTAAATTAATCCCAGAGCTGACGTCAGCTGACATCATAAATCCAAGTTTTCCGTTTAAAAACAATTCGGTCGAAATTTAAATGTTGTGCTGACGTCATAATCTTTTATTTCCTTTAGAAGAATAATTTGTGCTGATGTCATAATTCATTTTCAGTATAAAAATATACCCAAAAAATGAGTATTTTTTCTTTAAACTTTAAAGGCCATAACTTCTTCATTTTAACTCCAAATTGAACCGTTCAAATTTCTAAATTTTTCTAAGATCATGAACTTTCCATTTCTCCAATTGTTTGGAATTTTTGAATTTTATTTGAATTTCACATTTGAATTTCTTGGTTTGGCTCTTTACGATTAGATTTCAACGATTCGGGAGAATTTGAATTTGACGATTCACAGCAGGACTTCGAGCAAGGTAAGTTACACCTTTGACCATGTTGAACCTATTATTTTAAATTTATTTATGTTGGTTTACTGTATATGCATGCGTACTTTTATTCAAATGTAATTTAAGGTCAATTTAAATGTTAGTTATACCCATGATCCTTTGAATATAGCCAAACTTAATATTGTCATCTCATGCCTTGTCACCCTAGCTGAAAATTTGATAGTACCATAGTATGTACTAGTAATTTTATAGAAATGCTTAGCCTAGCTTAGTGTGATTTTAGGTGGGATCAACTATTTCACATGAAATGACAGTTCCTTTTAAAATCTTGACTTCGGTGAGTCAAGTATGGTTTATGAAATGGTTTAAAAATAAAAATAGAAAATTATGACTTGGACTTAGGCTATTGGTTAGGTGGTGAGGTGCTGGCATGCCCCGTGATTGGAGACACCTAGTGGATTGTCGTGCATATGGGATTGTGGTTGAGCTTAAGTCGGATTAAAGACCGTTTTTGTGATTCATTTTACGAAGTTTTTTCGTACTACCACAAGTCCGGTATGGAACGGACCTAGCTAAGTAATTTGTGAAGTTCCAAATATAGTTTCACTATAGGCTGAATGTGAGCGTGGCGTAGGCCGCGAGAAGTCTCACATGGCACCAGAGGGGGCTCTGTAACATCCTGATTTTCTGAGATTTTTAAAGCCTGGATTTCAAAAATGAATTTTCTGGAATTTTTTGAAATTAATTGAAGCTTCAAATGAATTTTCAAAGTTTTAAATGATTTAATGTGATTAAAATAAACATTAACATAAGTGGAAAATATTTTATTTGAGTTCCTTGTGTCACAAGGAATTTTCTGGTATTTTTGGTGAATTTTCCGGATTTATTTGCTATTTTCTAGAGCTTTTAGAAGTTTATTTGAATTTCTGGAAAAAGAAAAGAAAAGGAAATAACCCCCGCCGCCCGATCTTCCTCTCTCCTCCACGCGTCACCCATCCCGCCCGCGCTGTCGTCAGCACCTTTTCCGCAGCGCGCGCCCTCCGCGCCGATCCGCTCGCGCCGCGTCACGCATCCAAGATTCGGCGGCGGCAACGCAACGCCGCCCCGCCTCGCCTCGGCCGCTCGATCGCGCGCCGCGCGATCCCAGCCGTTCGCCCCGCGCCCGCGCGAACCCTAACCCTAACCTTTTTCAGCCGTCCGATCTCGCCGCGTGGCCTAATCCTAGCCGTCTAACCTAATCCGCGTCGCCCGAGCCGTAACCGATCGGGATTTCCTCGGTTCGCGTGATAAAACCCGCGTTCATCCCTCGGTTCGCGTGCCCGTCGCCCGAGCTCGTCGCCGCCGCCCTCGCCTTCGCCCTCGCGCCCGCGCCGTCGCCGAGTCGCTCCGCCGTCGCGCTGCGCCGCCGTGCACCCCTCCGTGCGCTCGAAGCTCGTCGTCGTTGCGAGGGCGTCGCCGGTGAGCTCTCGCCGCCCCTCCTCGCCGTCGCCGCGTCGCCGCTCGTCGCCCTCGCGCGCCCGCTCCGCCCGCCGGTCCCGAGCCGCGCGCCAAGCGCCAAGCGCGCGCGCGCGCCGCGCGCCTCGCCGCCGCGCGCCGCGCCGCCACGCGCCGCGCATCGCCGCCGCCGCCCGCGCCGCTCCATCCGCGCCCGTCCGCGCGCGGCGGCGCCGCGCGTCGAGCCGCCACGCGTCGGCCATCCGCGCACCCCACCGACACCGCCGCCCGATCCCGACCGCAGATCCAGATCTGGATCCACGGCCGTGACCACGCCGCGTGGCCAACTTTCCGCCGTCGGATCCCCGCCGTCGCGTCGCGCCGCGCCGCGTCAGCCGGGCCACGTCAGCCCTAGCTGACGTGGCACCCTACGTGGCATGCCACGTCAGCGCCACGTCAGCCCTAGCCGCCTTCCCCGAGCCACGTGGCAGCCACGTCAGCTGCCACGTCAGCAGGTGCCACGTGGCAGCATATGCTTCTGCCACGTCGGCAAGACCCGCCGCCGCGTGCCACGCCGCCTTGCCACGTGTCGGTCTCGGGTTGCCACGTGTCAACGCCAGATTGTGCCACGTGTCGCAATCCCAGTGGTGCCACGTGTCGCTCCCAGATTGTGCCACGTCAGCCCTTTTCCAATTTCTGGGATTTTCTCTGAAATTGATTTTCCGAGAGCCCGTTCTCCTCCGTCCTAGCTCCGATTGACCCCGTTCTTTTTTCTAAATTCATCTAAAATCGAGCTCTAGCTGTTGGTTCTGTTTTGGGAATTTTGAGTTCTTTTGCTTGTCATTTTATGTGTTTCTTTGTTTCCGGTCGCTTTCTCTCGTTAGATTCGGATTCGGAGGAGCGTGTTTCGCGCTGAAAGACCGTGAGTACCCGAGAGCATAACGAAGGCAAGTCGTGTCCCTTGATCATGTTGAACCCAATTTTATAAACTATTATTTAATTATTTTGTTTCAAATTACGATGCATTGCTATTTTTTATTCAAACCGTTGCACAGGTAGTTATTGTCCCAATTGCAATTACACCTCCTTGACACTTTGAAATACCATGATACCTTTGTCACCATAGGTTAGGAAATTTATTAGTGATGCTAGCTAATTTATCACATGGGTTGGTACGATTAGATTGCTTAGCCAGTTTATATTTACGATTGGTCTCATCACACCCGTTAAATTATTAATTTGACTTAAAGACATATGGAACTGTGGTTGGTGCCACGTGTATTAAAATTTGTGCCACGTCATTGGTGTGACGTTGGTTTGGTTATACAAATTGGTTTTGCACTCGGGCGAGTGATCGTGCAGTAAAGGGGGAAGTACAGTTGTACTTTGGGGGATGTGGTAGTCTCGCCCGGGTAATGCTAAGGACTTAACTTTGTGCGCCATTGATCTGAGCTTAATCGTGCAAACCACATGTCTATTATGGGATGGACCTGGCTGATTAATTTGTAATATTTCAATTCAATTCTGCCATTGTGATGAACATGGTTGCTGATTTCCATGTGGCGCAAGGGGGTGTGATCACGAAACCCTAGCGGGCGGGATTGGGTTGAGGTAGAGCATTGTAAAGGCCTTGTTGTGATTTCCTTAGGCCTAGGTTAATCACATCGTGTGGGTACAGTTGTGCAACCTCTGCAGAGTGTAAAACTATTCGAATAGCCGCGTCCTCGGTCATGGACAGTGCTCGGGGATTTCACACGAGGGTTAGTGTTCCATTTAAAACTTGGTGGTTTATGTTGGGAGTGGACAGGTAGTTCACTGTTAGTTTAACTTGTGAATTGGTGTTCACAAGTGGTTCTTATTTATCCCTTTGATTATCTATTATTCTTGTTTTGATTATCTTTCGCTTTCAAGTTATTTACTATATTTCATCAATAAATGCCTTTATGCAAATTAACCTTTCAGCCTTCCTTGGTAAGCCTTGCATATTATATTGCATTCATTTGTTACAAGCGACTTCTTGAGTACCAATGTACTCACGGCTTTACGCCTATGTTGCTCGATTGAGGAGAGGAGTACTACCGGCAGGAGGTGCGGAAGGAGAGTACTACGGCGACTTCACGGATTAGGCCGTTCTCCACTCGATAGCTTTGTGGCTTGTCGATTGGTCGCTACGCTTTATTTTGGATTTCATTGCTATTTTGTTAAGCCCTTAGGCTAGAGATATTGTAAGCTTGGCCATAAGGTCGTACCTTTGATATTTTATCGATATTCTAGTTTTCCTTTATTATTATCGTGTGTATGACTATGATGGCATCTATGTTTGACTGTGTGCACTAGCGTGATCCTGGACTAGTGCAGTTTACACAGAGAGACCGAATTTGCATATTCGGGTCTCGACAGAGATGGTATCAGAGCCATATCGACTGTAGGACGAAGCCCTAGTTAAATTGGTCGTAACCCAAAAATTTATTTTCTAAATCAAACCAACTAAACTTGATATTTAGTAATATCTCTATCTTCTTACCTCATTCTTAAGGATTCTTGTCTTTCGCCCCAACTCTTGCAAAATTGGTTTTCCTAAAGTTATAAACTGATCTTTCCTTTATAAATGCATTAGATGTCCCAAGCTTCTTACAGCCCGACAGGAGGATGGAGGTCACTTCTACGCGTTCTGTTGCAGAGCCTCGGATTTAAGAGACTGCCCGTCTACCTCACTAAGGATGAGAAGCAGAAAGGTCAACGCATCGGGAGCATCTCCAGGCTATACTTCACTACCCGAGTTGGCAAGCAGGTGCTACATCACAGTTTCAAGAACACCGGTGCGGTGGGAGATGTCGGCCAGAGGAGTTGCGCACAAAGCCATCCGTCGACTTTGCAAGCTATACAAAATCAACATGGCGGACTCGTCAGGAAGTTCAAGGAAGCGATGCGGAGCCACCCGAGACTACGAGCGATGCAGGAGGAGCCCGACCGCGATCGCGGTACCTCTACCGTCGCCTACACCGCCGAGCCCAGAGGAGAGACGTCGTATCACCGGAGATCGTCGCGCCTACCTCAGTCGGTTCACTCCAGCGCCGATCGAGAGCGATGCGCGCCGATCCGCAACTTTCGTGGGTTGTCTGGCGATTCCGAGGGCGATAGCGGTGTACCTTATTTGTCAGGGCCCGAGTGGGAGCCTTCAGAGTAGATAGTGCGAGTAGACACGTTGGATTTTATTTGCAGTTGAGTGTGATGTGAGCTGCAAATATTGCCTTAAAAGCATTATATTGCGATCATGTCAAATCCTTTATTGGAGTTTATTTTTGTTCAGTCTCTCAGTTAGCCTTTTGGCTAAGTGTTTGTTTAGTTTAGGTCTCCATTAAGCAAAACCCCCTTAGACGCATTTACCTCTTATCTATGCTTTTCCCTCTCGTCTTTCGCCTTTGGTCAGTCAGCAGTTGTTTTCTTTTCAGAGCAAGATGGTTGACACGGGAACTCCTCGGCCGCAACTGGGGAACCAGACCCAGAGAAAACGATGCGCGCGGCGGTGCCACTGTCTTGGACCCGCCCTCGATCGATTCTTGATGGCGAACATACGAGATGATGCGACCATGATGCGAGGTATGCGAGACTATGATGCGGCAGCGGCACGGAGCCGATACCACCGCCAAAGACATCGTCGCGGACCGGCTATGCGAGTTTATGAGGCGAGACCGCTGTTTTCTCGAGTTCGCCGAGCCTTTGGAGGCCGCGGCGGGTCCGTTCAATTGAGAAGAAACGAACTTGGCTCGGTGCACCGACAGGAGAAGGTGTTGTATGCAAGACATCGGCTTGAGGGACCAAAGGCCAGTGGTGGGAGAACTCTTGTGCGCCCATGAGGACCAAAGATAACATCACCGGAAGGAATTCGCCAAAGCTTTCCACACCGCTCATGTCATGGAGGGAGTGGTTGAGATGAAGAAGGATGAGTTTGGGAGTTCCAGCGAGAGGAACACGCCGGTGAGTGAATATCTCAATAAATTCACTCGGTTGGCTCGCTCTGCGCGGAGGGCGTGGCGGCGGTGCAGGCTTCGCGAAAGAGGTTCAAGAAAGGCTTGAACCCAGCTTTGAAGGTGCAAGTCGTGAAACAACGACTATGCCGATTTTCAGCGATTGGTGGATAAGGCCATTCTCATCGAGGAGAGTCGCGCGAGCTCGAGGAGTCTCGCAAGAGGAGGTTGATCCAGCGAGGATCACGATCACACCGATCTCGAGGCCTCGTTTTGGTACCTACCGGCTGCACAGCGCCACAACAAGAAGAAGCGGCGGCAGCAGATCTTGAGGTTTGGACCCGGCTCGGACTCGCGCCCGATTTGATCGGGGCGGCGTCCTAGTAGTTCCAATGGGCGGCGGCGAAGCAGCAGAAGAGTAACAATCGGCGGCGTCCATCACTTGCTTCAAGTGTCACGAAGTGGACACTATGCTAGCAAGTGCCCTCGAGACGAGCCCCGACACGATTCGCTTTGACTTGGGAGCCACACCGGTCGTACCCTACCGGGAAGCGGGGCGAGAGCACCCGGCCGGGACGAGGCGGCGGGGCGCCGGTGGTGAGAGGTCGTGAACCACGTCACGCGAGAGGATGCCCGAGCAGCGCGAGCGTTGTGATCGATGCGTTTCGTACATTCAGTTCCTACCACCGTTTTATTTGATTACGGAGCTTACGCATTCGTTTGTTTCTGGAGTTTTGCTTTAAAGCAACAATTGAAAACTGTTGCTCTTGGATCATTCTTTTAATCCAATCCCGGATCCGAGTTGAGGTCAACACAGGTTGTCCAGAGTTAGGATAACCATTCGGGAGTTGAGTTCAGGGCGACCGATTTTGTTGGATATCACGGTCCCTAGATGTAATCTTGGGAATGGATTAACCGAAGCGGCGACGATGTTAGATTGTGGGAGCGAGCGGTGACCTTAACCAATTGAGACGGAGTTAAGGTGCGATTCGCGGCGGTGAGTGCCAGCGAGCGGTCATGATTTGCGAGTAAGGTAATCCAGTTGGAGGGTGTACGGTTGTCGGAGAGTACCCGGCGTGTTTCGAATGATCTTCGGGTATGCCACGAGAGGGAGGTTGAGTTTCGATTGAGCTTGTGCGGTACGCTCCGATTTCCAAGAGACCCTACCGGATGCGGCCAATGATTTAGCGAGTTGAAGAAGCAAATTCGGGAGCTTTTGGATAAGGGTTACATCGGACCGAGTTCATCCCGTGGGGAGCGCCGGTGTTATTTGTCAAGAAGAAGGATGGTAGTCGGCGTATGTGTGTGGACTCTGAGCACTTAATGAGGTCACCATCAAAAATAAGTACCCTCGCCCGGGATCGATGACTGTTTGACCAGCTTAAGGGAGCGAGTCTTCTCAAGATTGATTTGAGATCGAGGATATCATCGGATGAGGATACGTAAGGAGGACATACCCAAGACGACCTTCTCGACTCGTTATGGTCTATACGAGTTCACGGTGATGTCATTTGGTTTGACTAATGCTCCAAATATTTCATGTATCGATGAATAAGGTGTTTATGGAATATTTGGACAAGTTTGTCGTTGTGTTTATTGGCGACATATTGATATATTCCAAGACGAGGAGGAACATCGGGAGCACTTGAGATTAGCATTGCGAAATTGAGGATAATCGGTTGTATGCAAAGTTCAGCAAATGTGAGTTTTGGATGAGAAAGTCGCCTTTCTAGGGCATGTGTTGACAGCGAGAAGGAGTTGCGGTTGACCCGGGGAAAGTAAGTGATGTTTTGGATTGGCGGTCACCCACTTGATTACCAGTCGGGAGTTTTAGGTATGGCGAGTTACTACCGTCGCTTTATTGAGGATTTTCTAGTGTGGCGGACCCTCACGCGATTGCTCAAGAAGGAAAAGAAATTCACTTGGGCGCCAGAGTGCGAGAAGAGTTTTGAAACTTAAGGAGAGTTTGACCACAGCCCGGTGCTTGTGTTGCACGACATTAACAAGGATTTTGAGATATTTTGCGATGCTTGGCGCAAGGTTTAGGTTGTGTCTTGATGCAAGACAAGAGAGAGGTAGCCTATGCCTCACGCCGATTGAGACCGCATGAGAGAACTACCCTACCCATGATTTAGAGTTGGCGGCCGTAGTGCATGCTTTAAAGATTTAGCGTCACTACATGTTGGGTAACAGATGTGAGGTTTACGGATCATAAAAGTCCTAAATACATCTTTACCCAGTCAGAGCTTAACCTCGAGCGAGAGGAGGTGGTTAGAGCTGATAAAGGACTATAATGTGGGCATACATTATCATCACAGGAAGGCTAATGTTGTTGCGAGATGCCTTGGCGAAAGGTATCTTGCAATTCGGTGATGGTTCGAGAGAGTCGGCCCGACTTTGCATGAGGAATTCGAAGCTTAGTCTTGAGTTGGTTGAGCGGGATTTTTGGCGGCTATGGAGATCAAACCTACTTTGGATGGTCGGTTCGCGAGCTCGGTCGGATGATGAGGCATTTCAATGGATCGAAAAGAATTTGAGTGAAGGTAAAGAGTCGGGATTTTGATGGATGACCAGGAACCTTGTGGTTCAAGCGGCGTTTGTGTGTACCCAACAAACAAGAAATAAAGGATGTGTTGTTAAAAGAAGCTCATGAGTGTTGTATTCGATTCATCCAGCGATACTAAGATGTACGAGGATATTAAAGATAAGTATTGGTGGCCAAACATGAGCGTGAGATTCTTGAGTATGTAGCCCTTTGCGATGTTTGTCGAGAGTAAAGCGAGCACGAGAGACTGCAGGTTTGCTCTGACCATTAAAAGTCCCACGAGTGGAAGTGGGAAGAAATTGGTATGGATTTTATAGTCGGTTTGCCTAAAACCAAAGAGGGTCATGATTCGATTTGGGTCATTGTGGACCGTTTGACCAAGGTTGCTCATTTCATTCCAGTTAAGACGACCTACAGTGGTGACAAATTGGCAGAGCTATACATGTCCGGATAGTCAGTTTGCATGGTGTGCCCAAGAAGATTGTGTCAGATCGTGGATCGCAGATTCACCTCTCGGTTTTGGGGTAGTTTCCATAAGGCTATGGGAACCCACGAATTTCGATCTGACATATCACCCCAGACAGATGGCGAGACAGGCGAGTTAATCAGTTACGGAGGACATGTTGAGAGCTGTGTGCTGCTCGATCATGGGTCTAAGTGGGACGATTGTTTACCCTTTGCGAGTTCTCATACAATAACAGTTACCAGGCGAGTTTGCAGATGTCACCGTTTGAGGCATTGTATGGCAGGAAATGCAGGACCCCTCTCAATTGGAAAGAGACGGGAGAAGGTCAGGTTTTTGGCCCAGATTGTTTAAAAGAAGGCGAGATAAAGTCCGCTTGATTCAGGAAAGGTTGAAAGCTGCCCAGGCCAGACAGAAAAGCTATGCGAATACGACGCCGAGAGCCGAGCTTTGAGCGGATGATTTCGTGTACACGAGATCACACCATTCAAAGGTGTGAAGAGATTTCAGCTAAAGGAAGCTTGCACCGAGATATGTTGGTCCGTTCGGATTAAACGCAGGGAGAGGTTGCTTATCGATTGGAGCTACTGCGTCCTTGATGGGGTACATGGCGTCTTTCATGTGTCCCAATCGAAGAAGTGCTGCGCGTACGCAGGAGGTTGTGCGATTGAGGCCGTTGACTGCGGGAGGATCTGTCATACAAAGAGCACCAGTCAAAATCTTGGAAGTGTCGAGCGAGTCACTCGGAATAAAGCGGTCCGTTTTGCAAAGTTCGGTGGAGCAACCATTCCGAGGAGGAAGCCACACAGGGCGCGAGGAGGATCTCGAGCGAGTTTCGAACCTATTCTCTTAGTTGGCCCAGATCTAGGGGTGAGATCTCGTTTAAGGGGTAAGGTTTGTAACATCCTGATTTTCTGAGATTTTTAAAGCTGGATTTCAAAATGAATTTTCTGGAATTTTCTGAAATTAATTGAAGCTTCAAATGAATTTTCAAAGTTTTAAATGATTTAATGTGATTAAAATAAACATTAACATAAGTGGAAAATATTTTATTTGAGTTCCTTGTGTCACAAGGAATTTTACAGTATTTTGGTGAATTTTCCGGATTTATTTGCTATTTTCTAGAGCTTTTAGAAGTTTATTTGAATTTCGGAAAAAGAAAAGAAAAGGAAATAACCCCGCCGCCCGATCTTCCTCTCTCCTCCACGCGTCACCCATCCGCGCCGCGCCGCGCTCGTCGTACCTTTTCCCGCGCGCGCGCCTCCATGCCGATCGATCTCGCGCCGCGCGCTCGCAGCATCATGGCCGCGGCGCGCACCAGCAACGCCCGCCCCGCCTCGCCTCGGCGCTCGATCGCGCGCGCGCGTCCCAGCCGTTCGCCCAGCGCCGCGCGAACCTAACCCTAACCTTTTTCACCGTCCGATCTCGCCGCGTGGCCTAATCCTAGCCGTCTAACCTAATCCGCGTCGCCCGAGCCGTAACGATCGGGATTTCCTCGGTCGCGTGATAAAACCAGCGTTCATCCTCGGTTCGCGTGCGTCGCCGAGCTCGTCGCCGCCGCCCTCGCCTTCGCCCTCGCGCCCGCGCCGTCGCCGGAGTCGCTCCGCCGTCGCGCTGCCGCGGCCCGTGCACCCCTCCGTGCGCCCGAGCTCGTCGTCGTTGCCGAGGACGTCGCCGGTGAGCCTCGCCGCCCCTCCCCTCGCCGTCGCCGCGTCGCCGCTCGTCGCCCTCGCGCGCCCGCTCGCCCCTCGGTCCCGAGCCGCGCGCGCGCGCGCGCGCCGCGCGCCGCGCGCGCGCGCGCCGCGCCGCGCGCGCCGCCGCCACGCGTCGCGCATCGCGCCGCCGCCCGCGCCGCTCCATCCGCGCCGTCCGCGCGGCGACGCTTCGCGCGTCGAGCCGCCACGCGTCGGCCATCCGCGCACCCCACCGACACCGCCGCCCGATCCCGACCGCAGATCCAGATCTGGATCCACGGCCGTGACCACGCCGCGTGGCCAACTTTCCGCCGTCGGATCCCCGCCGTCGCGTCGCGCGCGCCCGCGTCGGCCGAACCACGTCGGCCCTAGGCGGCGTGGCACCTCGTGGCATGCCACGTCAGCGCCACGTCAGCCCTAGCCGCCTTCCCCGAGCCACGTGGCAGCCACGTCAGCTGCCACGTCAGCAGGTGCCACGTGGCAGCATATGCTGCTGCCACGTCAGCAAGACCCCGCCGCCCGTGCCACGTCAGCTTGCCACGTGTCAGTCTCTCGGGTTGCCACGTGTCAACGCCAGATTGTGCCACGTGTCGCAATCCCAGTGGTGCCACGTGTCGCTCCCAGATTGTGCCACGTCAGCCCTTTTCCAATTTCTGGGATTTTCTCTGAAATTGATTTTCCGAGAGCCCGTTCTCCTCCGTCCTAGCTCCGATTGACCCCGTTCTTTTTTCTAAATTCATCTAAAATCGAGCTCTAGCTGTTGGTTCTATTTTTGGGAATTTTTGAGTTCTTTTGCTTGTCATTTTATGTGTTTCTTTGTTTCCGGTCGCTTTCTCTCTCGTTAGATTCGGATTCCGGAGGAGCAGGTTTCGCGCCAGAAGACCAGGAGTACCCCGCTGAGCATAACGAAGGCAAGTCGTGTCCCTTGATCATGTTGAACCCAATTTTATAAACTATTATTTAATTATTTTGTTTCAAATTACGATGCATTGCTATTTTTTATTCAAACCGTTGCACAGGTAGTTATTGTCCCAATTGCAATTACACCTCCTTGACACTTTGAAATACCATGATACCTTTGTCACCATAGGTTGGGAAATTTATTAGTGATGCTAGCTAATTTATCACATGGGTTGGTACGATTAGATTGCTTAGCCAGTTTATATTTACGATTGGTCTCATCACACCCGTTAAATTATTAATTTGACTTAAAGACATATGGAACTGTGGTTGGTGCCACGTGTATTAAAATTTGTGCCACGTCATTGGTGTGACGTTGGTTTGGTTATACAAATTGGTTTTGCACTCGGGCGAGTGATCGTGCGATAAAGGGGAAGTCTGGTTGTACTTTGGGGATGTGGTAGTCTCGCCGGGTAATGCTAAGGACTTAACTTTGTGCGCCATTGATCGAGCTTAATCGTGCAAACCACATGTCTATTATGGGATGGACTGGCTGATTAATTTGTAATATTTCAATTCAATTCGCCATTGTGATGAACATGGTTGCTGATTTCCATGTGGCGCAAGAGGGTGTGATCGAAACCCTAGCGGGCGAGGATTGGGTTGAGGTAGAGCATTGTAAAGGCCTTGTTGTGATTTCCTTAGGCCTAGGTTAATCACATCGTGTGGGTACAGTTGTGCAACCTCTGCGAGTGTAAAACTATTCGAATAGCCGCGTCCTCGGTCATGGGCGGTGCTCGGGGATTTCACACGAGGTTAGTGTTCCATTTAAAACTTGGTGGTTTATGTTGGGAGTGGACGGGTAGTTCATTTGTTAGTTTAACTTGTGAATTGGTGTTCACAAGTGGTTCTTATTTATCCCTTTGATTATCTATTATTACTGTTTTGATTATCTTTAGCTTTCAAGTTATTTACTATATTTCATCAATAAATGCCTTTATGCAAATTAACCTTTCACCTTCCTTGGTAAGCCTTGCATATTATATTGCATTCATTTGTTACAAGCGACTTCTTGAGTACCAATGTACTCACGGCTTTACGCCTATGTTGCTCGATTGAGGAGAGGAGTACTACGGCGGGAGGTGCGGAAGGAGAGTACTACGGCGACTTCACGGATTAGGCTTCGTTCTCCACTCGATAGCTTTGTGGCTTGTCGATTGGTCGCTCGCTTTATTTTGGATTTCATTTTATTTTGTTAAGCCCTTAGGCTAGAGATATTGTAAGCTTGGCCATAAGGTCGTACCTTTGATATTTTATCGATATTCTAGTTTTCCTTTATTATTATCGTGTGTATGACTATGATGGCATCTATGTTTGACTGTGTGCACTAGCGTGATCCTGGACTAGTGCAGTTTACACAGAGAGACCGAATTTGCATATTCGGGTCTCGACAGGCTCCAACTCGTGGATTCGAGTTGTGGTGAAGCCTTAGTGGCGGCGTGATTATTTTGGCTATGGATCATTGGAACAGCCTTGTCATAAACTCTCCGCCGCACACCTAAGGCAGTGTGTTTATCGCGTGGCACAAGTGAGAGGGAATGTCTTGTGGGTAAAACTGTACACCTCTGCAGAGTTAAAAATCTATCCTGGATAGCCGTGTTCATGGTCATGAACATACTGAGTAGAGTCTTCACAGATTAGACTTGGTTTTATAAAACTTGGTTTTGACAAAACAACCGTGGTTTTGATAATGGTCCGGGTGGATTCCCGTGGTTCGGTTAGAGTAGGTCGAAGCCTACACTAACGAGATTACTTGTTTCGTATATTGTATTAAACTTCAGCTTTTGTACTTACATTATTGTATTTAAAATTCAGGTACTGCTTTTCGCGCAAATAACTTATTAAGCCTTCTTTGTTATCCCTATGCATGCATCCACTCTATTAAAATTCCTGGTGTAACTTGCGTAAGTACTTAATATGCTTACCTTGGGAGTACTTTATGTGCTCACCTTGCTAAAATCTGTTGCCAGACTTCGACGACAACTACGACGGTGAGGACTACTTCAGCGAGTAGGATGCGTCTTACAGTCATTCGCCTGTGGGAGGCTGGATGGGCTGATCTGCTACCTCTTTTGTTTTCCACTGCTTTTATTTTTTCAGTTGGCCTTGTGCCATTTTATTGTAACACTTGGCCATAAGGCCGTACTTTTGTTTATTAATATCTATGGAAATTTTTGCATGATATACATTACTGTTGACCCTGTGTGCACTACCTTTTCCTGAGATAGTGCGATTTACACAAAGGGACTTGGAGTTGTTGTTCCGGGTCCTGATAATTTTTTGCAGACGTCTTCATGGAATTAAGGCCTCATTTCCCAGTGCTCTCCTCCTCTTATTCACATGAGAGGTTGGAGTGGTTCGGGTATCCTTCTGGGGTACTTCTACTCTCTCGAAAGCATTTGTTGCTGGTATGTAAGACTTTGTTACTCCCTTCTGATCAGTGAAAGCGTTTGGCAAATTATTTGTAATTTGCTGCAGGTTTATTATTCGCTGAATTTCTAGTTCAGTTTCTTTTGTGCGTAGATCTAGGGCCTGAATGCCTAAGGTAGTTCAATCTATTTTTTTTGGCATTTATCATTATTTAGATACTTTCCTCCCCCTAATGCCGGGAAATTATCTTCATCAAAGATGCAATTAGCGTGTCGAGCCATAAACATGTCCACCATGGTAGGCTCAAGATATTTAATAATCGACGGGGATTCAAAGCCAACATATACTCCCAATTTCCGATAGGGGCCCATGGTTATTCGTTGTGGTGGTGAAATTGGCACATATACAGCACAACCAAGTTTTCGTAAGTGAGAAATACTTGGTTCTTTTCCATGCACTAGTTGTAAGGGGAAACCTGATGGTATGCAGTCGGTCTTAAATTTATTAGTGCTACATGCAACATTGCATGGAACTAACAACTGGTGGGAAGTTTATTATTCTGGAGTAGGGGTCTAGCAATCAGCTTAATCATTTTGATAATTGACTCTGCAAGGCCATTCTGAGTGTGGACATTTGGTACAAAGTGCTCTACCTTAACGCCTAAGGCTAAACAATAGTCACTAAATGCCTTAGATGTAAACTCGTCGGCATTGCCCATTCGAATGGACTTAATTCTTTCATCTGGAAAGTTTGCTCTTAATCTGATAATTTAAGCTATTAGTTTAGTAAAGGCGTGATTCGTAGTAGACAGCAGGCACACATTGGACCACCTAGTAGAAGCATCTAGTACCACCATAAAATATCTAAAATGGCCCGACTGGGGTTGAATAGGTCCACAGATATCACCTTATATTCTCTCCAAAAATAATAGGTGATTCTGCCTCTACTTTCAGATAAGAGGATCTAGTAATGAGTTTTCCTTTGACATAGGCTGGGCACAAGAAATCTTCTGGTTTAGAAAATGATAGAGTTTTTAGCTATGACCAATAGAGTTACTTATTATTTTTCTCATCATACCTACCCAGGATGCCCTATGTGATCATGCCAGATCATAAAAGGTTCCAAGGCTTTATACTCTATTTTCATTGCTACATACTCTTTAGGTTTTATATAGGTGTAATATAACCCAGAGGAGAAGAAGGAAAGTTTTTCATCCATTCTTTTCTTATCATCGTCAGATTTGGTCAAGAGGAGGTATTTTGCACCACTCTTATTTTCTGTCTCGATATGAATATCATTCAAGCGAATATACTTGAAACCCAATAGGGTACGCTTTGATTCAGGATACAGGAGAGCATCCTCAATAACTATTTGGATACCCGTAGGGCGAATAACCGTGGCTCTTCCAGTGCCAACAGTTAGAGCATTGCTCTTGGCGATGGTCATGGTATTTCCCATATTCTTTGTTAACATATGAAAATACTTTGTTTTCTTTAGTATCGAGTTGGTGGTTCCACTGTTTACCATACAAATCTCTTTTCTCGCCATCAGATTCGATGAGTTGTTCTATGTAGAACATAATATAATCAAACAATAATTCAATAGGAATAAAATTCTAAAAGAATAGGAAACTCATTTTATTCATTGAATAATATTCGAATCCTAAACAATTAATAGTTCATAAGAGCATAAACAATCCACTGTTCTTCTGGAATAACCTAAACTGATAAAATAAATTTAAGGAAAATATTACATCTAGAGTTGCGCGAGGAGACAACCTATGGCCTACTGTATGTCGCTATATATGTCAACCTACATGTGATCACCCCCTACTGTAGCATCGAGCTCCATTAGTACACTTGGGGCATCATTATTACCAGCATCAGGCTGATCAATAAAGTGTATCTTTGCAGCCTTCTTCATTGGCGCCTTCTTGCCTTTAGCAACTGACTCTTGGTATAGCTCCACTAGATGCTTTGGGGTGCGGCAAGTGTGGGATCAATGGTCCATACAACTGCACATGTAGCAAGGCGAAGGAGGATAGGTTTTCTTGCTACCAAAGTCTGGTTTCTGTTGCTTGCCTCTCCCTTGTCCCATCCAACGAGACTTACCATTTCCCTTCTGCATGTTTAGTTTCTTCCATTATCCACCCCTCTGCATTGGGCCCTTTCCATGGCTCTGGCTACTACTAGTCCTCTGGGAATAGTCATATGCTTCTGGCGGTGACTGTGACCCAATGGGACGAGTTTGATAGTTCTTCATCAGTAACTGATCATTCTTCTATGCCTTGAGAAGAGTGGTTATCAGCTCTAAGTACTCCTTATATTTGGCCTGATGATATTTCTTCTGGAGTGTTCTGTGAGTAGGGTAAAAAATGCTTAAAGTCTGTCAATCATTTCAGCATATGTCATCTTCTGGTTATAGAATTTGAGCTTAGCAACAAGCTTGTGAATAGTAGAATTATATGTACACACCTTAAAATCCTCGAACCTGATGTTGGTCCACTTACGCTGTGCTCCAAGCCACATGATGGATCTCTACTGATCATACCTCTCCTTCAGAGAGTTCCATAGTGTCAGCGGGTCTTCTTCTAGAAGATACTCGGACTTCAAGTCTAGGTGGATGCGGTGTCTCAAGAAGTGTAGTGCCGCACAATTGGCAGCATCAAGAATGGCGAGAGCCCTAGCTGCTAGTTGGGTTATGGCGGCGACAAGGGATCCGACCGTCAAGTTGATTTTAGCATCCATAGTCCATGTGAGGTAGTTGCTACCATCCAGGACAAGCTCGACAAACTCCTTAGCAATGTCAGATATTTCCTACATTATTCATGCATACTTCTAAATTTACTATAGGTAAATAGCATGAATATTACTAAATCAGTAAGGTGTGGAATTTATCTATGCAACAGATATTATTTAGGATTTTCTGGAATTGTCCAGCAATTTTAACAATTTTCTGCTAATTAATAAGCAATTTTCAGAACTTCTAAATAAGCGAAAAATAATATGCTGAATAAAACAATTCCAAAAATATAAACAATAATGTTACAAGATTAAATAGATCATAAAGAAGCTTAAATAATCTAGTAAATGAATGAAATTTGGCCTAATGGACTTAATTGTAATTATGACAAATTCAGGTTTCAGTTTACGATTATTTTCAATTTTCCAGCAGGCTTATTGAATTTATCAAAGAATCCAAGGACTTATTTGTAAAAAATCCATCGGCCAGATTTTTTTTCTCACTTGGGCCGAAACCTCGACCCACATTTCTGTAGCCCATTTTGGTTGGTTTTAGACAGGGCGCTAGGTTTTCCCTAGCACTGGGTGGCGTTGGCGGCAGCTTGCTCGAGGCAGTCGGGCGAGCAAGCGAGCAAAAAGCAACCGGTAGCCGTGGCCGGTGAGCGGCAAGCGACGACGACTGCGGGCCGACAGCCTACAGCTTCGAGCGCAAGCGGACAACCGGGAGACCAAGCGGTGGCGGCCAACAACTTCGAGCGCGGGCGGACGATCGGGAGGTCGAGAGGCAACAGCTGGCGGCTTCGAGTGCAGGCAGTCACCAAAGAGGCCGAGGGGTGGGTACGACCATGCCAGGCGTGGCGACCGGCGGTGGCCCTCAGGGCTGAGTGCTGTGGAGACGGTGACCATTGGGGCCAGGCATAGTGGAGGCAGCAGCTCTTCGAGGCCAAACGCAGTGGAGGTGGTGGCGTTGGGAGGACCGGTAGACTTCCACGGCGACCTTCAACCGACAGGTTACTGCGGCAAGCGGCCGTGGTGGGCGATCGGCGGGCTGCCATGGTGGCGACCGGTGGGCTGCCGTGGCAGGTGGCTACGACAGGCTTCTGGTGGCCTGGCAGGATGACCGCAAGAAGCGACTGGTAGTGTTGGTGCAGTCGCTAGCGTGGACCTATGGTGCAACGCCGGCGGCCTCCAACTAGGTGAGCAGGTGGTCATGGGTGGTGCTAGTCAAATGCATGAGTCTTCGAGCGGCGGCCGATCGATGCTTGCGTGGATGGAAGCAACAGCGGCCGTCGGAGCTGAGCCTGGGTGGACAGTGTCGGCGTGAGGCCGCTGTGGGCGAGGGTAGCCGATGCCGGCGGCTGTGGACCGATGCGAGCGGCGTCTTTGGGGTGCCAGTTCAGCCATGGGTGGTGGTGCTGAGGTTCAGCCTCGGGCTACAGCGGTCGGGTTCAGCCAGGGGTGGCGGGGCACCGCCAGCGATTTTGGGCCGTCCAGCGGCTAGCATTGCGGTGGCCGACCAATGCAGCGGCTGATAGCCCCAAATCATATTCATGCGATTTCCAATCTGAGATTGCAAATTGATCTAGATTCTAGATGATCTACCGAAATCTAGATCTATTTTGTAGATATCAGATCAATCTACTTGCTAGAAACAATTAACATGAGATTGATCCAAACATAGCATTGCTAGATAATATAAAAGCAATCTAGATTGAAACGTGAACAACAATGCATAAGAGATCGATTCGTGATTTGCATACCGTGCACCTTGTAGAATTTCGTGCTGATAACGTGTTAAGAAATTGATGGAGGATAGATAAATGGCTACGCAATCATTGCAATCAATCACCAATACATGATAGATCAATTCAAGGAGACACGATTGAGAGAGAACACCAGAGCATAATATTTATTAATCTTAGATCTGTTTTACATGGTACAATACCTCTCAATTTATAGTATAATCCCACTAGGGGCAATTATAGTATTTTCTTACACTGAAACCTTCTAAGTTTTGTAATAGTGAAAAGATACCACTATAGCAGAGAGCGTCGTTGCTCACTTGGCTAGGACACTCATGTGCGTCCCAGCCCGATCCGTTCGCTCAGCAGTATTTTTATGGGTACACACATGCATACGCATACGTGTTCAGTGAAACAACATGTTTTCATGCTCTGGAGATTTTTGCAGACTCTCATTAATTTTCTAGTGTATCTAGGTGTCAGACCCAAATTTAGAAAATCTAGAATCCTCTATGAAACCATTGTATTATTCTATAGATCAGTAGATAGTGCTTACAGATACATTGCTAATTTATTACATACATGTTGCGAACCATACCATACATAAATATCACAATATACCAGAGTTCAAACAGACCACATCTGATCAAGTTTACAAAAGGGGCTGTCAGGACAAATTAGTTCATTACATAAATGAGAAAGTGGTAGCAGAAGCAAAAGGATGGGGCTCATCTCACTACATGCAAGCGACTAGGAACACTCAAGTGTGACCAATATTAATTAGGAGCTTGGCTAATATTGGAATCACCCATAAGTCAGCTTGGTCAGCTAGACTGTAATGAGATGATAGACTACTCGGGCCTACTTTAATCTCCACCGTCTTCACCACCTTCGTATCCTTGGTCTTCGTAGAAAGCATACTGATTCTGGTTCACTGAATGGGGTTGAGAGCGAGGGTGAGTACATACAACAGTGCTCCATAAGTCAACACATAGAATGCATGTAATTATAAATGCAAGGCTTAACAAGGATGGTTCAGGTTCTTTTATTTGCTGAAAGTGACCTTTGCAAATACCTTAATTAAAACTTCTATGACTTAGCATTTTAATAAACATGCTTTAATAAAGAGATTGAAATTGTACAGTATTTATAGCGGTGTAGGTTATATCTACCTGTTATATAGTTTCATCCACCTATTCTAGATTTTGATCATTAGGGTACATCCACCTTATTAGCATCACTGGAGTACTTCCGTCCATGGAAAAGCCAAAGTCATGGTAACATCTGCTCGATAAGTTTTCATCCCACCACTATCTCGAGGAAGTTTCCATGCCCGCGCTTGACCATTGATATGACTGTTCGAATAGTTTATATTCTGTAGAGGCTATACATCTTACCCACAAGAAACAATTGGCCCGATAGCCCTACACGATTCCTTGGTCATGTAGATCGAGGGATCATAATGCAGCTTTTTGTAGATAACTCGCCCCATTGCCAGTTCACCCCTTATGAGCTTGTCCCACACTAAGTAGGTCTCATAAGTTGTGCGGAAAGTCATACCCCAGTCAATAGGCTAGCTAGACTATGACGTTTCCATAGGTCTAGCACAGCGGGTACTTATAACCTTTGAGAGGTGTCCCATTTATGCCAAACTTTTGTCCGCACATGCACTAGTCCACTCCCCCACCAGTGAAATGTCTCCGAGGTCTAGTAACCCTACTTGGTCCAGTTGCATTTTAAAGATTTGTGGTTATACTGATTTACAATGAAGGTCCACAATGTAGAATGAATTTGATAAGCTTAAGTTTAATTGTACATGTGTGTATTTATTGATGGATAATTTATTTTATTTTAGTTAATTGATTTGTTAAATGGATGCTCTTATTACTGAAATGAAGGAACATGAATTGGATGTATACTGTGTTGATCTGCTTATTTCAGAGGGCATGGCTAGCATTTTCTGAGGTTATCCAACAAACATAAGTAGATTTAGGAATAAAAAAGATATCACATATGATTATTAACTAGTAATCGTCTATGATAGTTGACTATCACAGATGGGTTTTAGTAGAAACCGTATGTGATATCTAATATATCACAGATATCACAGACGGTTTCTACTGAAAGCTGTCTGTGATAGTTTAATATCACAGATGGTTTGTAGTTGAAACGGTCTGTAACACTTAGATATCATAGACTATTTTTACTGAAAATCGTCTGTGATAGTTAACTATCATATATGGTTTGTTGTTGAAACTGTCTGTGATAGTTGCATCACAGACAGTTCGAAAGTCGTCTATGATGACCTCATGTCATTACTGACCCATAAACTCAGATGGTTCATGAAACCGTTTGTGATAATATTTTTGAACCATCTGTGACGACCTTTTTTTGCAATAGTGACTTAATTTATCTGGACAATACATACCACAAACCATTATTTCTCATACGACATCGGCACTAACCACTCTTACCATCCGCTCAGATAGATATAGCAATATTTTAGAGTTCCGAGAAGCATAAATTAAGTTGTCTCAAATTATCAGCCACTTACATCTTGTAACTATCCCAAGACAATTTATCATGATTAAAGAATGATGATTAAGGTAATTTAATGCCCCGGTACTTAAGTAAGACTAGCATGGCACTTAAGTATAACTTAAAACTAGTAAAGTAACATTTAATTCTATGGTGACAAGGTTTATGGATTTCAAGTGTCAATGATGGCATAACTGTATGGTTACTAATTAAAACTTTATTTTCTTTTAAAGGAAAAGCTCAGAGAGACTAATATGTGGGGCTTGATACTGTGCAAATAGTGCTTGGGACCAAATGTCAGTGACACATTTCATTAAAACATGGTTTAAAAGATTTTTTAAAAGGCAGTGGGGCCCACTGTCAGTGACACGTGGCCCGAGATTAAAAGGGGATGGCCCATTGTTAACGAGACATTTAATGTGTGCTAACCATAGTCATTAAGCTAACCTAATGATGTGCTTAATGGCTAATCACTTAGCTATAGTGTTCTTCCCTGGCCGAAGGGAGGCGAGCCTCGCTGACGGCGCGAGAAGATATGGTGGCCTGGCAAAATTGCCAAAATGGATTGCTTAGCCTTGCACGCACCTCTAGGCAAGTTGGCATGGGCCGAAGGGGTGCGGTGAGCTTTGTAGTGGCGGGAATAGGGGCGAGGCTCGGTAGAGCTATGGAATTCTAGAGACCAATAAAAGGGGAGGGAAGCTACTAGGAGGGAGTAGAAACTCATTGGAAGAGGAAGAAGGGCTTGGGAAGGGCAAAGCTGAGTTGGCAACGGGAGCTGGGCTAGCGGTGCGACGACGGCCGTTGATAACCTATAAATGGAGGGAGGCCAATTAGGCTTGGAAGGAGCACCGGTGGCACAAGGCAATCACAAAGGCTAGATGCAATTTGAATCTCACCAGAGATGGCTGTCACCAGTGATGATCACTAACAGTAGAGGTAGGGTGAGCTCGAGAGAAAATAGGGAAGAATTGAGGGAATGGTGACGGCAAGGGAAGAGCTTAGGTCTCCTTTTTATATATGGGGTGGAGAGAGTTGGCCGTTGGACATAATGGCTCAGCGAGGTGAGTGGGTGCTGTTGAATTATGTGGGCCAAGCCCACACAATAAGAATAATTCCTAAATTAAATCTCAAAGGCCCACTCATGCAAAGGAGGCATGCATGTGAACTTTAGTACCATATTGGTAGTTCTAGGAGAGGAAGACCACCTTAAAAGGGATGGTGCACTCCTAGCCACTTGAGGCATGTGTGGGAGAGAACTAGAGGATCACACGCGCACGCTCGCTCGCCTCGCCTCGCCTCGCCGGGCCGGGCCGGGCTGGGCGGGGCGGGGGGCGCGGGCGCACGGCACCTGCGTGAATGGTCCGCCAAAATTGGCTCCAGGTGCTTGCGCAGATGCGGCTTCTTTTTGCAGTTTTATTTTGCTGTTTTGAGTGGCGGTGATTACGGATCGGTTAGTGGCGGTGATTATGGATCAGTTACACGCGACTAATCCATTTCGGTTACGAGTTATGGAGAACGTGCAGGCGTCTTGATCACGCGTACTTATTTCTCTGTAAATACTGAGTCGCCGCCTCCATACATAAGTGCAACAATCAATCTAGGGTTTTGCCTCCTCCATTGTGCTGCGCCGTCCCACGTAGTCTACTCCGTCCCGTCCACCGGCGTGCACCGTCGTTCGGGAGAGCAGGTCTCCGGAACCGTCGCCTTCGAAGTCTTGCACCGGGAGAGGGCGAATAAGGTTTTTGGGAAGCGCTCTGCGCGACTGCTTGCTGTAGCTCTGGCTCGTCTTCCTCGTCGTTCGGCTTCGGCGAGTCGTCATCGACCTCGTGTCATCCACACCGTGCCTGCAGCATCAACATCGGCAAACCGATTAGAACAGAACCGTCGGTACGTAACAGTCATGTTCTTCGTATTAGATCTGTTCATGTATAGTTTCCTGGTTTACATGTCTAGATCTTTTATGCCTGTGATGGTTCTGTTATTTTGCGTGCATGATGTCATGATTTATTTATGGAATAAATTGAACCAACATGTGCTTATGTTTTCAACAATCCAAAAACCTTATTTTAGGCACTGTGGTTTTACTATGGCTGGATTTGCCAATGCACTGAGGTTGGATAAGTTCTCTGGTGTGCATTTTAAGAGATGGCAGATCAAGGTCGCTCTGTGGCTTACTGCTATGAATGTATGTCAGCAATGACATGTATGTCATGGAGCAATTTCATGACTACAAGATGGTTGATAACCGTTCTGTAGTAGATCAGGCTCATGAGATACAGGCCATTGCCAAGGAACTTGAACTCCTGAAGTGTGCCTTACCCGACAAGTTTGTGGCTGGATGTATTATTGCGAAATTACCTTCTTCATGGAGGAATTTCGGAACAGCACTCAAACACAAGAGACAAGAGTACTCTGTTGAGAGTCTGGTTGGGTCTCTTGAAATTGAGGAGAAAGCTCGGGAAAAGGACGCCACATCTAAGGGTGATGGAGGGCAGTCTAGTGCCAATGTGGTACAGAAACCCTCAAGCAAGAACAAAGGGAAATTTGTCAAAGCTCAACAGACAACTTATTTCAAGAAGAAGAACAACAACAACAATCAGGATGATAGAACTTGCTTTGTGTGCGGTGAGGCTGGTCACATGGCCAAGAAGTGCCTACAACGCAAAGGAAAGAAGGCACCTGTAGGACAGACTTCTAAGTCTGCATCAGCGTGACCATTGGCAAGGCGGAGATGGGGTGGGTATGGTAATTTACCTCTTTGTTCTTTGATTAGTCAATCTACCAATTGGTGGATTGATACAGAGCTAATGTACATGTGTGTGCTGATATTTCGTTGTTTTCTTCTTATCAGTCGCCCGGATTCCTCCGTCCTAATGGGGAATGGGTCACATGCTCTGCTTCATGGTGTTGGCACGGTAGATCTGAAGTTTACTTGGGAAAGATCGTGCGGTGAAGAACGTCAGACATGTCCTTCTATAGACAAGAATCTCGTTAGTGGCTCCGTTTATGTAGAGACGGGTTTAAGTTGGTATTTGAGTCTAATAAAGTAGTCGTGTCTAAACATGGATATTTTATTGGTAAAGGCTATGAGTGCGGAGGCTTGTTCCGCTTTTCCTTTCAGTTTCGCAATAAAGCGTGAACCATATTTGTGGCAGTATGGATGATGAGGCTAACGTTTGGCACTCACGTCTATGTCATATTAATTTTGGTTTGATGTCTCGGCTTTCCAGTATGAATTTAATTCCAAACGTTTCCATCACCAAAGGTTCTAAATGCCATAGCTGTGTGCAATCAAAGCAACCCCGTAAGCCTCACAAGGCTGCCGAGGAGAGAAACTTGGCATCACTAGAACTCCTGCATTCAGATCTTTCTGAGATGAATGGCGTGTTGACAAAGGGTGGAAAACGATATTTCATGACATTGATTGATGATGCAACTAGGTTCTGTTATGTGTATTTATTGAAAACAAAAGATGAGGCTTTAAACTATTTTAAAATCTATAAGGCAGAAGTTGAAAACCAATTAAACAGAAAGATAAAAAGACTTAGGTCAGATCGTGGTGGAGAGTATTTCTCAAACGAATTTGACTTATTTTGTGAGGAACATGGCATTATACATGAGAGGACGCCTCCCTATTCTCCCGAATCAAATGGGATTGCCGAAAGGAAAAACCGCACGTTGACTGACTTGGTGAACGCCATCTTAGACACTGCGGGCTTACCTAAGGCATGGTGGGGGGAGGCTTTGCTAACGTCCAATCATGTATTAAATAGAGTTCCTAACAGAAATAAGGACAAAACACCATACGAGGTATGGATTGGGAGAAAACCATCACTTTCTTACTTGCGTACATGGGGGTGCTTGGCGAAAGTTAATGTGCCAATAACTAAGAAACACAAGCTTGGACCTAAAACTGTGGACTGTGTCTTTCTGGGATATTCTAATCATAGCATTGCCTATAGATTTTTGATAGTTAAATCTGAGGTACCTGACATGCACGTTGGTACAATTATGGAGTCTCGAGATGCAACGTTCTTTGAGAATATCTTTCCAATGAAAGATGCACATAACACTACTAATCAACCTTCTGAAATAATTCCCAGTTCATTCACACCACCTGAACCTTCTGAACATACACATGAACTTGTAAATGAGGAGGATGACAGTGAAGCTCCTAGAAGGAGCAAGAGACAAAGGATAATCAAATCTTTTGGTGATGATTTTACTGTGTACCTTGTGGACGACACTCCCAAGTCTATTTCAGAAACGTATGCATCTACTGATGTAGACTACTGGAAGGAGGCTGTCCGTAGTGAAATGGATTCCATTATCGCTAATGGAACCTGGGAGCTGACATATAGACCTTATGGGTGCAAACCTGTAGGGTGCAAGTGGGTGTTCAAAAAGAAGCTTAGGCCTAATGATACTATTGAAAAGTACAAGGCTCGGCTTGTCGCCAAGGGCTATACTCAGAAAGAAGGTGAAGATTTCTTTGACACTTACTCACCTGTTGCTAGACTGACCACAATTCGAGTACTACTCACTTTGGCTGCCTCACATGGTCTTCTCGTTCATCAAATGGACGTTAAGATAACTTTTCTTAACGGAGAGCTGGATGAGGAAATTTACATGGCATAGCCTGATGGATTTGTAGTAGAAGGTCAAGAGGGCAAGGTGTTAAAACTGTTGAAATCTTTGTATGGTCTGAAACAAGCCCCTAAGCAGTGGCATGAGAAGTTCGATAGCACATTGACATCTGCAGGCTTTGCTGTTAATGAGGCAGATAAATGTGTATACTATCGCTATGGTGGGGGTGAGGGAGTTATTCTATGCTTGTATGTGGATGACATCTTGATTTTTGTGATAAATGAGGTCAAGTCATTCTTGTCTCAAAACTTTGATATGAAAGATCTGGAAGTGGCTGATGTTATTCTAAACATTAAATTGGTTAGAGGTGAGGATGGGATTACACTTTTGCAATCTCATTATGTGGAAAAGGTCTTGAGCCATTTTGGCTTTTCTGATAGCAAGCCTTCTCCAACACCTTATGATCCTAGCGTGTTACTTCGTAAGAATAAGAAAATTGCTAGGAATCAACTGGAATACTCCCAGATAATTGGCTCACTTATGTACCTAGCTAGTGCAACAAGGCCAGACATCTCCTTTGCTGTGAGCAAGTTGAGCCGGTTTACATCTAACCCAGGAGATGATCATTGGAAGGCGCTTGAGCGAGTGTTGCGCTATCTGAAAGGTACCTCGAACTTTGGACTTCACTATACTGGGTACCCGTCAGTGCTGGAGGGTTATAGTGATTCCAACTGGATCTCTGATGCTGATAAGATCAAAGCCACTAGTGGATATGTTTTCACTATTGGTGGTGGTGCTGTTTCATGGAGATCTTGCAAACAGACCATTTTGACAAGGTCAACCATGGAAGCAGAGCTTGCGGCACTAGACACTGCTACTGTTGAGGCAGAATGGCTACGGGATCTATTGATGGATCTACCTATGGTGGAAAAGCCAGTGCCAGCTATCCTTATGAACTGTGATAATCAAACTGTTATCGCTAAAGTGAACAGTTCTAAGGATAATATGAAATCGTCTAGGCATGTCAAGAGACGATTGAAGTCTGTCAGGAAACTGAGAAACTCCAGAGTTATAACCTTGGATTACATCCAAACAGATAAAAACCTGGCAGATCCCTTTACAAAGGGACTATCACGGAATGTGATAGATAGTGCATCGAAGGAGATGGGTATGAGACCCATGTGAGTTATCTATGGTAGTAACCCAACCTATGTGATCGGAGATCCCATGAATTAGGATCTGGGAAAAACAAGCCATTAGTTAACTGGAGGAGAGTAATTTCAACCCTCTCTATGTGAAGATGCAATACTCTCAGAAACTGCAAGGTAGGTTGGCTAAGGCCTTAATGTGTTCTATTGGTTTTTAGAAGCGAAGACGCTATCCTGCAGAGCGTTCTTGAAAGAGCACACCTATATGAGCCCGACTGTTAGTCGCAGTCTATGGAGATCTTGGGTAAATCTCCTACTAAGCTCATGAAGAGACCAAGGAGTATGACTTATACGCTTCAACCGAGGGGTAGCCTACTTGCGGCCTAGTATCAGTTAAGTCTCTAAGTGAAGCTTGCTTGCACCAAACTTGCAATTCAAGGCGTAGTCCATTGTTCAAGTTGTGAGTAAGTGTAGCTTGGAGTTCTAGGTGGATGTTCAACCTTAATCGGTCTCCATCGAAACACTGATATATAAACAGTACATTGGAATTCAGGCAAATCTCTGTGGGACTTTGAGATCTGGTGGGGGATTGTTGAATTATGTGGGCCAAGCCCATACAATAAGAATAATTCCTAAATTAAATCTCAAAGGCCCACTCATGCAAAGGAGGCATGCATGTGAACTTTAGTACCATATTGCTAGTTCTAGGAGAGGAAGACCACCTTAAAAGGGATGGTGCACTCCTAGCCACTTGAGGCATGTGTGGGAGAGAACTAGAAGATCACACGCACGCGCTCGCTCACCTCGCCTCGCCTCACCGGGCCGGGCCAGGCCGGGCTGGGCGGGGCGGGGGGCGCGGGCGCACGGCACCTGCGTGAATGGTCCGCCAAAATTGGCTCCAGGTGCTTGCGCAGATGCGGCTTCTTTTTGCAGTTTTATTTTGCTGTTTTGAGTGGCGGTGATTACGGATCGATTAGTGGCGGTGATTACGGATCAGTTACGCGCGACTAATCCGTTTCGGTTACGAGTTATGGAGAACGTGTAGGCGTCTTGATCACGCGTACTTATTTCTCTGTAAATACTGAGTCGCTGCCTCCATACAGAAGTGCAACAATCAATCTAGGGTTTTGCCTCCTCCATTGTGCTGCGCCGTCCCATGTAGTCTACTCTGTCCTGTCCGCCGGCGTGCACCGTCGTTCGTGAGAGCAGGTCTCCGGAACCGTCGCCTTCGAAGTCTTGCACCGGGAGAGGGCGAATAAGGTTTTTGGGAAGCGCGACTGCTTGCTGTAGCTCTGGCTCGTCTTCCTCGTCATTCGGCTTCGGCGAGTCGTCATCGACCTCGTGTCATCCACACCGTGCCTGCAGCATCAACATCGGCAAACCGATTAGAACAGAACCGTCGATACGTAACAGTCATGTTCTTCGTATTAGATCTGTTCATGTATAGTTTCCTGGTTTACATGTCTAGATCTTTTATGCCTGTGATGGTTCTGTTATTTTGCGTGCATGATGTCATGATTTATTTATGGAATAAATTGAACCTACATGTGCTTATGTTTTCAACAGGTGCCACTGTGGATCAACAGGAGTGCCTCTGAGGAGGGCGAAACTCAGCATAGTTCGCAAGGAGAGAGAGAAAGAGAGGGTGAGCTGACGTGCTAGGTATGAGCAGAGGGGGAGCGGGTCAACAAGCACGAGGGGAAGGAGCGATGCTCGGTGGAGGACCTGGTCACCGTGTATGGCCGCGTGCTCAGGGAGAGAGGGGAGGACAAGCTAGGAGGAGGGGAAGCTAGGCATGAGAGATACGAACTCGGCGTGGCCACGGGGGCATGGTCATACGGAATTAGCGGGAGCGGGTTGGCCACGGTGTGCCGGTGAGAAAAGGGAGGCGGCGTGAGGTGGAGGAAGAAAGACAGGACGAAGGGAGCTAGGCTAGTGCGAAGGTACGACCACGGGGAATGAGCTAGCACAAAGGGGAGGTGCAGAGTTTGCTCAAGCAGGTGTAGCGCAGCCAGTGCGTGCGCCGGGGAGAGAACAAGGGAGGGGGAGAAAGGAGAAGGGGGGTGGCCAGCTAGGAGGAGGGGGTGCCTGTAAAGAGGAAGGAGGCCGGGGAGGAAACTGGGTAAGGAGCCCAAGAAGATTTTAAATCTTTGCAAAAATTTGAAATTCTAGCAAAATTTGGAAAACAAATTTTGAATTTTGAACTCAAATTTGAATTTTACACAGGCACAGGAACATTCCCAAAAATGGGATGTTACACTATGAGAAATGCACGCGCGCGTGTGCATGCGATGTGTTGTGGTGTGCGTTAGTTGTGTGGATCTTACTTGTACCCCTAAAAAATATGCTACTATAGCAAAAGCCTAATGATAGCCATATTTGGTTAAAATTTACTAACATTCAAGCAGATCTTTAAACCTTGGTGGTGGAGTAGAGTGTGTTTAAATTGGCTTTGGCTTTTGATTTCTACTTGAAGAAGCCAAAATCTAATTTGAACACCTCGGTTTCTAAATATGGTTTCTCTAAACTGCTTCTAAAAGCCATCGGTCGGCTTCTGTTGCATCCTCTACATCCGCGTATTCCAAGTCATTTTTTCAAATATTGTTGCAATGCATATTTCTTCTAGCTGTTACTATTACATTTCAACTAAAAGCCAAATATGGCTTAGGAGGACACTCCGGTAAGTATACCAACACGTTGTATACGTTAAAAATGAGAAGTTTCCAAACAATCTCAAAAAAATATTCAGTGTAGGAGAGAGTATGTCCTATATCTCTGCAAAGTTTTGAATATCAAATTCAATCGCATTTGAGAGGTGCGAAAAAGATAAAGTATTTGATGGAATAGTGTTTTCATAGTTTTGACTAAGTACATTCTTTTTCATATCTCACGAATACGATTGAGTTGATCTTGAAAGTTTGCAGAGAGATAGCACATGCACTCCCCTACGTCTGGTAATTTGCTGAAAAATAAGAATTTTCACATGATTCGCATTTTCACCTGATATTTCACCAGGATACCAACCCTTAAATCATATATTTGACATAATTAGCAACTAATAACGTAAACCATTGATGGCTTTGTCGATCCACAGGAATCTGCAGATGGACTACACTGATCGTGAGCCTAAGGCCAGTTGACGGGCCGCTGTCTCCGGTACTCGCAAAGGAAGATCTTATGTCGATGGACATGGAGGGTGTCTGGGAGGAGTGGCAGAGGCTAGGGCTCACCAGAGCAATTGGGGTCAGCAACTTCAGCTGCAAGAAGCTGGAACCGTGCTCTCCTTTGCAAAGATTCCTCCTGCTGCTAATCAGGTAAATATATGCTTTGCAATTTTGGAAGATCAGCATCACAAACTTGTATGGCAGGCAAATTAAATTTCCATCGAACGTACCACTTGATAATTTTGTGTTTTTTGGATCAACAATTTGGCAATTTCGAGACTGCATGATCTTATCTATTCTTTTTCGATGCCATCCTTCCACAGGGACCAGCCTAATCTCTTCTGTCCATTGCCTATTCCTTTCTACAGTGACTAAATCGAAATTTCATGTTTTGTCAAATTTCAGAAATTAGCCTTTTTGCCGTTCAAAAACAAAGCACCGGTTCCTTGTGCCATTAAGAACTGGTAATAAAATTGCAGGGTAGTACTCTACAGAAAATGGCTTCTCCTGGGCCTAGTTCCTCAAGGGCCAACACATTTGAACATACTCCTGGGCATAGTGGCTCGTTTCTCTTCTCAAGGGCCAAAGAAGCAGGTCCTCATAGATGTAGCAAAGAACTCGGCCGGTGTCAAATAACTACATCTCGGAAAGCCTTGCCATTCTTCCAGATGTTCCAAAGAATGGTCGTCAACACAGTAGACTTTACTCTGCGCGGGGTGTGCTCCAGGAAACTAGCCGTGGTCCATGGCTCCACTGTCACACATGGATTTGGCTAATCCAGAATTCTCCCTGAAACCACTACACAATTCTCTAGATCAGTAGATAGTACTTATATAATACATCACTGAATCATTTCATATATGACGTAAGCTATACTATATATTAATATTATAACATCAGAGTTTAAATAGATCATATTGGGTCTAATTTACAATAAGAGCCCATCAGATCAAATAGATATATTACATAAATGCGAAAGCAGAAGCAAAAGGGGAGGGCACATCTCACCATAGGCAAACGACTAAGATAAGTTGTGTGCAACCGATATTAACTAAGAGCTTAGACAATATCAGTGCACACAAACACCAATTTAGTCATTGTAACCGAGGTAAGACCTAGACTACTAGGGACTATCCTAATCTCCTCCATATTCTTCACCATCAGTTCCTGAGGCGTCGTAGTGTCCTTGGTCCACAGGGTCTGAGGAATTTTGTGAGCGAAGGTGTGCACAAGCAACAGTGCTCTATGGGCCAACACACAGAGTGCAATATTTATACATGCAAGATTTAATAAAGGTAGGTTCCGGTTCTTTTTATTTGCTAAAGGCATTATTTGAAAACTATAATTATTAGAAATTCTGAACACATTTTTATTAAAGATAGTAAAAGTATGCAATATTTACTACAGTGTAGGTTCCATTCACCTGTTACATGGTTTCATCCACCATATACTAGTTTTTGTTACTATGGTTATAGCCATCTATTATTATCACTAGGTTATATTTACCCATGGAAAACTAAATTAGGGTTACACCCACTAGACAAGTTTTCATCCTACCTACAAAGGGTTTACATGGTTTCATCCATCATATGCTAGTTTTCATTACTAAGATTACAACCACCCATTATTATCATTTGGCTATATCCACCCAGGACAAACTAAAATCAGGGTTACATCCACCCGCAAGTTTTCATCCCAACCATAAAGGTTTCTAAAATAGATATTAATTTGAGTAAGTTTCTATACGTGCCCATGACCATGGGCTCGGCTGTTTGAACAGTCACTCTACAGAAATTGTACAATTTACCTACAAGAGATAATTGACTTGTCATGTTTCATATATTTTCTCAGACATGTGAATCAAGAAAATCACCACAAGGTCTTTACAATGCATCACCTAGTGTAAGCTACACCCGCTAAGATTTCATTTGAGTGAAGTTATGTTCACCACACCCAGACAACCACTTGTGCCACACGATGGCTTACAACAATGATAGAACCCGTGTCCACGATGGCTCAACACTAGTGATACGACATGTGGGTCACTCTAATGGTGCAATCCACATTGGCGGATGCAAATTAATTAGCCAAGTTTTACCTATTATATACTTATAATTGTACCGTTTCACATTGGTAAGTCAACATAGGATTTAGCACTTATAGTTATCTGGACAATTTTACCACAAACAACAATTATTGTGTTACATTGCACCAACTATCTTACCATTCGCGTAGATATGGTAATAGTATGGGAAGTACAAAGCTATGTTATCTCATAAGCTTAAGTACGATCTATAGATAGTAAAGTTACTATTATAGTATCTGGAGTGACATGGATTATGAGATTCAAGTATCCAAAGGATGGTGTAATAATACAATATTGAGTAAGCATATATTTGTACCCTTAAATTTAACATACATCTTCATAACAAATAATATCATGCAATTTGATAAATTAAATAAACATAATTTGCATAAAATATAGGTTCAAAATAATCGAAGTATTGATTTTCCTAGCTCACAGAAGATTGGTCTTAAAAATAATGAGTTGTCTCGTACTGTGGCTCTTCCATGTCCTCGTACTCTACTCGGATAATCACATTAGAAAGCAGATAAACACATAAACAAAATAAATAAATTCAAATGAAATCCAAATTGAACAACTCCATCGCCATCAGATAGATCTTGAATTTAGAAAAATTTAGAAACAAATGTTTATTAAATTTGGAGTTAAAATGGATGATGAAGTACTACGTGAGAAGGTCTAGGATATTATTGTGATGAACCATTGCATGTTTTACAAAGTGGTTATTTGGTTTTGCAAAGGTAGCATCTTATCTGGACTATGTTCTGAGCCTGTCAGGAAAATCGGTAGTTCCGTATGTATTGGCACGGTCATACCGCAGGGTGATAGTACTGGTTTTGGGTTTTAGTCATACCGGTGGTCGGTAGCTCCGATTTCTAGTTGATGGTATGTTATTTCTAAAGAGGTCTAGTTTTGAGGTGCCAGGTGTGGTAGTACTAGTTCAGGAGAGCGGTAGTACTATAGTGCAGTAGTACCAGCTTTATTTGGGCAAAAATCGAGGATTTTGAGTTTTGAGTCATGGATTAAGTTGGGGGAACTTAGGTCATTGCATTAAAATTGCGTGATGCATGTTTTGGCTAAGGTAGTACCTATGGTCGTGGCACCGGTGCAGGTAGCTTCAGTGCAAATAGCCCCCGTGGTCTTGGCACCAACGTAGATAGCTTCAGTGGACTTGACACTGGTTTAGATAGCTCCAATGGACTTGGCATCAGTGCAAATAGCTCTCGTGGACTTGGCACCAATGCAGGAGCCTCTAGGCAGATGTCCCTTTTGGGTCACTACATGAATGTTCCAATGGTTTGCTCTAGAGTCACGACCTTGTTATTCAGGGGCATCTGCAGTAGGACGACCTTGAAATTGGCATAAACACTGTCCATATTTACTTTTGCAAAACCTGGCACTATAGTTACACTGTGCTCGAAGGCTCCGAGACCAGATGGATATGCCTGGCCCGAAGCCACGCATAGGGCAACAGAAGCATAGCTCATTTAGAGTTTACACTTCGTAACCACCTACATAGGGCCTGTTTGTTTTAGCTGTAGATTCTGAGAAACAGCTGGTGAGTATCTAGCTAGTCAAAATCTGGAGAAGCTGGATAACCCCAGCTTCTGGCTACTAGTTCATTTTCTGGATTTTGTAGCTTCTGGCTACTTAGAATCTGGATGAAAATCTGGACTGTTTAGGGGAGCTGCAGAATGATACAAAATTAGCTACTCCAACAAGCCCATCAATGGATCGAGTATTCCAAAGATAATAATTATTACAAGAATGTCATTGATAGGAAATCTGTGGTCGTTTTTTGAGGTAGGCTTGGACGCACAGTGTAACATCCTATATTTTTGCTGGTTTTAAAGTTTTTAAAATAAAAATAAATTTTTTGAATTGTTGGAAATTAATAAGCTTAAAATGATCTTTTAGAAATTAAAAAAGATTTAATATAATTAAAATAAACATCAACATAAGCTAAAAATATTTTATTTGGATTCCTTGTGTCTTAAGGATTTTTTTAGAATTTTTGGTGAATTGTTCAGATTTAATTGCTATTTTTTAGAACTCTGTTTAATTAAATTGATTTTCTGAAAAAGAAAAGTTTAGAAAAATCCCGATGAACAGTACTGGGCCCAGCCCAATACTATTCACTGGCCCAGCCGATCCCTCAACCGTCGCGCATCCTGCGCCCGCCCACGCGTCGCGCATCCTGCGCCCACGCTCCGCCCTGCGCCTCACCCACACCCGTTCGATCCCGCCCCTGGCCATGCGTCACCCATACGTGCAGCCACGTGTCGCAACCATGTGTATCGTCTCCGATCCGAGCTCTCGTTCCGCCGCCCTCTGTGTGGCTAGGTCTCGGTTATTTTAGATGATGAATAATTGACAACGCTAGTTATGATATTACTTATGGTGTGTTGCGTGTGTGCGGTTTGACGTCGGTCAGGTTCGGACGAACTTGTGCCGGAAAAATATTCTTTGGTCTTTGTATGTGCAGGTTGGGTATGGAGGCGATCGTGGTCGATGACAAGGAGGACCGGGACTAGGATGGGGAGATCCGAGGTCAGGCGGTCGAGGGAGTCACGAGATGATCTAGCTCATGCTTGGGCACGTGAAGATCAAAGGTAGATGATGCGTGTTGAAGCTACGGAGGTGCGATCCGGAGGCTAAAATATGGAGTTGGTTTGCATGGAAATTGCATGTATGCATGCAAAGGTGGACGTGAGAAATCAAGGCGGCTTGTAGTTTGGCCGTGAGTATGTAAAGAAATAGGAGACGTGTAGCTGTTGGACTCGGTGTGGTTTTGTTGAAGAGATAAACTGCGACTGTGACTTTTGAGTAAAGATAGAACGTAGAGTCCGAGATATAAAGGAAGACGTGAGGCTGCAGCAAGATATATATGTCGGGCTGTGTGTTGTGAGCCGGCGAGGAGCACCAAAGAAAAAAAGGGCAGGCGCGGCAGGCCTTTTGGTAGGGAGGAAGTCTGGGCGGCGCGTGAAGCTCCGAGAGAAAAGGGTGCGAAAGGACAGCAGCTAGGCGTTGCTGTGTTTTGGAGAGAGGCGCGAATAGCAGTAGGAGGACAGAGCTCAGTCTGTGTTTTTGAGTACATTGGACGGAGGAATAAAAAAAGTGATCTGCTCTTGGCTGGTATGTGTGCATGTATTAGTTAATATTTTTGCTTCCATCAATCAATTGCTTCTTGAAAGGTGCTGCTATACACATGAGTTGAAAAGACATGTACTAGTACACGTGATAGCCTAGCCAAGCATAGGTAATTAGAAGTAGTAGCTTTTTATTTATGGCCATGTGTACTTGATGAATGCATGATTTTTTACTTGATCTAATATCTGCATGCATGTGTCTTTGAAAGGTTTACATATTAAAAATAATAATAATAAATAACAAAATAGAATTTTTACTGCTATAGTAACTCGAAAAATATATACATATATATTTTCTTTGCTGCATTTTTTGGTGTCTTCTCTGATTAGCAGGATATAAAAGCAGAAGTTTTTTTTAAGAAAAAAATGTGCTAGCGCTGCAATCATTCACCCCCCTCTGATTGCCATCTCGATCCTACAAGTGGTATCAGAGCAAGGTTACAATGGCATCAGATCGGGATCGTTTCTCAGGTAAACCGCCTTTTTTCGATGGATCCGATTATCTTTATTGGAAAACTCGCATGGAGGTCTTTCTGCAAGCACAAGGTAATGCAATTTGGCAAAAAGTTGAAAATCCATATATTGTGCCTTCTGTTGGTACTACTGAAAATTCTGCTGATGTTGAAGCTAATGCTAAGGCTAGAAATATTCTGTTGCAAGGTCTTAGTAGAAACGAATTTGTTAGAATTGCTCATATTAAATCTGCAAATAAAATTTGGACTACTCTAGCTAATTATCATGAAGGATCTAAATCTGTTAAAGGTGTTCGCCAGAATCAATTTAAAAAGGAGTATTCCAAATTTGAGATGAAACCAGGGGAATCAGTAGATGCACTTTTTGACCGGTTTAATAAAATTATTAGTGATTTACAATCTGTTGATGTTACATATTCTGATTCTGATAATGCGCGTCAAATTTTAAATGCTTTGGATATGTCTGTTTGGAATGTGTTAGTCACTACTATTAATCATTCTGTTAATATGGAAACACTCACTTTGAATGATCTTTATTCCAAGATGAAAACTCATGAGATTGATGTTTTGGTCAGAATAAATAAGACTAATTCTTTGGGCTTAGTGACTAACCAAGCTGACAGTTCTTCTAGTTCTTCTATAGTTTCTTTGTCTGTATTGTGCTCTATTTCAGATGAACAATTAGAAGAGATTCCAGAAAAGCAGCTTGTACTTCTCTCGAGTAGGGTGACCAAGGCAATCTACAACATCAGATCAAAATGAAGAGGAGGCCCAATTAGATGTTATGAATGTGGGGAGCTAAACCACATCAAGATGAATTGTCCCAAACTGAGGAGTAAGGAGGTTAAGGATGACAAGGCACCAACTCGTCGCTCTCAATTCAAGTTTGACTCAAGCAAGAAGCGTAATTACCGCAGAGCCGTTAATAAAGTACTTTCAGCTCTTGAGGAGATTGATTTGAGCGATGTTGATTCTGAAAGCGACGATGAGGGCAATGGCAAGAAGACAAAGGAGGTAGATTTCACAGGGATGTGTTTTATGGCCAACAGTGAGGAGCTCAACGATGATGATCTTTACAGTGATCCTGATGAGGTAAAACCTTCTTATACTGATTTATCTCGTGCTGTACTTAGATTGACAGAGGAACTCAAAAAGTATAAAAAGAAAACTAAAAATCATGAATTTGTTGTTGAGAGTTTAAATTATGAAATTAATAGACTTAGAGCTTCTATTCCTGATGATGAATCTTGTGAGTCTTGCCAAGTTTTGCATTCTGAATTAGAAAATGCTAGAACAATCAACACATCAAACTTAATTCAACTTAGTGATGTAACTGCTAAATTTGATGAATTAAGATTGATACATGATTCTTGTAATGAAAAGTCAAAACTTGCAAATGATGAAATTAAAAAACTCAAGTCTAGTTCTTCTGTATGTTTAGAGTCAAGTAATTCAAATGCTAAATCTAAAACTTGCTCTAAGTGTGAATTGTTAGAAGCTAGACTTAACTCATCTCAGGATACAATTCAACAGATGCTTTATCAATTGACATCTTCTTGTTCTAATTGTCCAAAACTTAACACAGAAATAGAAGCATTGACTAGGCAACTTAATGATTTTGATGAAAAAGAAAGATTGGTTCAGTCTAGTGCTTCTAAGAATCTTGTAAATGAGTCCTTTAGGTGCTCAACTTGTTCCACTTTAACTAAATAAAATGAGTATCTCAGAGACACTTTAGAAAGATTCTCGTTTGGTAAGAAAAATCTGAATATGATTCTAGACAAGTCGAAAATAAGTGTAAAAAATCAAGGTCTAGGATTTAATTGTATTGAGCATGCCAAGAATAATCCTCCTAAAGTTGTTAAGCTTCTTGAACCTGGAAAAATTGAAGTAACACCTGAACCAAAACAAACTGTTTTTAAGTCTGCTGGTATTATGTCATCTACTAATCAAGTGAATGCAAATGTTGCTTCTACTTTTCAAGTTAAACATAAAGTTAAGTACACTTGCAGTTATTGTGGTAAAGATGGATACTTACATGAATTTTGCTTTAGGCGTGCTAAGAAAGAGAGAAGCGAAAGATTGAGTGTTTTAAAACAAAAACATGCAACATCTTTTGTTTCTAGAACTCATTCGAAAGCTAGATTTTTAGAAAATTCCTATGGTGATTTTAAATATGCTTCACGAGTTGGATTGGGATATAATTCACATTCTTTTTGGCGTTTTGATCGTTCACATACATGTGATTTTGGTGCTAGTTCTGTTTCTGCTCTTCTGCGTCGTGTGTCTCAGTACTAGATTCCTAGATCTTATTTCACTAACCCCAGTACTGTGACACCGATATTTCCTGTGATGTAGGTACAGCTAATGAGGAAGGGGAACACGTGGCTAGTTGATTCAGGTTGTTCGAGGCATATGACCGGTGATAGAAGATGGTTCTCCTCTCTCACCAAAGCATCCGGTGATGAGTTGATCACTTTTGGGGATGCTTCAACAGGCATTGTGATGGCGAAAGGTACAGTGCGCGTTAATGATAAATTCATTCTTAAGGACGTTGCTCTGGTAAGTAAATTGAAGTATAATTTGCTCTCAGTTTCACAGTTGGTAGACGATAACCTTGAAGTGAGTTTTAGGAAACATGCTTGTAGAGTTCTTGATGCTTCTGGGGATCTTATTTTTAATATATCTCGATTTGGAAAAGTCTTTAAGGCTGATTTTAATCATACTTTTTCAGCTGATGTTAGATGTTTGGTAGCCTCTGAATCTAGAGATCTATTTTTCTGGCACCGTAGGTTGGGACACATTGGTTTTGATCACCTTACACGGATTAGTGGGATGGATCTCATTAGAGGGTTACCTAAGCTAAAGGGTGGAAAAGATTTGGTGTGTTCTCCTTGTAGACATGGTAAGATGGTAGCTGCTTCACATCCACCTCTTTCTATGATCACCACAGACGACCCTGGTCAATTGTTGCACATGGACACTGTAGGTCCTTCTAGGATTCAATCTATTGGAGGCAAATGGTATATACTTGTAATTGTTGATGATTATTCCAGATATTCTTGGGTTTACTTTATGGTGTCTAAGGATGAGGCATTTGGACATTTTAAAGACTTATTTCTTAGACTCAATAATGAATTGCCAGGTGCTATGAAAGCTATTAGGAGTTATAATGGTACTGAATTTAAGAATTCATCATTTGCTTCTTTTTGCTCTGAAAAAGGTTTAGAACATCAGTTTTCTTCCCCTCGTGTCCGTCAACAAAATGGGGTTGTAGAGAGGAAAAATAGAACATTAGTTGAGATAGCTAGAACTATGCTCGATGAACATGCTACTCCTAGGAAGTTTTGGGCTGAGGCTATTTCCACTGCATGTCATATTTCTAATAGAGTATTTTTGAGAGCCTCATTGCACAAGACTTCTTATGAGTTGAGATTTGGGCGTAGGCCTAGTGTTTCTCATTTCAGAGTATTTGGATGTAAATGTTTTATTCTTAAACATGGTAATCTTGATAAATTTGAATCTAGATCTTCAGATGGTATTTTTCTTGGTTATCCTACTCACTCTCGTGGTTATCGTGTACTCAACTTAGAGACTAACAAAATTGTTGAGACCTGCGAGGTTACTTTTGATGAGGCTAGTTCTGGTACTAGACCCGATATTTCAGGTACACAGGTTCAGGGGGAGTCAGAAAGCATATTTCTTAATGAAGATGAGGATCTTGATTTTGGTGATGTTTTTCCTCCCATGCCATCACATGCACCAGCTGAGGATCTTGCAACTTCTACTTCAACTTCAGCTGGAGACCCTGGTACATCTGATGAGCCACTATCAACTGATGGACCAACTACATAGGAGGACGGTAGTATTGAGGCAACTTTAGAACCTTCTGCACCATTGCATATTCAGCGACGTCATCCCCCAGAATTGATGATTGGTGACATTCAAGAAAGGGTAACACGTTCCAGGTTTACTTCTGCTGACTCACATGCTCATTCTACTTTTGTTGCTTCTTTTGAGCTCCATGATGTAAGTCACGCTTTATCTGATGAGTCTTGGATCAACGCCATGCACGAAGAATTAGAAAATTTTGAACGTAATAAAGTTTGGACCTTAGTTGAACCTCCTTAGGGACATAATGTGATTGGAACTAAATGGGTTTTTAAAAATAAACAGAGTGAGGATGGAGTTGTGGTTAGAAATAAGGCTAGACTTGTTGCTCAGGGTTTTACTCAGATGGAAGGCCTTGATTTTGGTGAAACTTTTGCTCCAGTTGCCAGATTAGAAGCTATTAGAATTCTCTTAGCTTTTGCTGCATCTAAAGGTTTTAAACTATTTCAAATGGATGTTAAAAGTGCATTTCTTAATGGCTTTATTGAGGAAAAAGTTTATGTTAAGCAACCACCTGGTTTTGAAAATCCTAAATTTCCTAATCATGTCTACAAATTGTCTAAAGCCTTGTATGGTTTGAAACAAGCTCCTAGGGCATGGTATGAAAGGCTTAAGTCATACTTGTTAAAAAATAATTTTCAAATAGGTAAGGTAGACAAAACACTTTTTACACTTAAGCATGGCAATGATCTATTACTTGTTCAGATTTATGTGGATGATATCATCTTTGGTGGCTCCTCTCATGCCTTGGTTTCCAAGTTTTCAGATACTATGAGCAGAGAGTTTGAAATGAGTATGATGGGGGAGTTAACTTACTTCTTGGGTTTACAAGTAAAACAAACTAAGCAGGGCATTTTTATTCATCAAACTAAGTACACGAAGGATCTGCTTAGACATTTCGATATGGGAACCTGCAAACCTATTTCTACTCCAATGGGATCTACAACTGTTCTTGATCCAGAAGAAGAAGGTGAGGCAGTGGATCAAAAAGAATATAGAAGCATGATTGGGTCTCTACTTTATCTTACTGCATCAAGGCCAGACATACATTTTGCTGTGTGTCTATGCGCTCGATTTCAAGCTTCACCTCGTGTGTCTCATCGTCAGGCTGTGAAAAGAATTCTCAGGTACCTGCAATCAACTTTAGGAGGATTATTGTTGCAATCAAGCTTGATTGGAGGTACCTGTGAAAAGACTAATTATAAGCGATTTATAAAAAGCAGTGCGGCCCGCCACCACCTGCACCCGAGCACCCACCGCTGTCGTCCTCGCCGTCACCGTTGTCCATCCTGTGTCGTCGTCGTCCTCGCCGTCACCGGAGCCTCGTCGCCGTCTTTGCCCTGCCGGTGAGCCGCCCCGTCACCTCCCGTTGTTCCCTGCTTTCGGCGACGCCTTCTCCGTCGCACATCTCGCCGGACCAACCCCACCGCCTCCGCGTCCATGCCCGACCGCACCGCACCGCATCTGAGTGCCCGTGCCCGCATCACCCTCGGTCCCTATGCTGCACTCGCGCCCGCACCGCGTGCTGTGACGTTTCACGCAACGTGCCCACCACTCGTTGCCATCCAGCGACCCGATCCTCGCATCGCTACCGTCGATCCAGATCTGGATCGATGGCCCCAATGTCGCCACGTGTCCACCACCTCACCATCAGATCCCGCCACCAACCGTAGCGCCACGTCAGCCCTAACTGACCCCAGGTGCCATGTCAGTCGCCACATCAGCATGCCACATCAGCAGCCACATGTCAGTGCCATGTCAGCCCTAGCTTGCCACAAGTTAGTGCCACGTCAGCCCTAGCTTTCCACGTGTCAGTGCCACGTCAGCCCACCTACCACATGTCAATGCCACGTCAGCCCACCTGCCACGTCACCACTGCCCCTCGGATGTACAGTTCCGTGGATAGAGTCCACCATTAACCCGCTTTTCCGTGTATCGAGTCCACATCACAGTAATTTTTCTGAATTTTCAGTATTTTCTTTAGATTTAAGTTTTCGAGAGCCCATTCTCCTTCGTCCTAGCTCCGATTGACCCCGTTCTTTTTTCTAAATTCATCTAAAATCGAGCTCTATCTGTTGGTTCTAGTTTCAAGGTTTTTGGAGTTTATTTTTATTTTATTTAATGTTATTTTTGTTGTTCCGGTCATCTTCTCCCTTGTTAGATCCCGTCTTCGAAGGAGCCAGAGCACCGCCAAAAGATCCCAAGTACCTCGCTGAGCATAACCAAGAAAAGTCATGTCATTTGATCATGTTGAACGTAATTTTTAATCTATTATTTATTTATTTTGATTTAAATTATTTAGTGATACCATAGATGTCACATGGGTGGTACGATTAGTATGCTTAGTCTTGTTTATGTTATGAATGGGTTTATTATCACATGTGAATAATTAATTTGACTTAATAAAATATGGAATCGTGGTCGGTGCCACAATTATAAAATTTATGCTATGATATTGGTGTGTCATTGGCGGTGGTTATACAAAACTGGTTTTCACTTGGGCGAGTGATCGTGCAGTAAAGGGGGAAGTGTAGATTCACTTCGAGAGATATGAAAGTCTCGCCCGAGTAACATTAATGTTGGATCATAAGGGCCTTCTCATCCCAAAAGCTAGCCAATGAGATGAGGGACTCCTCCACTTTTAAACTAGGTCCCTTGCCCTTCCACAACCAATGTGGGACTATTCCAACAATCTCCCCCTTCACACATTGGTGTCCCTCAGCCGTTCACTGCCCCTTCACCGTACACCGACGGTCCCTCAGGGTCCCCTTCACCGTACACCGACGGTCCCTCAGGTTCACAGTCCATCAGACATTCACACCCTAGTGTCCATTGGGCCAGAGATGTTAGAACCGGGCTCTGATACCACTTGTTGGATCGTAAGGGCCTTCTCACCCCAAAAGCTAGCCAATGAGATGAGGGACTCCCCCACTTTTAAACTAGGTCCCTTGCCCTTCCACAACCAATGTGAAACTATTCCAACAATTAAGGACTTAACTGTAACACCCCGGTCAAACAAAAGACCCGGAATGCTACCCAAAACTAGAAGCAAAGGAATGATAACTAGTTACATTATACAAAATTTCGGCAGAGACTCCTTTGTTATTTATCTAGATCAGAGATTCTAAAAGCAAAATCAATTAAAATAGACAATCCTCAAGTAATAAGATCAAGGCTAAGCAAATAGTCTAAAGTTTACCAAACCATTCATGGATATAAAGTACTTAGAGAAGAGCACTGGAAACACCCTAAATTCTTATTACAATTAAATCCAAAGATAATAATCAGATGGAAACTAAAATGTTCTTGCATCAGTCAATTAATTCTTCTGCCTTTATTTCTATTCTGTGTGAAACGTGCATGTGCAACAAGATTACTTCCTTCCCTTGTCCCATGCATGCCGATCTCGTAGCGGTACCTAAGTAAAACAACAACAACAAGAGTGAGTCCAACGACTCAGCAAATATAATGGATAGAATGAAATCATTTATGTCCACTACTTCACAACCTATTCATTAACTGTATAACCAAGCCATACTATGCAGAACAAAATCAGTCATGCCCACCACTTCACAAACCCATTCATCAACTATATAAACAAGCCATGCTATGCACCATGATCAAAAACTCTTCATCTCTTTCCTTTTTGCATTTTACCGGTAATGCAAAGTGTGCATCCGTCGATACACACCCATGTCTATACCACCTGGTGCAGGGACCAATTGCCCATACTCCACGAGTATGGGGACCTTTAGCCCATCATGTCTTCAACATGACGGGGACCTCGGCGCTTAGTCATCTCGTGACCAAGACTTCAAATAATCAACATGATGCATATGCGTGAATGCTCCAATAAAATAAATCTTGCATTCACAATATCTATGCACCATAAATACTCATGAACACAGTAAATTGCAACATCTCGATATAACATCCATACATTGTTACCATCACCCTAAACACACATATATTCATACCATTGAACAATACCACACTATAAACTCACATAAATTCATACCATTGAACAAACAACGAACTTCATATTCCTACCATTGAACAAACATCGAACTTCACATTCATGCCATTGAACAAACATGGAACTTCATATTCATACCTTTTCAATATTAAATCATCATTATACTTGCCTTAACCATGAGAAAACGGCGGACGCGCAGAAGGTGCCGCCTCGGGGGTCCATCCTCCTCCTGAGTAATAATTATAATAATTGCTAAGGTAACAATAGTGAACCTTCGCTCAAATAAAAACAAACACACACTAGCACAATTCGTCTATCTCAGTTCCCAAATCCCAAATCCTACCGGTCCCCCGCCTACCTCTATAGACAGTCCACATCAAAAATTCATATCTATTGGCACAGGTGTCCGAATAGGGTGATCTTTGACGTTCTGGAAAGATAATTAAATTATCTAACTAAACCTAGTTGGTGAGCCTCCCTGATTCGGCCATCTTCTACCCGCACCAACCAAAATTCTCCAACATCAATTTCACGGCGGGTTCTCTGGACAGTGCACTAAAAATGGCATAACTTCCAGCCCGAAAGTCAAAATCATGATTTCTTTGCCTCCCTGGAAAGCTAAGATAATTATCTACAACATTCATAATATGGAGAACCTCTGATTCTGCCATGTTCTAATCGTCCAAACCAGTCTACCAAAACCTGACAGAAAATTCCCGGTCTGCAGAACAGTCCTACGAGAAAAATCATAACTTTGGCTACAAAGGTCGGATTGACGCGTTCTAGCACTTCATGAAAAGATAACGACGTCCTCTACGACTCCCTAGGAGGGGTCCAGACCTGAATCCCCAAGAAACTAACCCAAAACAGCGGTTCAACGCAATCTGTTCTAATTATTCAGAATACCGACATAGCTACCACCACCAAAATATACATCTAAATGAGGAAAAACAGAGATTACCCTTGAAGAACTACCGAAGAACATGACGAACACCCCACAAACTCCTTCCCTCTTCCTCTTCCCTTCCTCTTCCTTTCTCTCCTTTCCTCTTCCCTTCCTCTTCCTTGCTCTCCTCTCCTCTTCCCTTCCTCTGGACCCGCAGGGAAGAACAAGGCAGGGAGGAGAGGGAAGAAGCTACGCCCAGCAGGGGAGGAGGACTTGGGGCGGCGCAAGGCAGGGGGAGGGGCGCAGGGGGCCTCGGCCAGGGGGCGCAGGGGCACAGAGGGGAGGGGCACAGGGGCGCAGAGGCGCAGAGGGGAGAGGGGCGCATGGGGGGGAAGGCGTAGGGGCCAGGGACAGCGCAAGGGCCAGGGAGGGGCAGGGGGAGGCACAGGAGGGGGCGCAGGAGGGGGCGGCGCCAGGGGGAGGGGCGGCTCCAGGGGGCGCAGCCAGGGGGAAGCTCGGCCAGGAGGGGGGCGCAGCCAGGGGGAGGGGCTAGGGTTTGGGGGAGGGATGCCTCCCCCCTTTGGGCCACAGCCCAGGCCCAAGTTGCAAAAATTTTCAGAAAAACCCCTCAGAACAATTATTTAATTTTTCTCCTTTAAGGTCCTCCCCTCTCCAACTAGACTATCCTCTCACGCAAGATTTTTGGGATATTACATTAACTTTGTTCACCATTGATCTGAGCTTTACCGTGCAAACCACATGTCTAGTATAAGATAGATTTGGCTGATTAATTTGGGATATTTCAATTTCAATCTCACTATTGTGATGAACATGGTTGCTGATTTCCATGAGGCGCAAGGGGGGTGTGATGCGAAACCCTAGCGGGCGGGATAGAGTTGAAGTTGAATATTGTAAAGGCCTTTGTTGTGATTTCCTTGGATCGAGGCTAATCACACAGTGTGGGTACAGTTGTGCAACCTCTGCAGAGTATAAAATTATTCGAATAGTTTAATTTTAATTTCGTTGATTATTTATTTATTACTATTTTTCCATTAAAGTTCGCTTTCAATCTATTTATCGTACTTATCTTAAAATGTTATTTTATGCAAATTAACCTTTCAGCCCTTCATTGGTAAGCCTTACATATTATATTACATTCATTTGTTACAAACGACTTGCTCAGTACCAATGTACTCACAGCTTTATGCCCATGTTGCTCAGTTGAGGAGGAGAAGTTATACCAGCAGGAGGTACCAGAGGGAGGATACTTCAGCAACTTCGTGGATTAGGATTTCGCTCCCTAGTCGATTGCCTATGAGCATGTCGAATGGCTACTACGTTTATTTTGTTTTTTTCCGCTGCTAGTTTTTAAGCCCTTCATGCTAATAAGTTGTAAGCTTGGCCATAAGGTCGTACTTCGGATAATTATCAATATTCGACTTTTTCCTTTATTTTAGCGTATGTATGGTTGATATTGCATCTATGTTTGACTGTGTGCACTAGCGTGATTGTAACACCCCAGGACCCACATTACCCTTGAATACCACTAAACCACTCTACAGTTGGCCAAAAGTTTCAAGATAATTTATTCCGACAACAATTTCTAGACATGAAGCATTAAGCGGAAGTATAAACAACTAAGAGAACAAGATAACGATAACAAGTTCGATAATTGAATCTACCTCTAGCAGATTAACCAAAGAATCGTTCACAAGTTCGCCATTATTAAATAAAATAATTATCCACGGTTAGCTAGGCATTTGGCTAGAATTTCATCAACTTTATTACATCATGAATTGATGAACCAAGTGCGTTATTGTGGTGCCGCTCTACCTATCCCATGAATGCTCAAGAATCACCTGTAGGGGAAAATAAGAGTGAGATAAAAAAAATCTCACCCTTAACAAGCTATTTAGATTACAAACAAATATACAACATCATTAAAGTAACCACATGTCCACATCCACAATGTTCATCCATATTCATTAACAAGCTAATTAAACTACAATGATGTTAATCATTAATATTCATTTCCCACTATGATCACAGTTATAGCCTCAACCACGATTACAACCAACAATAGAAAAACATTAACAAGTGAATCTTGATTAACTACTTCATATCATCTACCACTACCACTACCAATGACAATAAAGTATTAACATATTTTACCTACTAACTTTATTATTTCTCGCATCCATAACTGCTATCAACAACTATCACAAGAGAAAAGAATCTCATACCACAATCACAACCCCTACCATACCACAAGGGATGAACCCTAATCCACAACTACAGCCACTTTCCTCATACCACATGTGACTCTCATGAGCCAATTCCACATTACAACTATGAAGTTGCAGTTGTTTGTAAAATAACTTCACCATAATATATTGCATAAGTATGCAAATGATCATTCCACAATGAATGCATATGCATGCTATGCTCCACTGCACCTTTACCTAATAAGGTAAAATTGTGCATCGTGCTACAGCAATGCATGATGCTGTACCAGTACGGTCGCGGCTATAAGCGGCGACATCAACAATGCAAATGTCATGACATGTTATAAATGATATGATAATTATAAGCCACAAGAATTTAACCACAAAGATCAACTACATAACCCACATTCGGTTCACCAAGATCATAATTAATCGATCTATAGTGAATCCTACACATAGACCACAATATTTTTATCAAGATTGCTACCACCACAACCACAAGTATTCACTAAGAATACTACCACCAAGTCCACAATAATACTAACTTCAAAGGCATCAATATGATTCTCATGAATTTAACAACAAGAAAATATCATCATATCCACCATGCATTTACTTTCATATACCACAATTGCGTCATTAAGCAAATTAGCACAATACTACCAAAACTCATCCAAATATGGCAATTGATTAATATCTTGCTACCACATTGTTACTTAGAAAACATGTAACCATGGCATATCATTTAGCATTACGAAAATCATGCATATTGTAAGTAGTAAGAATAACGGGTTAAACGGTAGCACATCCGCTATGTTTACTTGCCACTACCGGCGAAGCGACGAGATCATAATCGATCAGAAGCAAATCCGCCTATCCAAAAAAGTACCACTCAGCACAATACACAGCAATACAATCACGACTCTCAAAGAAAAGTGTCGCCAAAACCCTAAACCCCACAAAACCTCTCCACTTATGGTCCTACCTTCGTCCCCTGCAGCAACGCCGCTTATTTTTTTTTGTATCTTTAAGGTTATTAAACCTTTTGCAGAGAGGAATATATTTCTGGTTTTCTTACTCATTTTTCTTCACTTTTTATGTAGATCACATATTTTAATTTTGTTTTTAGCATGGTGTAACTAAATGCTCAAAACAGAGAACATCCTCTGTTCTGTCAGTCAGGACAGTCAGGTTCAAATGCTTCCCAACAACAGAGTAGGGCTCTACAAATTTTGATTTTTATACAGCAGCTAGCTTGCTAAATTCCCTACAACTATCTCAATGGTGGCCCAAAATATAGAATTCATCTACTATCCCTAATTCCCATCTGAATAGCGGTCTGTCCCTGTCTGCAACCCTGATGGACAACGAGATTTCAGATCCTAGTACGTGTAAATTACGTGGCCAAAAAATCTAAAACAAATACAGTAGATGCGTATCATCGTCCTCTACGTTTTGTCTTTTGGGGAGACCCTCAGGAAAAATCGTCTTAGGGGTCTAAACTGCAGAAACAGTAATACCGTGCGATTGGATGTACAGACAGTCAACCGGGATTCTCTAATCGGGGGTTTCTAAAATGCTAATCCCCACAAAACGTGGACCAAGAACCCTAAATTCAGCAGAAAACAGAGGGATTGGACTGAGAGAGAGTTATCTAGGGAATTGGGATCACCCTCTTCTTCCTCCTCCCTTCTTCTCCTTCCTTCTCTTCCTCTCCTTCCTCTTCCCTTCTTCTCCTTCCACTTGGGGCAGCACTTGGGCAGAGAGAGGGGGCGCAAGGAGGGAGGGGGTGGCGGCTTGGGGGTTGGAAAAAAGGGGGGAGGGCCAAGGGAGGGGGTTTATAAAGGGGTGCTAAGGTTTAGGAGAGGGTACGGGCCCCCGTTTGGGCTGGCTGGCCCAAAGTAGCTGGCCCACCCCTCCAGACAGCCTAAAACCTCTAAATTTATTATTTTAATTCTTTTTTTACTATTTTAGACTATTCCACAATTTTTATTTTCCTTTTCCGCGGTTTACCAAAACCGGCAATTATGCTAAACTTTCCCCGGGACGCCAAAACAACTTCAGGGTGTTACATTCTCCCCACCTAAAAAGGATTCGTCCCCGAATCTAACTCCTCATCTCACGAGACAAAGATCAACAAGGAGAGAAGAACCAAAAGGAAACTACAACAACGAGTACTCTCCTACCCGAAGAGATCGGAGTACTTCTTTCGTTTTTGATGCTCAAGTCCCCACGTAGCCTCCCTCTCAAACTATTCGTCCAGAGGACCTTCACATGCTTGATGGTCTTATTTCTCAAGACCAGTTTCGACCAGTCCATGACACGCGCCGGTCGTCGCCGAGCACCTGCAACTCTTCTGTCGGCTCTGAGCAGCCAACAGGTCCTGCTATTTTTCGCAAAGTTTTTCCGCGATAACTAATAAACCACTTTCTAAATCTATCCTCCTTCTTATCACACTTCCCACTATTAATTATAATCGGGAAAATACATTGTACCCCTTTAAAAGATTTTGACCACAAATTCCACTCATATCATTCTACTTGAAGCATAAACAATATCTTTTACAAATAGGACCCAACAAAAGGAGAATAAAGGATTCTCAAGCAACACACTAGCAACCAACTGCCCTTCAAAGGACCACGATCTAAACCAAAGGATTCACTACAAAACCTTTTCCACTCTCCAAGTAGACAATTGGAGAACCACACCACATAATCCAAGAGTGAAAATCACTCGACAGACCAAAATAGTCATTTTCTTTCCTTAACCGGAAAAGACTACGCCTCAACATAAACAGAATTCAATTATGCAAATGGCCTCTGCCAAAAACACACAGCATAAACAAGAATCAAGAGAGCATCTCACTACTCGAGATAACAATAATTTCCCAATCCATTTCTTTTAATAATTTAACTTCCTTGATCCAAGGATTTTCAAATCATCTCCCAACACACCAACGCATTTATCTTAAGTTGGCAACCTCAACAGTGTGCTCAAATAGAGTACACCATCCACCCCATTGTAGAGAGACTCACTGCCCCCCAAAAAAATCGGACTCTCACCAAGACCCCGATCAACAGAAATTATTTTGACAAATAATTCCTAATGAACCTCAGTCCCTTAAGGATAACAATTCGAAATTCTTATCACACCCACACATACTCCCTTACTGCACCTCAAAATGCTATCCACGATCCTCACACTATTGGAATACCACTCTAATCCACTATTCCCACACAGAGACACTGGGCCTCTGAGGTTCTAGCATAACAAAAGGTAAAGCTCAGACTCAACTTTCAAGACTCCTACAACCCCTCCCCGTATAAAGATAGGGAAAACCTCGGTGAAAACCCCTACTATTTCATAATTAACATACGCTCAATTCTTAACATCAATAAATTATTCGACTCCAAGACAAATGTTCTATTTAAATCAAATCCTTCCCAAGGATTATTCCACGAAGACAATATATCAGCCAATGCATCTCAAACATCATGATATTTAAGACTTCCACAAAAACATCTACTAGATCACCACTATCCAGTTGCCATCACGCAAGAAAAAGGCTTTGCAATCCACAACAATTACCCTGTTCTTAGAAGAAGGATTAAGAAAAAATAAATTCCAGCATTCAGAAAATCGCTATCATTCACAGTAGCAAAAAGACCAAGAGAAAAACAAATAGCATTGAGGTTGGAAAGCACAAGATGAGATCATCTGTACTTCAAATACTACTAGTACAACTTTTTCTTTCAATAAGAAATAATTTTTTCTTTGATAACAGCATCCCACCAATTCCAACAAAGGATGCTTGAAGACCACAACACAAGGTTCAGATAAAATCAATAAAAGCATTCATCAGGCCACTTTGCTTAAAAATAATTTTTGGCTACCACATAAGTCTTGAGGTCCAAAAAAAAGACCCCAACCGTGAAACTCAAATCCTTTAATTCAATTAGTAACGTAGAACTAACAAATTCCTTCATTTGTAAAGCATTCAACACCATAAACCACAACTATATGCTATCAATTGTATTAACAACAAGATAAAACATTCTTTGCAAGATCATCATATCCTCTTACTCCATATTTTTTCAAAAGGAACACCATAAATAACTTCATCATGTTCATATTATCTAAATAAGATTCCAACTACTTAACCTAGGAAAAACCTAGAGCACAAGCCACAATATTGAAAACAAACTCTTTAATAAGATAATACTAGAACATGACAACCTCACAAAACATGCTAGTATAAATCTCTTATTAGATTTCATACACTCAATTCTTATTGCTGCTCAACTCTAGTTTAGCACAATTGATTGCACTCTAGCCATTACTGTCAATAATTGATTATTATTTTTCATCATCATAGAATTAATGATCCTATCATTGTTTTACAATCACAAAAATAATTATGAGCACAGATTTAATATCCCACCTTATGTTCAGAAATTAGAACAAAATAACTTTAAACTTCAATAATACCAGCTTTATAAGACAAGGTTCTACAAGTCAATACATCAACCTTCATCCATTTCTTTATACATGTTTCAACAATTTAGCATGTCAAAAGTTACATAAATTTAGCAGTTATACATGCTCATTAAGTATGTAAAGAAAGGACATATTATAGGTTAATCTTATTAAGGCAACATTCCAACATCCCCTTATTTAACCATCCCAAATAGTCAGGTTAATTACTTGAGACCAATCAATCCAATCTATCCAACAAGTTGGAGAATTTAAACAACCGCAATGATCAAACCAATTCTTCTTTTTCCTATTCCTCAATAACTGCATAAGTTCTAACATGAATCGACAAATTCTTAACCACAATTCTTCAAGACACTACAATAAGACAACATCATATTAATCAACTTCACTTTTAAGGATGTTAGTAGAAATTAATTATGTACCACGCTAACATTTCAACTTGATAATTCATAATCTATCAATTATTTACATAACTGCCACCTCCTACTTAAACACAACAAAATATCACAAAGGGATTTTAACACTTTCTTTTAGAAAAGGGAGAGATCAAACTTCAATAGCTGAAATAACTCAAAAGAAATGCATAGAGCCAAAGATTCCACCAGTTAACAAACTTTCAACATAAAGCTTTGATTTTTTTTTCCAAAATATCAAACGAATAAAAGAGTCATGTTTTCCAGTAAGAAAGATGGAACAAACATGGAAAATACCAGTCTATCCAAAAGTACTGCTCACGAGCAGCAAAAACAACCCATCAATCAGAAAGAAACAATATTTAGTCTCAAGAACAATTGGAGGCCTATTGGCACCCAACAACCAAAATAAACCGCTAATCCCAAGAGAAATTCATTAACCGCAATAGGCCAAGAATCGGCCAAAATCAACTCAAGGACGATAACACTTTTCTAATAAACTTACCCACAACATCCGCAACTAAGTTACCCGAGGTAACTGCATCACTATCCCTATACCACGAACGGTGGTATTAACTGGTAATGCCCAAGGCAACAGCTACAATCCCTACCTTATATCATTGACTATCCTCACTCATAGCAGTAATAGAAATAAATCATAAACATACAAGATTATCACATAACATAAATCATCAATACAACATGTCAAAGCATAAATGCAATGCTTGACCCATCCCATCCTATTGTGCACTAGTATGTTAATTTAATAATTTCATTACCACGGACCTAAACCTGGCCCTGATACTAACTGTAACACCCCAGGACCCACATTACCCTGGAATGCCACTAAACCACTCTACAGCTGGCCAACAATTTTAAGATAATTTATTTCGGCAACAATTTCTAGACCTGAAGTATTAAGCAGAAGAATAAACAACTAAGGGAACAAGATAACGATAACAAGTTCGATAATTGAATCTATCTCTAGCAGATTAACCAAAGAATCGTTCACAAGTTTGCCATTATTAAATAAAATAATCGTCCACGGTTAGCTAGGCATTTGGCTAGAATTTCATCGACTTTATCACATCATGAATTGATGAACCAAGTGCGTTATTCAGCAAGCAAACTGTTTAACAGGCTATTCAGATTACAAACAAATATACAACATCATTAAAGTAACCACATGTCCACATCCACAATATGCATCCACATTCATTAACAAGCTAATTAAACTACAATGATGTTAATCATTAATATTCATTTCCCATAATGACCACAATTATAGCCTCAACCATATTTACTACCAACAATAGAAAATATTAACAAATGAATCTTGATTAACTACTTCATATCATCCGCAACTACCACTACTAATGACAATAAAGTATTAACATGTTTTACCTCACTAACTTTATTATTTCTCGCATCCACAACTGCTATCAACAATTATCACAAGAGAAAAGAATCTCATACCACAATCACAACCCCTACCATACCACAAGGGATGAACCCCAATCCACAACTACAGCCACTTTCCTTATACCACATGTGACTCTCATGAGCCAATTCCACATTACAACTATGAAGTTGCAGTTGTTAGTAAAATAACTTCACCACAATATATTGTATAAGTATGCAAATGATCATTCCACAATGAATGCATATGCATGCTATGCTCCACTGCACCTTTACATAACAAGGTAAAAGTGTGCATCGTGCTATGGCAATGCATGATGCTGTACCAGTACGGTCGCGACTATAAGCGGCGACATCAACAATGCAAATGTCATGACATGTTATGAATGATATGATAATCATAAGCCACAAGAATTTAACCACAAAGGTCAACTACATAACCCACATTCGGTTCACCAAGATCATAATTAATCGATCTATAGTGAATCCTACACATAGACCACAATATTTTTATCAAGATTGCTACCACCACAACCACAAGTATTCACTAAGAATACTACTACCAAGTCCACAATAATACCAATTTCAAAAGCATAAATATGATTCTCATGAATTTAACAACAAGAAAATATCATCATATCCACCATGCATTTACTTTCATATACAACAATTGCGTCATTAAGCAAATTAGCACAATACTACCAAAACTCATCCAAATATGGCAATTGATTAATATCTTGCTACCACATTGTTACTTAGAAAACATGTAACTAAGGCATATCATTTAGCATTACGAAAATCATGCATATTGTAAGTAGTAAGAATAACAGGTTAAACGGTAGCACATCTGCTACGTTTACTTGCCTCTACCGGCGAAGCAACGAGATCATGCTCGATCAGAAGCAAATCCGTCTATCCAAAAAAGTACCACTCAGCACAATACACAGCAATACAATCACGACTCTCAAAGAAAAGTGTCGCCAAAACCCTAAACCCCACAAAACCTCTCCACTTATGGTCCTACCTTCGTCCCCTGCAGCAACGCCGCTTATTTTTTTTTTGTATCTTTAAGGTTATTAAACCTTTTGCAGAGAGGAATATATTTCTGGTTTTCTTACTCATTTTTCTTCACTTTTTATGTAGATCACATATTTTATTTTTGTTTTTAGCATGGTGTAACTAAATGCTCAAAACAGAGAACATCCTCTGTTCTGTCAGTCAGGACAGTCAGGTTCAAATGCTTCCCAACAACAGAGTAGGGCTCTACAAATTTTGATTTTTATACAGCAGCTAGCTTGCTAAATTCCCTACAACTATCTCAATGGTGGCCCAAAATATAGAATTCATCTACTATCCCTAATTCCCATCTGAATAGCGGTCTGTCGCTGTCTGCAACCCTGATGGACAGCGAGATTTCAGATCCTAGTACGTGTAAATTACGTGGTCAAAAAATCTAAAACAAATACAGTAGATGCGTATCGTCGTCCTCTATGTTTTGTCTTTTGGGGAGACCCTCGGGAAAAATCGTCTTAGGGGTCTAAACTGCACAAACAGTAATACCGTGCGATTGGATGTATAGACAGTCAACCGGGATTCTCTAATTGGGGGTTTCTAAAATGCTAATCCCCACAAAACGTGGACCAAGAACTCTAAATCCAGCAGAAAATAGAGGGATTGGGCTGAGGGAGAGTTACATAGGGGATTGGGATCACTCTCTTCTTCCTCCTCCCTTCTTCTCCTTCCTTCTCTTCCTCTCCTTCCTCTTCCCTTCTTCTCCTTCCACTTGGGGCAGCACTTGGGCAGAGAGAGGGGGTGCAAGGAGGGAGGGGTTGGTGGCTTGGGGGTGGGAAAAGGGGGTAGGGCCAAGGGAGGGGGTTTATAAAGGGAGTGCTAGGGTTTGGGAGAGGGTACGGGCCCCCGTTTGGGCTGGCTGGCCCATCCCTCCGGACAGCTCAAAACCTCTAAATTTATTATTTTAATTCTCTTTTTTCTACTTTAGACTATTCCACAATTTTTATTTTCCCTTTCCGCGATTTACCGAAACCGGCAATTACGCTAGACTTTCCCCGGGACGCCAAAACAACTTCAACGTGTTATAGTGATCCTGAACTAGTGCGGTATACACAGAGAGTCTGAATTTGTATATTCGGGTCTCGACATATAGCTACTCCAACAGTTGGGAGACTAGCTAGGATAGGAGCGACGGGGGCTTCCTGCTATTTTTTAATACCTTTGTATCTTATCTCTGACATAATCAGCGAGCTCCTCTATAAAGGTTGGCTTAATATCCTCTCAGAGCCATGCCTTGCTCTCGGTTTTGGCTCTCTTCCTACTCTGGTATGTTTCAGAGTCACGTGAGAAATCATATTTTCATGGAACATAAAGACCAAGGCCTCTCATGTGATCTGGGTGCTCTTTGTTTTCTAGAACCGTTGAGAGTGTATCTCCCTCCCTAACTGCCTAGAATGATCCTTGGGAAGATTCTATACTCATGTAACAACCCAATTTTTTAAAATAATAATAATAATAATAAATAAAATCACAATTAATTTAGTTTAAAATAAAATCAATGTTATTTGGTTACTTGAAATTTTAAAATTTTAGTTGACCTGATTTTCTATGTTTATAAATTTAAAATAGCTTTAGAAACATATATGAATTTTTTAAAAAATTTTAAGCTTTATTTGTAATTTGTTGTATTATTTTAAAGCTAGAAAGGAAAAACATTTTTTAAAATTAAAATAAACATCAATTAATTCTAAAATTATTTTATTTGGACTTTTCAGGTTCCAAGGATTTTTATAAAAGTTTTTTAAAATTTTTTCCAAATTTTCTTTTTCTTTTTCGTTCTTTTTTCTCTTTTCTCTCTCCTCTTATCTTCTTCTCCAACATGTTACTTCCCAAAGAACTCCCGTGCGCAGCCACGAACGTTTTGAAGCTTTCTTTAAACTCTCAAAAACTCATGATTTCCTCAATAGTTTTTCATGAAATAAATTGCATTCATTTTCTCTCATCTAGGCTCTTCCAATCCCCACCATTTCCCCTCTCATTCATGAGCATTTGCTTGATTTAACCCATACCATGAATTGACATGGTTGCTTGATCTTCCTCCTCGGACCTCCTCAACACCTATAAAAGGGAGCACCGTGAGCCCCACTCCCTTCCTCTTGGTCGCAATCGAAGTTTTTCTTTATATTTCAAGCGTCGTTCTTCGGCTTATTGCGCCTTGTACAGTGGAGCCACGCAACTTTTGACCGCATGCCTAGCTTCGCCTCAGCGTGTTCTACGTGGTGCTTCCCTCGCCTTCGTCGAAACTTCACCGGAACATCGTCGCCACCCGTGGGCCAAATCGGATCACTGTTTCTCACGTCGCCATCGGCCGACCGTGCGTGTCCGGCCATAACCAAGGTGAGCATCATGTTCCTCACGTTCTACTCTTTGTTTCACCACAACTCTCGCTTGTTATCTCCTCTCCGTTTGCCTGGAATGTCGATGTCAGCCTGTCAGCTACCTAAAGGCTTCTCCACCACGTTCCGTAGTCCGTTGCCCGAGCCGTCTACGCCGTTGAGTTCGTCTCGGCGCGTTCTACGCTGTGCTCCCTTCCGTTTATCTAAAAAACATCCATAAATTTTTGACTCTGACGTCTAGCCATGGCCGCAAATTGCACTTCGTGTCTCCATTTGTCCGGGGATGCTTTCAATAATCCGTTCACGTCAAAACGTGCCAAACCATCCTAGGTGGTTATCTTTCAGACGGTTTTGGATTCGCTCCATCGAGCACTAAGATATTGAGTTTTTTGTTTTTTGGTACTGTTGTCGTTCAAACGACGATTGCGTCGCCTCCGATGGGTTTTCAGCTTAACCAATAATTTTTCTAGATTCGCCTCACTGCGTACTAGGCTGTGCTCACCTTACTTCTCCATGTTCTATGCCCAAATAATAATCCTCTCCAACTCAATATCATTGTCGCCATTCGCGTCGTCACTATGCTCCGTTTGACGTGCCATCACTTCCTACATGTGCCTCAGGTCCTTAGCAACCCATTTTGCTAGTTGACTTCACCTCCCATGCCTTTTCTCACCGGCGCTATGGCCAAAAACTACTTTTTGTTAGTTTTCGAGAATTTTCTGATCCGCCAATTTCCAATCGCTTGTTCTCCTCCATCCGAACTCCAACTTAAGTAATTCAAGTTTCTAAATTCATCTAAATTCTTAATCTATCTTCCAGTATATATTTTTAATTTTTGGATTTTCTCGATCGGCCCTTGGCTGAGTCTCCTCACCGCCGGAACGCCATCACCACCGTCGCCTGAGTTGTGCCACGGCTTCACCTCGCCATCGACCACCTTTTAGCCACTTCCGGTAATGCACAAGAGCACTGACGCGCTCCTCGCCAGCCGCCGGCACTCACCGGAACTCTGGCAGACTGTTGGTCCCCGTGCGCCGAGCCGCCTCAGCGCCACCTCCTCTCTTTCGCCGGTCAGACTGGCCCGAACGCTCCTTTGACCATTCAGACTGGTCCAAACTTTCCGTGCATTATCACCATTTGATCCTCACCTAACAGCCTCCACTAAGTCATTCCCTTCTCTTACCCACTTGGCAAGTTATGTCCGCACCCGACCCATGTGGCAGCCACATCAGTGACATGTGGTATGTCACGTCAGCCTCTAACCGCAGTCGCTTCTCACCACTTATTGGTTCAACTGCTGTTGCTCTAAGCCTCTGACCACCGCTATTCCAAGTACCTTTGCTTTCGACCATAGTCGCTTTCGACCACTGTCGTTCATTGCCATCCCGATCGCTTGACTCTGACTACTCTTGGTTCTTGACAACTATAGTAATCACGACCGCTGTAGTGTTCTTCGACCACGGTACAGTTCCGACTAGGTCTTCGACCGAATCTTCGACTTCGACTTCACCCATACTTGGAGTCTCCATCTTCGACTTCGACCTCACAACTCCAACTGTTTATTCGACAATGGTTTTGATCATACACAAATACTGTAGCTTTCGACCGCTTCTCCTTCACAAATTAATTCCAATAATTTCTTTTATTCATTTCTTTGGAATTCAAACTTCTAGCGGTCGTTCTTCTTCGCCCTAACTTCATTTGGACCCATTCAAATTCCTAAATTCATATTCTATCTCCTAGCATATATTTTATAATTTTTGGATTTTATTTGAGTTTAGTTTGTTCTGGCTTTTCGCGTGTAGATTATGATTATTCCGGAGAGTATAACTTCGACGAACCTCAACCAACTTCAAAGCAAGGCAAGTTACACCTTTGATCATATTGCTCCCAGTAATTTAAATTATTTATGTTATTTTTAAAATTATTATGCATGTGTACTTTTATTCAAACCAAGTTTAAATTCAAATTCTAGTTACACCCAAATCCTTTATGTATGGCCAAATTTGATATTAAACTTCCTTATACCTTATCACCTTAGATGAAAACCTAGTTAGTATAATAGTATTGACTAGAAATTTTACAGAATTGCTTAGCCATGCTTAGAATAATTTAAGTGGGAATATTTGTTTCACTTCAAAACAATGATTTTATAAAGTCTATTCTTGGCTTCAGTGAGTCAACAAGGTATATGAATGTTTCAAAGAAAAATAGAAAAACTTGGTTTGGACTTAGGTTAATGGTTAGGTGGTGGCTGCTGGCATGCATTGTTGTTCGATGACACAATGTTGATTGTCAGGCATAAGAGGTATGTGGTTTGAGCCTAAGTCAAATTAAGGACCAGTCTGTGAACTACTGTTGCAAAGCCATATCGTACTACCACAAGACTGGTATGGGACAGTCCTGGCTGACTAATTTGTGAGGTCCCAACTTTAGTCTCGCTATAGGTTGAATGTGAGCGTAACGTAGGCCATGAGAAGTCCCACACGGCACAAGAGGCCCTCCAACTTGTGGATTCAAGTTGTGGTGAATCTTTAGTGGTGACGTGACCAGGTTGAAGGCTTAGCATTGTAAAGATCTTGTTATAATTTTCTCAGTCGCATGCCTACGGAAGCGTGTACTGACCGACAATATGAGATAATCATATATTGTGGGTAAAGCTGTACAATCTCTCCAGAGTGTATAATCTATCTTGGATAGCCGTGCCCACGGTTATGGGCAAGCTGAGTAAAATTTTTTATGGATTAGTTTTTGGTTTTCAAAATGATTTCTAAAAAGGCCTATGGATGGATGAAATCTATGAAAGATGAAAAAGCATATGGATGGATGGAATCTGTATGAGATCTTTTCGAAAAGATGAACCAGGTGAGATAACTGTGATTAGGTTAGTGTTTGGTCAGAGCATGTACTAACGATATTATTTTGTTAAATTACTCTTTCTATCTATTGTATCAAATTCAGCTTTTGAATCTATTTACTGTATTTACTTTAATTCTACTTTTACGAACAAATAACCTATTATGCCTTCTATTGTAAATCCTTATGCATGCATGAACTCTGTTAAACCTCCTGGTGTAGCTTGTGGAGTACTTTATGTACTCATGTTGCTTCATTCATTATTTTCAGAGAAGGGCTTCATCAACTTCGGTGAGAAGAACGACGAGTAGATCACGTCTTACAGTCATTCGCCTGTGGGCAGGCAGGATGGGCTACTGCTTTATGGTTCTTTTTTCGCTGCTTATATTTATTTTGGTTTATGAACCATTGATGTAAACTTTGGCTAAGGCCCATATTTAGTTAATAAATAAATGTCATTGTGCATGATATGAATTTTTGTTATCTACTTTGTGCACTAGTTTGATCCTGGACTAGTGCGACTTACATAGAGGATCCAGAAGTCGTTGCTCCGGGGTTCGACAACTCAGTACTTCCAGCAAGAGTCTGACATGTCATTTCACTTCCTATGAAGTTATGGAGTAATTACAAACTAGGTAGATCAATATCTTATCAGACAGTGGGATACTTCCTCGTCTGCGGGGTTTCGAAAGGAGATGGTCCTCAACAATACGGTAGATGACCTCGCTCGACCTCGCTCTTATCCAGTTTTAGGCGCACTCATCAGGGATCCCAACAAATGGTGGGGAGGTGCCCCGCAAGATTTCCTGCTCATCCTCCTTCCTGCATTGCAGAATTTTACCCGCATACCAAATTGTGTTGAGTCTATCAGGGTGCATATTTTTTACCTGGAGGGCCCTGTGCACTGCAGTTGTACTCCTAAAATTATCTATCATCTTCATCGCCACAAACGCTTGCTATTGTGGTTCTAGGAATGGATACTTGTAGAAGAGCATCAAATCCTTCTTCACGTATTATTTGACAAGCATGCTCTTGAAGTTCTTCCATGATTTGCATGCTACTAGAAACACATGTCGTTGAATGGAGACCGTATGTTCTTCTGAGATCTGGAACGATACAAAAACTTCCGTTAGTAGTTCATTTTTCTGAACTTTGGTCACAGTCTTCCACAAATCAAACATGATCTCAATCAATTCCTGTACAGCTATTCTGACCATTCTCTGGAATACAGACACTACTCAGTGAGGATTGACAGGGGTCCTAGACACATCGACATCCATGATGGTAAATTGACCCTTGGGCTTTTTCGATAATCCTCTTCTATGGCGCATCACACACATCCGACAATCATGACGAAGAATAACTGGATGAAATGTTGGCCTTCTCATATTAATTCCAAATTTGAGCATGAACAGTAAAGCAATTAGCTTAAGACATGAAAATGACTTGAATTCTAAGTAATTATCTCTCAACAAGGGTAATCATTTTAAGTCATTTAACTAGAACTAGGGCAGTAATCCGAATTGAATTAAAACATGATCAACATGTGAGTATAATACTAACACCTGAGTAATCAAACTAGCATAATAATATCAAATTGTCATTGTGAGTTCAATTTTGACAAATTCCCTTCATTAAGCAATTCACAAGCCCACATTCTTCCATGCAAATGCCCTACCTGTGCTAGATCTTACCACAAATTTCAAAAATATTAACTAGCATGGTTGACAAATGCACAATAGACAATAAAAGAAATAGAGAGCAATCTCACATTATGGCTGCACAACCCACCATGATGGCCGGACATGTGCTAGGCTCGTTGTAACATCCTAAAATTTGCTGTCATTAAAAAAATCCTTCTTTTAAAAAATATTGTCTATAGAAAATATCTAAATTTTAGTAGAAAATATTTTTATAAGTCCAAAATAGCTTTAGAAACCTCTATGATTTTCTTTACAACTTTTAGACTTTATGTGCAATTTATTGGATTAATTTAAAGATAGAAAAAGAAAAATATTTTTAAAAATTATAATAAACTTTAATTAAATCTAAAATTATTTTATTTAGTATTTTCAGGTTTCAAGGATTTTTTTGTGAAATTTCTTATTTTTTTAATTTTCTTTTTTCTTTTCTCTCTCCTCCCTATCTTCTTCAACCTTCAGAGAGCTTCGTGCGTGCACAGCCACCATTAATAATTTCTTCAAGCTTTCAAAACTATTATTTTTCTCAACGGTTTTTCATGCAATCAAGTGCATTCAACTCCTCTCATCACGACTCCTCCATTCCCTGCCTTTCCCCCCTCATTCATGTGTATTTACGTGAGAATTAACTTGTGTCTTGAATTGACATGATTGTTTGATCTCCCTCTCCAGACCTCCTCAGCCCCTATAAAAGGGAGCACCGTGTGCCTATTCTCTCACTCATCCATTCCTAAAAATCTCAAGTCCCCACTCCCTTTCTCTTGGTCGCAATCTGCATTTTTGTTTCTCCGTTCAAACACTGTTTTCGGCTTATTGCATCGCCTGCAGTGGAGCCCTGCCACCATTGACCACATCATTGGCTTCGTCTTCGTGCGTTATACGCGGTGCTCTCCTCACCGTCGCTGGAGCTTCGCCACCGCCGTAGGCCAAATCGTGTCGCTGTTTCTCTCCTCGCCATCGGCCGACCATGCGTGTCCAACCACGACCAAGGTGGGCATCGTGTTCCTCACATTCTTCTCTTCGTTTTGCCACAGACCTCACCCTCTATCACCTCTCTATTTGCCCGGAATGCTGATGTCAGCCTAATGGCTGCCTAAAGGCTTCTCCACTGCGTTCTGCTAATCCGTTGGCCGAGCCGTGGCCGCCAATGGTATTTCGCCTCCGACGCCTAGCCATGGCCGCCAATGGTATTTCATGTCCCCATCTATCCGGTGATGTTTTCAAAAATCCATTCACATGAAAATGTGCCAAACCATCCCAGGTTGTTAGCTTTTAGATGGTTTTAGATTTGCTCCACCGAGCATCGAGATATCGAGTTTTTCTTTTTCTGTACCGTCATCGTTCAAACGACGATTGTGTCGCCTCCGGTGAGTTTTTGGCTTAGCTGATAATTTTTCTAGCTTCACCTCACCACGTTCTAGCCCGTGCTAACACTACTTCTCCTTGTTCCGTGTCCAAAAATTATTCCTCTCTCCAACCCTATATCATTGTCTCCATCCACATCGTCATCGTGCTCCATTTGATGTGCCGTCACTCCCTACATGTTTCTCGAGTCCCTAGCAACCCGTTTTATTAGTTGGCTTCACCTTCCGAGTCTTTTCTCACCGTGCCACGACCAAAACACTACTTTGTTACTGTTCACGTTGGAATATTCTTTGGAATATTCCTGAATTTTCTTTTGTCAGGATTTTCTTATCCGACAATTTTCCAATTGCTCGTTCTCCCTCATAGGAACTCTGAATCTATTGATTCTTTTTCCTAAATTTATCTAAATTCAATATCTTCCTTACAGTATATATTTATGTTTTTGGGATTTTATTTATCTATTTATTTATTTGTTTTGTTATTCGCGTGTAGAACCCGACGTCGCCGAAGACTTTTCCAAGCAGTAGCCCGAAGGTCCGGATAGCGTGCAAGAAGGCAAGTCACCTTTGATCATCTTGTACCTATGTTTACTAAAATATTTTATTATTTTAAATTTAAATGTATTGTTATGTTACAAAAAATGATAACTTCTGTCGTAAGGTTATTAGTTAATCCAATAATTATTATACCCTCCTTTGATGTTGACTACCATGTACCTTTGTCACCCTAGGCTTTTCTTGTCTCAGAATTGAGATTATTGTTATATGTTAATTTTAGAATGGTAGTAATTACTAGACATGTGTAACATCCTAATTTTCAGAAGCTTTTAAAGCCTGAATTTTAAAAAATGAATTTTTGGCATTTTCTGGAATTAATAAAGCTTAATTTGAATTTTTTAGAATTTAAAAAGATTTAATGTGATTAAAATAAATATTAACATAAGCTAAAAATATTTTATTTAAGTTCCTCAGGTCTCAAGGATTTTTCTGGTATTTTTGGTGAATTTTTGGGATTTAATTGCTATTTTTGGGAGTTAGTTTGATTTTTTTCAGAGTTTATTAAAAAGAAATCGGGGGAAAATCCTTAAATCCTTTTTGGGCCAAACCCTAGCCGGCCCACTCTTCCTCCTGCTTGCTGCATGTCAGCCGGGCCACCGCACCGCCGCCCCTCGGCCCGCCTCCGGCCCAACTCCTACAGTCGCCGCGCCCTCCCCCTCTTCGGCCGCCGGATCCATGCCCCGCCCACGTGGCATCCATCCGGCCGACCGCCCCCGCGCGTGCCCTAGCTGCCCGCAGCACTCCCCCGCTCGCACCCCGCCCGCGTCCAGCCGTCCGATCTCGCCTCTGACGCCACATGTCGGTGTCACCGCCTTCGTCTCAGACGGGAGCGCCCGCGCCGTCCCCGTCTCGTAGCCCACCTTGGATTGCGCGCTTTAAAAGCCACCGCCTCATCAGTGCGCCCGCGTCGTCCCCGTCTCTTAGCCCGTGCTATGAACCTCCGCCCCGTTCCCCGCCTCACCGCACGCCGCCGCCCACCCGTGCGCCGCCACCAAGCACCGCCCGTCCTCTCCTATGCACCGCAGTCGTCCGTCTCCGTCGGTGAGCACCTTCACCCCGTCGCCGGACTCCGTCCCCGCCGCCGTTCTCCCTCCGTCGCTGTCAGACTTGGACTCACCGCCGCATTCGAATTCGTCGCTGAAGACTCGACCAGGTGAGTGTCGCCGCCCGCGTCCCTGACCTCGCCAGAGAAACCTCCCCGTGCGCACTCGTGAACGCTGGCACCCGCATCCACGACGCTTCGTGCGGCGTGCCGCCACGCGTCGCCGATCCAACGGTCGAGCCCTCGCATCACAGCCGTCGCCCAGATTTTGATCTACGGACCAGATACGCCCACGGGTCATCCCCGGAGCTGTCTGATCTCGCAACGCCGCCGCCTCGAGCCAGAGCCACATCAGCCCTAGCCGACATGGCAGCCACGTCAGCCCTAGCACACGTGGCATGCCACATGGCCTGCCACGTCAGCCAAAAACCCCGTCCGCGCCACGTCAGCATGCCACGACACCCGTGCCACGTGTCAGCACCAGCTGTTGCCACGTCAGCCCTAGATTGCCGCGTCAGCACCGCCGCCCGCATGCACTATTCGGTGGACCGGGTTCACCGTAAACTAGTTCTCCCGTGGACCGAGTTCACAGCACAGTGCGTTTTTCGATTTTCCTGAATTTCCTTTAGGGTTTATTTTCTGAGAGCCCGTTCTCCTCTTCCAAGCTCCGATTGACCCTGTTCTTTTTCTAAATTCTTCTAAAATCGAGCTCTAGTTTTTGGTTCTAGTTTTATGATTTTTGGAGTTCATTTTCTTATCATTTTATGTGTTTTTCGGTTGTTTTCTCTCTCGTTAGATTCCGATTCCGGAGGAGCAGGAGCTATGCCCGAAGACCAAGAGTACCTTGCTGAGCATAACCAAGGAAAGTCGTGTCCTTTGATCATGTTGAACCCAGTTTGCAATCTATTATTTAATTACTTTATTTTAAATTACATTGTACCGCTATTTTATCCAAACCTTGTAATTGGTAGTTATCGTCCCTATTGATTAATCCCTCCTTGATAAATTTGAACATCATGATTCCATTGTCAGCACAAACGAAGGCCTCGGAACGACAAAACACAAGACGCTCCGCCACTTTTTTTCTCGTCCGCGTTGCCTTTTTTTCTTCCAAAATCACGGCAACCCGAAACTAAGCCACCGCCTCTCAATATTCTTGCTTCCAAAAGCCACAACAAGCAAACAGCCGCAAGCCCTTCTTTATTTATCTAGTCACCCATAACTCTTTAATATACTCCAATACAACATTAACCCTAATACAATTCATCCTAGGCCTTTTTGCCTCAACTAAGTTTTTTGGCTCACTACTTTCCAAGAGTCCTAAAACCCTTAGTAACATACGTTTTTTTAATTAGTTTTACGCTTTTGATTTTTCTAGCCTTTCACGTGTCGAAACCTCCAGGACCACACCTCCTATATCTTCTCCACGCATCATCCACCTTTGATCTTCATGTGTCCAAGCATGAGCTTGGCCATCTTGTGACTCCCTCAACTGTTTGACCTCGGATCTCCCCATCCTAGTCTCGGTCCTTCTCATCATTGACCATGATCGCCTCCATGCTCAACCTACACATGTAAAGACCAAAGAATATTTTTTCGGTACAAATTTGTCTGAACTTGACCAATGCCAATCCGCACACGCGCAACACATCATAAGTAATATCATAACTAACGTTGTCAATTATTCATCGTCTAAAATAGTCTAGACCTAGCCACATGGTCTAACAATCTCTCCCTTGATGAATATATTGACAACATGTTAAGTTAACATGATTTCCAATAAATCTAAGTGAAGAACTGAAGCCAACATCTCAAACTCTCCCTCTAAACACAAGAGAAGCAATTTTAATTCCACCAAAAACTCTCCAATCTCTCAAATTTCTCTCCCCCTTTGGCAATGTAATCATCAAGAAATTTTAGTGAATAAGAATAATTCTAAGAAGGAGTAATGAGAGTAAAAATCTAGAAGTTTTGTAGATTATTCAGGTCACTATGCATTGATTTAATAAAGCCACCGAGCCATATTTTTTAGTAGAGCTATCTAGATTATATATATCCATATATTACATAGCAATGTCAAAACAAATCCGTCAATATGATTAAGTGATTTATATCAATGACAGGCGTCGCAACAATGATCAGACTAATTATAAAGAGCACAATGAGATATTACAATGAAAAGTCAAAGTCTAAAAGTGAAGCAAACTTTAACTCTAGACGGGTTAGTAGTCTCATATAACAACTTATTTCTCCACACTCAATTCTTAGGCATATGGTATGCTTGTAGCATACTTCTTTTCATAATGACATACTTGTACCATTTTTTTGTTTTTGATGGTGGCATACTTGAAGCATATTTCTTTTCATTTTGCGCACTTTTATGCTTTTTCTTTTTGTTTACCATGGCATACTTGAAGCATATATCTTTTCAATTGTCTCTTTCTTATTTTTTTATAACATGCCAAATTGAGTGATCGTAAAAAAATTGTAACATGAAACATGCGAGCCTCATAGCCAAGAGTTAAAATTAAACTCACAATCAAGCTAATCATTTTTTATGGATATCGCAAAGTAATAAATATAATCAATCAAGTCAAAATATTCCGTCATGTCATGCTTTTTAATTTAAATATAGAAATTTAATTATAACCAGTCATGATCAAAGCTACACAGCATATGAATGAATATGATAAAGAGAGCTTTACTACTCAATTGATTTTAATGACTTGGACATGATGAGTTATTTGACAAGGATCGTAAACAAAGCTTCTAAAATTTTAAAAGACAAGCTCCCCCCCCCCAGACGGCGGTGGAGGGAAATGGCGGAGACGGCGGTGGCTCATCGGTGAGGAAGGCGGAGCGCGGACGGTGGTGCGGCTCCGACGAGTTCAATCCCAACGGCAGCGGTACGGGCTCCAACGGTGAGAACGCATGGCGGAAGACGTTGGCGCACGGGAGGGGTTGGAGGTGGCTCGGTGGTGGGGGAGGCGCGGCAACAGCGTGGGTTTTATGCATGGGGCCCGAGGGAGTCCCGTTCAAAGATGGGCGGCGGGATGCGGGCCACGTGCCACATCGGGCGTCCGAGGGGGAGGCGCGGGCGAGCAAGCGCGTGAGGGGCCAACACATGGGTGGGTTGGATGGACGTCGTGTGGCGGGAGGGGCATCGGGTGGCTGAGGAAGGGGCAGGGCGTGGGCGCAGTGGCGGGCCGACGCGTGGAGCGGCGGTGGGCCGGGCCGGCTAGGGTTTTCACCGAATTTTCGCTTTTTCGTAATTCCAGAAATTCAAATAAATCGAAAGAGCTCCACAAAAATAGCAAATAAATTCCAAAATTCACCAAAAATACCAGAACATTTCTTGAGACCTGAGGAATTCAAATAAAATATTTTCAGCTTATGTTACAGTTTATTTTAATTATATTAAATCATTTTAAATTTTGAAAATTCATTTTAAGCTTGTTTTAATTCTAGAAAATTTATTTTTAAATCCAGGGCTTTAGAAACTCCAGAAAAACAGGATGTTACAAACCTTACCCCTTTAAATAGGATCTTGACCCTGAGATCCAGGCTAACTAAGAGAATAGGTTCAGAAACTCGGCTTTGAGGTCCTCCTCACGCTCCCAGGTAACTTCCTCCTCTGAATGGTTGCTCCACTGAACTTTGCAGAACGGATAACTTTATTTAAGGTCACACGCTCTGACACTTCTAAAATCTTGATTGGGTGCTCTTTGTACGATAAATCCTCCTGAAGATCAATGGCCTCGACTGGTACAACCTCTCTTGGCACTCTCAGGCACTTCTTCAGCTGGGACACATGGAAGACGTCATGTACCCCACTGAAGGACGCAGGTAGCTCCAACTGATACGTAACCTCTCCCTTGCGTCTCAGGAGATTTCTAAGTATCATATTACTTTTAAAAGTGATTTTCCAGCAAATAAAACAACCTGAGCCCTTCCTTGGAAAGCCATGCATGTTAATTAATTGCATAATGTGTATTGGCTCATGGAGCACGATGGATTTTTGCTTACCCTCGCATCATCATATCCAGAAGTAGGATGCCAAGACCACTACGTCTATGACGACGCACCAGCCCCGACGCATGGAGCCGATGACAATTAGGGTGAATTTTGAAATGTCAAGTCCTAAGCAAATAGACTTGCTGGAAGGGTGTGCACGTATATTACCTAGGGTTAGGCAATGTAGTTTGCACACATTTACCCCTCAGTCGCTTACTTGTGGCTATTGGTCCCCCTTTTGTTCGCTTTTCCATTGCTATCCTTTTGAACTGTAAGTATTTGGCCCTGGCAGCCCACTATGTAAAACTATCAACCGACGTGGTGTATTTAAAACCCTGATGTATATTATCATGGTTTGATGAATGTCTAGCGATGTATGAGTTGATACAGCAATGTACTGTGAACACTATCTACTGATCCAGGGAATAGCGCAGTGGACTCACAGATGATTCTAGATTTCAAATCTGGGTCTGACATGCCTTGAGCAGGAAGAGCTACTGTAATAATCTGATGATTAAAGATAGTCAGCCTGCACTTCGTGAAGAATTTCGATGACTTAATATGGAAGTAATAGTGGGAGGATTTCTAACTACTATGGAGGTTCAACCAACTTTAGAAGACCAAATCAAGGTAGCTCAAAGAGAGGACAAATATGTCATGGAAATGAAAGATAATTTGAAGAAAGGTAGAGCACCTGGATTTTCAGAAGATGAAGAAGGTATCCTTTGGTTTGGAAAAAGAATTTTTGTACCTAAGCAGAAAGAAATAAACGAGTTAATCATAAGAGAAGCACTTGAATATGGATATTCAATTCATCCTGGAAGTACAAAGATGTACCAAGATCTTAAAGAAAGATATTGGTTGTCAAGTATGAAAAAGGGAAATTGCTGAATATGTAGCTCTGTGTGATGTTTGTCAGTGGGTTAAAGTTGAACACTAGAGACCTACCGACCTTTTGCAACCTTTGCAGATACCTGAGTGGAAATGAAAAGAAATTGGTATGGATTTTATAACTGGATTGCCAAAGATAAGGTCAGGGTATGATTCAATTTGGGTTATAGTAGATCGTCTGACAAAAGTCACACATTTCATTCCAGTAAAGACCACTTACTCAGGAGGTAGACTCGCGGAGCTATATATGTCAAGGATCGTGTGTTTGCATGGAGTTCCAAAGAATATCGTGTCAGATCGAGGATCTCAATCTACTTCAAGATTTTTGGCAAAAGCTGTATGGAATTGTGGGCACAAATCTAAATTTTAGTACAGCATATCATCCATATACAGATGGTCAAACGGAAAGAGTAAACCAAATATTGGAAGACATGTTGAGAGCTTGTATCTTGGCAAATAAAACTAGTTGGGTTTTGATGGAGGCGGGGTGCCCGATCTTTCGATGGATTGATAACTATCGATTTTCGGTGGAGGTGACCCTGGCGATCCGACTACACGCGCACAACGTCGCTTGCGCCTTAGTAGTCGCTGAACCAACTCCGAGATGTTATTAATCTTGCTAGAAGCACGATCAACCTGAACACAAAGTTCAATCCCTGCAAGTAATCGAAGAACTAGCAAGAATAAGACGACAGGCAATCTGATATTGCGAATAACAAAGTTGGTATTGAAAATCAAAGGTGGGATCCCGAAGGTAGGTGGTCGTCTGACACAACTGAAAAACAAAAGTTTGCGCAAAGGCTAAACCTAAACTCAACGAAATCCAAGTTCTAGCAGGGGGCGACGGCTCCTATATATAGAGAAACGACCAAGGGCGGCGCCCTAAGGTTACAAGGCCCATGGGCCCAAGTGGTGGTGGCGCAACACCCTTTTTGACTCAGACTCAAAAACCAACGTAGATTGTTTTGATAATTACGGGTGGCTCGAGTGGAATTTGAAGATGAGGTCAGATCCGTTGGAAAGTAGACTTCATAAGCTTTCTATGAAGTACAAGAACACCCCAAACGGAGTCCGTATGAAGAAGTTATGCCCATTTGAATGTGGTACCATCGCAGCAGTCCGACTCCGATTCCAGAACGTGTCTAACTCGGATTCTTGCTTGACTTGATCCCAAAGTGACGTGGTGACCTCCATGATTCCGTCCTTGCATGTCCATGACTCCATATCCCTTTCCTTCATCCTTTCCCAAGTTCCTAACCACGATTAAATCACTTGCATTAGGTAGTGGTCTATTCTCAGTAATATATGAACCTAGAAATGAATTCACCTGGTAATTAAGTTGACGAGCACGAGCTCGAGTAAGTGGTCCTTGTTGTGGATGAGTTGTATCCATGGAAGGGATGTCCTCATCAGGATTAAAGTTTGCCCTATGCAGAATTCTTCTACAATAATAGTTATCAATCTAGTTTGCAAATGTCTCCGTTTGAAGCTTTGTATGGCAGAAAATACAGGACACCATTGTATTAGAAAGAAACAGGCGAAGGGCAAGTGTTTGGACCAGATGTGTTGAAGCAGGCAGAAGAGCAAGTTCGCTTGATTCAGAACAGATTGAAAATAAGACAAACAAGACAGAAAAGTTATGCGGACAATCGTCGCATGTTGTTGGAATTTATACCTGGAGATCATGTGTATCTGAAAGTTTCACCTCTCAAGGGTATGCGTCGTTTTAGAGTTAGTGGGAAGCTTGCTCCTAGATTCATGTCGAGACTCGAATATGCAAATCTGGACTCTCAGTGTATACCGCACTAGTCCAAGATCACGTCAATGCACATAGTTTAACATAGATGACAAATCAACCATATACACGCTAAAATAAAGGGGAAAACTTAAATATTAATAGTTATCAAGGTACGACCTTATGGCTAAGCTTACAACTCACTAGCCCGAAGGGCTCAAAAGCTAGCAGTGGAAAATAAAAATAAGCGTAGGAGCCATTTGACAAGCACACAGGCAATCGACTGGAGAGCGAAGTCCTAATTCGTGAAGTCACTGAAGTATCCTCCCTCTAGTACCTCTTGCCGGTATAACTCCTCCTCAACTGAGCAACAGTGGGCATAAAGCCATGAGTACATTGGTATTAAGCAAGTCATTTGTAACAAATGAATGCAATATAATATGCAAGGCTTACCAATAGAGAGCTGAAATGATAATTTACACAAAGCAATATTTTAAAGTAAATATGATAATTAGATTGAAAGCGTACTTTAAGGAAAGCAATAATAAATAAATAATCAACGGAATTGAATAAACCACTTGTAAACCTTCCATCTACAAGCTAAACTACTAGTGAACTAACCATTCACTTTCCAATGACAACCAATCCAAGTTTTATGAAAACTCTACCTCTCGTGTGAAATCACCGAGCATTGTTCATAACCGGGGACACGGTTATTTGAATAGTTTTACATTCTACAGAGGTTGCACAACTGTACCCACACGATGTGATTAGCCTCGCGCCAAGGAAATCACAACAAGGTCTTTACAATATTCAATCTCAACTCAATCCTGCCCGCTAAGGTTTCGCATCACACCTCCCTTGTGCCTCATGGAAATCAGCCACCACGTTCATCACAATGGCGAGATTATAATTGAAATATTCCAAATTAATCAGTCAGGTCTATTCCATACTAGATATGTGGTTTGCACAACAAAGTTCAGATCAATGGTGCACAAAGTTAAGTCTTATATGCGTAGAGGCGGCGTAGAGGCTTATATGCGTAGAGGCTGGGGAGCTCGTGCATGGACACCAAGGCGAGCGCGAGCAAGACGGCGGTGAACAATGCCTCGTGCGTCGGATGCGAGACACGTGGCATGAGCGGGCAATCGAACGGCCATGGGAGCATGCGCAAGTGCACAGTGCATGACATCTCGGATGGCTGACACATGGACGGTATGCAATCTGACAACTACCGGCGGGGCAGCGGGCGAGAGCGAGCGCGTGACATGAGGCGAGCGTGGGATCGAATGGTTGCGGGGGGGCTGGGCCGGTGAACAGTGATGGGCCGGCTTGTTACTATTCACTGGCCCATCACTATTCATAGGGTTTTGCAGGCTTTTTTCTTTTTTAGAAAATCGGATAAAACAAAATGAGCTTTAGAAAATAGCAAATAAATCCCAAAAATTCTCAAAAAAATTTAAAAAAATCCCTTAAGATACAAGGAATCCAAATAAAATATTTTCAGCTTATGTTAACATTTATTTTAATCAAATTAAATCCTTTTTAATTCACAAAAATTCATTTCAAGCTCTAATAAATTCCAGGAAATTCAACTAATGCATTTTTATTTTAAAAACTTTAAAAATGCTTTGAAAATAGGACGTTACAATTCATTGGACCATTTTTCATTCTAGCCAGAAGAGGAGAAGTTGCTTACCAATTGAAGTTTCCGCCGTAGTTGTCAGATATGCATGACGTCTTCCATGTGTCCTAGTTAAAAAAATATCTCAGAGTACCAGAAGAGCACATACCTCTAGATGAAGTCAAATTGAATGAGGACCTAACTTGTCCAGAATATCCAACCAAAATTTTGGATGAAGCAGAGAGTCGCACAAGAAATAAGATCATCAAATTCTGTAAAGTACAGTGGAGCAACCATTCAGAATTAGAAGCAACTTGGAAGCACGAGGAAGATCTAAGAGTATAGTTCCCTAGCCTTTTTCTCAGTTCATCCAAATCTCGGGGGCGAGATTCTTTTTAAGGGGGGTAGATTTGTAACATCCCAAAATTTGTTGTCTTCAAAAAAATTCTTTCTTTTAAAAAATATTGTATATAGAAAAACCTAAATTTTAGTGGAAAATATTTTTATTAGCCCAAAATAGCTTTAGAAACCTCTACGATTTTTTTTACAATTTTTAGGCTTCATTTGCAATTTATTGGACTAATTTCAAGATAGAAAAAAAATATTTTTAAAAATTAAAATAAACTTTAATTAAATCCAAAATTATTTTATTTGGTATTTTTAGGTTTCAAAGATTTTTTGTGGAATTTTCTTAAATTTTTTTTTGAATTTTCTTTTTTCTCTCTTTTCTCTCTCCTCCCTATCTTCTTCAACCTCCAGAGAGCTTCATGCGTTTGCAGCCACCATTAACGCTTTCTTCAAGCTTTCAAAACTATTGATTATGTCAACGGTTTTTCACGCAATCAAGTGCATTCAACTCCTCTCATCACGACTCCTCCATTCTCAGCTATTTCCCCCCTCATTCATGTGTAGTTACGCGAGAATTAACTCGTGTCTTGAATTGACATGGTTGCTTGATCTCCCTCTCTGGACCTCCTTAGCCCCTATAAAACAGAGCACCGTGTGCCTCTTCTCTCACTCATCCATTCCCAAAAATCTCAAGTCCTCACTCCCTTTCGTTTGGTTGCAATCCGCATTTTTTCTCTGTTCAAATACTATTCCTCGGCTTATTGCATCGCCTAAAGTGGAGCCCCGCCACTATTGACCACATCATCGGCTTCGTCTTTAAGCATTCTATGCAGTGCTCCCCTCGCCTTCGCAGGAGCATCGTCGCCACCGTGGGCCAAATCATGTCATCGTTTCTCTCCTCGCCATCGGCCGACCGTGCATGTCCAACCACGACCAAGGCGAGCATCATGTTCCCCATGTTCTCCTCTTTGTTTTGCCATAGACCTCACCCTCTATCTCCTCTCTGTTTGCCCGAAACGCCGATCTCAGCTCGTCAGCTGCCCAAAGGCTTCTTCACCGCGTTCCGCGAATCCGTTGGCCGAGCTGTCTGCACCGTTGAGTTCGTCTCAACGTGTTCTACGCTATGCTCCCCTCTATTCCTCCAAAAACCTCCCACAAATATTTACCTCCGACGCCTAGCCATGGCCGTCAACGGTAATTCGCGTCCCCATCTATCCAGTGATGTTTTCAAAAAATCGTTTCCCGTCAAAACATGCCAAACTATCCCAGATAGTTACCTTTTCGATGGTTTTGGATTCACTCCACCGAACGCCGAGATATTGAGTTTTTCCTTTTTTTGTACCATCGTCATTCAAACGACGATTGCATTGCCTCCGGTGAGTTTTTGACTTAGCTGATAATTTTTCTAGCTTCACCTCGCCACATTCTAGCCCATGCTCACACTACTTCTAAATGTTCCGTGCTTGAAAATTATTTCTCTCTCCAACCCTATATCATTGTCTTCATCTACGTCGTCACCATGCTCCATTTGACGTGCCGCCACTTCCTACATGTTTCTTGAGTCCCTAACAACCCATTTTACTAGTTGACTTTATCTCCTGAGTCTTTTCTCACTAGCGCCACGGCTAAAACACTACTCTGTTACTGTTCATTCAGGAATATTCTTGGAATATTCCTGATTTTTCTTTTTTCTGAATTTTCTCATCCAGCAATTTTCCAATTGCTCGTTCTCTCTCATACAAACTCTGAATCTGTAGATTCTTTTCTCTAAATTCAATATATTCCTTCATGTATATATTTTGTATTTTTGTGATTTTATTTATTTATTATTTATTTATTTGTTTTGTTGTTTCGCGCATAGAACCCGACGTCGCCGAAGACTTTTTCGGGCAGCAATCCGAAGGTCTAGATAGCGTGCAAGAAGGCAAGTCTCCTTTTATCATCTTAACTCCTTTGACGTTGACTACCATATACCTTTGTCACCCTAGGCTTTTCTTGTCTCTATATTTAGATTATTATTATTTGTTAATTTAGAATGGTAGTAACTACTTAGACATGCTAGTCGGTCATTATAACCCTTGGGAAAAAATATTATCATATGCTTTAATCATCTTGTTCAATAACTTAGTAGCAATAGGTATTGCTACTGCTTTTAAAATAAAATAATATGGTGAAAATGATTTTTGACTTGGGCGGATGGTAAGATTGGATTAGTGTGGATTTAGCATGAGAACTTGTATTATGAATGTTCCGCCTTAGTCAATTAAGGACCGACGCTTGTGATTGTCCAAATTGAGCACTACCGTACAACCATAAGTTTATATGGGTACGATCTAGCTAAATAACTCACAAAGATCTAGTTCAGATATCACCAGTTGCAAGTGAGTGCCAGGGTGTATTAGTTTACTTGCAGAGAGGCACAGAGATTTACTATACTCATACGGTGCAAGAGGGGGCTTTTAACTGTGGTGGATTTAACCCAACGGTGAAACCTCAATGGGTGGTGTTCAGCTAGATTGGAGTGAAGTAATGGCTTTGTGATAAATTATCTGGTTCTCATACCTAAGAAATCATGTTGGCTATTAAGATGACTTACCTCTTGTGGGTAAAGCTGTATAAACTCTACGGAGTGTAAAACTATTTGAATAGTCGTGCCCGCGGTTAAGAGCGGGCAATGTGTGCTTTCACATGGTAGATTGTCGAGACCCGAATATACAAATTCGGACTCTCTGTGTAAACTACACTAGTCCAGGATCACGCTAGTGTACACAGTCAAACATAGCTGTAATCACAACCATACACACACTAAAATAAAGGAAAACATCAAATATAGATAAATCTCAAAAGTACAACTTTATGGTCAAGCTTACAATAGCACTAGCCCGAAGGGCTCAAAATCTAGCAGCGGAAAACCAAAACAAAGCGTAGCAGCCAATCAACACGCCCACAGGCTATCGAGTGGAGATCGAAGTCCTAATCCGTGAAGTCGCTAAAGTACTCTCCCTCTGGAACCTCCTACTGGTAATACTCCTTCTCCTCCTCAACTGAGCAACATAGGCATAAAGCCGTGAGTACATTGGTACTCAGCAAGTCATTTGTAACAAATGAATACAATATAGTATGCAAGTCTTACCAATGGATGGCTGAAAGGTTAATTGGCATAAAATGATATTTCAGAGTAAATATGATAAATAGATTGAACGCGAACTTTAATGTAGATCAATAATAATAAATAATCAATAAAATTGAAGTAAACCACTTGTGGACATCCCATCCACAAGCTAAGCCAATAGTGAACTATCCGTTCACTAACCAACCATAAACCACAAGTTTAAATGAAATCACCATACCTCGTGTGTAATCACCGAGCATTGTCTATGACCGAGGACGCAGCTATTCGAATAATTTTACACTCTACAGAGGTTGCACAACTGTACCCACATGATATGATTAGCCTCGGTTTAAGGAAATCACAACAAGACCTTTACAAAGTTCAATCTCAACTCAATCCCGCCCGCTAAGGTTTTGCCGTCGAGTAGGCTCCAACCTAGTCGATAATTGCCCCCTCTTGCGCCACATGGAAATCAGCAATCATATTCATCACAATGGCGAGACTGAAATTGAAATATCCCAAATTAATCAGCTAAGTCTATCCCATACTAGACATGTGGTTTGCACGATAAATCTTAGATCAATGGCGCACAAAGTTAAGTCCTTAACATTACCCGAGCGAGACTTCCATATCCCATGAAGAAAATCCACACTTTCCCTTTTACTGCACGATCACTTGCCCAAGTGAAAACCAAGTTTGTATAACCAACACTGTCGGAACCCGGAGCAACGACTCCAGGATCCTCTGTGTAAATCGCACTAGTCCAGGATCAAGCTAGTGCACACAGTGGATAACAAAGATTCATATCATGCACAATGACATTTATTCATTAACTAAATATGGGCCTGATGGCCAAAGGTTACATCAATGGTTCATAAACCAAAAATAAATATAAATAGCGGAAGAAAACCAATGAAGCAGCAGCCCATCCTGCCTGCCCACAGGTGAATGACTGTAAGACGCGGCCTAGTTGTCACCATCCTCACCGAAGTTGTTGACGTCATCCTCTGGCAACAGATTTTAGCAAGGTGAGCACATAAAGTACTCCCAAGGTAAGCACATAAAGTACTTACGCAAGTTACACCAGGAGTTTTTAACAGAGCGAATGCATACATAAGGATAACAAAGGAAGGCTTAATAAGGTTATTTGTGCGAAAAACAGTACTGAATTTAAATACAATACATAAGTGCAAAAGCTGAATTTTATACAGTAGATAGAAATAACAATTTAACAAAATAATATCGTTAGTGCAGGCTCCGACCAAACACTAACCTAGTCACAGGTATCCCACCTGGTCCATCTTTTCGAAAGGTTTCACATGGATTCCATCTATCCATATGTTCATATTTTTAGTGCAGACTCTTACCAAACACCAACTTATTCACAGGTATCCCACCTAGTCATGGGTTCCATCCATCCATGTAGCTTTTTCAGAAACCATTTTAAAAACCAAATTCTAATCCATGAAAAACTTTACCCAGCTTGCCCATAACCGTGGGCACGGCTATCCAGGATAGATTATACACTCTGCAGAGGTTGTACAGCTTTACCCACAAGACATGATCATCTCATATTGCCACCAGATAAACACACTTCCTTTGGTGTGCGGCGAGAATACCATGACAAGACTGTTACAATGTTCCATAGCCAAAATAGTTACGCCGCCACTAAGGGTTCACCACAACTTGAATCCACAAGTTGGAGCCCCCTCTTGTGCCATGTGAGACTTCTCGCGGCCTACGCCACGCTCACGTTCAGCCTATAGTGAAAACTATGTTTGGAACTTCACAAATTACTTAGCTAGGTCTGTCCCATACCAGACTTGTGGTAGTACGATATGGCTTTGCAACAGTAGCTCACAGACCGGTCCTTAACTTGACTTAGGCTCAATCCACATACCCCCTAGTGCCTGACAATCAACTAGGTGTCACCAAACACGAGGCATGCCAGCACCCACGACCTAACCATTAGCCTAGTCCAAACCAAGTTTTTATATTTTTCTTTGAAACATTCATATTCATTCTTGACTCACCGAAGTCAAGAATAGATTTTAGAAACTTATCATTTTCTAGTGAAACAAATATTTCCACTTAAATCATTCTAAGCATGGCTAATCAATTCTATAAAATTTTTAGTCAATACTATTCTACTAACTAGGTTTTCATCTAAGGTGACAAGGCATAAGTAAGTTCAATGTCAAATTTGGCCATACACAAAGGATCTGGGTATAACTAGAATTTAAACTATATTTGAAAAAAAGTACGCATGCGTAATAATTTTAGAAACAACATAAATAATTTAAATTACTGGGAGCAACATGATCAAAGGTGTAACTTGCCTTGCTTCCAAGTTTGTTGAGATTTGTCGAAGTTATACTCTCCGGAATAGTCGTAGTCTATACGCGAAAAGCCAGAATAAACTAAACTCAAATAAAATCCAAAAATTATAAAATACATACTAGAAAATAGAATATGAATTTAGATGAATTTAGGAATTTGAATCACCAGATTCGGAGTTCGGACGACGGAGAACAAGTCGTCGGAAGATCGGTTGGAAAGGAAATTGTTGGAACAAGCCAACCGAAGGAATAGTTTTTCAAAACTTCTTCTTGGCTGGGTTTTTGGTTTTATCGTATGCAAAACAGGTGGGGAATGAGGTGAGGAGGTTGGGGTTCAATTTATAGGTGGAGAGGAGCAAGGGAATGGCCGGAATTGAATGCCAGAGTAATGGCCGAAATAAATGAAACGTCGGTTTCAACTTTGCATGCAAGAAACTGAAATTTTAATGGGTAAAAACTGAATAAAATTTATGCTTGGCAATGACTAAATGTATTATTGCTGCATGCAAATTAATTTGGTAAAAGGGAATTGATTTTTCTTGCATGCATGCATTGCTCACGGTGGCTTTAGCTGAAAAAATAGACTGTTTGCTGGTTGGATGCGTGGAGAGGAATAGTGAGGGAGGAAAGAATAAATATTAGGTGAAAAGAGAATAGTCCAATACCTGAAAATGGCAAGGATCTAAGGCACTGGATGAGGTGAGAATTTTTAACTGAGCGAGCTTGAACAAAAGAAGATTTTGGCCCGGGGGAAGTCTCCATATTTCTTTTTATTTTGCTTTGAAAGAGAAAAAAATGCCAGAATAATATTTGGACTAAAAAAAAGAACAAATATTTTATGGAGGTTTTGAAATTTTGCAAGATTTGAATTTGAAATTTTGGATGTGAACTGAAAATTTGGAAAGGAATTGAGGTTCTAAAAAGAATTGGAAATTACAATTTAATATTGCAATTTTGGGGTTACCAAAAATATTCAAACAAAATTTAAATAAATTTCAAAATTTCAAAATAATGCCAGAAATGGAAAGTTCATGATTTTAGAAAAATTTAGAACTTTGAATGGGTCAATTTGGAGTTAAAATGAAGAAGTTATAGCCTTCCAAAGTTTAAATACAATTAAAAAGAAAAAGCTCATTTTTTGGAATTAATTTTACACTAAAAAACATTTATGACGTCAGCAGGCAATTTTCCCGAATTAATTTTCTAAAGGAAAACTGAGATTATGACGTCAGCACCATAATTACATTTCGGCCGAATTATTTTTAAACGGAAAAATCGGGTTTATGACGTCAGCCCTGGGAATTTAAAAATTGAAGTGAGGTTGACATGTGGGGCCGGTGTTTGGTGAACCGGGTATATGGACCCGAGGGAGGGTGAGGTGGCACGCGGCTGACCAGGCGTGAGGTGGCACTGGCGTGGCGGTTTTTCGGGTGACGTGGCCACCACGTATGCACCATGTGGCTGCCACGCATGCTCGAATTGCTGACGAGGCATGGCCGATTTACGTGGCGGCCGGGCGCTTGCGTGGCCGAGGCGGGGCGCCTAACTGGCCGCCACCTGGCTGCCACGGAGGCTCGGCCGCCGACGTGGCATCACCGGCCGGAGGGGGAGGCACGGGAACCGAAGGTCGCCGGCGCTCCAGCGGGCAGCGGCGCCGGCCGGTGCGCGCAAAAGCGACAGGAAGGGAAAGGGGATTCGGGGGTCCCGGTGGGGAGGCCTGGGGGTGGCCGGGGCAAGCTGGCGACGGAGAGAGGCGGCGGTCGGAGAAGGCCCACGACGGCGGGGGAGCTCCGGCGACGTAGAGCTCGGGGAGGAGGAGGGCTTTTGACCGCCGAGGCTCGAGCAAGGTGACGGAGGCGCCGGCGAGGAGTGAGGAGGTCCGATGCCTACCCAATTGCTCGCTGGAGTTCGAATGAGGCCGGCGGCGGAAAATGAGCATGGGGCGGCTTTGAGGCTCAAACACCCAAATCGGAGGGCAAGGAGGGAGGCGGTGTGCTGAGAGGAAGCTCGAGGGTGGCTTTTATAGGTAGGGCGGTGCCGGAGGTGGGTAATGGCGACGGGGTTTTAGGGCAGCGGTTAATGGCGCGAAATCAGCGGTAAGAGGCCTTTAAGCCAAAGGGTAACGGTGGGACTTGAATGCGCGGGAATGAGGGAGCAATTATGGGAATTTGCTCGGGCGAAATCGGTGGAAGAAACGGAAAATTGAAGCTCAGGTTATGGCCGTTAATGGCGGCAACGACGGGGCGCGGGGAGGAAGAAGGTGGGGAGGGAGACGACTGACAGGCAGGGCCCCCGTGTCGGTGAGAGAGAAAAGAGAGGAAGGGGGAGGCGGTGGCTCGGATTCTTGACAGGTGGCGCAACGGGGAAGATCGGGCCGTTGAACGATAAGCGAAGGGGTAAGTTACGGTGGGTGGCCAAGATTTGGTACGGCAACGGGGAACGGCTAGGATTAGATCGGGTGGAGAGGGAGTTAATATGGGCCGTTGGACGGATTGGTGAAGAGGTAAGTGGCGATGAACGACCAAGATTTAATCTGGCAAATCAAGATTAGATCGGGGCCGTTAGATCTTGGGCGAAGGGTTAAGTGGTTACGTGCGGCCCAGATCAGCTCGGGCGAGGGAGGATTTAACCCACGAGCGACAAGTGGCAATCATTTTGACAATTGACTTAATAAAAATATTTTCAACTCATTTTGATAATTAGATTTTACAGAAACACAATTTAACTTTAAAAAGGAGTTTTAAACCTTTATAAAGTCCTGAAAATTATTATAATTATAGTTTTGACTTAGGAAAAATGAAATGCATTTATTTTGACCTTTGTAAATAACATACTTTTATTTTTGACTTTATGATATGGAAATTTTAAATTTTCTCTATTTAAGGCTTGGAAATAAAACCTAGGAAATCCAATTAAATTTCAGAAGATATCAATAGTTAATCTGAATTAGTTCTATACAGAATTTCAAATACCCCTTTATTTGATAAAGCATATACTTTTCTTTTAAATTATTTTTCACAACAGTAGCCTCTTTTAAAACTAAAATTTTATGCAATTAAACTTTTACAGACTTAAGAAAGCAAAAGCAAATGTTTCATTTTTTAAAAATTAAATGAAAATTTTTTTTTGGCATAAACAGCTGGGTTGTTACAAACACCAACGACACACCAATGTCATAGTACAAATTTTATAACAACAGCACTAACCACGATTCCATATCTTATCAAGTCAAATTGATTAATCACATTCGATGACAAACCCTTTCGTAAAATAAGTAAGGTTAAGCATTCAATCGTACAACCCATGTGACATCTAGCATAGCATCACAAATAAATTTCCCAACCTATGGTGACAATGGCATCATGGCATTCAAATTATCAAGGTGGGGTAATTCAATATGGGACGGTAACTACTAGATCTCGATTTTAGCTGAATTTAGAAAAAAATAGGGTCAATCGGAGCTAGGATAGAGGAGAACATATTCTCGAAAAATTAACACTAAAGAAAATACTAAAAAATCGGAAAAGTTACTGTGCGGTGAACCCGGTGCACGAAAAAGCAAGTCCACGGTGGACCCAGTCCACAGAACAGTGCACATGGTGGGGCGATGCTGACGCGGCGGCCTAGGGCTGACGTGGTACGTCGATGTGCTGACATGTGGCACTTGCTGACGTGGCACTGGGGGTCGGGTTGGGCTAACGTGGCATGACGCGGCCCTAGGGTTCATGTGGCAAGGAGGCAACGATTGGATGAAGATGATCGTGCAGCTGCTAAGGCGGTGAACATTCGGACTGTCCGATGATGATGACGATCGGACGGTCCAACGCCGATCGAACGGCTGTGAAGATGCAATAATTGCGAGGAACAGCTGCTAAGACGGCTATCCAGATTTTCCTAACAATGTTTGGAATTTTCTAATAATTATTGGGATATGTACGCAATTTTTAGAAATTACTAACCCATTAAATAAATCCCAAACATATAATGCTAAGAAATAAACCATAAAAGAAATATGATGCTTCCAAGTTGTACTAAGTCTAAGGTTTCATAAAGTTATGGAAGCTCATATACCTAAAAACCATGTTTCTAGGAATTGCTGGAATTTTCTGGATATATATATATATATCAGTAAAATTACAGGGTGATCATGGCTTGAAAAATACGTCTAGATTGATTTGGATTCTAATTTGAGATGTGATTTAATCTAAAACTAGATGCTATAAATCCAATCTATTGAATTGAAGACCTCATAAGCAGGGTTTCAAATCAGTGGTAAACAGTGAAGGTTGATCGTACATTGCATTGCTCGAGTATATGATTTCAATCTCAATTGAGGAGTATAAACTGCAATGCATAGAGATTGGTTTGGAAAATTGCATACCGTACACCTTCGGAGAGCTTCATGGTGATAACGTGTTACGAAATCATATAGAGTAGATGAACAGCGATGCAATTCACGAACACAATCACCGGAGAAGATTGATCAACCACACATTACACACGAAGAGTAGAACACCAGAAAGTACTCTTTATTGATCTTGTTGTGTTTATTACATAGCACAAAGCCCTCGTATTTATAGAAGAGTAGAGGAGAGGTAGTTTAGATATTTACTCATAACTGAAACCCTAAAGGTTTTATAACACTTGCTACCCTGTTGGACACACCGCTATCGATCCTATCTTCCTCCACTCCTTACACACGGACATCACCGCGGACATGGGGAGTGTCCGGAGGTGCCGGCGAGCTCGCTGCTCCGTCGATGCCGCGCGATCGGCATGGGCACGGCGATTTGCCCGTTCGCGTCGACGGAGGAGTCCAAGGCCGCCAGTTGCGTGCCATCGAGCTCGGTACCGCCACTCGACACGGCCATGCTGTACGAGACGGAGCGCCCGTCGGCGAGGTCGCCATGGAGGCCGCTCGGCGCGGGCTCATCGGCTCCCGCGCCGAGGTGGTCGCCACCTCAAGCTCGTGCAGCGACGCCACGACGACCGCGTGGTCCCACCGAACGGAGACGCCCGGAACTCGAGGATGGAGTACGTGGACTGCACACAGTGCATCGCCGGCGTGCGGCGTGCGGGCAAGTACGAAGTTCCGCTCCCAAGGAGGAGATGGCGTCATCGTTCGACATGGCAGCTGTGTGGCGTGGCATGGAGGAGTGCCACCGGCTGGGCCTCGCTAGGGACATCGGCGTCAGCAACTTCTCATGCAGGAAGCTAGAAGCGCTCCTCTCCACCGCCGCCATCCCTCCGGCGGTGAACTAGGTGGAGGTGAACCCCGTGTGGCAACAGGGGAAGCTGAGGGAGTTTTGCCGGCGGACGGGCGTCGAGCTGTGCGGCTACTCGCCGCTGGGGGCGAAGGGGACGCCGTGGGGCAGCGCGGCGGTGATGGACTGCGACGTCCTCCACGAGATCGCCGCGTCCAAGGGCAAAACCATTGCTCAGGTAACCTGCAACTCCTATTGTCGCCAACCTTGGCACCATTGATTCGGCACAGTGCAACACGTCCCGACTCCCGACTGACTCATTGCACAGATCGCGCAATTGACGTCACAGTTGTGGGTGCACCGCCATGCAATGCATCGAGCCAAAAGCCATGTTAGTCGCTCGATTCTTGCTCTTGGTGATAGCAAGATCCTAGATGGGGCAATTTTCTAGGATTATTTCTCACACAATGCCATACCAACCTGAGGGGTTGGGGATACAAATTTATAGGCTGTTAACCAGCCAAGCATATGCTAAGATGCTAGTCTAAGATGCTGTCCTAGATGCTAGTCAAGATGCTGTCCTAAGATGCTTGTCCTAAGATGCTGTCCTAAAGACTAGTCAAGATGCTGTCCTAAGATGCTTGTCCTAAGATGCTGCAAAAGCAAAAAGCAACACAGAGACTTATCCATCACTCTCCCCCTAAGTCTTGTGTGTCTCCTTATGGGGAATCTGAGCCATCCCGATCCTGGCGCGAAGCTCCTGGAACTTGATCCGCCCAAGAGACTTGGTCAGGAAGTCGGCGAGCTGGTCTTGGGTGTTGATGTAGTTGGCCCGGACACTCCCTTCATCCAGGCAGCTTCTGATGAAGTGATACCTCACCCGGATGTGCTTGCTGCGCTCATGGAAGACAGTGTTCTTCGCCAAGGCCAAGGCAGACTTGTTGTCCACCCTGAGCTCCACTGCCTCCGCGTCTCTGCCAAGGAGATCGCCAAGCAGCCGAGCCAGCCACAGAGCCTGAGTAGAAGCGGTAGTGGCTGCAATGTACTCTGCCTCGCAACTAGACAAAGCCACCACCTGCTGCTTGACCGACTGCCAGCTGATCGGACATTTGCCGAGGAAGTGCAGCATCCCGCTGGTGCTCTTACTCGTGTCGATGTCGCCGGCGTGGTCGTTGTCGCTGTACCCGATGAAGTGCGCCGCGCCGGGGCACCTTGGGTAGTGCAAGCCGTAGTCGGAGGTGCCCGCGACGTAGCGGAGGATCCTTTTCACGGCCTGCTGGTGCTCCGTCGTCGGTCGCTGCATGAACCTGCTGACGTAGCCGACGGCGAACGCCAAGTCCGGTCACGTGTGGACAAGGTAGCGAAGACTGCCCACAATACGCCGGTACTGCGTCGCGTCCACCTCCTCCGCCGTACGCTCACGACTCAGCTTCAGCCTCTCCTCCATAGGAGTGTGGGCTGGGTTGCAGTCGGTGAGGCCGCCCAGTTCCACGATGCGCTTGGCGTAGGCAGTCTGGCGAAGAGAGATGCCGGAGCTGTCCTGGTGGACCTCGATCCCGAGGTAGAAGGAGAGGGGCCCGAGGTCGCTCATCTGGAAGGTGGCCTTCATCTCCGCCTTGAATGCCTCGATCTCCTCTTCCTTGGTACCGGTGATCACAAGGTCGTCGACGTAGACGCCTATCAGCAGGGCATTGCCTCCCTTGCCCCGCCGGTAGACCGCGGCCTCGTGAGCGCTCTGCTGAAATCCCATTTGCTTGAGGGTGGAGTCCAGCTTGGCGTTCCAAGCTCGCGGTGCCTGCCGCAAGCCGTAGAGGGCCTTGCGCAGGCGGAGGACCTTGCTCTCCTTGCCGGGGATGATGAATCCCGGCGGCTGGCGGACGTAGACCTCCTCCTTCAAGTCGCCGTTGAGGAAAGCAGACTTGACGTCCATGTGATGGACGCACCAGCCCTCCTGGGCTGCGAGGGCAAGGAACGAGGCTCGCCGTCGTCCTGTGCGAGGTGCAGCTCCGCCTCGAAGTCGCGCTGCGCCAGTTCTGGGACCGGCTGCTCGCCGAGGAGGTCGTCCACGGTACGGTAGCGCAAAGGCTCGCCGCCGTGGTAGGCGTTGAAGCGATCCTCGTCGTTGGACAGCGGAGTGGCGAACTCCACCGTGCGCTGCTCGTCGTGGGCCGAAGCTGCCGGTGTCGAGCCTGAGGGAGTAGGCGCCGGTGTAGGAGAGCGAGGCGTGGCCGACGGTGCTGGCGGTGGACTCGCCGGAGCCTGTGGGCTTGCCGGAGCTGGTGGTGGCGGTGGTGAAGGACTCGCCGGAGGTGGTGGCGAACGAGGTGGTGGGGTAGGCGAGCTCGGTGAAGACGAGCTGCTGGCCCCCCCTCCCGCCTCCTCGAAGTGGACGTAGTCGACGACGAAATCGCTGGTCGTCGGAGTCGAGCCATCATCCACCATCTTGCCCCGTCGCCCTCGCCGCCGTCGAACACGACGTCACGCGTGATGCGCACGCGCCGTGTTGCAGGGTCGAGGACGCGGTAGGCCTTGGTGCCCTCCGCGTAGCCGATGAAGACCCCTGGCGTGCTCCGGTCGTCGAGCTTGCCGACGTGGTTGAGCTCCTTGACGAAGGCCAGGCAGCCGAAGACACGGAGGTGGCTCACCGCGGCTTGCGCCGCGTGCGTGCCTCGTATGGCGTCTTGCCGTCGAGGGCCTTGGTAGGGGAGCGGTTGAGCAAGTGGACGACAGTCATCACCGCCTCACCCCAGTAGAATGCCGGCATCCCTCTCTGCTTGAGGAGGGCGCGGGCGGTGGCAACCACCGTCTGGTTGCGGCGCTCGGCACGACGCGTTCTCTGCGGGGTGTACGGCGCGAGAAGTGACGATGGATCCTCGCCGGCGCGAAGACGCCGCGAACTCGGCCGCCGTGAACTCACCGCCGTTGTCCGTGCGTAGGACCCGAAGCTTGCGGCCGCACTCGCCTCGCAGCAACGAAGGCGCTTGATGGCGTCCGCCGTGGCTGCCTTGACGTCGAGCAGGACAGCCCACATGTAGCGGGACACGTCGTCGACGAGGAGGAGGAAGTAGCGCCGGCCTCCAGGTGTAGCCGGTGTCACGGGGCCACAGAGGTCACCGTGTACGAGCTCCGCTTCTCCTTGGCGCGGCTTCGCTGGCGAGGGAATGGGAGCCGCCGCAGCTTGGTGAGGATGCAGGTGTCACAGAACTGCTCCACGTGGTCGACGTGCTGCATGCCCCGCACCATCTCCTTGCTGCCGAGCTGCCTCAGGGCCTCAAAGTTGAGGTGCCCAAAGCGCTCGTGCCACCTCCAAGCGTCGTCGTCGCGGCGGGCTGCAAGACACAGAGGTTGCGCCACCTGCGCGTGAAGGACGTAGAGGCGGTTGCTCCTGTTGACCTTGACGAGGAGCCGGCGGCGATGATCCCAGATGCGCAGCACCCCGTGCTCGATCTCCACGCGCGATCCGTTCTCATCCAGCTGTCCCAAGCTGATGATGGAGTTCCTCAACACGGGGATGTAGTAGACACCGGTGAGCAGCCGGTGCTCACCAGTCTTGGCGACGAAGATGACGGAGCCGACGCCCTTGATCTCCACGGCGGAGGCGTCGCCGAACTTGACGGTGCCTCGAACGCCTGAGTTGAGCTCGGAGAAGAACTCTCGCCGCCCGGTCATGTGGTGGGTGGCGCCGGTGTCGAGGCACCACCCGTCGGTCTTGTCGTTGCCGGAACTGTCGCCGAGAAGGGCGTGTGCTTTTGGCTCATCAAGGTGGAGGAGAGTCACTGCGGCCGGTGCCGCTGGAGGTATTTCCATGCTCGCATGAGCAATGAACAGAGCCGGCTGCTCCTCCTCCTTCGTCTGCGCGACGTGGGCCTGGCCGCATCGTGGCTGTCGACAATCCTTGGCCCAATGACCAGGCTTGCCGCAGTTGTGGCAAGCGTCGTCTCGTGCCGGCTTTTGCTTGCCAGCGTCGCCGCCCTGGGCGCCTCCACGGTCATTACCCTCGGCACGTCCTCGCGCCCCTGCCTGGGCGTCTTTGCGCGGCTTGCCGCGCTTGCCACGCTTGCGGCCGCCTGTCGTGGAAGAAGGCTCCCCCTTCTTCCTGTCACCTTGGCCGGCAGCCCACTGCTCCCGAGTGAGGAGGAGCTTCCCGCCAATGGTGACGGGTCCCGAGAGGCGCTGTGGCTCATCGCTGTCAACGACCTTGAGGCGACCCAACGCCTCCTCGATCGTCATTGTGGAGAGGTCCAGCAGAGACTCGATCGAGCGAGCCATCTGCTTGTACTTCTCGGGGACGCAGCGGAAGAGCTTTTCCACAGCTCTCTCCTCGCCGTAGGTGTCGTCGCCAAACTGCACCATCTTCTGCAACAGAGTGTTGAGACGGAGAGCAAAGTCATCAATGTCCTCACCTGGCTTGAAGGCCAGGTTCTCCCACTCCTTGCGTAGTGCCTGTAATGTAGACTTGCGGGCGCGGTCGCTGCCGATGCGTGCTGCAGCGATGGCATCCCAAGCCTCTTTGGCAGTTCGCTTGTTGGTAGAGAACTGCATCTCGGGCGGGACTGCAGCGACGAGCATCCAGTGCCGTCGATCCTGGTCGTAGTCGGCGTCGCCGTACCGGACTGCATCCCACATATGCCGCACCTGGAGCTTTACCCTCATCACCGCAGCCCACTCGACGTAGTTGGTCTTGGTGAGTGTAGGCCACCCGCCGCCGGGGCCGACGTCCCTGACGACAGCCTGGTACTCGTGGTGACCACGGTACCGAACCAGGGAGAGAGATCCGCGTCGCCTGTGAAGGCCGCGCTCCGCGACCCGACCGTCGCCGCCGCGTCGTGCCTCCTCAAACGCCGCCAAGGTAGCGTCTGCGCTGTCTGGCCTGCGGCGCACTCGTGGGCGTGTGCGACTACCCACTGCGTCGCTCGCCCTCGCGCTGCCTCCCTCTCCGGCAGCTCAAGGTCCGCGTCGGCGCTGTCATCAGCAGAGACGGAGTTGCTGTTGCTGCCGCGTAGAACCTCGACCTCCGCTGCTGCCACACGCGCTGCATCTACCGCCGCCGCTGCTTCCACCTCCGCTCTGGCCGCTGCCAGCTCCGCCGCTACCAGCCTTGACGCCCTTTCCGCCGCCACAGCGGCCTGTGTCGCCGCTCGCTCACGTTCCTTTGCCACAGCGAGCTCGGCTTCTTGCCGCCGCCGCATGCTCGAGGCGACCGAGCGCTGAGACTGTCCTGCGGACATGGCGCGCCACCGGGGGACTGTTGCGTGGAGAGAGAGCTGCCTCTGATGAGCTGCTGCTCGTCTGAACAGGGGGGAGGAGTGAGCAGAGGCAGCCGGAGCTGCTGCTGCTGCTAGTTGGGGCTGCTGCGAGGCTGGAAACGACGCTGGAAAAGGGATTGAGCAGAAAATGCTCAGGCTACAGGATAACCTTGCTCTGATACCACTTTTTAGTCGCTCGATTCTTGCTCTTGGTGATAGCAAGATCCTTACTCTCATCGAGAAGATGACACTTGGAGATGGGGCAATTTTCTAGGATTATTTCTCACACAATGCCATACCAACCTGAGGGGTTGGGGATACAAATTTATGGGCTGTTAATCAGCCAAGCGTATGTTAAGATGCTAGTCTAAGATGCTGTCCTAGATACTAGTCAAGATGCTGTCCTAAGATGCTGTCCTAAAGACTAGTCAAGATGCTGTCTTAAGATGCTTGTCCTAAGATGCTTGTCCTAAGATGCTGCAAAAGCAAAAAGCAACACAGAGACTTATCCATCAAGCCATGTGCTCAGCTTTGAAACTTGAAAGCCGCATGCAACTTGAATTCTTCCCTCTTCTCGACCCGTGAACACATGCATGATGTAAGCACTGGCATTCTGAAAAAAAAAGAACAAGGATGACGTTAAATTAAGCTTTAAAAGAAATTAAGCTTTTCGATGAGCCGTTTCGTGGATAAAACTCAATACTGAGAACAGCCAAAGAGTCTAGGCGGGGTGTGAAATAATGCCAGCTAGTTATAAAGTTGACATCTCACAAAATTTTACTGATGAACTGCAGCTATTCTAGACTATTTTAATTAGCACAATTTTCCCTACAGGATTTTCACTATTCTAGATTATGATTTTACACTATCATAATCCCAATGCAACAAACGCCTTAAAAGAGCAACTTAATTGATGGTGCAGATTTGCCTAAGGTGGGTGTATGAGCAGGGTGACTGTGTGCTGGTGAAGACCCACAATGAGAAGAGAATGCAGGAGAACCTCGACATTCTCAGCTGGGAGCTCACCGACGACGAGAGGTGGAAGATCAGCCAGATCCCCCAGCACAGGGGGCTGCCCGGGTGGGAGTTCGTCACTGACGATGGGCTCTACAAATGCCTCGAGGATCTGGGATGGGGAGGTGTAGGCTCTAGCTGGAGACCAATACTGAGAACGAGGTCTCGTACTTGGGATCGATCTTGCTTCTCTTCAATAATTTGGCCTATTCCACCGTGTTCCTGCAAAAAGATTGGTCATTCTTCTGTAGGATTACATGTAGGCCAATCCTTCCCGTATTATGTTGTCTGTTATGCTTTGCACACCCATGCGATACTGGGTCAGCAAGGCAATGTAACCATGTAATCTAGCTGCCTAGAACCGTCTATGATACTAAATTAGAACCATTTATGATATTAACACAGACGGTGATTAATACAAACCGTCTATAATATGTATCTTATATGCATGAATGGTGTGCACTTCGTCTCCCCGATGCATCTCTAATCGCTTCGTCTCCCCGATGCGTCTATCAACATTTTGGCTCCCTGATGCGTTTCTTCGGCTCACGCTCCGAATTTATAAAAATGATCATCCGGCATATACCGAAGATGAATTCCAACATCGCTGATACACATATCTACTCTCAAGCATAAGTAAATGGCTCCAATGACCTCTTCCGTGTCGCCGACATTGATGGCCAACCTGGCCATCCTGTACGAGCACCTCGCCGGCATACGCTGACGGATGCTGCGAAAGGATACTGTGCCAACAGTGTCCTCCCTTGTATGTCCAAGGATTTGCCAAAGCAGATGAAGGCCACCTTTCATCGTCTTGACATCCTCCTCCGTCGTGTCTTTCGGTTCATTTCTCACTTCCAGTGAGCTAACCTCGCTATCATCGTGGTCCTCCACAATGAAATTACATGTCTCTAGGGGGCTTGCCGTTGCTTGGAGTGCTTAATCGAGGTGGCGAGCGACAGAGTCAATCTTGCCGAGACCCCTCAAGAAAGACAAGAGAGTGTATGGGCTCAATTCAATTTCATTGTTCAGTTGAAGGGTATTCAAAAGACACTTGGGTCGACATATTTCGTGCTTCGTTCGCTAATGATCCTGAACCGTCCGATGCCGACCACGTCACCTACGAAGGTTTGAAGACGGAGATAGCATACTACCTCCGCTACTAGAAAAACATCAAAGCAGTTGGGTTTCTACTTTTTTAATATTTTGTAAGAAGTGACTAGCCCACTGTTTGGCTATATGTAAATAGAAGCAGTTGAATTTATATTTACTATCTTCTATATATGTAAACAATTAAGTAATACATATTTACTCCTGAGGCATTATTGAATTTGTATTTATGTATATGAGAATGTGTTGTGTATGTCAGAATTTGCATTTATATACATGAGAATGTGTCATATATATGTGAATTTATATTTATATACATGAGAATTAATTTAGAACCATCTATGATGCTTATTATCACAAATGGTTCTAATTGTGAACCGTATGTGATGCATATTATCACAGATGGTTCTAAATTTAGAACCATCTATGGTGTATATTTGTTACAGATGATTATAAAGTAGAACTATCTGTGATGTATGTTATCATAGACGATTCTAATTTAGAACTGTTTATGATGTGTCCAACCTATTTATATTTGGACTCTAGGGTTTGCTTGTACCCCCACTTAGGCTTAATATATATCTAACTATTTCCCTGAGTCGGCGCCTCCTCCCTGGCGCACCTCCTCCCCCAAGCCGGTCGCTTCCTCCCAGAGCACGTCGCCTTCTCCTCAGTGTGCCTCCTCCCCCAAGCACACCGCCTCCTCCCCAAGCACGTCTCCTCCTCCCCGAACACGCCACCTCCTTGGTTATTGCCAAAAGGCTCAGATAAGGCTAGCAAGCCGATTCAGATCTAGGGCATACTCCTCATCCCCCCTTCTTCCTGGTCTTCAGGTAGAAGGCTCGGAGGGGCCTTTAAATCTAGATGGGAGAGCTGGGGATCTAGGTGGAACTCAAGAGCTTACCACACGAATCTTGCCTATACTACCTTTTCAGTGGCTTGGATTGTCATCCCCCAATGAGTTTTACTTTGCATTCTTGTATTACTATTGTACATAAGTTTGCCGTGCTAGATTGAAATTAGTTTATTATCTTTGAAATTTGTGAATAATACTAGTACTGGAGGACTTTGTATGATAGATTGTGGGTATCAATGAGGACAAATTGTCAAACTTAAGATCATTGACACTATCTAGAAGTATGATCGTAGTTTATTGCTCTGTTAATTGCAAGTTATATACATTTGTTCAGTGTTGCTCAATGTTATCTTTTTTGAATATTGCCAAAATTCTATTGATACTGCAGTAGCATTTCTCAGTTACCTATTTCTCGTTAGAATTGCAATTATTTCTGTCATTATATTGAGGTAATTTAGATTGATAAACTAGTAAAATTTAGAAGGGATAGTCACTCTGCTTGCTAATCTATTGGCAAAAGTAGAGAAGGCCAAGATTTAACACTTGAGCAACTCCTCAACTGAATGCAAAACAAACTATTAATTCTATGAATTATGCATATTATTATTGCCCCCTTTTTTGTAGAGTTTAGCATATTATCTTGTTTAAATAACCAGAATATTTTATCAATGTTGAGAGATAATTGGTTTATCTATGTTTCTCGCCCCTTAAGTGTTATCAGTTAGTCTCATATATAATGTATGTAGGATCCTTAGACTTGAGGTTGTCATTATTTCCAACATATGTAATAGTTTACTTAGGGGTTGTAACATCCTATTTTTTTTTTGCAATTTTTAAAGCCTGGAAATTAAAAATAAATTTTCTGGATTTTTCTGGGAATTAATCAAGCTTCAAATGAATTTTTACAATTTAAAATGATTTAATCTGATTAAAATAAACATTAACATAAGTTAAAAATATTTTATTTGGATTCTTCAGGTCTGAAGGAATTTTCTGGTATTTTTGGTAAATTTTTGGGATTTATTTGCTATTTTTCTAGAGCTTTTTGATCATTAGTTGAATTTCTGAAAAAAGAAAAGAAAATAAAAATCCCCGGGTAGCTTTCTGCCGCCCGATACGCCCTCGGCCCACATGTCGCCCATCCGGCATAATGATATTCGAAATAAAATATCGCTTTGTGCAAAAGAACCATATTAACCTTCCTTTGTTAAGCCCTGCATCTACTACATTTTTTCCAATAGTTGCGGAGTACTTTATGTATTCACATGCTACACTCAGAAATAACTCACAGAGGATTGTGAAGCCCAAGAAGGAGATTACGACTATTTCGCGTGTGGATTCGATGAAGGCTTTTTGGAGTATTAGGTTGCTCTTCCGCAGTCAATTGCCTGTGGCATATTTATGGACCATCATTAAAATTTATTTCTACTTCCGCTGTGTTTTTGTTGGAGAGGTCCTATGACCTTAGTTGTAATAAAGTGGCCATAAGGCTTGTACTCTCTATTATTATAATAAAGCGTTGTTGGCTATGTAATCATCATTGTTTAAATGTGTGCACTAGTTTTGATCTGGGACTAGTGCGATAATACATAGAGGGTTCGGATTTAGAAATCTAGTCCCGACACTCGTCAGAGACAATGTCTGAAAAAACCAATCACCAGCAAATACTAGAGAATTACCAAAGAGGCAATCGGAGATACAAAGACCTAGTTCTCAATTTGGTACTCGCCAGATCAAGAAGCCAAGGCACAAGTCATCGCTGCAGATAGCCGACAAGGAGGCAAAATCACATCGCACACCACTTGGCCAAACCAAGCTGAAGCACCAGAGACTCTTCATGTTAGGCTCCAAAGAGGCAGCGTTGGGCTTGGGGAAGGCGGCGTCCTAAGGGGAGGAAGAGGGCACTGGGTGCGGGAGACGAGGGTAGTCAGAGTCGGGTGGTGCTCTCGGGGGAGGCGCGTCAAGCTCCGAGGAGGCGGCGTGCTCGGTGGAGGAGGGCGCCGAGCACGGGGAAGAAGGGTCATCGGAGTCGGGGGAAGCAGCGATAGGCTCGAAGGGCATCGATGTTAAGTGGGGGAAGGGCATCAATGTTAAGTGGGGGTTGGGGTGTAGTGTTAGGATAGTGCAAACCCTAGAGCGCAATATATATAGGGGAATAATCACAGACGGTTCTACTTAAGAACCGTCTGTGATATGTGTCATCATAGAGACTTCTAAATAAAATCGTCTGTGATGTTTTCTTATTACGGACATTCTATTTTAGAACCTCTACGATATGTATCATCACAAATGATTCTAAATATAAACATCACAGACGGTTTTACTTTACAACCGCTTGTGAGAATACATATCACAGACGTTTTTAAATTAAGACCGTTTGTGATGTTCCCTACTCAAATTCACATATATACATCACACATTCTCATATACATAAATATAAATACACATATATATAACTCATTCTCATATATATAAATAAAAATTCACACACACACACACACACACACACACACACACACACACACACACACACACACACACACACATATATATATATATATATATATATATATATATATATATATATATATATATATATATATATATATATATCACATTCTCATATACATAAATGCAAACTCACATATATATCACATATTCTTATATATATAAATGCAAATTCACATATATATCACACATTCTCATATACATATATAAATGCAAATACATAACATATTACACGTAAACATTTCATTTATTATTCCACTTGGTTATTTCTTTTAAAAATTAGCCCTTCATGATGATCGACGCGTATGTAGCTAGTTTTGTCACGTTGTTCTTTCTCAACCCTTGTGCTATTTTTGAAAGGAGGCAACTCGTCAAATTGATTGTATTTTTTCTCATCCACAATATTCTCTACTCCGACAATTCTCTTTTTTCCATAAGAAACTACATGGCGCTTCTTATTTGCCTGGTCAATTATATAGAAAACTTGTAGAACTTAGTTAGCGAGTATGAATGGTTCATCTTTGTATCCAACACATTTGAGGGTCCACAGTAGTGACACCCTACTTGTCGACCTTTACCTGTGGGAGATGAACCCAACGGTACTGAAATAAAGGAATCTTAAAAAGCATGTAGTCGAGCTTTAGCAATAAGTTATTATTATACTACTTCAAGAGTATAGTTTTATTCGCGTGAAACCAATGCACACTTTCTAATATGGATAATGGGGTTATATATAGACTTGAAGTCTTTGGGGTTTATAGTATTTTCTAGTCGAGGTGATCCTTTTGGAATTTAACATTTGACTAGATTTCTTGTGCCTTCAATGGCACTGTTCCTATTGCCATCTGGGCAATAATAAACCAGGCATATTATTCTTTTCAAATATCAGCCATAATATTTACAAATGTTATTCCATGCGTGATTAATTAATCTTACTTCAGGTAAGATATTCTACTGACAATGTGTTCTATTAAGCAACTACTCAGCAAGGGCAAGGTTATAACAGAACAACTTAGACCAAATATTTATGTTATCTGGGAAAATAATTATCCAATATATAATTTTAGCAATAGATAAGAGGTGCTCTTCATGAGCAAGATCAAGCTCGACAGGAGTTGTATCTATACAATTTGATGCTACTCATGTAGGAAAATGACATCTAAATAATGCTAAGGGATAATGGTGCTACTGGTTTCCTTATTGTTCACCGTAGGTAAATCCTTACTTATAAATGCACCTATTTATTGGTAACATACGAGTTACCTAAAACTTAGTCCAAAGACAGTGTGGTGCAAGGTGGAGTAATACTCGCATGCGGACTTCTGGTCCTACAATGAGCAATAGATCATGACAAAGTGCCTTCAGGGCTACCAATAACACTCCATGGTAGAGTAGAGGCGATACCTCACCAACTTCAAAGTTTTTACTTTTCAGTGGTAAAAGGGTATAGCTATGTAAACTTCAAGTTTAACAGTGGTATGATTTTATGCCAACGAAATAAGCCTAGGTGATAAAGTTACAGCCATTCAGAGCGTGCAAATATCCACTTAGTGATGCCCAATATTCTACAATATTCATGCAATTTTATACATGCTTACTTTTGGTAAGTAATTTTAGGTGCATGAAATGAGTGCAAAATGGTAAAGATTCACTTTTATCTATTCAGTAGATAAAATATTATTTTCCAGATTTTCCTAACAATGTTTGGAATTTTCTAATAATTATTGGGATATGTACGCAATTTTTAGAAATTACTAACCCATTAAATAAATCCCAAACATACAATGCTAGGAAATAAACCATAAAAGAAATATGATGCTTCCAAGTTGTACTAAGTCTAAGGTTTCATAAAGTTATGGAAGCTCATATACCTAAAAACCATGTTTCTAGGAATTGCTGGAATTTTCTGGATATATATATATATATATATATATATATATATATATATATATATATATATATATATATATATATATATATATATATATATAGAAAAATACTTTCTACACCGGGTGTAATTAATTACACCCACTTATATATCAGTAAAATTACAGGGTGATCATGGCTTGAAAAATACGTCTAGATTGATTTGGATTCTAATTTGAGATGTGATTTAATCTAAAACTAGATGCTATAAATCCAATCTATTGAATTGAAGACCTCATAAGCAGGGTTTCAAATCAGTCGTAAACAGTGAAGGTTGATCGTACATTGCATTGCTAGAGTATATGATTTCAATCTCAATTGAGGAGTATAAACTGCAATGCATAGAGATTGGTTTGGAAAATTGCATACCGTACACCTTCGGAGAGCTTCATGGTGATAACGTGTTACGAAATCATATAGAGTAGATGAACAGCGATGCAATTCACGAACATAATCACCGGAGAAGATTGATCAACCACACATTACACACGAAGAGTAGAACACCAGAAAGTACTCTTTATTGATCTTGTTGTGTTTATTACATAGCAGAAAACCCTCATATTTATAGAAGAGTAGAGGAGAGGTAGTTTAGATATTTACTCATAACTGAAACCCTAAAGGTTTTATAACACTTGCTACCCTGTTGGACACACCGCTATCGATCCTATCTTCCTCCACTCCTTACACACGGACATCACCGGCGGACATGGGGAGCGTCCGGGAGGTGCCGGCGAGCCCGCTGCTCCCGTCGATGCCGCGCATCGGCATGGGCACGGCGATTTACCCGTTCGCGTCGACGGAGGAGTCCAAGGCCGCCGTACTTCGTGCCATCGAGCTCGGGTACCGCCACTTCGACACGGCCATGCTGTACCAGACGGAGCGCCCCGTCGGCGAGGCCGTCGCGGAGGCCGCTCGGCGCGGGCTCATCGGCTCCCGCGCCGAGGTGTTCGTCACCTCCAAGCTCTGGTGCAGCGACGCCCACGCCGACCGCGTGGTCCCGGCCGCCAGGAGACGCTCCGGAACCTGAGGATGGAGTACGTGGACCTGTACCTGGTGCACTGGCCGGCGAGCGTGCGGCCGGGCAAGTACGAGTGCCCGTTCCCCAAGGAGGAGATGGCGCCGTCGTTCGACATGGCAGCGGTGTGGCGCGGCATGGAGGAGTGCCACCGGCTGGGCCTCGCCAGGGCCATCGGCGTCAGCAACTTCTCATGCAGGAAGCTGGAAGCGCTCCTCTCCACCGCCGCCATCCCTCCGGCGGTGAACCAGGTGGAGGTGAACCCCGTGTGGCAGCAGGGGAAGCTGAGGGAGTTTTGCCGGCGGAGGGGCGTCGAGCTGTGCGGCTACTCGCCGCTGGGGGCGAAGGGGACGCCGTGGGGTAGCGCGGCGGTGATGGACTGCGACGTCCTGCACGAGATCGCCGCGTCCAAGGGCAAAACCGTCGCTCAGGTAACCTGCAACTCCTACTCTCGCCAACCTTGGCACCATTGATTCGGCACAGTGCAACACGTACAGCATGGCAGTCTGGAAAAAAAGTACAAGGATGTTACCTGTTCTTTTAAAAGAAATGAAAAAAGTACAAGGATGTTACCTGTGGGTGCATGCGCGACTGACACACCGCCATGCATCGAGCCGAAAGCCACGTGCTCAGCTTTGAAAGCCGCATGCAACTTGAATTCTTCCCTCCACCCGTGAACACATGCATGGTGTAAGCATTGGCATCCTGAAAAAAATTAAGCTTTTCGATGAACCGCCAAAGAGTCTAGGCGGGGTGTGAAATAATGCCATCTAGTTATAAAGTTTACACCTCTCAAAATTTTATTGATGACCTGCAGGATTTTCACTATTCTAGACTATTCTAGACTATCATAATCCCAATGCAACAAACGCCTTAAAAGAGCAACTTAATTGATGGTGCAGATTTGCCTGAGGTGGGTGTACGAGCAGGGTGACTGCGTGCTGGTGAAGACCCACAACGAGAAGAGAATGCAGGAGAACCTCGACATTCTCGGCTGGGAGCTCACCGACGACGAGAGGTGGAAGATCAGCCAGATCCCCCAGCACAGGGGGCTGCCCGGGTGGGAGTTCGTCACTGACGATGGGCTCTACAAATGCCTCGAGGATCTGTGGGATGGGGAGGTGTAGGCTCTAGCTAGAGACCAATTAATACCGAGAATGATTGGCCCATTCCACCGTACTGGGGATCGATCTTGCTTCTCTTCAATAATTGGCCTATTCCACCGTGTTCCTGCAAAAAGACTGGTCATTCTGCTGTAGGATAACATGTAGGCCAATCCTACTCGTATTGTTGTCTGTTATGCTTTGCACACCCATGCGATACTGGGTCAGCAAGGCAATGTAACCGTGTAATCTAGCTGCCTAAGTAAGCAACTACTGTTTTGTGGAAAATCTTATCTCAGTGCTCCTACCCCAGGCCGCATTTTTTTTACAAGTTTGGCTTCCTTCCCACTGAGTTTGCAATTTTGGTCCTCTCCCACTACTACAGAAAACGTTATCACAATCAGTTGAAAAACATCATCACAGACGGTTTCATGAGCCATCTGAATTTATGGGTCAGTAATAAAATGAGGTCATCACAGACGGCTTTCGAAAAACATCATCACAGACACACACTCTTCTTGAATTTGTGCAAGTTCGGCCTGTTCCAACGTAGTTATAGGGATAGGCACACCCTGTCGATAGGAATATCAATATCGTGCGTACATATATAACTTGATAAGTATGAAATAATTATTGCAAGATTTATAAACCTAAGGATCGCTAATCTTTGAAAAATCGAGTAGTATTTGCATATAACGATAAACATAGAATCCACAGGTATTACTCGACGGCTGCTAGCGGCACTGTAAAAATAGAATTTGTTAATTCGAGAGGTATTATTATGAAGTGTTATATAGGATTAATATGTACTAGCGAATACCGAAAAATTTCAAACATATGACAGGACGTTGGCCCCTCCATTCGATTTCCATGACCACTGACAAGCGTAGCCAATGGATGTCGTGTGGAGCCGACAACCTGCTGCGGATCGGAGTGTGGAAAGTGACAAATGTCACCTACTGTTGTTGTCACTTGGCTGGGACACCCGCGTGCATCCCAGCCCGATCCGTTCGCTCATCAATATTTTTATGGGTGCACACGCGCATACGTGTTTCAGTGAAACAGCATGTTTTCGTGCTCGGGAGATTTTGCAGACTCTGATTAATTTTCTAGTGTACCTAGGTGTCAGACCCGAATTTAAAAAATCTAGAATCCTTTACAAAACTATTGTATTATTCTCTAAATCAGTAGATAATACTTACATATACATTGCTAATTTATTACATAATGTTGCGAACTATACTATACATAAATATCACAATACAACAGAGTTCAAATAGACCATATCGGATCAAGTTTACAAAAGAGGCTGTCAAGCCAAATTAGTTCATTACATAAATGAGAAAGTGATAGCGAAAGCAAAAGGACAGGGGTCATCTCACCACTGGCAAGTGACTGGGAAGACTCAATTGTGACCGATATTAATTAGGAGCCTGGCTAATATTGGAATCACCCATAAGTCAGCTTAGTCAGCTAGACTATAATGAGATGCTAGACTATTCGAGCTTACTCTAATCTCCACCATCTTCACCACCTTCATCTCCTTGGTCCTTGTAGAAAGCATGCTGATTCTGGTTCACGGACTCTGAAGGGGGTTGAGAGCGACGGTGGGCACATACAACAGTGCTCCATGAGTCAACACAGAATGCATATAAATATAAATGCAAGGCTTAACAAGATGGTTCATGTTATTTTATTTGCTTAAAGTGACCTTTGCAAATACCTTTATTAAAACTTCTATGACTTAGCATTTTTAACAAACATGCTTTAATAAAGAGATTGAAATTGTGCAGTATTTATAGCGGTGTAGGTTATATCTACCAGTTATATAATTTCATCCACCTATGCTAGATTTTGATTATTAGGGTACATTCACCTTATTAACATCACTGGAGTACTTCCGTCCAAGGAAAAGCCAAAGTCGGGGTTATATCCGCCCGATAAGTTTTCATCCCACCTATAAAGTTTTTTTAAAAAATATAATTAACTCGAGAAAGTTTCCATGCCCGCTCTTGACCGTTGGCATGGCTGTTCTTTGGTCATGTAGATCGAGGGATTGTCACGTAGCTTTTCGTACCTACCTCGCCCCATTGCCAGTTCACCCCGTATGAGCTTGTCCGCACATTGACGTTGCCTCCACTTGTGCTTCTGGAGGCCAAGCTCCGCATCACCACCCCCATGCCCTAGACACTGTGCCACACGGGCTGCCATTGCCGTTGCCTTCGTCTCTCCGTGCATGTCGCTGCAAGCTATCGAGATCCGAATATGCAAATCCGGACTCTCTATGTATACCACACTAGTCTAGGATCACGTTAGTGTACACAGTTTAACATAGATGAAATATCGACCATATGCACGACAAAATACAAGATAAACTCAAATATCAATCATTGTTAGAGTACAACCTTATGGCTAAGCTTATAACTTATTAGTCTGAAGGACTTAAAATCTAGCAGTGAAAAATGGAAATAAGCATAAAAACCATTCGACATGCCCACAGGTAATCGACTGGGAAGCGAAGGCCTAATCCGTGAAGTTATCGAAGTATCCTCCCTCTAGTACCTTCTACTGGTATAGCTCCTCCTCAACTGAGCAACAGTGGGTATAAAATCGTGAGTACATTAGTACTCAGCAAGTCATTTATAACAAATAAGTACAATATAATATGCAAGACTTACCAATGGAGGGTTGAAAATGTTAATTTGCAGGAAGCAATACTTTAAAGTAAATACGATAGATAGATTGAAAACAACTTTAGAAAAAATTGATAATAAGTAATTAATCAACGGAATTGAATAAACCACTTATGAACATCCAATTCACAAGCTAAACCAATAGTGAACTAACCAATCACTTTTCAAAGATAACCGACCAAGTTTTTATGAAAATTCTATCCCTCGTGTGAAATCACCGAGCATTATCTATAACCGGACAAGAGCCATTGGGGTCCGCAACTTTAGCTGCAAGAAGCTGCAAAACTTGCTTTCCTTTGTAGAGATCCCTCTGGTTGCCAATCAGGTAGATATTTGCTTTGCAATGTTGGAAAATCAGTGTCACAGCCTAGCAGTGAGTTGCATCCACCAACCTGTTTACCAAAAAGCTTAAATTAATAAAAAAGTGAGCAATATACTTCAACACCTTATGTGGCAGAAAACTAAATTAGCATCGAATGTACCACTTGATAATTTTTCGTTTTTAATTTTTTATAAAAACATTCCGGCAATTTCTAGGCTACATGCTATTCTTTTTTCAGTTTTTTTGCATCATCCTTTAACAGGGGCTAGCCATATCCTGTGTACCATCATTGCCTATCCTCTCTAAAATGACTAAATCAAGATTGTGTTGTAAATATGGAAAATATTTTAATTTTAAGTTTTACTAGAAGATAAATACAATAAAAGACTAGTAATATAACAAATAAATCTAACATTATGCTAGTCATTATACTTTAGAAAATACACAAGAAAAATTTTATAATAAAATCAATCGATTGCACTAACAACTTACTGTTGGGATTTATAAAGAACATGAAGCAGTGCAGACTCAATGCATTGCAGAACGTAGATGAAGCCACTACTACAGAAATCATCATCACAGACGGTTCAAAAATGTCATCATAGACGGTTTTCTGAACGGTCTGAATTTATGGGTCAGTGATAATCGAAGGTTATCACAGAGAATTTGTAAGCCGTCTGCGATAAATACAATACAGACAGTTTGTAACTAGAACTGTCTGTAAAAAACACTATCACAAATGGTTTTATATATAGAACCGTCCGTGATGTGTGAGCATCACAGACGGTTCTACATATAGAACCATCTGTGATGGCAAAATATCACAGATGGTTCTATATATAGATATCACAGATAGTTTTTACTTAAAAACCATATGTGATTATAGATATCACAGACGGTTTTTACTTAAAAATCGTCTGTGATATACTTTTCTACCCCTAAAACTATTTCTGTTTATTGGCTAGCATCAGGAAATGCTAGCCATGCCATCTGAAACAAGCAGATAAACATGTACATGTATACATCCAATTCACATTTCAATTCATTTCACAAACATAAAACATCCAATTCACATCTCAATTCATTTCATAAACATAAAACATCCATTTCACAAATCAATTAATTGATATGAAATAAAATATCCATTAACAAATATATAATTACAAAAGATGTACATTGCATTTGCACTTAGAAGGTAACATTGCATTTTTTATTGCTCAATCACTATCCAAGTATTGCTTGTGCAGCCTGACAAGTTCGTTGATTATTGATCTGTTCTTTTCATGAGACCTCGATTCCGGAGTGATAGAGCAAAAAAAATTATTCTATGTTATGGAACTCTCCATATGATTTTATGACTCCAGACACCAAAAAGTATTAGCACTCTCCTCGAATTTGTGCAAGGTCGGGCTGTTGCAACGCAGTTGTAAGGATGGGCATAGCCTGTCGATAGGAATATCAATATGCGTACATATATAAATTGATAAGTATGAAATAATTATAGGAAGATTGACAAACCTTAGGATTGGTGATCTTCGAGAAATCGAGTAGTAGTCTCAAATGGTGGCAAACGTAGAATCCACACGTGTTGCCCGGCGGCTGTTGGTGGCACTGCAAAAAATAGAATGTGTTAAATCAAGAGGCATTACTACCAACTATTGCATATGATTAATTAATGTGTACTAGCGAATACTGTAAATTTTCGAACATGTTTCAGGCTGTTGGTCCATTCCGTCAAGCCACATGCTATTGCAACGTATCTGGCGAACGACCTATGTGACTCAAAAAAATTAACCTTAGTCATTCGAAAGGAAATAAAGAGTACAATATAGTTATGTATGGAGAAAATGTACTTACCTATTGATTAATTAGCCGATAACTGTGTAGTCGGTTTTTTTCTTACTTAGGGAATCAAGGTATATTGCCTTGTTCCATTTTGGTACAATTACTATTAAAATTCAGTGGAACCCCTGATTGTAGGGCATAAGTATATATTCCTTATCATGGTAAGCCAGCAGTGCTGCTGTAATGTACCTCTCGACGAAGGATGCATCCTCGTTGATGGTATACATGGCGATCAAGTGTGGGTCTACGAAACTAACCGATGATTTGGATGATCTAGTTTCAGTCACCATGTGTCTATATATATACACACAAAAGCAACAAATTATATATAACATTTATCGGTATGACGTGAACGGAGACTGTGATTGTATACACTTACAGCGTCCAGTATCGAATGAGTGAGGCGTCGAGATCGTTGAGTATGAAAAGATCAAATAAATCTTCAAAGGTCACCACAAAGACACAATCATGAATGTTGTGCTGTAAATGATACGGCCTGAATTTGATAGTGATACCTAAGCACCATTCTTCCTATGGCTTATTGGCCTGTTCTATATACCAAGAGTGTAATTTTTGGCAACTAAATCCTAGGGTTAGGATGCGCTCTACTGGGACGATCAGCGGCTCACCAAGCATGAACTTGTGGGCCAATGGCAAGTACGGGATATCATCATCGGTCTTCTTTGATTTGCCCCTGCTTCCTCGGCTGTAGGTCGACTTCATGGCAGTTGACTGTAAAGGTAGCATCAGTGCAAGTTGTTGCATCGGGAATAGCACCCATTTACATGACACCGGTGTAGGTAGCGGTGGTGGAGATAGGCCTTATGGAGATGGCACCAGTGCATGTAGCTCTGGTTCGGATTGCCCTTATGGACCTACCACCGGTGAAGAAGCCTCCAGGCAGATGTCACTTTTGGGCCACCGGATGAATGTTCCAATGGTTTGCCCTAGAGTCACGAGCTCGTCGTTGGGGGCTTCGGTAGTGGGACAATCTCGAAATTGGGATGCACACCATCCACATGAACTTTTTCGAAGCCTGGTGCTAAAGGTGCACAGTGCATCATGGCCCCGTGAGCAGACGGATATGCCTAGCCCCAAGCAGCGCACACGGGAACGAAGGCATATCTCACTTGGAGCTTGCACTTCGTAGGCTCCTACATAACGATATAAAATTAGCTACTTCAATAGGTCTATTAATAGATCGAAGCATTCCAGAGATAATAATTATTACCAAGATGTTGTCCACAGGAAATCTGGCCTTGCTTTCCGTCGTAGGATTGGACGTGTAGCTACTTCGACGGTTGGGGGGCTGGCTAGCACAGGAGCGGCGGCGGCGGCCTGCTGGTTTTCTATAAATCTTCGCATCTCATCTCTGATGTAATCAGCCAACTCCTCTCTAAGAGATGCCTTCATCACCTCTCGTAGCTGTGCCTCACGCTCGGTTTTGGTTCTCTTCCTACTCCGATACAATTCAGAGTTATCTGAGAAACCATGTTTCCAAGGAACATAAAGACCAAGGCCTCTCGTACAACCTAGGTGCTCCTTGTTTCCTAAGGCCGCGGAGAGTATATCTCTCTCCCTACTTGCCTAGAAGGATCCTTGGGAAGATTCTGCACTCAGTGCATCCTGCAAGAGCCCAACATATCATTTCACTTCCTACGAAGTTGTGGAGTAATTACAAGCTACGTAGTTAGATATCTTACCAGGGGTGGGACACTTCCTGGTCTGCAGGGTTCCAGAAGGAAATGTCCCCTGACGACGTGGTAGATGACCTCGCTCTAATCCAATTTTGAGCGTGCTCATTTGGGATCGTGGCAAATGGTGGGGTGGTGTCCCGTAGGATTGCCTATTCATCCTCCAGCCTCCACTGCAGGATTTTACCCGCATACCCAGTTGTTCCGAGTCTGTGGAGGTGTGTGTTTTTTGCTTGGAGGGCCTTGTGCGCTGCACTTGCACTTCTAAAATCTTCGGTCGTCTTCATCGCCTTAAACTCTTCTCATTGTGGTTTCAGAAATGGATACTTATGAAAGGGCGTTCGATCGTTCTCCACAAACCGCTTGACAAGCACGCTCTTGAAGTTCTTCTATGCTTTGCACGCCTCTAGGAAGGCATGTCGTTGCACGAAGTCGTGGTATTCTTCTGAGATCTCGAACGATGCAAAAATCTCTGTCAGCAGGCTAGTTGCACAAGAAATATTCTTGGCCGTCTCACAACAGATATCAATCTTATATATATATATATATATATATATATATATATATATATATATATATATATATATATATATATATATATATATATATATATATATATATAGCATTGTAGATTAGACCTTGAGCTTTATTTTCAAACTTAGCTATTAAAGTAAGCAATTAGACCATGAACCAAATGCTATAACTAGTATGTGATCTCCTTTTAATCAATCTACTGATTTCATTAAGTATGATGATCAATGCGTATGTAACTAGTTTCGTCATGTTGTTCATCATCGACCTTTATGTCATTTTCAAAAGGAGGTAACTCATCAAATTGATTGTATTCGTCCTCGTCCACTACATTTTCTACTTCGACAATTCTCCTTTTCCATGAAGAACTACATGTCACTTCTTATTTGCCGGGTCGGTTACATAGAAAACTTGAACAACTTGGTTAGCGAGTACGAATGGTTCATCATTGTATCCAACATGTTTGAGGTCCACGGTAGTGACACCGTACTTGTCAACCTTCACCTGTGAGAGATGCACCCAATGGCACCGAAATAAGGGGATCTTGAAAACCACGTAGTCGAGCTCCTAAATCTCTTCTATGAACCCATAGTACGAGTTTCTCAACCCATTGGTACTAAACGCATCTATGCGGACACCGCTATTCTAGTTAGTGCTCTTTACATCCTGAGCCTTTGTATAGAATATTTACCCATTTATATCATATCCTTGCCATGTCACAACTGTAAATGTTGGCCTTTTTTGTCAACCATGTCAGCACCTCACTTAGCAACCTCTTAGCAATTTACTCCTTTAACCATTGGTTGAACCGACTGTTGTGTTGTCTCATGATCCAAACATCCGGCCGCTCCAGATTCTATTACTGAAGCACATCCTTATGCTGGTCAACATAAGAGGGCCACTTCAGTCATATGTTGCAAGGCCGTGAAATGGGCTTGAGCATACGCGTCTATATCTGGAGTGATTGCTTTCCTTCCTATAGTTTCAATATCCTTGAGCCTCCCCTCATGACGAGATTGAGACACACCTATCGGTTTAATCTGAGCCATATAATCGACACAAAATTCAATGACCTCTTCGCTTGCATAACCTTCGACGATGCTACCCGCCGGTCGAGATCAATTTCGTACATAGGACTTGAGAATTCCCATGAACCTCTCAAATGGATATACACTACATAGGAATACAGGTCCGCATATTTTTATCTCCCACACAATGTGAACAATGAGATGGAGCACGATATCGAAAAACGAAGGAGAAAAATACATCTCAAGATGACATAGAGTCATCACCACCTCATTCTGCAGAGCATCTAATCCTTCGGGATCGATAACTTTCTGAGCAATTGTGTTAAAGAAATAACACAGCCTCATGATTATCTCTCAGACTTTGATCGACAAAATATTTCTAATTGCAATAGGGAGTATCTGTATCATTAGCACATGACAATTACGAGTCTTCATGCCATTTAACTTCAAATCTTGCATCGAAACAAGTTTCTTCATATTGCCGGAGTAACCAGACAGAACTTTGATACTATGCAAGCATTGGCACAGTTCTGTTTTCTCGGTCTTGAACAATTGTAACACATAGGAGGAAGGTACGTTCGTCCATTATTTATTTCTGTTGGTACTAACTCAGGCCTAATATCCATATCAGCCAAGTCAAGCCGTGCTTTGACACCGTCCTTTGTTTTATCACAAATGTTCAGTAAGAGACCAATCAAGTTGTCACATACATTGTTCTCTACGAGCATGACGTCGATGTAGTACCAAACATCTAGGTACTCCCAATAAGGTAAGTCCCAAAATATTGATCTCTTCTTCCAGATGTTCTTCTCATGAGCTCTCAATTTACGTCCCTTTCTAAGGACAACATCTAAATCCTTAAACATATTATAAACCTCTTTTCCGTTTAAATGCTTTGGGGCTGAACCGTCCTCTTTCTCTCCGTCAAATTGTTTCTTCATCTTGCGGTATGGGTGAACCCTCCGAAGGAACCGACGGTGACGCATGTACACGGTTTTGCATGACTATTTTAGCCACACACTCTCGGTACCATTTAAGCGGTGAGTACAAACTTTGACACCTTTTATACTCTGGCCCGACAGGTTAGTAAGGGCAGGATAATCATTTATGGTGCAGAACAACAAGGAGCGCAAAGTGAAGTTCAGTATCACAGACGGTTCATCGGTAAGAACCATCTGTGATACTCATTTTTCCCGCCACCAACAACACAGATGGTTTCCAAATTAAAACCGTCTATAATAGTGTACATCACAGTCGGTTTCACAAAATCGTCTGTGATTTGGCATCTACTTTTAGTGTTTCTATAATAGTGAGCAGAGCAGGAGTAGTCGTGTGTGTTGCGCTACCCACAAACCTTATTGCCACCCGTGCAGGTACTCTCTGTGGCAATGGCTCAGATATAGCCATTTTTCCTCCTTCTCAGTGCACACCAAGAAAAATGTCCGAAGAGATTCGGTTACTCAATACTTAGTATAAATTTACTAGAGAATAAGAAGATAATATGAGAAAGAAATGGAGCAGTTTAGTTTACCAAGTCTAGATGTCTCCATATCTTTTATAAATGTGCTAATTTCTCTCCAATAACTAACATCACTAAAATGAAATAATCCAGTAGTAACTGCTACATTATTCACTGGTAACTATAATATTCAAACCAAATAATAGTAATTAAAGAGTCTCATGACTAGTTAAAAGGAAAAGATTACGGCATGGTTCAACAAAATAAAGGGTGGATTTAAAGTGCTAGGAGATGCACTATGACATGGCATGATTGCTCGTCACAAGTTACACAATTTTTTGTATGAAAATACGCGAATACGTGCGCGCGATTTGGCCAACATCCTCTTCATGCTATCCCCATGTCATATGTCACATGTTTAAGAGTGGCAATGACTCTACCTAATAAATTGATTTCCCTTCACTTGGTTATATAATATGATACTAAATTATGTATACTATGAAACTTTTTAAAGGAAATGGGTTGGGCCAATTTCCAACTGATTCTATGTTATGTCAAATTCTAGACGGTATACCCTTTTTGCCGTTCAACGCTGACGGTATTAGCTGACATGCATATTTTCACTATCTCCTTTTGGCCTCTCATTTGCACACGTTTTCATTGCGAGTGCAGGTTGAGGTGAATCCCCGTTGCCAGCAGAAGAAGCTGAGGGAGCTTTGCAAGGAGAAAAGGATTCAGCTCTGCGCCTACTCTCCGTTGGGAGCGAAGGGCACGCCATGGGCCAACGACTGTGCAATGGACTGCCCTGTGCTCAAACAGATAGCCCATGATATGGGCAAGAGCGGTTGCCCGGGTAAATAATGTCATTTTGGACATATTTGACTATTGGTTCATTACAGTGTCGTCACTGAGAGGTCTAAATTTTGAGACACATCTAGCTACCGTAGCGTTTTACTGGGGAAAAAAGTTCTCCGTTCCCCAGATCGCGAGCGTGACGAAGTCGGGTACGACGCTCGGGGCGGTGGCTCGTCTAGCACGTGTTGTGACATGTCACAAGTAAAATGTTACAATTGTGACTATATGGGGTATTTCTCTAGGAACTGCTGCAAGCCCCACTGTGAGCGTAAGAAGGAGGTGCACCTGACACGTATGCAAGATGAAGAACCCACATTGCTCATAGTCGAGTACTGCGAGCTGTCAAATGCCGACAGGGAGGTCCAGCAACAGTCAGTGCTCCTCAATGAGGAGAAGGTGCACTAGTGCACATCTGCAGCAAGGGAACTGTCATGTTCTAGTGCCGAAATGGGGAGCATCGGCTTCTCACAAAGGTATACTTCATCCCGCATCTCCGTAGCAACATCATTTCAATTGGGTTTGACCGTGAGTGAAAATTCCTGGCACAGGTGAATCGAACCAGAAACTGGCTTTACACTCTGAAGCTAAACCTTTCTAGTACTGTATGCTTGCTCACGCGCATAGAAGATGTGGCATGGCTGTGGCATGGACACTATGGACACCTTAATTTCTAAGCCTTACGGAACCTGGCGCTGAAGGGAATGGCTGCTAGGGTTCCGCTGTTTGATCACGTCGGGCAGTTCTGTGATGGGTGCGCTCTCGGCAAGCAACACCGAGCCGTGTTCCCGCAGGCCACGACATACCACCCCAAGCGCCCACTAGAGTTGGTGCATAGTGATTTGTGCGGACCAATCATATCGGTGACGGCTGGAGGTAATAAGTTTTTCCTTTTGATTGATGATCATAGTAGATATATATGGCTCGAGGTGCTCAGGTCTAAAGACGAGGCATTCAAATTTTTCAAGAAGATCAAGACCCTAACAGAAACTGAGCACGGTGGCAAGCTCATGGCATTATGCTCGGACCGTGGTGGGGAGTTCAACTCTGCCGAGTTCCACGAATACTACGATGAGCTTAGCATCAAGCACCATAACAATTCACCATATTTGCCATAGCAGAATGGGGTCATCGAGCGCCGCAACTAGACTACGGTGGAGATGGCACGCTATCTATTGAAGACAATGGGTGTGTTGGTGATGTTTTGGGGCGAAGCAGTGAAAACTGCAGTCTACATCCTCAACAGGGCACCGACATGGAGTCTCAACAACAAGACACCGTATGAGGCGTGGCATAAGAGAAAGCCACAAGTGCACCATCTCCAATTCTTTTGGGTGCATTGCACACGTCGGGAACATTGGGCCAAGTATGAATAAGCTGGCGGACTACTCGACGCCGATGGTGTTCATCGGCTATGAAGAAGGAGCAAAGGCATACAGAGTGTACAATCCAGCGACAAAGAAGCTTCATGTGACTCACGATGTTATGTTCGAGAAACAAAAGCAATGGGACTGGGAGTTAGGCGAATGCAATGCTGGACCATGCCCAGCTGCCACATTCACTATGACATACACCATGGAGCAAGGCGTCACAGATGTCGATACTAGAGAAGCAACAACATCGACAACCGAAGTATATTCAGTTGTACTGTAGGCGGTGAAGCCATAAATGACACCTCTACCGGCATCGAGTAGGCGACACCTCCAACCTATGATGATGTGCTCGACACCGACACTAAGCCACATCGCTACCAGGAGTTGTCGAACATCTATGACACTCCGGAGAAATTCCACGTTGAGCAGAGCAGGATTTGTTTTCTAGCTACAAAGGAGCCAGCCAACGTCAACCAAGTGCACAAAGAATCATGCTGGAAGCAGGCAATGGAAGTAGAGCTGACTGTCATCGATAACAATGGTACATGGGAGCTCGTCGTACTTTCAGCTGAACACAGGGCCATCAGGCTCAAATGGGTGTTCAAGGTTAAGACGAACCCTACAGACAAGGTGGTAAGGCACATGGTGCGTCTAGTCACTAAAAAGTACGCTTAGCGGCAGGGGTGGACTTTGATGAAGTCTTCACCCCGGTGGCATGAATGGAGACGGTGTGGCTCTTGCTGGCACTCGCTGTGGATAGAGGCTGGGAGGTGCACCACATGTACGTCAAGTTAGTGTTTTTGAATGGTGATCTAGCCGAGGAGGTCTGTGTACACCAACTGCTTCATTGACCCTAACAACGAGCACAGAGTGTTCAAGTTGCACAAAGCCTTGCACGGTCTTCGTCAGGCACCATAGGGATGGAACACCAAGTTGGACTCGTCGCTTGCCTTCCTTAGGTTTGAGTATAGCCCTCTAGAACATGCTGTGTACCGGAGGACCAGTGGCCTGTCATCACTGTTGGTAGGCATCTACGTCAATGACCCGATCATCACCGGCACTAGCATCGACAACATTGGCACGTTCAAAGACCAGATGCGCAACCTGTTCGAGATAAACGATCCCGGTTTCCTGAGCTACTACATGGGAATCGAGGTCAAGTAAGACACTGCCGAGATCACACTTTGCCAGAGTGCCTATGCTAGGATGATCTTGGAGTCATCTGGCTTGGTAGAATGCAATTCATGCCACACACTGATGGAGAATTGGTTGAAGCTGAGTAAGGACACTAGTGCTATTGTGGATGCAACACAGTACCGGAGTATTGTTGGATGTCTACGATACCTCTACAATATGAGGTTCGACAACACTTACACGGTAGGGATTGTGAGAATATTCATGGAGGCACCAGCTGCATCACATTGGGCAGCGGTGAAGCAGATCCTACGCTACTTTAGCGACACTATGAGCTACGGGTGTTGCTATAAGAAGGCAGGAACACAAGAGACTACACTGGTGGGGTTTAGTGACAATGACCTCGATGGTGACATTGACAATCGCAGAAGCACTACTAGGGTTGTGTTCTTTCTCGGCACGAGTGTGATCACTTGGACATCCTAGAAGTAGAAGGTTGTTGTGCTTTCGTCCTGTGAGGTGGAATACATCGTAGCGACAACGGTGGCATGCCAAGCTGTTTGGCTGAGTCGACTATATGGTGAGCTGGTCGGACAAGCACCGAAGATGATAAAGCTTTTGGTGAATAACAAGTTAGCCATCGCGCTAAGCAAGAACCCAGTGCATCAAGAACAGAGGAAACATATCAACACCCATTTTCATTTTATTCGTGAATGTATTGAAGATGGTAAGGTGGACATTGACCATGTTGGCACTGATGGAAAATTCGGCAATATACTCACCAAGACGCTTGGGCGAGTCAAGTTCATTGAGATGAGACAGAAGCTCAGCATCGTTGAGGTGAAGTTTGTGCAATAGGCTTAGGAGGTGATTTGTTGAACTTAAGCCCATTGCACTGCTTATTTGCATTTTACTTTGTCATAACTAGTGGCCTGAGACGTGCTCACGTTCACGTTGTGGCTGTAATTCTCGGTTAGATTATTAGTTAGTGGAGCTGTGGTTACGCTGGACGTGGGATGACACAGCTGAAGCGGATCATGACGTAAGAATAGGTAATAAGTTTTAGTTTTGCTTTGTATTTATATCATATAAATCAGAGAAGAAAACTGAAAAATGCTTCACAGTTTGAGCGCGGCACAAAAAACTCCATTATCTCATAGTCGTAAATCACTGTAGCAGTCGTAAAACTACTATAGTCGTGAGAGTAGTCGAGTGTGTCGTGATCGTGAACGAGTACTATGTACTCGTAGTCATTTGTGCCGTAGTCGTAAATGAGTACTAGGTATTCATAGTCGTGTGTGTGGTCATGTGTATTCCAACAAGGAAGGGGTGGAATAGTGATTTATATAGATAGAAGGAGAGAAGTAGATCCATTAGATCTTGACCCAGTGGTTCACACAATTTGACTTTTTGGGGGAAAAAACCGACTGACATACCTGTTACCCCATTTGTAAAATTTGTTTATTCTACTATCCCTTCATCATCTAATTAAACTTCCAAGTGAACTTTAATATGTCTACTCAACCACTTGCAAACTTCCGATTAATTGAATTGTAGGTATGCCTGAGGTGGGTTTATGAGCAAGGCGACCGCGTAATCGTCAAGAGTTTCAACGAGAAGAGGTTACGAGAGAACCTCGACATCTTCGACTGGGAGCTCACCCACGATGACCGCCGCAAGATCAGCACCCTTCCGGAGTCCACGGGTTGCTTCGATTTCTACGTCAGCGAGTCCGGGCCCTACAAAACTGCCGACGAGTTCTGCGACGGCGAGATCATCGTCGGCCAACCGAACATTATCACTATCGGTCCGACCAATTAATGAACTGGCGAAAAAGAATAAACTTCTGGTGCTTCTTTTTTTTTTTTTTTGCTTAGAGGACAAATAAACTTGTGTGCTTGGAAGAAGGTACCATGAGATGTTGGTATTGACTTCTGTTTACCGAAACTTATATGAATATCTGGTTTATCGAAATGGCTTCTTTACTTATCTCGTTCTCGTCTCGCTTCGATGATAGGGTAGAGGGTTAGAGGAGTATCAGAATCTCACACCTCTCGCTCCTATCTCGCTCCGACATCTCTCTCTCAATTTTTTCATAGCTTACCCCACTTTCTAAAAGTTACTTCTTTCTGTTACTACTATTTATTTTTAATCAAAAATCACCAGCCGCAACTAATACAAATACTCTATAGCTGCATACATATGGACCATTAATGTTAACCTAGCTATTTCACGGATGAATCAAACCATGCAAGGAATCACTAGCCTGTGACGTGACATATATGAACATACACTTATACTTCTTTTCGAAGGTTCACTTTTTTTAAGGGGACATGAACATACACCAAACCTGCTTGCTGACATTGCATTGCAGCAGCTAATCCATTATCTACTTAAAACTTACTAACTGAAAAATCTTGTATGCATCTATCGAAAGGAAAATTTCGTTTGAGTGCCATTAATTCCAAAATTTGCGAGCCGATAACACCAGATATCGTTCATTCTATATCCTATTCTGTATTTTTTCTATATCCTATTCTGTATTTTTTCTATATCGTTCATTCTATTTTTGAGTGCCATTAATTCCAAAATTTACGATCAGAGCAGATATTGTTCATTCTATATCCTATTCTGTATTTTTTCTTATAGTCAGAGTCGAACATGGATAACACCAGATACTCATTTCTCCATTCCACATTTGTTCCATAAGCCTTCGAACGATCGATCGGATGAAAATTATCCGCTTCTTTTGCATCCCTACACATAACATTGGACAGTAGTATACAATCAAAGCAAACATGGAGAGACTAATCGTCGAAGGAAGAGCACTCAGTATTCTCTGCCTATTTAGATGTGGCAATCCGCCTATATGTTATTTTATTCATAAGTAAAGTCACAACAGACTTCTTCATATCACTTAACATATGGGTATATACGAATAGATATCATTCATCCCATATCCTATTCCATATTTTTTTCTTCAGAATTGGAGTCAGACACAGATAATACCGGATACCCATTTACCCATTCCGTATTCGCTCTGTAAGCCTTTGATCGATCGGTTGAAAAGAAATTATTCACTCCATTTGTATCCATAGTTGTGAGCATGAAAAGTTATGTGAGCGAGACACTAGCAGTATTTTACTAAATCTCAAAACTTGCTACGAGGTGCTATGCATGTAGTTAAAAACCTCTCTATTAAATGAAGCAAATAAATATATAGATACTGCAAAACTGTAATAGCAGAGGGAAAAAAGGGTTAGGGGTGGTTGGGCTAGGCCCAAACTCTCGCTGGCCCATGCCACCCCCTTTTAGGGATGCCAGGGGCAGCAACCTTAGCTGCCATTCCCCCATTGCCTATGTGTGCCCCCGCCTCCACTCCCGACTCCCTCTGTGCATCTATGTTGCACCTCACCATCCGCACATCGACGCTGCCTCCACTCGTGTTGCCGAAGGCCAAGCTCCGCATCACCACCCCCATCCCTAGCCACTGTGCCACACAGGCCGCCATTGCCATTGCCTCCGTCTCTCCATGTGCGCCGCTGCAAGCTACCGACACTGCCCCTCCATGCACCCACAATAGGCTATAGTTGCCCTTCAGCATCAATGCTACTATCAGCATGTTGTCGCCTCTGCCTCCTCTGCTCCCACCACTGCCCCTCTCTATGAGCCACTGCCAACAGGCACCTCCTAGGAAGGAGGAGGAGGGAGGAGAGAGGAGTTGGCCGTGAGAGGGAGAGGAGCCAGTCAGGAGAGAAGAGAGGATGTTTGTAATATCCTAAATTTCAGAGCCTTTTTGAATCTTTTAAAATAAAATTCATCATTTGGATTTTTCTAGAATTAATTAAAGCTTAGATTGATTTTCTATAAATTAAAAGGATTTAATATGACTAAAGTAAACATCAAATAAAAGAATTAAAGCTTGTTCGGTTCCTTGTGTTGCAAGGAATTTTTTTGTATTTTCTTAGATTTTCTGGATTTATTTGCTATTTTCTAGATCTCACATTAATTTCTTCCAATTTCCAAAATTGAAAAAACCCCCAAAACCCTCCCGCACCGATCGGACCAGTTCCATCGGCCGCTACCACGTGTCAGCCATCCATCGCACGCTACACACCCCGAGCCGTTCGATTGGCCATCTCGTTTGGCCGGTCCGAGCGCATGGCGCTGCTCATCTTAGCTTTCTCTCGCCGCCGTCCTATTCCAAGTTGTGCCACGTGTCGTGCATCCATCGGGACATGTACTGTTCATCTTCCTCGTCATAGACAGGTCGTGTTTGTTTGGGACTTCGCCTTGGCATCTGCGTCGTCTCCATCATGGAGTCTTGCCCATATGTGCCTTAGACACTCTCGGCATCTGTGCTTAAAAGGAGGAGTCGTGGCCTAGTTTCCGCACACTGAGCTGTCTCCTCGATCCACCCTGCGCCATTGGCCTCTTCGCCGGAGTTGCGTTGCCTACGCCCTCTCATCGGTCCTCACCGTTGTTTCATCTAAGCCAAACCATTCATCTTTGCCTTCAATCGTCACTGTCGATCTCCCACCGGACGTCGTCGCCCAGCCAAACTTCACCACTGCCACCGGTGAGTCTCCGCGTCACTCTGCCCCACCGTACCATCTTGCCAGCCAAACCTTGCTGCCTCACCTCGCCCATTTAGTCACCCATTGCTTCGCCTCCCATAGCCAACTGCCGAGCGACGCATGTCATCATTGTTCGGACCGTCCAAATGTCTTCACGCCTCTGGACCATTCAATCGTCATTGAACTGTCCGATCATCATCGTTTGGACTGTCCGGTTGTTATCACTCCTCAGCCATCTGGTCATCAGACCGTCTAAACATCCTCACTGCTCAGTTGCTCGATCATCTTCATTGTTCGGACCGTTCGATCATCGCCAGCCCAGCTGAGTTAGCCGTCCACACCAGTTGCCACCTCAGCCCAAATCCTACATGGTCGCCACGTGTTAGCCACGTTAGTGCCACATCAGCTCCCGAGTCAACCTGAGTGCCACGTCAGCATGCCATGTGTCAGAGCCATGTCAACATACCACATCAGCGCTAGTGCACACGTGTCTTGTCACATCACCAACACATCAACCCTAGATGCTTAATCAGCAGCCACGTCATCCAGCCTAGCTGCATGCACTGTTTTATAAGCTGAGTCCACCGTAGAGTAGCCTTTTCGTGTACCGAGTCCACAACACAGTAGAATTATCTAATTTCTACTATTTTCTTTAGATTAAATTTTCCAAGAGCTCATTCTCTTCTATCCTAACTCCGATTGACCCCATTATTTTTTTCTAAATTCATCTAAAATCGAGATCTGTCTGTTGGTTCTACTTTTGAAGCTTTTATAGTTTATTTAAATTTATTTAAATTTATTTTTATGCTTCGTTCGTTTTCTCTCTCGTTTGATTGCGTCTTCGAAGGAGCGAAAACACAACTGGAAGATCAAGAATTCATAACTGAGCAAGGCCAAGACAAGTTGTGTCCTTTAATCATGTTGAACGTAGTTTTCAATCTATTATTTAATTATTTTATTTTTAATTACCATGCATCGCTATTTTGTTATAAACCTTTGTATAAGGTAGCTATTGTCCAATTTGATTATTTTCATCTTGATAAGTTGATTGTTATAATACCATTATCACCATAGGATAGAAAATTATTTAGTAATACAATACTAGTTGTCATATAGCTTGCACGATTAATATGCTTAGCCATACTTATAGTCTCGTTGGGATTATCATCACATGAGAACAAATGTTTAATTTGATGTAATGAGATATTGAATCGTGGTCGGTGCCACCATTATAAAATTTGTATGCCATAACATTAGCATGTTATTGGTGTTGGTTATATAAACTTAGTTTTTACTTGAACGAGTGATCGTGTAGTAAAGGGAGAAGTGTGGATTCACTTCGAGGGATAGGAAAGTCTCGCTTAGGTAATGTTTAAGGATTTAATTTTTGTGCACTATTGATCTGAGCTTTATCATGCAAACCACATGTCTAGTATGGGATAGACCTAGCTGCTTAATTTGTGATATTTGAATTTTGATTTCGCTATTGAGTTGAATATGGTTGCTGATTTTCATGAGGCACAAGAGGGCAATTATCCACTAGGTGGTTAACCTACTCAACAACAAAACCTTAGCGGGCAAAATAAGTTATGATTGAGCATTGTAAAGGTCTTGTTGTGATTTTCTTTAGCATGGGGATGATCACATCATATGGGTACATTTGTGCAATCTTTGAAGAGTGTAAAACTATTTGAATAGTAGTGTCTCCGGTTATGGACAATGCTCGGTGATTTCACATGAAGGGTAGTGATTTCATAAAACTTGGGCTAGATAAATTTGGAAAGTAGATAGGTAATTCACTGGTGGTTTATTAAGTGGATGGTTAGTTCACTTATGGTTTATTCAATTCATTTAGTTATTTATTATCATTTTTCTTAAAGTTTACTTTCAATCTATTTATTGTATTTACTTTAAATTACTGGTTTCTGCAAAATAACCTTTTTAGCCATCCATTGGTAAGTCTTGCATATTATATTGCTTTTTTGTTAGAAATGACTTACTGAATACTAATGTACTCACGGCTTTATAATTACTATTACTCAGTTGAAAAGGAGGAACTATATCAGCAAGAGGTACCAGAAGGAGGATACTTCAATGACTTCATGGATTAGGACTTCGCTTTTCAATCGATTACCTGTGGGCATATTGAATGGCTACTATGCTTATTTGTATTTATCACTGCAAGTATCTTAAGCCCTTCAAGCTATTAATTGTAAGTTTGGCTGTAAAGTTATACTCTGAGAATTATTAATACTTGAGTCTTTTCCTTTATTAATCGTGTATATAGTCTATATTTTATCTATGTTTACACTGTGTGTACTAGCGTGATCCTGGACTAATACAATATACATGAAGAGTCTGAATTTGCATATTCGGGTCTCAATAGAGGTGGTATCAAAGCTATATCGACTGTAGGATGAAACCTTTATTTATATTTAATTGATTCTTTTGTTAGTATCTCGGCTAAGTGTTTGCTTAGTCTAGGTTTGCCATTAGAAATCCCTTTAGACAAGTTTACCTCTTATCTATGCTTTTCCCTCTCACCTTTTGAGGCTTGTGAAGTTAGTTCTCAACAATTGTGTTTCTTTTTAGAGCAGTGAAAGATGATTGATACCCGAAACTCAGTTGGTCGTAGTCAGATGAACCAAGGTCTAGGAAGTAGTACCGCAGATCCATCATCTCAGGGACTACAAGCAACCCCGATGGGATTGGATCCAGTTCTTAGTTAGCTCATGGCAGCTCAGACATAGTTGATACACACTATAATGCAAAATATAAATACCATGATGAATTGGTAGAATCAAGAGGCAGTTGCACCTCAGCTAGCTCGACAGTAATCCAAGTTTGCATAGCATAAGGACGAGACCGCCCACCTATTCCTAGTCTTTTGAGCCTTTGGAGGCAGATGATTGGATTCGTTTGGTTGAGAAGAAGCTGAACCTCGCTTAGTGCACTTATGGCAAGAAAGTGCTCTACGCCACCCATCTGTTGGAGGGAGCCACCACAGAGTGATGGGAGAACTACTACGCCACACATGAGGACCAAGACATCATCTCTTGGGCTGAGTTTACAGCAACATTTCATCATGCCCATATCCTGGATGGGGTGATGGAAATGAAGAAGGAGGAATTCCATGAGTTACAGCAAAAGAATATATCAGTATCTCAATAAATTTACTTGGCTAGCTCACTATGCACCAAAAGATGTCACCACTGATGATGCCCGTCAGAAGAGGTTCAAGAAAGGATTAAATCCAGCACCCAAAGTTTAAGTGGTGGAAAATGATTATATCAGTTTTCAGGATATGGTGGATAAAGCAATGCTTATTGAAGAAAGTCACTATGAGTTGGAGGAATCTCGAAAGAAAAGGATGATGTAACAAAGATCTCAGCTACATCGATCCCAGAAGCTCATTTCAGCACATACCAGCCAACTTGAGTGCTACAGAAGCAGGATTTTGGACGCCAGCCCCAGTGCCACGTCAGTTCACATCCAGACCCCATCCTATCGGGTCGAGTAATCAACAATAGAGGAATATCAATCTTACAACATCCGTCACGTGTTTCAAGTTTCATTTCTATAGCATCCATCACTTGTTTCAAGTGTCACGAGTCAAGACACTACACCAACAAGTTCCCTCAGAGACAAGCCCTGATACTAGTCCATTTCAATCTGGGAGCCACACCAGATCAGACTCCTGCTTCAGGACCAACATGTAGATCGCCCCAAGTGTCAGGTTAAGCTAGTCGAGTGCCCCAGTCAGTTGTGTGAGGTCAAGTGAACCATTCACTATAGAGGAGGCTCAAGTATCGTCAGATGTTGTGTTCAGTAAATTCCTAGTAAATTCAGTCCCTGCTACAGTTTTGTTTGATTCTAGAGCTTTGCATTCATTTGTTTATCAGAGTTTTACCTCAAAGCAATGGTTAAAAACTGTTGTGCTTGGATGCTGGACCCCAGAGCAATGACTCCTGGATACTCTGTGTAAATTGAACTAGTCTAGGATCAAGCTAGTGCACAAAGTGAATAATAAAGATTCATATCATGCACAATAATATTTATGCATTAACTAAATATGGGCCCAATGACCAAAGTTTACATCAATGGTTCATAAAACTAAAATTAAATATAAGCAGCGAAAGAAAATCAATAAAGCAGCAGTACATTCTGCCTGCCCACAGGCGAATGACTGTAAGACGTGGCATACTCGTCGTTATCCTCACCAAAGTTGATGAAATCCTTCTTTGAAAACAGTGAATGAAGTAATATGAGTACATAAAATACTCCATAAGTTACATTAGGAGGTTTAACAGAGTTCATACACGCATAAGGATTGACAATGAAAGACATAACATGGTTAATTAAGCGTAAAGTAGAATTTAAGTAAATACCGCAAATAGAATCAAAGTTGAATTTGATACATAGATAGAAATAGCAATTTAATAAAATAATATCATTAGTGCAGGCTTCAATCAAATACTAACCTATCCACAGATATCACACCTGGTCCATCTTTTCCAAAAGATCTCATACAGATTCCATCCATCCATATGCTTTTTCAACTCTCCTATGGATTCCATTCATGCATGAGCCTTTTCATAAACCATTTTGAAAACCAAAATCTAATCCGTGAAAAACTTTACCCAGCTTGCTCATGACTGTGGACACGGCAATCCAGGATAGTTTTATACTCTGTAGAGATTGTACAACTTTACGCACAAGATATGGTTATCTCATATTGTTGGCCATTACACGCTTTCATAGGCGTGCGACTAAGAAAATTATAACAAGGTCTTTACAATTCGAAGCCTCCAACCTAGTCAAGCTAACACTAAGTTTCACCCTGGTTGAGCCAAGTGAGGCTTCTGATGGCCTAAGCCATGCTTATTTTCAATCTATAGCGAGACTCAGGTTAGGACCTGCAAAGTAGTCAGCCAGGAGTATCCTATACCAGCCTTGTGGTAGTACAATGTGACTTTATGTAGTAGTTAACAAATGGTCTTTGACTTGTGTCGGGATCCGGAACAACAACTCCAAGTCGCTCTGTGTAAATCGCACTATCTTAGGAAAAGCTAGTGCACATAGTTTCAACAGTGATACATATCATGCATAACAACCATAAAATATTATTAAGCATAGGTACATGCCTTATGGCCATGTTTTACAATAAGAGGGCTCATGGCCAACTGAAATAAAGCAGCGAAAAAATTTAAATAGTAGAAGAACAGCCTATCCTGCCTGCCCACAGGCGAATTACTGTAAGACGCGGCCTACTCGTCAAGGTTCTCACCGAAGTCGTCGGAGTCATACTCTGGCAACAAATTTAAGCAAGGTGAGCACTTTAAAGTACTCTACAAGTTACACCAGGGAATATAACAGAATGAATGCATGCATAAGGAATTTCAAAGGAAGGCTTAATATGGTTAATTGTGCGGGAAAGCAATACTGAATTTAAATACAAAAACATAAGTACAAAAGCTGAATTTTAATATGTCATAAGAAACAATATTTTAACAAAGTATTATTGTTAGCGTAGACTCCAACCTACACTAACCTAACCACGGGTCTCCCATCCGGACCATTGTCAAAACCAATGTTGTTTGTCCAAAACCATATTTTATAAAAACTAAGTCTAATCTGTGAAAACTCTACTCAGCATGTCCATGACCGTGGACACGGCTATCCAAGATAGATTAAAACTTTGCAGAGGTGTACAACTTTACCCACAAGATGTGTTCTCCCTCTTGAGCCACGCGATTATCACACTGCCTTAGGTGTGCGGCGGGGAGTTCACGACAAGGCCGTTACAATGCTTCATAGCTAAAATAGTTACGCCGCCACTAAGATTTCACTACAACTTGAATCCACAAGTTGGAGCCCCCTCTTGTGCCATGTGAGACTTCTCGCGGTCTACTCCACACTCACATTTAGCCTATAGCGTATGTATGTTTGGAATGTTACAAATTACTTAGCCAGCTCCATCCCATACCGGACTTGTGCTTGTACGAGGCGACTTCGTAAAATAGTTCACAAAAATGGTCCTTAACTTGACTTAGGTTCAACCACATACCCACGTGCTCGACAATCAACTACATGTCACCAAACACGTAGCATGTTGGCACATCACCACCTAACCAATAGCCTAAGTCCAAACCAAAGTTTTCTATTTTTATTTTTAAACCATTTCATAACCTATCCTTGACTCACCGAAGTCAAGAATGCATTTTTAAGAATCATCATTTTATGTGAAATAGGTTATCCCACCTAAAATCATTCTACGCACGGCTAAGAAATTTACTAAAAATTTTCTAGTTAATACTATTGTACCAACTAGTTTTCAGCTAGGTGATAAGGCATATGAAATCGAGGTCAAATTGGCCATACACAGAGGAACATGGGCGTAACTAAAGTTTAAATCATCTTTAAATTAGATTTGAATAAAATTACGCATGCATATATAGTAAAACAACATAAAAAATTTAAAATAGTTGGAATAACATGGTCGAAAAGTGTAACTTGCCTTGCTCGAAGTCTTGCTGCGAAAAGTCGTCGAATTCAAACTCTCCCGAATCGTCAAAATCTATACACGAAGAACCAATTCAAATTAAAAAACAAAATTCAAAAATTCAAAAAGAGGCCAGAAATGGATAGTTCATGATTTTAGGAAATGTAGAAATTTGAACGGGTCCAATTGGAGTTAAAATGAAGAAATACGGGCTCCCGAAAGATTAAATACAAAGAAAAAGGAAAAGACTGATTTATGGAATTATTTTTATACCGAAAAGACATTTATGACGTCAGCAGACAAATAACAGCACCTTAATTCTCTTTCAGCCGAATTATTTTTCTACGGAATAATCGGATTTGTGACATCAGCATGACGTCAGCCCTGTCATTTTAAAATCGGATTTGACACTGACGTGGCTCGTCGGCCGTCTGTGGCACACGGGGCCCTAGGGTTGCCGGCGAACCCATGGGCGGTGGCACCGGCCGAGGGTACTAAGAGGTAGAGGGGAGAGCGGGGAGCACGTGAGTAACTTCCGCGGGGTTTGAGCATGATCGGAGCGTGCTGATGGCGGCGAGGAGCGGCGGCGGAGGGAGGCCGTCGGCGGCGAGGCAGTTCCGGCAGCGGAAGAACTCAGGGAAGAGGTGTCCGATGACCGTTGAGGCACGGGGAAGGTGATGACGGCGTCAGCAAGGTGCAAAGGGGACCGGACTCGCCACAATCTCTCGCCGGAGCTTCGCCAACGTTCGAAAAGAAGGTGGCACGGTGCGGCGGGTGCTCGGGCACTAAGGGGGGAAATCAGAAGAGGTGAAAAGGGCGGCGTGGAGGGGGTCCTCGGACAGGGGTTTTTATAGGCCGAGGTGCAGTAACGGATGGGGGCGTCGTCGCTGGAGCGAAACGGCCGTGGAGCTTCAATGCGCTGGCTTAATTGGGGTTTAAAAGGGGAAATAAACCGTTGATTAAGTGAGATGTACACAGGGGAGTAGTGCGGGCGGGAGAGAAGGAAGGAAACTGAAAATTTAAAAGCTTCGGTTGAAGCGTTAGGCAACAAGTGTTAGCTCGAGGGTATTTCAGTTTTAATTTCTTTTCAAGATTTTTCATAAAAGCTTAGGGGGCTATAAAATTCTTGGAAAAATACCAAATAAATTTTAAAAATTTCAGAAAAATTCAGAGAACCCTCTGGAACCTTTCTAGACTTAAATTTTTTTTAACTTTTGATAGCCTCTAGTTTTTGTAAAAAACCCAAAATAACTTTAAAAGTGGGTTTTCAAATTCTAGAAAATCCTAAAAATTATTATAAATTCAGAAATGACTTAAGGAAAATGTAATGAGTTTATTTTGACCTTTATAAAATGAATAATTTAATTTTTCTCACTTCAAGGTTTGAAATAAAATCCAGAAAGTCCCAATAGACTCTAATAAATCACATAAAATAGAACAAAAAATTTTGGGATGTTACAACTTGGCTTAATCCACATACCCCTTGTGCCTGACAATCAACATGGTGTCACTAAACAACAGTTCACGTCAGCACCCACTATTTAACCATTAGCCTAGGTCCAAGTCAAGTTTTATATTTTATTTTGAAATATTTCATATACCCCATTAACTCACCGAAGTCAAGAATACAATAACTAACAGAGAGCAACTCCATTGTTTGACTATGGCACCAGTGAGAGAAGGCATGAAAGATGAAGCCAATTAGCCAAATAGATTGCTAGAGACTCAAGGAACACATAGAAAGTGACGGTACATCAAACGGACCACGGTGACGATGTGAGCGGCGACAACGACATGGGTAGGAGAGAGGAATAATACCTGAGCATAGAACAAGGAGAAGTAAGGTAAGCATGTCCTAGAATGCGGTGTAGTGAAACTAGAGAAATTATCAGCTAAGCCAAAAACTCACAGGAGGCTACGCATTCGTCGTTTGAATGACGACGGTAGAGAAAAAGGAAAAACTTGATATGTTGGTGTTTGGTGAAGCAAATCCAAAATCATCTGGAAGGTAGCTACTTAGGATGGTTTGGCATATTTTGACGTGAAAGGATCAGAGAAAACATTACCAGATATATGGGAATGCGAAGTGCCATAGGTGGACATGGCTAGGTGTCAGAGGCAAAAATTTATGGAAGATTTTTGGAGAAAAGGAGGGAAGCACGACATAGAACACGATAAGGCAAGTCTTATAGAGGTGATGGCATAGGATAAAATTCATCAGAGGCGACAAATCGATGTTGGGAAGTCGAAAACGGCTGTTTCCATAAAAAGCTCAATTTCTGTCGATTGGCTCTATGAAAAATTAAATAAAAATAGTGGATGAATTGCTTAGAGGCTAGCACACGATATGATGTAAACAAAAATAGAAAACTTATGGAAAAAGTAGGATATGCGAAGAAACAGTTTTAGTGTCATAGCTTGACAAGGTTGCTGGTGACTTGGGGATCTTCAGGTGATAGTGATGGAAGCATGATGTAGAACACATTGAGGCGAACTCAACGGTGCAGATAGCTCGGCCAAAGGACTGACGAAAAGCAATGGAGAAGACCTTCGGCAGCCAGTAGGTTGATGTTGGCATTCTGGGCAAACGGAGAGGAGATAGCAGGTGGGTTTTGCAGCGAAATGAAAAGGAGAACATGGGGAACACAATGCTCACCTTGGTGGTGGTGGGACAGACACGGTCGACCGGCAGCAAAGAGAGAAACGGTAACGCGACTTGGCCCATAGTGGCGGTGAAGATTTGGTGAAAGCGAGGGGAGCACCACGTAGAACGCGCGAAGACAAAGCCGATGATGTGGTCAATAGTGGCAAGACTCCACTGTAGATGGTGCAAATGGCCGAGGAACAATGTTTGGACAGTGAAACAAAAATACCGATTGCGGCCAAGAGAAAGGGAAGGAGGATTTGAGATTTTTAGGGATGGATGAGGGAGAGAAGGGGCACACGGTGCTCTCTTTTATAGGGGCTGAGGAGGATAGAGGAGGGAGATCAAGCAATGATGTCAATTCGGGGTGACGGTTCATTCTCGTGTAAATGCACAAGAAGGAGGGGGGAAACGGCCGAGAATGGAGGAGTCTTGATGAGAGGGATTGGATGCACTTGATTGTGTGAAGAATCATAGAGAAAATAATCAGTTTTGAAAAGCTCAAAGGAGCTCTAATGGTGGCTTGCATTCGGGACAGAGATGACTGGAAGAAGAAAGGGAGTAGAGAGAAAAGAGAGAAAATGACAAAAAGAAAGAAAAAAGGAAAAAGAGAGAAAAAAAATCAAAAATTCAAGAAAAATAAAAAAACATTGGAACCTGAAAACACCAAATAAAATAATTTTGGATTTAATAAAAGTTTATTTTAATTATTTCAAATATTTTTATTTTTCTAGGATTAAATTAATCTAATAAATTGCAAATAAAGCGTAAAAATTTTAGAAAAAATTAGAGGTTTCTAAAGCTATTTTGGACTTAGAAAAATATTTCCAACTAAAAGTTGGATATTTTTTTATAAAATATTTGTTAAATAAAATAATAATTAATTTAGTTTAAGAAAAATAATTTTAAAATTTCAGCAACACAAGAACACCAATTTTTATTTTAAACTAAATTAATTATTATTTTATTTTATTATTTTTAGAAAAACCAGGGCTGTGACAAACTACCCTCCTTAGAAATAATCTCTTCCACAAGATTCGCACGGGCTATGAAACATCTTGATTTTCAGAGCTTTTTAAAACCTTGCATTTAAAAATTAATTTTTGGATTTTTTCTGGAATTAATAAAGCTTAATTTGAATTTTTAGAATTATAAAAGGATTTAATATGATTAAATTAAACTTTAACATTTGCTGAAAATATTTTATTTGGGTTCCTTGTGTCTCAAGGAATTTTTTGATATTTTTAGCGAATTTTTGAGATTTATTTGCTATTTTTGGGAGCTAGTTTGATTTTATCGGATTTATTAAAAAGAAATCTCGGGGAAAAACCCTTCCTAAAAATCTCCGCCGTCCGATCCCATCCCCTCCCCACGCGTCGGCCATCCGGCCGAACCCCGCCGCCCCCCGCTCCCGCCGCCCTTCCCCACTTACCGCCTGTCACCTGCCTGCTCCCCCTCGGCCCCGCGCTCACTCCGCCGCCCGATTCGCCGCGTCGTCCACGTGGTGCGCATTTGGCCCCGCTCCCGCGCCTACCCCGCTTGCCCTAGCGCCCTGTTGCTGCCTCCTCGTGCTCGAGCCGCTCCGCCGTCCGATCCCCCGCATGCCACGCGTCGCGCATCCGCAGCCACCACGCGGCGGCATCAGCCCGCTTGCACCTGCGCCCCTCGGTCGCCCGTCCGATCTTCCGCGCGCCCATGCGGCGTCAATCCGCGCCCGTGCCCGTGCGCGTAACCCTAACCCTAACCGCGCTCGCGCCCTCGCTTGTCTGATCTCTCCCACGTGGCCGCATCCTGACCGTCCAAACCGCGTCCGCGCCACTCCGTAATCGATTGGGAGTCCTTGGTTCGTGTGCGTTCATCCCGCCGCTGTCTTCGGTTCGTGTGCCATTTAAAATCGCCGCCGCCTCCGCCTCCGCTCACCCGCCGCCGCCTCCTCGCGCTCGCGCCGCTGTTCCCGGAGCCGCCTCGCTGTCGCCCGTGCGTCCCCACCCTCGCCCGTTGCCGAGACCCCTACCGGTGAGCCGTCGCCGCCTCCCTTCTCGCCATCGCCTACGTCGCTAGCCCGGTCACCGCACTTGCGTCCTCGCGTCTCCTCGGTCCGCGTACCGCCCTGTACCGCGCCCACACCCACGCCCGTACCGCACCCGCGCCCTCGCCATCGCTGCACTCCCGCCCGCTGCCCCGCCTGCACACCGCCCGATCCGAGCCGCTCATCCAGATCTGAGCCAGCGGCCCAGATGCAGCCACGCGGCCGTCCCCGAGCCGTCAGATCTTGCCGCCGCCGCCGCGCCCGAGCACCACCACGTCAGCCCTAGCCGACGTGGCATGCCACGTGGCCGTGCCATGTCAGCGCCACGTCAGCCGAGCCCACCCCCTGGGTGCCACGTGTCGCCACGCCGCCGCCACCACCGACACGCGGCGGCACCAGCCGCGCCACGCCGCCCCTGCCCGCCGGCGCGCGCCTTTGTTCCATGCGCCGGGTCTACCGTGGACCTAGTTCCCCGTGCGCCCGGTCCACAGCACAGTGCCCTTTTCTAGTTTTCCTGATTTAACTTTAGGGTTTATTTTCCGAGAGCTCGTTCTCATCTGTCCTAACTCTGATTGACCCCGTTCTTTTTTCTAAATTCATATAAAATTGAGCTCTAACTTTTGGTTCTAGTTTCATAATTTTTGGAGTTCATTTGCTTATCATTTTATGTATTTTTCTTATTTTAGTCATTTTCTTTCTCGTTAGATTCGGATTCCAAAGGAGCAGGATGTACGCCCGAAGACCAAGAGTACCTCGCTGAGCATAACCAAGGCCAGTCGTGGCCTTTGATCATGTTGAACCCAGTTTACAATGTATTATTTATTTATTTTGTTTTAAATTACATTGCATCGCTATTTTTATTCAAACCCTTGTATTGGTAGCTATCGTCCCAATTGAATTTATCCCTCCTTGATAATTTGGAATGTCATGATACCATTGTCACCATAGGTTGGGAAACATACTAGTGATGCTGGGTTATTTGTCATGTGGGTTGGTGCGATAGAATGCTTAGCTTTGCTTATAGTTACAATTGGGTTTATCATCACATGTGAATTATCATTTTGACTTAATGATATATGGAACTGTGGTTGGTACCACGTTTATTAAAATTTATGCCATGACATTGGTGTGTCATTGGCGTGGTTATACAAATATGGTTTTGCACTCGGGCAAGTGGTCGTGCAGTAAAGGGGAAGTGTTGCAGCACTTCGAGGGATGTGGTAGTCTCGCCCGAGTAGACTTAAGGACATAACTTTGTACGCCATTGATCTGAGTTTTACCGTGCAAACCAAATGTCTAGTATGGGATGGACCTGACTGACTAATTTGAGATGTTTCAATTTTAATCTTGCCATTGAGATTAACATGTGGCGCAATGGGGGTGTGATGCGAAACCCTAGCGAGCGGATTGAGTTGGGACTGAACTTTGTAAAGGCCTTGTTGTGATTTCCTTCGGCCGGGGCTAATCACATCGTGTGGGTACAGTTGTGCAACCTCTGCAGAGTGTAAAACTATTCGAATAGCCGCGTCCTCGGTCATGGACAATGCTCGGTGATTTTACACGAGGTATAGTTATTTGAGAAAAATGATGGATTATGGTTGGACAGTGGATGGGTAATTCGCTGTTAGTTAGCTTATGGATGGGAGGTCCATAAGCGGTTAGTTTAGCTTATGGATGGGAGGTCTGCAAGTGGTTATATCAATTCCTTTGATTATATATTTATTACTATTTTAATTAAAGTTCGCTTTCAATCTATTTACTGTATTTACCTTTAAATGTCGTTTTATGCAAATTAACCTTTCAGCCTTCCTTTGGTAAGCCTTGCACACTATATTGCATTCATTTGTTACAAATGACTTGCTGAGTACCAATGTACTCACGGCTTTATACCCAATGTTGCTCAGTTGAGGAAGAGGAGTATCACCAGCAGGAGGTTCCAGAAGGAGAGTACTTTGACGACTACGCGGATTAGGCTTCGTTCTCCACTCGATAGCCTGTGGGCTTGTCGATTGGACGCTACGCTTTATTTTGGATTTCCGCTGCTAGTTTGTTAAGCCCTTCGGGCTAGTCTATTGTAAGCTTGACCATAAGGTCGTACCTTTTGAGATTTATCGATATTTGAGCTTTTCCTTTATTTTATCGTGTATATGATTGTGATGACACCTATGTTTGACTGTGTGCACTAGCATGATCTTGGGACTAGTGCAGAATACACAGGGAGTCCGGATTTGCATATTCGGGTCTCGACAGGCTAGCAAAAAATAGGTTTGGATCTTACTCTGTATGACGTGAGCTGTGATCTAGTTCAGATATCCCTTCATGAACTTCTATGGCCTTCTACTTACTATCTAAAGGGTATTGGTGGTCGATGTTCCAGCTTGATGCTTTCAAATATTAGGAAAGAGGAGACTTAAGACAAAATAGGAAATAGGGGACATTTTGCACAACTCAACACAAAATTCTAACTTAACAACTTAACCTAGGGGGATAAGGGTTGTCTTGGCATGATTCGCCACGATTCTCTGGTATGAAGCTTGATCCTTCAAGGCGAAGTTTGATGTAGTGGTGAAGTTGATAAATTCCAACTGTTGTTCATCTATAGTTGTTTGGAACAAGGGAAGGATTAGAAATAAGTTTTTCAGTAATGACATAAAGATGAGGAAGGATTGAGAGAAAAGGCTAAGCAAAGATAGAGAGGTAAGAGTAAAATAAACTTTTTAAAATTACTAGTTATTTAAAATAAGTCATTAAGGTTCAACCATTCTATTCTACCTACAATCACGTCTTAGGCTATTATAGCTCTGATACTATCTCTATCGGACCCTGGATCAACAACTCCTAGACCCTCTGTGTAAATAGTACTAGTATAGGATCAAGTTAGTGCACACAATGAATAACAAAGATTCATATCACGCACAATGATATTTATTCATTAACTAAATATGGGCTTGATGGTCAAAGTTTACATCAATGGTTCATAAACCAAAATTAAATATAAGTAGTAGAGGAAAATCAATAAAGCAGCAACCCATCCTGCCTACCCACACGCGAATGACTATAAGATGTGGTCTACACATCGTTATCCTCACCGAAGTTGATGAAATCTTTATCTGAAAACAACAAATGAAGTAACATGAGTACATAAAGTACTCCACAAGTTACACCAGGAGGTTTCATAGAGTTCATGCATGCATAAGAATTAACAATGAAAGGCATAATAGAGTTAATTGAATGTAAAGCATAATTTAAGTAAATACTGCAAATAGATTCGAAAGCTGAATTTGATACAATAGATAGAAATAGCAATTTAACAAAATAGTATCGTTAGTGCATGCTCCGACAAACAATAACCTATCCATAGGTATCCCACCTGGTCCATCTTTTCCAAAATATTTTATACGGATTCCATCCATCCATATGATTTCTACACTCTCCTATGGATTTCATCCATCTATAAGCCTTTTCAAAAACCATTTTGAAAACTAAAGTCCAACCCGTGAAAAACTTTACTCAGCTTGCCCATAACTACGGGCACGACGATCCAGGATAGGGATGGCAACAGGGTGGGGGATCGAGGGGAAAGCCTCCGCGGCCCCGCCCCGCCCCCTGCTAGCTGCCCCCACCCTACCCCGCTAAGCCTCCTGGGGAGATGGCCCCCCATCCCCGTCGGGAGCCGACCCCCACGGGGTCCCCGCGGGGGATAAAAGAAAGAATAAATTTGTTTTCAAAAAATTAATAATTTGGTTTTATTTATTAATTTATAATTACTTAAGCATTTTTTTTAAAAAATATAGCTTCAAAATATATATTCTAACATATAAATTCAAGTTTTAGTCTAAATATACAAGAAAAGAATACAATCTATTATATTAAAAAAACTATAATCTATTATTAAAATATTTATTTTTATTTTTATCGGGTCCCCGTGGAGCCCTACGAAGCGAGGATGACCCCCGTCCCCACCCCACTAACGTAGCAGGGCCCCGTCCCATTCCCCCCGCGTGGGAAGATTATCTTCTGCCCCTACCCCCCATGGGGATATTCCGCACGGGGCCCTGCCCCCACGGAGGGAATTGCCATCCCTAATCCAGAATAGTTTTATACCCTACAGAGGTTATACAACTTTACCCACAAGATATAATTATTTCATATTATCAGCCATTACATGCTTTCGTAGGCGTGCAACTGAGAAAATTAGAACAAGGTCTTTACAATGCAAAGCCATCAACCTAGTCAAGTCAACACTAAGATTTTACCCCCAGTAACGAATCCACCAAACCGGGACCCCCTCTTGAGTTGAGTGAGACTTCTCATGACCTACGACACGCTTACTTTCAACCTACAGCGAGACTTAGGTTGGAACCTGCAAATTAGTCAGCTAGGACTGTTTCGTACCAGCCTTGTAGTAGTACGATGTGGCTTTATAGTAGTAGCTCATAGACCAGTTCTTAACTTGACATAGGCTCAATCCACATAATTCTTGTGCCTGACAATCAACATTATGTCACCGAACAACAATACATGCCAGCATGCACCACCTAACCATTAGCTTAGGTCCAAACCAAGTTTTATATTTTATTTTGAAACATTTCATATACCTTATTGAATCCTAAAAGTCAAGAATACATTTTTAGAAATCATTGTTTTATGTGAAATAAATATTCCCATCTAAATTATTCTAACCATGGCAAAGCATTTCTAAAAAATATCTAGTTAATAGTAGTGTACTAACTAGGTTTTCATCTAAGGTGACAAGCCATGATTATTAAAGGTCAAATTTGGCTATACACAAAGGAATTGAGAATAACTAGAATTTAAATTGAATTTAAACTAGATTTGAATAAAAGTACACATGCATAATAATTTTAAAATAATATAAATAATTTAAATTACTGGGAGCAACATAATCAAAGGTGCAACTTACCTTGCTCTGAAGCTTATTGAGGTTCGCCGAAGTTATACTATCCGGAATAGTCGTAGTCTATACGCGAAAAGTCAGAAAAAACTAAATTCAAATAAAATCCAAAATATAAAATATATAATAGGAGATATACCATGAATTTAGAAACCTAAATCACTTGATTCAGAATTCGAATGGAGGAGAACGAGTGATTGAAAATTTAAAAAGAATGAAAATGATGGAAAAGGAAAAATCAGGAATATTTCAAAATATTCCTTCGTGAACAGTAACTACAAGAGAGCAGCTCCATTATTTTTGCTATGGCGCCAGCGAGAGAAGGCACGAAAAGTGAAACAAACTAGCATAATGGATTGCTAAAGACTCAAGGAACACGTAGAAAGCGATGACACATCAAACAGACCACGATGACGATGTGAGCGGCGGCAATGACATAGGTAGGAGAAAAGAATAATACCCAAGCATAGAACATAGAGAAGTAACATAAGCACAGCCTAGAACACGGTGTGGTGAGTCTAGAAAAATTATTGGCTAAACTGAAAACTCGTCGAATGCTACACAATCGTCGTTTGAACGACGACAGTAGAGGAAAAGAAAAAACTTGATATCTTGGGATGGTTTGGCACGTTTTGATGTGAAAAGATCAGAGAAAACATTACCAGATAGATGGAAATGTGAAGTGCCAAGATGGACGTGGCTAGGTGTCAGAGGCAAAAATTTGTGAAAAGTTTTTGGAGAAAAGGAGGGAAGCACGACATAGAACATGATGAGGTAATTCTTACAAAGGTGATGGCATAGGCTAAAATTCATGAGAGGAGATGAATCGACGTCAGGAAGTTGAAAATGGCTGTTTCCAGCAAAAGCTCAATTTCTGTCAATTGGCTCAACGAAAATTAAATAAAAATAGTGAATGAATTGCTTAAAGGGTAGCACACGATATGACATGAACAAAAATCAAAAAAATTACGGAAAAAGTAGGGTACATGAAGAAACGGTTTTTGTGTCATGGCTTGAGAAGGTCAATGGTGACTTGGGGATCTTCAGGCGATGATGATGGAAGCATGACGTAGTACGTGTTGAGGTGAACTCAATGGTGCAAACGGCTCGGCCAAAGGATTGGTGGAACGTGATAGAGAAGACCTTCGACAGCCGGCCGATTGACGTTGGTGTTGTGGGCAAACAAAGAGGAGATAGTAGGTGGGGTTTGCGGCAAAAAGAAGAGGAGAATGTGGGGAACACAATGCTCACCTTACTGGTGGTGGGACACTCATGGTGACACGATTTGGCCCACGATGGCAGCAAAGCTCCAGTGAAGGTGAGGGGAGCACCACATAGAACACGCTAAGGCGAATCCGATGATGTGGTCAATGGTGGCAGGTCTCCACTGTAGATGGCACAAATAGTCGAGGTACATTGTTTGGATGGTGAAACAAAAATACCGATTGCGGCCAAGAGAAAGAGAGGGAGGACTTAAGATTTTCGGGGATGGATGAGGGAGAGATGGGGACGGAGGAGGGGAGATCAAGCAATGATCTTAATTCAGGGCGACAGTTCGTTCTCGCGTAAATACACATGAAGGAGAGGGGAAACGGCCGGGAATGGAGCAGTCCTGATGAGAAGAATTGAAAGCACCTAATTGCGTGAAGAATCGTGGAGAAAATCATCAGTTTTGAAAGCTCAAAGGAGCTCTAATGGTGGCTTGCGCTCAAGATAGAGACGACTGGAAGAAGAAAGGAAGGAGAGAGAGAAAAGAGAGAAAAAGAAAAAAGAAAAAGAGAAAATTAAAAATGTAAGAAAAATTCACAAAAACCATGAAACCTAAAAAGATCAAATAAAATAATTTTGGATTTAATTAAAGTTTACTTTAATTATTTAAATTTTTTTATTTTTCTAGCTTGAAATTAATCCAATAATTGACAAATAAAGCCTAAAAATTTAAAAAAAATCATAGAGGCTTCTAAAGCTATTTTGGATATTTTTCTTTATAAAATATTTTTTTAAAGAAAGGCTTTTTTAAAAGCAGATAATTAGGTCAGCTAAAATTTTAAAAAAATCAGCAACCCAAGAATACTAATTTTTATTTTAAACTAAAGTAATTATTATTTTTATTATTTTATATTATTTTATTTCATTATTTTTAGAAAAACTGGGCTGTGACATTGGATCTATTTTTTTAGTTTAATTCTCGGACTCTGAGTTGAGTACAACCTAGGTTGTTCGGAAGTCAAGATAGCTATTCAAGGAGTGAAGTTGTCTGCCGTTCTTGTTATGTTGGATATCCAATCTTCGGATGTGATTTTGGAAATGGATTGGCTTAAGAAGCAACAGGTAGTGTTGGATTGTGGAAGCGGAGTTGTTACCTTGATATGTTCAGATGGAAGAAAAGTGAAATTTGCAGCCAACATGAGTCAGCTAGAGAAGGTTATAGTTTGCCAAAGCAAAGGGACATGTTAGAGGTTGTGTCAGTTGTCAGAGAGTATCCCAATGTGTTTCTAGATGATTTTCCTGGAATGCCAACAAACTGAGAAGTTGAGTTTTCGATTGAGCTAGTACCTGTACTTCGCCGATATCCAAAATGCCGTACCATTTGCCTGCTAATGAATTAGCAGAACTGAAGAAGCAAATTTAGGAATTTTTGGACAAGGGTTATGTCAGACCTAGCTAGTCTCCGTGGGGAGTGCCAGTGTTGTTCGTCAATAAAAAGGATGGTAGTCAACGTATGTGTGTGGATTACCAAGCACTCACTGAGGTAACTCTCAAGAATAAGTATCCTTTGCTCAAGATTGATGATTTGTTCAATCAGCTTAAAGGAGCTGGAGTGTTCTCTAAGATTGATTTAAGGTCAGGAAACCATCAAATAAAATTCATTAAGAGGATATACCTAAGAAAGCTTTTTCAACTCATTATGGTCTGTACAAGTTTACAATGATGTCCTTTGGTTTGACCAATGCCCCAGCTTATTTTATGTATCTGATGAATAAGGTGTTCATGGAATATTTAGACAAGTTTGTCGTTGTGTTCATTGATGATATTTTGATCTACTTCAAGGATGAGAGAGAGAGAGCATGAGGAGCATTTGAGATTAGATTTGCAAAAGCTCAGAGAGCACAAGCTATATGCCAAGTTCAACAAGTATGAGTTTTGGATGAAGGAAGTCATTTTCCTAGGCCACGTCATGCCAGCAAGAGGAGTTGCGATTGACCCTGGAAAAGGTATAGATGTGCTAGATTGGAAGTCACCGTCGTCAGTGACACAAGTCAGAAGTTTTCTTAAAATGGCCAATTATTACCGCCGCTTCATCGAAGGATTCTCCAGTGTGGCTAGGCCACACTCTTTAATGATCCTCTCGACGTAGGATGGATACTCACAGGAGTCTTGATGGATACTCACGGGGTTGCCCGATCTTCTCGATGTAGGATGGATACTCACGAGAGTTTTAATGAATTGTAATGATCCTCCAATACCAGTGCAAGGGACAAACACTCTTTAATCCGTCAAAACACGCTCGCGTTGATTTCGTTGATCACCAAGCAAAGATCTATCATGCACCCAATTCCCAGTGGAAAGGCTGAACGATCTTAGTTGAAGAACACTACTAATTCTCTATGAAATTTTGGCAGCAATGATAAACTCGAATAAACTTTAGTAGATTGATTTTTCTCAAAGATAGTCTGCCCAACAATGGTAGAGTACAATGTTTTTTATAGTGCCCTTCCTAACACACGTAAGGAAAGTCTTGGCTGAGTCAATCTCTTATTCGGTCAGGGTTTCTTAATCCAACTCCTTAAATTTAGCTATTCAGACTCCTTTAATTTCGGGCTAAGCCTCTATCTGAATACAAAACCAAAACTTACATGGGATCGGACACATTGTGGCACGTAGGCCATGGAATGTGTGATCACATGGCTGCTTGATTTTAAACTTCCCTGGCTGCTTGGCAATCTCGCGAACTCTTTCCTTTAGGTTTCCCGCCCAAGCTTTGCTTCCCAAGTCTTCACATAAGTCATACCTAAGAATATATAACATACTAATATGAGGTAGTATCCCAAGCTCATCATCAACTAAAGGAAACTTCTTAAGAAATAAAAGTACCTGTTTATTTAAAAGCTTTACTCTTGCCCTCGTCATTGGGCCCTCAGGTTCTTGCACATTCTCATGCATGCTTGGAGTGGAAGATGTGTATGTAATGGGGATATCATCATCATTCTCCCCCTTTTGAAAAGGAATTGTCCTCGACTCTATGTCTTCTTGCCCAAAGAATGGTGACAAATCAACAACATTAAAAGTAGTGCTCACTCCATAGTCATCTCTTAGAAGCTCTATCTTGTACGTATTATCATTAATTTTGACAAGTACTTTAAAAGGACTATCACCAAGGGGCATTAATTTGGATTGTTCACTTCTCCAGAAAGTGGTCTTTGCAAAGATGTACCCACACTAAATCACCTAGTTCAAAAAGCATTTGCTTGTGAGATTTGTTAGCCTTGGAAGCATAAGCATGTATCTTCTTTTTAATTACCTCTTTAGTCTTTTCATGGAGTTTTTTTTACAAAATCAACACACTTCAAAGCCTCCATATTAGCATGTTCTTGTAAGAAAAGTGGCATTAAGTCAAGTGGCATGATTAGTTTGAAGCCATACACCACCTCAAATGGACATAATTGAGTTGTAGAATGCACCACTCTATTATATGCAAATTCAACATGCGGTAGACAATCTTTTCACTCTTTCAAATTCTTTTTGATCATCGTCCGCAGCAGCATTGAGAGTGTACGATTCACCACCTCTATTTGTCCATCTGTTTGTAGGTGACAGGTCATTGAAAATAACAACTTTATTCCAAGCTTGGCCTACAAAGTCTTCTAAAAGTAGCTCATAAATTTGACGTTATGGTCTGAAATAATGGTCCTAGGCATATCATGCAATTTCACAATCTCCCTGAAAAATAGGTTAGCTACATGCGACGCATCATCGCTCTTATGACAAGGAATAAAATGTGCCATCTTAGAAAACCTATTCAGAACAACAAAAACAGAATCCCTCCCCTTCTTAGTCCTTGGTAATCCTAACACAAAATCATGTAGAGTATACAAGGAGCACTAGGAACTGGAAGTGGAGTATACAAACTATGTGGATTGAGTTTCGACTTCGTCTTATGGCACGTGATGCATCATTGAACAAACCTCTCAACATCTCGCCTCATTTTAGGCCAATAGAATTTATCGCTCAACATCATATACATCTTCTCTCTTTCAAAATATCCCATCAGTTCTTCTGCATGAGACTCCTACAATAGTAGCAAATGTACAGAAGATTCTGGAATCCATAGCTTATTCATGCGAAAGAGAAAACCATCATGGACATGAAAGTTATTCCACCCTTTGCCCCCTTTGCAATTAGAATATGATGTTAAAAAGTCATGATGAGAAGCATATAATTCTTTCAAGTTTTCTAATCATGTAACCTTTACTTCTAATTGAGTGAAAAGCACATATTTTCTAGACAATGCATCAGTTACCATATTTTCTTTGCCTTTCTTGTATTTAACAATGTAAGAAAAAGTTTCTACGAATTCTACCCAATTAGCATGTCTACGTTTCAATTTTGCTCGGCCCTTCAAATATTTTAAAACTTCATGATCATAGTGTATGATAAATTTAAAGGAATACGCGTAGGCTACGGAAGCAGAAAACAAAACTTTTCTACCGCGCACCCAAGAACATCATGCTAAGGAAGGATCATGGATCATTACCACTTAGACGCGCAGCGCAGCGGAAGAAGAATTGGAAACCGATCCAATCACGCGCGTCGAGGTAGTAGTGGAAGTAGCCGATCGTCCCGAACAGATCGTCTCCTCCACGCACGCCGATCGAAGATCGCAACGAGCAGCGCCTCCACCGTATCCACACGTCCGGGCTGGGCGCCGATCGCGAGTGTACTAGCACTCGTGAGCAGCTAGGGTTTGGCTCGGGAGGTGGCGGTTAGGGTTTTGCTAGATGTTAATCGGGACGAAACCTCACCCCTCGCCTCCATATATAGACCTCCTCACGTGGGCCTTGCGGACCAAGGCCCATTAGGAGTCTATTCGGATCTTTATCCGAATTGAGCCCATATTCGAATCATATTCGAATCGGTGTTCCAACCCGTTAAGCGTGCGACCAGCAGGTTCACGTATACTTGGTCGTGACCGAAAACGCCTTTCCGTCACCTGTTAATAGCGGCCTCTAGTAAGACATATTAACCCCAAAGTATATGTAAAGATCATATCGGTTGAACTGTAATGTTCTCTCCTGTACGAATCCCTTTGCCTCACGATATAGATTGAGCTCAAGGCGAGACTTGTGTCATCCTCTTAATAGCTCAATCACTCTCTCGATTCCGTGATGGATTATAAACTTGTGATTGACTCCTCAATCACCTTGGCATGGCCATGCACTTTCATAATCCATTACATCGAGGGCCAGAGATATCTCTCCCATAAGGAGGGCAAATTCTATCTCGATCATTCACATCCCACTACATGTTTCATGGCAAATCCAAGACTACTTTTATGACTACCCAGTTACGGAGTAGTGTTTAGTAGTCCCAAAATAAGCTACTACTCATGTTGGGAACCATGATGATCTCAAGTCTAAGGATTCTACATAAACACTACTCGAGACCAACTGATGACACATGGAATCTCTGCAGTGTCTCATGGCAGGTCTATCCAACATATGTTCACTAACACATGTCCATATTATTGATTTGGTATCACCATACCATGATCCATGAGACATGATCATCAATCAATACATATGCTGATCTTTGTCTTTGAATCATATTTGTTCCTCATATGATATACGATCAGGGATCATTTAGAAATAGCAACATCTTAGTATTTAAGAGTCTCATGAATAAGTCACATACTCATTGATCAATAATGATGATGTCTATTCCAAGGAACAAAGTAATGTATCATAAACATAGTATGTGATATATACAACATCTCCATGTTGCCTCTAGGGCATATCACTAACAAAATTCCTTCGGCCAAAGATAATGTTGCCAAGTTTCTAGCACACACATAAAAGCATATAATTCTTTATCATAAACTAGGTAATTCAATTGTGCACCATAAAGTTTCTCACTGAAATATACAACAGGTTTTCTTTCTTACATCAAAACACCACCAATACCTATTCTACTAGCATCACATTCAATCTTAAAGGTTTTAGTGAAATCAGGTAAAACAAGCAATGGTGCTTCAATTAAGCATTTCTTCAACTCAGCAAAGGCTTTGTCTTGTTTTTCTTTCCACTCAAAAGTGACTCATTTTTTAGTTAATTCATTTAATAGGGCAACAATGGTGCTAAAATCTTTGATAAATCATTGATAAATGTTAACAAGCCTATGGAAGCTATAAATTTGACTAACATTCACAGGAGTAAGCCAATTTTGAATAGCTACAATTTTAGATTCATCTACTTCAATACCATGAGCTGAAAGAATATAGCCTAAGAACATAATCTTACTAGTGCGAATGGTACAGTTCTCAAAATTAGTATACAATTGTTCTCGCCTAAGCACCTCTAACACTTGTTTGATGTGTTCAACATGATTATCCAAAGAGCAGCTAGATATCAAGATATCATTAAAGTAAACTACCACAAAGTTTCCAATGAAATGCCTCAAGACATGGTTCATTAAGCGCATGAAATTACTAGGAGTATTGGACAACCCAAAAGGCATTACTAACCATTCATACAAGCTAAACTTCGTTTTGAAAGTAGTTTTCCATTCATCACCATGTCTTATTCTTATTTGATAGTATCCACTACGCAAGTCAATCTTTGAAAAAATAGTAGAACTACTTAACTCATCAAGCATATCATCTAGCCTAGTAATAGGATAACGATAGCGAACAGTTATGTTGTTTATAGCTCTATAGTCTATGCACATTCGTCAAGTACCATCTTTCTTAGGAACAAGAATAACATAAACAGCACAAGGGCTAAGACTCTCATATACGTATCCTTTGTCCAAAAGTGCTTACACTTGCCGCTGAATCTCCTTTGTCTACTTGGGGTTGGTGCGGTATGGCAGCTGATTTGAAAGAGGGGCTCCCGGGACTAGGTCAATCTGATGCTCAATACCTCGAATGGGTGGTAATCCAGTGGGTACCTCCTCAAAAAACACATCGTTATAAGCCTGCAAAACTTGGGAAATAACTCTAGGAAAAGAGGTTAAATCATTAGTAGCCACTAAAACTTCTTTATATAGCAACACAAAGTGAAACATAGTGGGGTCTTGTAACATGTAACATCCCAAATTTTGGAAATTATAAATATTATCTAAATTGTAGCATTTTTTGACATTTTAAAATTTTTGGATTGTCTATGGTTTTGGTTGAGGTTTCAAAAGCATAAGAAAATGTAATATGGAAGTACTAATAAGAAGAACACCCAAAAAGAAAGAATATACTTTATAAAGAAAATTCTAAATGAAATTACGAATCTGGAAAGATGATCCAAATCATTGCCCAAAAAATTCACAAATGCAAGTTAGCAAATATAAGTCAAAATCCTCCACACCTCCTAAAATTCCCAAAAAAATCATTTAAGTTCAAAACGGAGACTTTCTAAAATATGAAGAAAAAGAAAAGTGACCATACTTGAGAAAAGCGTTGTCTGAAATAGGAGGTACAAAAAATATATACACATGTATGCTTTAAAAATGCTATTAGAAATCAAAAAAAGAAGAGAGGAGGGAAACCAGCCAATCCAGATAGCCTCAGCCAGCTCCCCCTTCTCTTTCCCCTGTGCCCGTTCTCCCTCTGCTCCCCTCCTCGCACGCGTGCCCGCACGGCTCCGTCCTCTCTTCTGCCTCTGACGCGCCCGTGGTACTGCCACCCACCACCATCTCTTCCACGCATGGCCGATCAACGATGCCCACGCCACCGCGCCACTCTCCTGCGTCAGTAGTAGCACCTCCCTTCAAATCGTAGTGACGCCCGCTTCTGCCATCCCCTGAGCATTCCCATCGCCCATCTCGTCACCTCGCTAAGTCTAACTCCAATGCACTGTGGCCTCATCGCCCCTCAGTCATCGCCATGGTCATCGTGATCGTCTCCATGCAGACAGCCTCCCCTGTCGCCTATAAGAACCCTTCAAAGCCAGCAATCGCTTCCTTGCACTCACCTCTCCCTCCCACCGAGCTCAATTGCACTCTCGTGCCCCATAGCTCATCGACACCATTTTCTTCCCCGATTCTGGCCATCGAGCTCACCATCGATCGAAGCCACCTCCGTCCAATTCCATTCAACCAAAGCATCCCTAGAGCTCGGCGACACCATCCCCACCGTCGGCTTGAGCTCCCATCACCCGAGCTACTACCTCGCCATCCACACTCCTCGGAGCACCGCCGTCTTTTAGAAGAGCCGCTCGTATTAGAAGAGCCGCTTTTAGACTGTGTAGAAACATACTGTGTTGGTACGCAAGTTTTTTTCCTCGATCTTTACTTTGTGGTATGTATGTATGTACGTACGTACGTACGTATTCTCCTTCGATTAGGTGGTTTTTTACCGTGAAGCACGCACTTTGCCCTTTCTACGTTGGCACACAGGTTTTCGATGTCCTTTTGCGTTTCTATGGCCTCACTATTTAGATTAGAACGTGCTTTACATCCTTCCATTTTCCCCTTTAGTCTTTCTGCGTTGGTACACAAGTTCTTTATGCTTCCTAACTTTACTTTGTGCTATATAGCATATATGTACATATATCTATTTAGCTTAGAATACTTGTTTTCTTAAACTTCCATTTTGTTCTCCTGATACGATTCGACTGCCTTCGGTTCCTCCCTTGTGAGTACGCTCTTCGTACGTTTTTGTTATTTTAGTGTAGTGTATTCTTTTTCAGTTTCCCTATGTGCCATATACCGTATATATATACATATATATATATATACTTATACTCTGTACATATCAAAATGGTCCTGTAAACGCTGATTTTGATACAGTCCTGTTCCTGACAATTATGACCCACTTCTTTGGTTTCTTTGGTGCCGTGCGTTCTCATGGTGAACTCCACTTTTATTCGTGTGCCCGTTCCCAAACCCAAGGAATCAGATGATCCTCACGAAAACAAAGCCAACCAGAATCCGGTTCCCTATGGATTTGGTCAAAAATCCTTTGGTTCGTGTGATGCGCTCACTCATTCGTTCTTCTCGGCTGTTCTTCTGCTATTGATTTATACGCCTTTTGCTTTGTTTCTTTGCTCCTCTTAACCAAGCAAAAAAGGTTTACTTTGTATTTTGCCAAAAAAAATTGTTTCGCGTGGTATGCTCGCTCGTTCTTTTTCCCCATCTGTTTTCCCATTGTTGATTTATACACCGATTACTTTGTTCGCTTGCTCCTTTTATCCTTACCGATATGAGTCGCAGAGATTTCGCTGTTTGTTCTAATATTTGTGTTCTTTTTTCTCCCCCTCGTCATGCAGGCGTGTTTGCAAACAGCTTGCTACGTTGTGCTGCAAAACGGTTCTGTTTTGGTTACAATCTCAGGAGCCGCGTCTTGCTATTTACCGTTCGTATGGTATTTTTCTTGCCCTTTACCGTATTTATTTAGTTATTATTATCATGTTGTTACCATTATTTCTTTCTCGGATTTATTTCCATCGTGATTATGTACACGGTGTGTTTGCTATATTATTGTTCATACGCTTTTACGTACTGCATATTTGTTTGCGCATTTGTTTCTCTGTTGGTTATAATAGTTTGCAAGTAGCTTGCCATGTTGTGCTATAAACCAGTGTTGTTTTGGTTATAATCTTAGGAGCCGTCACCGTAGTCTCTGGTCTCTGCTAAAGCTCATTGTGAAGAGATTTTATATAAGAATACATATTTTCTTAGATTAGATTTTTTGAACGGTATCTGTATTGTCCTCTTCACAGCGCTTTGCTTATTGCTCATCTGTTGTTTACATTCCATTATAACATCAGCGAAAAAACTCTATGTTTATGCTTTTATTTGTTACCGTGTTTACAAATTTTTCTACAATTGCATAGTTCTTATCGATGTCTTACCAATCATTCAAGTTTCTCTCTTTCAGTATTAGCCTTTCGGCTGCATTGTTCCTCTGTTGCTTGTTGCTATTTTATTTTATGGATTCATCATCCTCTGCTAAAACCCGTCGTGAAGAAATTTTACATGGAAAGCAACCGATTGCCTCGACGGTTTCGTTGCTGCCTTCTATACATACTTTGCCTGATGTTTTTACACCGGCGGTTTCGCAGACGGTCCCCCGTCCATGTATGGTCGTTGTTACCACTACATAATTTATATGTGCCAATATCATTCCGTTTTCCAGTCTTTTTAATTGCTTTCGGTTTCTCACTGTGTTTTTTAGGTTTACTTTGTTGTTCTGCAGTGCTTTCCACAAATGTTAGTACACTTTTGCCATGGAAGCATAAGCATGGTTATCCCCATTCTTTATAGCTATTTCTTTTCTCTTTTTTGTAACCTTCTGATTCATGTTCCTATTTTTTACTCTCTTTTTTTCTACCTGCCTACATGATAGGAGACTATTTCTCGCTATTGGTTAGTTTTGCTAACGCAGCCAATAATAGAAAAAAAGGAGGCTATCCAATTTGCTTCACGGTGTTGGTAGAGCATGTGCTTTTCTCTTGTTTCCCTTTGCTTCAAATCATAGAGATTTTAGAATGCCTTGTTCCATAATTGCTATTTCTTTCCGAATTATTGTTGCGCTCTTTACTTCCTTCTTCCTTCCAGCCATGGAAATTTTAGCGCGCCTTCTTCCATAGTTCCTATAGCATTTTTCTACCCATTTCAGGTGGCACGTTCTCTTTTAATCCAATTCCACTTAGAGAGCCAGGCGTTCCTCTTTTTAAAGAACAGATTTCTTACCTAAAAGGTTCGACAATGTGCCCCCAACTTATGCTGCTTTTCATTTGCGTTTCTGCCCTCGCTGTTTGTCTATGTGTTTTGCATCACTGTTTCATTTGTTTGTTTTCCTTTCTTCAAAACATTTTCACTTATATTGTTTCAGCCATGCATGTCAATCGAACGTATTATGGTGGTCCAGATTACGAATGTAATAGATGTGGTGCTATTTTTTTGTTCCAAGAAAGATCTCAGCATAGGAGTTCCTCTAGACATCGACGAATTGTTTATAACAAGTGTTGCTGGAGTGGAAAGGTCTCCCTTCCACTGCATAAAGAATTGCCATACCCACTTCAAGAACTTATTGATTTTAATAAAGGCCCCCGTTCAAATGAATTTATGCGCTTGATTCGCCATTACAATTCCTTGTTTGCATTCACTTCCTTGGGTGTAGATGTTGATAGAACCATTAACACTGGTAGAGGACCTTATGTTTTCTGTATAAATGGTGTTGTTCATCATCGGATTAGTTCATTGATCCTGGCACAAGGATGGAGACCCCGGTATGCTCAGCTATATATCTATGACATGTTTAACGAAATTGGTAACAGGCTGTCTACATTCAGTAAAGAAGATAATGTACACGATGAAGCAAATCCTAATATTGTTGCTTCTTTGATTACCATGCTTGACTGTTGTAATCTGTTAGTCAAAAAATGTAGACTGGCATGTGATCGGTTATTTTCTGAAGAAAACCCAGAGGTTTACATTCGTCTTATTGGTTCATCTGATAGTAATGGTGATAGATATTCTCTACCAGCTATTCCTGAACTAGTTGCTTTAGTCGTGGGTGAGCTGTCCTTGTAGAAAAACAGATTTGATATAGTTGTCGAAAGCCACCACAGTGAACTCAAGCATATTTCGGCTCTGAATCCCAACCTGATGTCTCTTCAATATACATTGTTATTTCCATATGGAGAAAAGGGTTTTCACCTTGGTATTAAATATAAAGAAACTGATGACAGTATACCTTCAGCCAGAAGAAGTGTCTATGCTTGAGTACTACTGCTATGAATGTCATTACCGAAGAAATGAACCAAATCCTTACATATGTTATGGTCGTTTTTCAAATCAGATACAAGTCGATTGCTATTCATGTCTTGAAGCAAACCGCCTTTCATTCCATTTTTTCAATCAAGATGTACTAAAGTCAGAAACATATCAAGGCATTTCGGATGCGTTTGGTGAAGGCACATCGCAGGGCAGAAACATTGGTGTGAAGATTTTGCTTCCTGTGAGCTTCACTGGTGGGCCTCGATATAATACGCTCAATTATCAAGACGCTATGGCTATCTGCCGTGAATATGGTGCTCCTGATTTGTTTTCTACTTTCACATGCAATTCATGCTGGCTAGAAATTATGGACGCACTCAAGTAAGAACCCGGGCAGAAATATATTGATCGTTCTGACATTGTAACTTGAGTATTCCGTATGAAGCTTACCGAATACATTTTTGACATTAAAACTGGCTGCACTTTTGGTGGTGTGCGAGCAAGTTAGCTTATTATTTCCTCTATAGATATACTTTTTTTAGTCTTAGCAATAATGCATTTTTCCACTCTAAGTTATCTCTTTTGTTTCTAGCAGTTTTATACACTATTGAATTCCAGAAGAGAGGACTGCCTCATGTTCGTACTCTTATATGGCTTGTGCATCATGACACAAACCTAACTGCTCAATACATAGATAACCTTATATGTGCTGAAATTCTTGATCCAGTTAATGATCCACTTGGGTATGCTCTTGTTGACGAATTTATGATGCATGGCCCATGCGGAGATCTTAATAGGAAATGTCTGTGTATGAAAAATAATCTGTGCTCAAAACGATATCCTAAGTAGTTCAATCTAGAAACAATGGTTGATAAATCTGGCTTTCCAATATATCGCCGACAAGATGATTATCGTTTCATTATCAAAAATGGGATCAGATTGGACAACAGATGGGTCGTTCCATACAATATTAGCTTGCTTAAAAAATTCCAAGCCCACATTAATGTTGAGTGGTGCAATAAGACGAATCATGTGAAGTATCTATTTAAATATCTTACTAAAGGCCAAGATAGAGCAAGAGTGAATTTCTGCACTGCTAACCAATCATCAGACTTGGCTAATTCACAAGTTAAACAGGGAATAGATGAAATTGCCGATTATATTAAATGCAAGTAATGATTTATCCATATAATATACTCCACTTTGCTATAACAAGTTATTAAATATTTCCTGTTTCTACACCTCGTGCTTATGCTTTCTTACATAAAGCTATACAGATTTATCTTTATACAATTTACTTTTTTAGCCAGTGTCGGAACCGGATTTAGAAATCCGAATTCCTCTGTGATTTCTGCACTGTTCCCTGGATCAGTAGACAGTGCTCACAGTTACATCACTGTATATCGAAAACATATTAAGCAAAAAGCGTAATTAATATAGTAATACCTTGCATAGGCCGGTTAGGCCGAGAAAGCAGAAAATGCAGCAGCGGAAAAATCTTCACATAAGTGGAACACATAAGACTTGCCCACAGGCAGCCAACTGGGGTTTCGCGATCTATGTCCATGGCTTTCTTGAATACCAGCTCTGTCACCCTTTTGAAGTATCACAGGGCTTCCTTCTGTTCTTGACTGACTGGAGGGTAATAAGCAACAGTGAGTACAAATTGTACTCAACAAGCCACCACACAGAATGCAATACTAATAACTATTACATGCAAGGTTGTGAAAAGAGGCTTGATGTTATTTTATTTGCTAAAGCAGCATTCCCAATATTCATAAATAAAATTCCTGTGACTTAGCAATTTTAACCAAAATACAAGTTGTAAAGAGAGTGCAATATTTATAGTATCGCAGGTTACATCCACATGTTGAGGTGCATGATTACCTCTATCAATTCTAGTTTTGTTTATTGGGCTACGTCCACCCTAGTTATCACTGGAGTACATCTCTCCAAGAAAAATCCAACAAAGTAGAGTACATCTCTCTACTTAGTTTTTATCCCGCCCAAAAAAGGTTTTTGAGATAGAACTAACTTGAGGAAGTTTCCATGTCCACTCTTGACCGTGAGCACGGCTATTCGAATAGTTATTTGAACTCTGTAGAGATGGTATATCTTTACCCACAAGAGATAAATCAATTGGTATATTCTGCATATTGCCTTAGATACGCAGATCAGTCGAGTTATCACATGACCTTTACAATGTATCTAGTAAAAGAATGCACTCGCTAAGGTTTTCGTCTACAGGAAGGCCATTTAGGCGCCAGCTAGACCCCCTCTTGCGCCCACCTCTATCCAGTGACACGACCATCTCCAGGACGCTTTGCGTCCAGCGAGAAAAATCATGCTTTCCCCCGAAATGCATTCAGTTACTAGCGAGTACAAATTATTTAGTCATAGCTACACTTTGCCAGCTTGTGGTTATACTGTTTTACATAGAGAGATCATCACAGGATTAAGTCCTTAATTTGTCCAAACGGTGCTTACCACAACCACAAATTCTCGTGCTACATCCACACCAACCACTCTTGCCATCCGTCCAGACAGGTAAGCAATTTTTTTTGAGGGTTTTGAGAAGCATAAGATAAACTGTACCAACTTATCAGTCATCTACATCCAATGACTGCCCAAAATCCATTTTTTTTATTGTTTGAAGTAATGATGATGAGCCGGACAATTTAATGCCCTAGCTCTGGACTCTTTTTAGCAGTACATATATCTTAGCTAATGTTAATATCCTTATTATCTAGGGCGACAAGGATTAATTGAATCAAATGGTAAAAGATGTCGTCTTAATAATATTGGTAGTATAAAAGGGCAACATCTACCTTACATTTGATATAATTTGCATAATAACGTAAGCATGCAGATTTTGATAATTTAAAGGAACATAACTTTTGTAAAACGTGGGATCAATATGATCAAAGTGATGACCTGCCTTGATTATTTACCGCGGTCTTGATTTTAATTCAAAGCTCGCTTAACCAGTCAATCGCAATAAATATTGAATCTTCACTATAGCCCGAATCCGTTTGGTCTTGTCGTCTTCAGACTGCAGCTTCTAATTACGCGGTAACAAAATGGAAAACCAAATAAATCCAAATACGGTAAAAGTTTGGTTTAAATTATTTGAACACATTTTATGTTGCTTTTATTCCAGTTTGCTCACCAATTCGTGCCCTCTTTGGTTCAACCAGAGCCGGACTTCATCAGAACTTTTTATGCTTTGCCTTTCAGATTTAATACGTCCGCTTATTTTTCCTTCTTCTCCTTTACCTCTTACTTTCTCCGCTCCTCGCCTTACTCACGCTCTCAGTCCGTCCATTTACTTGAATGCGCTACATTTCGCCAATACCCTAATCGTGATTCCAATTGTTTCGTCTTCGTTTCGATCCAAAAGTGTTGTTTCCTTCTTTCATGTTTGTTTACACATAGCGTATTGCTTACTATTTTCTTACCATTTACATAATGAATTCCCTATTGACTTACAGTAGTAGTTAGTTTTCTTTATGCTTTTCACATTCTTGTCAAAAAAGAGAGATTACAGTGTGTTTCTCTCCTTGATCTATATGTAAATACATATCTTTTATCATCTTTTCGTTACTCCTTATACTTTTCCCACTTCTGTTAACGAAATACATAGAAACTCCTCTATTTGCGACACTCCTTTTTATTAGCATACGATGCTAACAGCCGATTTCTACAGTTCTCACGTTTAGATTCGTTTAAGATTAGAGTGATAATTTACTGCGATACTTCTGCGTTTCTATGCGTTCCACTTTTTATATTTATTTACTCGTTTTTAGAACTACCTATATAGACATGTTTCAGAACTGTTTTGCAAATTTCTACATTATACATTTTTTCTCCTTTTGGTTTATACCATGATATTTCCTACTTTTCCGTACCATACAAGAACAGTTTCACATAGGTCACTAGACTGTATACATACAGCGCAATCGTTTTTCTTGTGCTCTTATGTTCAAAAAATCCTTTTCGTCATCTTTAGTTCTCCACATATTTGCTTTACCGTATATCCTTTTTTAGCTTAGAATATTACTCAACTTTTATACTATACATCCTTTTTTCGCTTAGGTTCCTTTCATCGTAGCTACTTTTCTAGATGCTATACAGAGGTATTTGCACAAAGCTTTCCAATCTTACAACACTCCGCTTAGTTTCCTCTCACCGTCTTCTTTTCATCCTATCCATAAATAACTTTTCTCCATCTCTATCAGGTACTTTTTCTCCGCATCTAATTATTTAATACGCCTTCCCATTTCATTACTGTTACAATATTGTTGTTGTCATTGTATTTATATGTTTGGTTTTTCTACTGTTCTACAGGGATGCTTTCAAAAAGCCTTACAATCTTACGCTACTTCACTTAGTTAACCTTCAGCGTCTTCTGTTCGTTTCGTTTCTAAGAAAACTTCCTTGAGCTTTGAGAGGTACTTTTTTCCCGTTTCTAATTACTTAAACCATCGTAGTATTTCATTATCGCTACAATACTATTACTGCTATTGCCCTTACAGATTTTCTTCCTTCTATAATTGAATATGTAATAAATCTCCTTTCCATGACTAAACTTATAATGGGTCTACTAAAAACAACATCTACATGCTTTCTTGTTTTACATATTTATCTACATAGTGATCTTTTGTAGGTTTACCATTCTCCAAAAGAAAATACAAACATTTTTTCCCACCTAGATAATGCCAATACTTGTACACTTTTATATTCTCCACATTTACTTATGTACAAAACCTTTGTGCTTCATATGTACAAATCCTATGCTCACTAATTTCCTCCCTAAAATGTTCCTATTTTCGCCTTCAAATACAGTACCATTACTTTTGTTTACTATCTTTAGCTCCTCCCTTTTTGTTTCCCTTTTTCTTTTTCTTTTTGTCATTTAATAGTCACTTATTACATACCATTGCAATTACCACTTTGCTAATTCCTTATCGATCTCTTTCACCTTTTGTTTAATGCTGCCTTCTTATTCTCTTCTAAATGTAGATGCTATTGTGAATTAAAACACCACTTTGCACCGTTACTATTAACCACCTTATATATCATTCAAGAACCCTTACCTCAATTCGTTGTTTTACCACTTCATCTCTACACCACCTCGGTTAGTCTTCCCTCTGATAGCTATCTTCTTTATGTACTTAATTTTCTCTACATTAGTTATTCCTTTTGTATCACGTACTGTTTATGTTTCCTACTGCTTTTGCCCTCTTCTTCTGTGATATTCCTTCACCAATAATAGATTCAGCTTTTGTTTCGATAATTACTATATTCTTCAGTACTTACAAAAATACACTTCATGCTTATACTACCCTGCCTCTGCACCTTGCCTTTCCATCTTTCTTCATATCTTAAATTCTCTCTTCTTAGACTATTACCATACTCTTACCATTTCTATCTTGCAACTACATTTTGCACATTACATTTGCTTCGCACTATTTATAGCAGTCGTATTTCCAGTCTTAAATTACATAATAATTACTAATCTTCTTAATGACAGTTCTATTTTATATACATTTAGTTTCCTCTCTAATAAAACTTTTCCAGACGTACCAAATGTTTTTCTTACACTATTATTTATTTACATTTTCCATCACTCTTATGCTTTCCTTACATAAAAGCTTTAAGCTACTGTTCCAGATTCAGTCAAGAATTCTCACCGTTGTTACTGGCCACTCTATATACCATCTAAGCATTACCATGTTAGTACCTTATCTTCAGCCTTTATCTCTATGCCACCTTAACTAGTCCCTCTTCTAATAATTGCCTTCTTTATACACTCAATTTGCCATACATTAATCACTCTTTTTGTACCAGAGATTGTTTAGATGTTCTATCAATTTTACACTCTGCTTATATAATAATCCTACACCAGTAATCAACGCAATTTATATTCCAATAATTAATGCATTCTTCAGCAATTACAAAAAAACATCATGCTCACAACATGTCGCCTCTACAGATTGTTCACTCAGATTTTTTCGTAACTACCTTTCTCTCTTTTTGTACAGCATAGTTCATCATAGCCAGTTGGCAAACACTACCTACAGCAAACTGTTTATAGTTAAACTCATCTAATTGCAGGTTTTCATTATTAAACAGATGGTTCACATAGTGCACTCAAAAATAGAAGATCTACCAGGCTGGCCGACACAATTATGGAAGATGCAACAATACCTAGGAGCTACTAAACAGCATAGACTCGTTTTCCACTCAGTTACTCAGTATATTAACAATAAAAGATATGAGTGGGAAACATGAGTAACTTTAAAACCATTACCCATCCGGCCAGATAAACGCCAACAGTTCTACGGCAACAGAATCGAAGAAAAACATGCTATACAAGACGCTGCTAGAAGAGCAGTTCACTACCTCCGCCACTATTATCATGCGGAGTTCAACCAGTCTCCATATGATCTTATTCCCCAAATAATGCATCAAGAAATACGTTTCTCTATCGCAGAAGCAGCAAAACACAATGATCTGCGCCTAGAAGTGGCATCACAGTACATTATTTATCAAGAAGCATTATATTCAAGAACACTAGATGAAAATGATGAGCTGCAATACCAACTTCACAAGGCTCAACAGAAAGTTCAACAGCTCACACAAGAGCTCTACCGCTTTCACACGATCGAAGTGAGCGAAATGTCTGATTGTGGAGAATCCCCCAGTGTCCCCACAACTACTCAGCCACAACAACAACAACATAGAAGACCAACCACTCGGGAATATCGAAACAGATTCCATCCAGCTACACTCAGAACAGCACTGTCACCGCCACCAAACAACAACAATTAGATGCAACAAACTCTCAATAACCCTTGCGGTCTTACACAGTCGTATTACAAAAAACACTTCCTATCAGCTATAATAGTTAGTACCTTAGTATTACCCACTTATCATCTTTACACATCTACGCTATTTCGTTTCTGTTTTTTGACTAAACAACTGTTGCATATCACATATTATTACCCTTATAGCAACTACTTATGCCCAACAGTTCAGCATGTTATCAAAGTAGCAAACGAAAAGCACATATATATATATTACCAAACAGTTGCTTTTTTCCAGCTTCTTAAATTTACAATTCTATAGTTCTACCATCACTGTATTACCTTCGACGAAAAACAGTGCCTCCTTACATATCTACAACCAATCAATAATCATGACATTACCAAACCATTATACTAAAACGTTTCCTACAAAATTAGTTCCTACCGCTTCCCAAAACACACCAGCTATCGCTCTATTTATTATACTGCTTACTAATACGTACTCAAATATACTACACCGCATGTTCTTCAGAGCTAAACATATACCAATTTCTATCACCACAGTTATCACTATTGAACAACTCTTGATTAAAAAATGCACCGTTTTAACAAGTGCAAATATAGTAGATAAAACCTTCACCTTTCTCATATTCTAAACCAAATACCGATTTCTAGAAAAAAAACATATGTTACCTAACCGTTCCAAATTTAGTTACACATTATGTTTTTCTCTACAACCATTAATACCTCGTACTATCTACACTCTTTCCATTAGTAATCTAAAACGGATAAACCCAACAAACCACATCACAATAAATATGTTAACTCTCTACACTATATCCATTGTCTTATGCAACAAAACGTCTCCAACATAAATACATTAATACCAAACAACTTTTTTCACAAACTAACCTACGTAGCATCCCGCCACGCAAACGAGGCTAGTTCTTCAAAACTTGTGAAGTTAACACGAGTTTACGCCGACACGGGAGTTAGCAATCGAAATTTTCCTAAACATGAATTCCCGTCCTTTGGGCAGCCACTCGACCATACGGTCCATTATGGCGTCGACCAGACGACCACCATGGCCCCATCACGTGATCTACTTTATCCGTGTGAACCAAACATATCTGCTTTTCAACCGTTCCACCAACCTCTCCTGATGATTTATTTGCCATCCCACCACCCTTTGTTGATATGTGGAGTCCCACTTCCCTCAAAAAACGCGAGTCTCAACTATTAAGAAAAACTACTGCCCCTGCAATTTCTCCACCTCCTCAAAAACTAGATTACTCCGTCGCCGCCTCTCCCAACTCGCCCTCCTCTCCTTGCCTGCAGCCATAGTAGCCCCCTGCCACCGCACTGCTCATGCCCTTGCACCCCTTCCCCTTCTCCTCCACTGAGGAGGCCGCCGCCATGCTCCTCGCTCTCCTCCTCATCCCCGTGGCGCCGATATGAGGGAGGGACGGAAGGTGGGGCCATGGGCAGAAGGCGAGGCGTTGAGCAGTGGTAGTGGCGAGATCCCGTCGGTGCCTCATCTCTTCCCCAGCGTCGCCCCTCCCCTCCCTTCCTAGTTCTGACGTCTCCTCTCACTAGTGTTGCCCCCCCCCCCCGGCTCCCTCCGTGGTACCTCCACGTATTGCCCCAATTTACCACAAATCCCACTCCAGGTTGACCATACGTCCACCACCGCTCAGCCGCCGAACCTTTGGCCCCGTGGTGGCTACCAACTCCAATGTGTAACACCCTGTTTTTCAGCAATTTTAAAGTTTTAAAATTGAAAATGAATTTATGGAATTTTTTGAAAATTAAACAAGCTTAAAATAAATTTTTATAAATAAAAAATGATTTAATATGATTAAAATAAATATTAACATAAGCTGAAAATATTTTATTTGGATTTCTTGTGTCTCAAGGATTTTTTTAAATTTTTGGTGAATTTTTTTAGATTTATTTGCTATTTTCTAGAGGTCCTTTTTATTTATTTGAATTTCTGAAAAAAGAAAAATCAAAGAAAACCCATTGAACAGTACCGGGCCCGACTTGCTCATGTTCCTTCAGCCCAACCGCCCTCAGCTGCTCGATCCCGCTCCCGTCACGTGTCAACCATCCCGCGCCTGTGCCCACGCCTCCGCCCCGGACTCGCCCGCGACCATCTGATCCCCGCCCTCGCGGCATGTCACCCATCCGGTCGTGCCACATGTCGCATGCGGGTTCCCGTCTCCGTTGCGAACTCGCCGCCGCGCCGTATCCTTGAGAGCACTATTCCACGGACCCGTGGACCCGTTTCCCCGTCCGAGTCAGCATGCCACGTCAGCCCTAGATGCCACATCAGCGCCACATGTCACTGCCACGTCAGCACCGACCGACTCCATATGCCACATCAGCATGCCACGTATCAGTACCACGTCAGCTCTAGATGCCACGTGTCAGTGCCACGTCAGCCCTAAAGTGCCACGTGTCACTGCCACGTCAGCAGATCTTACCACGTGTCACTGCACCTCCCGTGCACTGTTCCGTGGATCGAGTCCACCGTGAACCCGTCTTTCCGTGCACTGAGTCCACAGTACAGTAATTTTTTTCGAATTTCTAGTATTTGTTTTAGATTTAATTTTCTGAGAGTTCGTTATTCTCCGTCCTATCTTTGATTGACCTCGTTCTTTTTTCTAAATTCAACTAATATCAAGCTTAATCTTTTGGTCCTTGTTTTAAGGTTTTTGGAGTTCATTTAAATTTTATTTGATTTTATTTTTGTTGTTTGATTGTTTTCTCTCTCGTTAGATCCCATCTTCACAGGAGCAAGAGCGTCGCCAGAAAATCCCGAGTACCTCGCTGAGCCAAACCAAGGCAAGTCCTGTCCTTTGATCATATTGAACTTAGTTTTTTATCTATTATTTATTTATTTAGATTTAAATTATCGTGCATCACTATTTTATTACAAACCCTTGTACTCGGCAGTTATCATCCTAATTGATTAATCCCTCCTTGATACTTTGAACACCATAATGCTATTGTCATCATAGATTAAAAAATTATTTAGTGATACCATACTAGTTGTCGTATGGGTGATACGAATAACATGCTTAGCCATGCTTATATTTTGCTGGATTCATCATCGCATGTGAATAATTAATTTGACTTAATGCAACTTCTGCAGAGTGTAAAACTATTCGAAAGTCGTATCCCCGGTTATAGATAATGCTCGGTGATTTCATAGAAACTTGTGGTTGGAAAGTGAAGGGGTAGTTCACGATTGGTTTATCTTATGGATAGGATGTTCGTAAGTGGCTTAATTTCAATTCCATTGATTATTTATTCATTATTATTTTTCCATTAAAGCTCGCTTTCAATCTATTTATCATGTTTATTTCAAACTGTCATTTTATGCAAATTAACCCCTTTCAGCCATCCATTGGTAAGCAGTGCATATTATGTTGCATTCATTTATTAGAAATGACTTGCTGAGTACCAATGTATTCACGGCTTTATGCCCAATGTCGCTCAATTGAGGAGGAGGATTATTACCAGCAGGAGGTACTAGAAGGAGAATACTTCAGCGACTTCGCAAATTAGGACTTCGTTGTCCAATCGATTGCTTATGGGCATGTCGAGTGGCTTCTATGCTTATTTTGTTTCTTTCCACTGCTAGATTTTGAGCCCTTCAGGCTAGTGATATTGTAAGCTTAGCCATAAGATCGTACTTTGGATAATTGCTATTATTTGAGTTTTCTCTTTATTTGAGCGTGTATATGGTTATTATGTCATCTATGTTTAACTGTGTGCACTAGCGTGATCCTGGAATAGTGTGGTATATACAGAGAGTCTGAATTTGCATATTCAGGTCTCAACAGAGATGGTATCAGAGTCATATCGACTGTAGGATGAAGCCTTAGTTAGAATGGTCGTTTAGACAAAAATTATTTTCTAAATTAAACCCACCAAATTGGATACTTATTAATATCTCTATTCTCTTACCACTTTCTTAAGGATTCTATCTATTCACCCCATTCTCTCAAAATTTGGTTTCACAAATCCTTAAATTGATCTTTACCTTACAAATGCATTAGATGTCTCATGCTTCTTTCAGCCAGACGGGAGAATGGAGAGGACTTCTTCGCGTTCTGTTATGGAGCCTTGGATTAAAGAGATCGCCTGTCTACCTCACCAAGGATGAGAAAGAAAAAGGCCAACGCATCAAAAGCATCACCAGGTTGTACTTCACCAACAGAGTCGGCAAGCAAGTTCTACACCATAGCTTCAAGAATGTCGGAGCTTGCGGAGAATGGTCGGCACAAGGAGCCGCGCACAAGGCCATCTGATGACTTTGTAAGCTATACAAGATCAATATGTCTAGACTTATTTGGAGGTTCAAGCAGCAATATGGAGCCACCCCTAGCCTACCGAAGCCAGCTAGGGAGGAGCCATGACCGTAGTCACCAGTACTCCTACCTCCGCCTACACCGCCGAGCCGAAGGAGAGACGACACATCACGGCAACCGAGAAGAGTACCTTCGGCACTTTATTCCAACCCTAACCGAAGAGCAGTCGCCACAAGTCCGCAACTCGTGGGTAGTCTACAGCGATTCGGAGGATGAGAGTAGCGAGCCCTACCTGTTAAGACCTGAGTGGGAGCCTTTAGATTAGAGAGTGCGAGTAGAATGTTAGATCTTATTTGTAGTTGTGTGTGATGTGAGCTACAAATCTTACTCTTAAAAGCTTTATATTGCAATCATATCAAAGTTTTATTAGAGTTATCTTCCCGGTTTTTGTTGTTAGCCTTTTTAGCTAAGTGTTTATTTAGTTTAGGTTGCCATTAGAAACCCCTTAGATGAATTCACCCTCTTACCTATGCTTTTTCTTCTCACCTTTGTGCCCTTGAGAAGTCAGCGGTTGTTTCCCTTTTCAGAGCAGTAGCAGGATGGTTGACACCAGGAACTCCGCCAGTCGTAACCAGGCACCCCAGGATCCAGGGAGCAGTGCCACCCAGCCACCCCAGGCTACCCCAATGAGCTTGGACCCAGCCCTCAGTCAGTTTTTGGTGGTTCAGACGCAGATGATGCAGACCATGATGCAGAATATGAACGCTTTGATGCAACGTCAGCACCAGGAGGCAGTAGCACCTCAGACCGCTCGTCAACAGTCTAGCTATGCAAAGTTTATGAGGACGAGGCCGCCCACCTACTCTATATCTTCAGAGCCTTTGGAGGCAGACGATTGGATTCGTTCAGTTGAGAAAAAACTGAACTTAGCCTAGTGCACCAACAGAGAGAAGGTGTTGTATGCCGCGCACCAGCTTGAGGAAGCTGCAGCAGAGTGGTGAGAGAACTACTGCACCACCCATGAGGACCAGAGCAGCATCATATGGGCAGAGTTCACCGTCGCTTTTCGTCACACCCATATCTTGGATGGGGTGATTGAATGAAGAAGGAAGAGTTTTGTGAGTTGCAGCAGAAAAATATATCAGTGAGTGAATATCTTAACAAGTTAACTCAATTAGCACGCTACGTGCCAGAGGAGGCTCGCCAGAAGAGGTTCAAGAAAGGATTGAACCCAGGATTGAAAGTGCAAGTGGTGGGCAATGACTATGCTAGTTTTTAGCATATGGTGGATAAGGCTATGCTCATTGAGGAGAGTCGCCGCGAGCTGGAGGAGTCTCGCAATAGAAGGATGATTCAGTAGGGATCTCAATTGCATCAGGCTCAGAAAGCCCACTTCGGCACCACAACAGCCAGTCTTCAGGACACCGGCCCCAGCGCCGCGTCACTTTCAGTCGAGACAGTGTCCCAGTGGATCAGGTAGCCAGCAGCAGAGGAGCGCCAACCCAGCGGCGTTTGTCACTTGCTTCAAGTGTCATGAGCAGGGATACTATGCTAGCAAGTGCCCCCAGAGGCAAACCCCTACACCAGTTCGCTTCAACTTGGGAGCCACACCAGATCGGACTCCTGCCTCAGGAGAAGGACAAGGATCACCCTAAGCATTAGGCCAGGCCAGCAGGACACCACCAGTTGTGAGAGGCCAAGTGAACCATGTCACCGCCGAGGAGGCCCAAGCAGCGCCAGAAGTTGTGATCGGTAAGTTCCTAGTCCATTCAAGCCCTGCTACAGTTTTGTTTGATTCTGGAGCTTCGTATTCATTTGTTTCTCGGAGTTTTGCTTTAAAGCAACGGTTGAAAACTATTGCTCTTGGATCTGTTCTTTTGATTCAATCCCCAGTTCCGAGTTGAGTACGAACCTAGGCTGTCTAGGAGTTAAGATAACCATTCAAGGAGTGGAGTTCAGTGTGGATCTGATCATTTTCGATATCCAGTCGTTGGATGTGATCTTGGGTATGGATTGGCTTAAAAAGCATCAGGCAGTGTTAGATTGTGGAAGCAGAGCAGTGACCTTGACCAGTTTAGACGGGAGTAAAGTACAGTTTGCAGCCAGCATGAGTCAGCTAGAAAAGGTTATGGTTTGCTAGAGCAAAGGAATCAAATTAGAGGATGTACTAGTTGTCAGAGAGTACCCTGACGTATTTCCCGATGATCTTCCAAGCATTCTACCAGAGCAAGAGGTTGAGTTTCTGATCGAGCTAGTACCAGGTACCTCTCTTATCTCCAAGAGACCCTAACGGATGCTGGCTAATGACTTAACAGAACTGAAGAAGCAAATCCAGAAGCTTTTGGACAAAGGTTATATCAGGCTGAGTTCATCCCCTTGGGGAGCACCAATGTTGTTTGTCAAAAAGAATGATGGTAGTCAGCGCATGTGTGTGGATTACCAAGCTCTTAATGAGGTCATCATCAAGAATAAGTACCCTTTGCCCAGGATTGATAATTTGTTTGATAAGCTTAAGGGAGCAGGAGTTTTCTCCGAGATTGACTTTAGGTCAGAATACCATCATATGAACATTCGATAGGAGGATATACCTAAGACAGCTTTCTCAACTCATTATGGTCTGTACGAGTTAGTGATGTCCTTTGGTTTGACCAATGCTCCAGCTTACTTTATGTATTTGATGAATAAGGTTTTCATGGAATATTTGGACAAGTTTGTTGTTGCGTTCATCGATGACATTTTGATCTACTACAAGAATAAGAGAGAACACGAGGAACACTTGAGGATGGCATTGTAGAAATTAAGAGAGCACCAGGTATATGCCAAATTCAGCAAGTGCGAGTTTTGGATGAAGGAAGTCGTCTTCCTCGGCCATGTGATGTCAGCAGAAGGAGTCGCTATTGACCTTAAAAAAAGTAAAGGATGTTTTGGATTGGAAGTCATCGTCATCAGTAACGTAGGTCAGGAGTTTTCTGGGTATGACAGGATATTACCATTGCTTTATTGAAGAATTTTTCAGTATAGGCAGACCCCTTACACAGTTGCTCAAAAAGGAAAAAAATTTACTTGGACGCCAAAGTGCGAAAAGAGTTTTCAAGAAGTTGAAGGAGAGTTTGACCACAGCTCCAGTGCTAGTGTTGCCCGATATAAATAAGGATTTTGAGATCTATTGCGATGCTTCTCGCAAAGGATTGGGATGTGTGTTGATACAAGAGAAGAGAGTGGTAGCATACGCCTCGCGCCAGTTGAGACTGCATGAGGAGAACTATCCTACACATAATTTGGAGCTAGCAACCGTAGTGCATGCTCTAAATATTTGACGTCATTATCTCATGGGTAATCAATGTGAGATTTACACGGATCACAAGAGTCTGAAGTATATCTTCACCCAAGCCGAGCTCAACCTCAGGCAGAGGATATGGTTGGAGCTAATCAAGAATTACAATGTCAGAATACATTATCATCTAGGGATGGCCAATATGGTCGCAGATGCTTTGAGCAGAAAAAGTCTATTACAATACAATGATGGTTAAGGAAAGTCAGCCAGCCTTGCATGAGGAATTCTAGAAGCTTAGTTTGGAATTGGTTGAGAAAGGATTTCTAGCCACAATGGAGTTATAGCCAACTTTGGATGGTCAGATTCATCAGGCTCAGCCAGAGGATGAGGCATTTCAGCGAATCAAGGAAATATAAGTAAAGGGAAAGAGTTAGGATTCACAGAGATGAGCAAGGAACACTATAGTTCAAGCAGCGGTTCTGTGTACCTAATAAGAAAGAGCTAAAGGAATTGTTACTTAAGGAATCTCATGAGTCTTTGTATTTAATTCACCCAGGCAATGCCAAGATGTACCAGGATATTAAGGACAAATATTGGTGGCCAATTATGAAGCGTGAGATCGCTGAGTACGTGGCACTTTGTGATGTATGTCAGAGGGTAAAAGCTGAGCATCAAAGGCCAGCATGTTTGCTACAGCCATTAAAAATCCCTGAGTGGAAGTAGGAAGAGATTGGTATAGACTATATTACAAGATTTGCCAGAACCAAGGAGGACTATGATTCAATTTGGGTCATCATGGACCGATTGACCAAAGTTGCTCATTTCATTCCAGTCAGAACAACTTACACTGGTGACAGATTGACAGAGCTGTATATGTCGAGAATTGTCAGTCTACATGAAGTGCCAAACAAAATAGTGTCTGATCGTGGATCCTAGTTCACTTTACGTTTTTGGGGAAATTTCCATAAGGCAATAGGGACTCACCTAAATTTCAGTATAGTATATCATCCCTAGACAGATGGTCAGACCGAGCGAGTAAATCAGATTCTCGAGAACATGCTGCGAGCATGTGTGTTGGATCATGGAGCCAAGTGAGACAGTTGTTTGCCTTTCGCAAAGTTTCTTACAACAACAGTTATGAGGCCAGTTTACAGATGTCACTGTTTGAGGCACTGTATGGTAGGAAATGCAGGACCCCTCTCAATTGGAAAGAGACGGAGGAAGGTCAGGTGTTTTGTCCATATTGTCTAAAAGAGGCCGAGGAAAAGGTCCGTTTGATTTAGGAAAGGCTGAGACTGCCCAATCCAGGCAGAAGAGTTATGCAGATACCAGACATCGAGAGCTGAGTTTTGAGCTAGATGATTTTGTGTATCTCAGGATCACACCATTCAAAGATATCAAGAGGTTTTAGTTTAAAGGAAAGCTAGCTTGAGTTATGTCGGATCGTTCAAGATCTTAAAATGCAAGGGAGAGGTCGTGTATCAGTTGCAGCTACCTGCGTCTTTCAGTGGGATACATGACATCTTCCATGTGCCCCAGTTAAAGAAGTGAGCTACCTGCGTCTTTCAGTGGGATACATGACATCTTCCATGTGCCCCAGTTAAAGAAGTGTCTGAGAGTGCCAGAAGAGGTTATGCTAGTTGAGGCCATCGATCTTCAGGAGTACCTGTCATATAAAGAGCACCCGATTAGGATTTTGGAAGTGTCAGAGCATGTGACTAGAAATAAAGTTGTCTGTTTTTGCAAGGTCCAGTTGAGCAATCATTCAGAGGAGGAAACCACCTGGGAGCGCGAGGAGGACCTCAAAGCCGAGTTTTCAAACTTATTCTCTTAGTGAGCCTGGATCTCGGGGTCAAGATCCCGTTTAAGAGGGAGAGGTTTGTAACACCCTGTTTTTCAGTGACTTTAAAGTTTTTAAATTAAAAATAAATTTATGAAATTTTCTGGAAATTAAACAAGCTTAAAATAAATTTTTAGAAATTAAAAATGATTTAATCTAAATAAAATAAATATTACCATAAGTTAACAATATTTTATTTGGATTCCTTGTATCTCAAGGATTTTTCTGGAATTTTTGGTGAATTTTTTGGATTTATTTGCTATTTTCTAGAGCTTCTTTTTATTTATTTGAATTTCTGAAAAAAGAAAAATCAAAGAAAACCCTTTGAATAGTACCGGGCCTGGCCCGCTACTGTTCATCCTGCCCAACCGCCCTCAGCCACTCGATCCCGCTCCCGCCGCGTGTCAACCATCCCGCGCCTCCGCCCTAGACTCACCTACGATCGTTCGATCCCCGCCATCGCCGTGTGTCGCCATCCGGCCGTGCCACGTGTCGCATGCGGGTTCCTGTCTCTGTCGCGAACTCGTCGCCGTGCCGTATCCTTTCCGTCCATCCTCTTGTTGCGTGCTTTAAAACGCCGCCTCCTCGCCGCCCTCCCCTCACCTCGCGCCACCGTCCTCGCCGCTGATCCGAGCGCCTCCGCCCATCGTTGTCGCGCTCCGCCGCCTCCTGAGGACCCTCGCTATTGCCAACGCCAAATTGCCACCCTGACCTCGGAGCTGATCGCACCTCCCCGCCGTCGTCAACCGTCGGTGAGCCACCACTGTCCCCACTGTTCCCCTCGCCGCCGCCGTCCTACGTCGCCCCGCGAGATCCCGCGCCCGCGTCGCCTACCCTCGGTCTCCACACTGAACCCGCACCCGCGCCTGCGCCTCACGCTGCACACCATGACACTTCACGCAGTGCGCGTGCCACGCGTCAGCGATCCAACGGTCGCCGCCCCCGATCATCACCATCGATCTAGATCTAGATCGACGTTTTAGATCGTGCCATGCGTCAGCTTCCCCACCGTCAGATCTGGTTGACGTTAGCCCACACCAGCGCCTTGCTGACGGTTCGTCTCCCCGGTGCACCCAGTCCACTGTGGACCGTGAGACTGACAGCAGGTTCCACTTATCAGAGCACTATTCCATGGACCCGTGGACCCGTTTCCCCGTCCAAGTCAGCACGCCACATCAGCGCCACGTGTCAGTGCCACGTTAGCACCGATCGACTCCAGATGCCGCATCAGCATGCCACGTGTCAGTGCCATGTTAGCCCTAGGTGCCACGTGTCAGTGCCATGTCAGCCCTAAAGTGCCACGTGTCAATGCCACGAAAGCATATCTTGCCACGTGTCAGTGTGACGTCAGCCCACCTACCACGTCAACACCCCCTCTCGTGCACTGTTCCGTGGACCGAGTCCACCGTGAACCCGTCTTTCTGTGCACCGAGTCCACAGCACAGTAACTTTTGTGAATTTTCAGTATTTTCTTTAGATTTAATTTTTCGAGAGCCCGTTCTTCTCCGTCCTAGCTCTGATTGACGCTGTTCTTTTTTCTAAATTTATCTAAAATTAAGCTCTATCTTTTGGTTTTAGTTTCAAGATTTTTGAAGTTCATTTGAATATTATTTAATTTTACTTTTGTTGTTCGATTATTTTCTCTCTCGTTAGATCCCATCTTCGCAGGAGCAGGAGCACCGCCAGAAGATCCCGAGTACCTTGCTAAGCCAAACCAAGGCAAGTCGTATCTTTTGATCATGTTGAACCTAGTTTTCAATCTATTATTTATTTATTTTGATTTAAATTATCGTGCATCGCTATTTTATTACAAACCCTTATACTCGGCAGTTATCATCCTAATTGATTAATCCCTACTTGATACTTTAAACACCATAATACCATTATCACCATAGGTTAAGAAATTATTTAGTGATATCATACTAATTGTCCTATGGGTGGTACAATTAACATGCTTAGCCATACTTATATTTTGCTGGATTCATCATCGCATGTGAATAATTAATTTGACTTAATGAGATATTCAATCATGGTTGGTGTCATAGTTATAAAATTTGTGTCATGACATTAGTGTATTATTGATGTTGGTTATACAAAATTGATTTTTACTTGGGCGAGTGATCGTGTAGTAAAGGGGGAAGTGTGGATTCACTTTGAGGGAGGTAGAAGTCTCACCTGAGTAATGTTAAGGACTTAAATTTGTGCGCCATTGATATAAGTTTTATCGTGTAAACCACATATCTAGTATGGGATAGACCTGGTTGATTAATTTAAAATATTTTAATTTCAATCTCGCTATTGTGATGAATATAGTTGCTGATTTCCATGAGACGCAAGGGGGGTGTGATACGAATCCTTAGCGGGCGGGATTGAGTTAAGATTGAACTTTGTAAAGGCCTTGTTGTGATTTTCTTAGCGCAAGGTTAATCACATCGTGTGGGTACAGTTGTGTAACCTTTGTAGAGTATAAAACTATTTGAATAGCCGTGTCCCCGGTTATGGACAATGTTCGGTGATTTCACACGAGGTGTAGTGACTTCATGGAAACTTGTGGTTGAAAAGTGAACGGGTAATTCACGGTTGGTTTAGCTTGTGGATGGGATGTTCGCAAGTGGTTTATTTTCAATTCTGTTGTTTATTTATTTATTATTGTTTTTCTATTAAAGCTCGCTTTCAGTCTATTTATCATGTTTATTTCAAACTGTCATTTTATGCAAATTAACCCCTTTCAGCCATCCATTGGTAAACCGTGCATATTATATTGTATTCATTTATTACAAACGACTTGCTGAGTACTAATGTACTCACGGCTTTATGTCCAATGTTGCTCAGTTGAGATGGAGGAGTATTATCAGCAGGAGGTACCAGAGGGAGAATATTTCAGCGACTTCGCGGATTAAAACTTCGCTCCCCAGTCGATTGTCTATGGGCATGTTGAGTTACTTCTACGTTTATTTTGTTTCTTTCTGTTGCTAGATTTTGAGTCCTTTAGGCTAGTGATACTGTAAACTTGACCATAAGATCGTACTCTGGATAATTGTTATTATTTGAGTTTTTTCTTTATTTGAGCGTGTATATGGTTGTTATATCATCTATGTTTAAGTGTGTACACTAGCGTGATCCTGGACTAGTGCGGTATACACAGAGAGTCCGAATTTACATATGTTGAAATTAGGCCCATAATTGAGGCCTATTTTCCTTAATTCCAAAGCATGCAAGGTTTAGTACCATATTGTTTAGGCAAAGTGGGGGAGATCAATTTATAAGGTAGAGTCCATACCACTTCTTGAATTATGGAAGTGGATGGTGGTTTTGGCTAAACACACACGCGCGTACGCACGCGCATGCGCGTATTTTCGCGTGAAAATCGCGTGACTTGTGACTTGCGACGCGCGACCGCGCCATGACGTGGCGCGCCACTTGGCAGACCATGTCCACCTTATTTTGCTGAACCTCGCATCATCTCTCTCCTTTTAACTGGTCATAAGACTGCTTAATTACCATTATTTGGTTTTGAATTTTATCAGTTACTAGTGAATAATTGATCAGTTACCAGTGAATAATTGATCAGTTACTAGTGAATTATTTTAGTTTAATGAGGGCAGTTACTAGAGAGTAATCTGCATGTCTATAAAAGACTTGGAGACGTCCAGGCTTGTAGACTGAACTCCTCCATTCATTTCTCCTATTGTCTTCTTCCACTCTTGTACGAAGTGTTGAGCAATCGAACCTCATCGACCTTTCTTCTCGGCGTGCACCGGGAAGAAAGGAGAGCGGGATCTCTGAACCATTGTCGTAGAGAGAACCTGTACGGGGCGGCAATAAGGTTTCTGGGTAGCGCATCTACGCGACCGCTCCTACTACATCCTGCACTGCATCGAGCCTTCACTCCATCACGCCTGCGCTGCTTCCTGTTCTTCATCAAGCCTAACAGTAAGTCGTTCGTATGTTCGTACAACTTTAGTACTATATTTTCTTTACGTATGTTCTGAAGTATGATGAGTAGCCTACTGTTAGTAGTTAGTTGTGCATCACTAGTATGTTGTTTTTGTCTCCTACCAAAACTTGAAATTAAAATATTACCTATATTTTCAACAACATATCTATGTCTCGACACAATGTGATGTCATCAAAGAATGAGGCGATGGCGGAGCTCAAGTCACGCATGCTCACCGCGCTCGCCAAGCTCTCTGATGGCAACACACACCACATTGCCGTTGAGGACCTCAACCACATCATTCGCTTGCTGCTATCCGCGGATGTGCCCATGGTGCTCTAGGCGCTGGCATCGGACTCCCTGGGGCATGCCTCGCTATCGTGGGGCACGTCGCTGTGCCACCTCACCACGCTCTGCGCGGCCGCACCTGCACAGGTGGTGTTGTGACAGGGGTTGTGGCGGACGGGGCGGCACTGTAATGGGTGTTACCCCAGTGCCACGTCTGACAGAGTAGTCCTTCTCACGGAAGAAGAAACAGCATTGCCCCCTTCGGTCATTGACATGCGTCTGCTAAACTTACCAGAGGCCAGACACGGGCTGGTGGTGGACGTGCTGAAGTCAGTAGCCATCACGTTTGGTTGCTTCTAGCTGGTTAGCCATGGTGTGGATGGGTACTTGGTCTCGGCAACGTTAAGAATGGTTACTATGGTCACAGCATGGGTGAGTGTCTTGGCATAGGAGGAGATGGAGGTTAACGAAGGATAAGAATGGTGTGAAGCTGTGGTGGTCACTGGGTGGAGGCCAAGAGATGGCCAAAAATTGGCTATCACAGAATGGCACCACGCAATTCGGGTATATATGCACTTTCCCATTATCCCATGCTAATGAACTCACAATCTACCATGATATTAGCTGCTACCTGTGAGTAGATATGATATATCATTTGCACCAAATAGTCCATTTGATTATCAGAAAAGGGACCAAAGAACTTAGATGATTTGTATAGTTTGTGGCTACAAAGATCGTGTTCTCAAGTTTAGACCTTTCTGTGGTTGGTCCTTCTTGGCAAGGTGTGATGGTTGGCTTTTAGGTGCTATTCTTAATTGTGTCATGCCATTCTTGATTAGTGATTTGTGTTTTGTTGCAGATATAGCTTTGGAGAAAATTTGATCCACTTTGCAAGTGCACGTAAATTATTGGATAAAATGCTTGAATGGGTAAATCTCAATGTGTAGCAGGGCAATGCATTCATTCCAGATAAATCGGCAATGGATAATTTTGATGTCTCAAAAGAATGAGTAGTGTCCAAGCCTAAGCAACAAGCAGCCCCTCTGTAAAGAAGGCAAAGGAGTGGAATTGTTATTGTTTACAAAGCCAAGCGCAAAGTGTATGTCAGGATATCCATTCATTTTTGTATAACATTTTGTTGTTCCTAGAATTATGATTTGTTTTTTCTTCATGCCATTTAGTTGCTCCTAGAATTATGATTTATTTTTCTTCACGCTGTTACACGAGGATTGTGTAAATTTTGCTTATTATGTAGTTTTAGACTTCTGATTGAAAATTTTCCTTTTCCATTCATGTAGCATGATGATGCTAACCAAGGGCTGGAAAGAAAATTGGTGTTGGTCGGGTCTCTATCAGAAGCAAAGAAGGTGTAGAGAAAGCTTCTAAGGAGTCTATTCCAACCATTGTTATTGCAAATGATGTATATACTCTCCTTTTTCTACATATATATATATATATATAGTAGTAAATCCATTGCACAAAGCACATCAAGATGGACTCGACGCCCCAACAGACAGAAATATGAGATCGTGATTTGTGCTTTTATTTGGAGTACTGATTTCTTCTGATTGCATCATCATGCATGATGCAGTCGGCCATGCGGTTGGCAGATTACTACTAGAAGACATGACGAACTGAGCTCGATGTGGTGGCAAGCCAGATGAGGATGAGCGAGCTCTACTAGCGAGCTAGCTGTAGACTTCACTGTAGTAGTAGTAGTACCGATGAATCAAGGGGCCGGATCCCCACACAAGAGAATATACTTACTTATCGGAATGCTTACGATTAAAAGGGGCCCTCCAATTCCCCCCTTTTTTTAAGTGAAGTCAAATATCTTTAATATAATTACTTTTTCAATTTGCTTCTGTTCATGTTTGGTTTAGTTTACTGTTGCCATCTCTAAAAAATAATATTTTAATCGCTTCTCTGATCATGTTGTTAGTGTCAAAATAATCATTGGTTTTCTAATTTCATACTTAGATAGGTAGAACTACCGAAATAATTAATCAGCAATTGGCAATGTTGTTGTTTACAAAGCCGTTACTATATGCTTACAACTTTTTGCAGAGGTTATCGGGTTGATCGTGCATGTTGATGCTATTAAATACTGTAAGTCATGGCCCTATCGGACATCGACTAGGGAGATAGCCCTAACAAATGTTCGGTATAAGTTTCAACCATTGATCAAATACGATTAGCAGTTTTGGATTCTCAATTACTTGATAAACGTACAATCGAGAGTTGATATTCATACTCGTCTAGGACCACCATGTTGCGCGCCACATCACGTGTTGGTGCCCAGCGGAGGCCGGCTTCTATTGTCTAGTCACTACCCTTTTGAAGTTCAACAAAATTGCTGGTAAGGAGTCTGTACCATTGTTTTTACAACATGTTATACATATCCATTCTAATTACTATGATTCGTATTTAGGCGGGCTTGTCAATGACGGTAAAGAGCAAATTCATATTCTTCGCGAATTTTAGATATGCCAATGAGTTAGAAGGTATAAGTCTCTACGCCATTAATATACTAATTATTTTGTATCTCTCTAATAATTCTTTTTATTTGTTTGATATTTCAATTGATAAAGAAGTAACAAGTGGCTGCAGAATAAGATAGTGATATTTACCTATCGATCAAAAAAATAATGATAGTTGCTTGATAATTATGAGTCTGATCTCTTAAGAAATATAGGGGAAGAAGGAAAACATACACTTTTGCCGCGCACGTCTGGCTGACGAGTGGCCGTCGGTGGCAAAGGAGGCCCAGCATGGGCGACCTGAGAACACACGAGGTGGCCTCACCGCGAGCTGGACAGGCTCGTTTCTGTTGAGAAACCCCTCGTTGGCAACCAGTCCAAGAGATTTCTCTGCTAAGAACAAGAACGAATCAACCACAGAAGACAGAATAATAGATTGAATACACAGAGAGGTAGAGAGAACTCTTGGTCTTTCTTTATTGCTTCAATTCAATGGGGTACAAAATCAGCCATATGGCTCTCTATTTATAGAGGAGGGTGAGGTGCCCAATATGGATAGGGACTCGTTTAAACAGAAAGAATCCGTTTAAATGGAAACCCTTATCCCTGGTTTCCTAATACTCCCCCTTGGGCACTCATCCGACATACTCATGCCTCGTTAAAACTCCATAAAAACCCAGTGGGAAAAATTTGGAGAAAGAGTACATGATGCATGTTATGCTGCGATTGCACAAATTGCCTCATTAAAAACCTTGATCGAGAAACTTCAGGAAAACTCGTCAAGGGAAAAAGAGTACAATTCACCCAACTTCATTTAGCCTTCAGGACTTTTATTCTTTGGGTACTTGATCTTCAGGATCAAGATTCACTAACGAGCTTGAGATAATTCTCCCCTTTAATTCTGCACTTCTCTAAGTCTCATCATACCAATCCCTCGCACGCACCTTTCAAAACTAGATGCGGGGAGAGACTTTGTGAATAAATCTGCTAGATTTTCACAAGACTTAGTGTGCAGTACTTTAATCTCGTCCATCTTTTACAATTCATGAGCATAGAAGAACTTGGAGTTGATATGCTTTGTGAGATTACTCTTCACATAGCCCGTTTGTACTTGTGCAACGCAAGCGGCATTATCTTCATAGATAATAGTGGGGGTTTGCATAATGTTCATCCCACATGACTGCTGGATGTGGTGAACCATTCGGCGTAGCCAAGCGTATTCACGTGCGGCTTCATACAGCGCTATTATTTCTGAGTGGTTCGTCGAGGTAGCTACAAGGCTTTGCTTAGACGATTTTCAGGAAATTGTAGTTCCACCACACAGGAATACATAGCCTGTTTGTGACTTTGCGGTATGCGGGTCAGACAGGTACCTGGCATCTGCATAGTCAATCAAGTTCAGATCTTGATTCTTTCTGTAAAACAATCCAAGGTCCTTACTTTCTTGGAGATATCGGAAGATATCCTTTATGCCCTACCAATGCCTTTTGGTGAGCTCTGCACTATACCTTGCTAACATATTCATGGCAAAGGCAATATCCGGTCTAGTGCAGTTTGCTAAGTACATGAGTGCTTCAACTGCACTCAAGTATGGGAATTCCGGTCCCAGGACTTCCTCCCCCTCTTCCCTAGGTCGGAAATGATCTTTTTCTTGCTGTAAAGATCTCCCGATCATCGGTACTTTTGATGGGAATACTTTCTCAAAGCCGAATCTTTCTAGCACCTTCTGGGTGTAGGTCGACTGATGTACCAAGACTCCTCCAGGGACATGCTCAAGCTGCAGGCCTAAGCAAAACTTGGTCTTGCCTAAATCTTTCATTTCAAATTCTGACTCCAAGTATGAGCTTGCTTCTTTTATGTCTTCCACTGTCCCGATGATATTCAGATCATCTACATATACTGAGAATATACAGAATTCATTCTGGGATCGCCGTATAAAAACACAAGGACAGTCTTCATTGTTCGTGTAGCCTTTCTTGCAGAGAAAGTCGCTTAAGCGATTATACCACATTCTGCCAGATTGCTTCAGTCTATACAGAGACTTTCTAAGCTTCACACTGTACAGATTTCTATTTGCTCTATCTTGGTTCGGGAGAGGAATTCCTTCAGGGACTTTCATATAAATCTCCGAATCCAAGTTACCATAAAGGTATGCAGTCACAACATCCATCAATTTTATTTCTAAATTCAAGTTCACTGCCATTGAGATCAAGTATCTAAAGGTAATTCCACTCATGAATGGGGAGTAGGTTTCTTCATAATCAACTCCAGGACGTTGAGTGAAACCTTGTGCTACCAGCCTTGCTTTGTATCTCACTACTTCGTTTCTTTCATTTCTCTTTCGAACAAATACCCACTTGTGCCCTACAGGGTGCACATGGGGAGGAGTGCGGCATACGGGCCCAAACACTTCTCTTTTGTTCAGAGATAACAATTCGGCTGCTATTGCCTTCTTCCAATCTTCCCAATCTGATCTTTTCTTACATTCAGCGAGCGATGCAGGCTCGGGATCAAGATCAATGATTGTGGCAATTTTCTTTGCGAAGTAGATATCGACATTGGCTGTTGTCCTGTTCAGGGACTCTCCCGTGTGCACATAATTTATAGCTATTTTTTCATGAGTTGCTTCTTCTGGAGCTTCATCTTGCGCATCGCTTCTTTCAATTGCGGTGCTAAGTCCCTTTAGTTTTTCGGCTCCGATGTGTGCGCACGCATTCATGCCGACGGGGATATTCAGATCCGGTATGCCCTCTACTGGAGGTGTCATACTTGTGTCAGGTCTCAACTGGCTCCCCTTCTCATTCTGGGGGACTTCGGTGATCGGCTGTGATAAGTCCTTCTTATCCTTTTTCGCTAGGCGTCCCCGGTTACTTAGGATTCGAGGAGCCGGAGTTCTCGTCTTTTTTTTTCGAGGCCTCTGGACGAGATTGGGGATACCTTCTGCTTTCTTTGGTATTTCAACCCTCTCCGATGCAGTGCGTGCAGGCACATACGACTTAGTCACGCTCTTCAAATCACTAAAGTGATCAGGCAGTTGATTCGCTAATGCTTGCAAATCAATTATCTTCTGGACTTCTCTTGTCTTCTGGACTTTTATTGTCTTCTGGACTTTTCTATTTGCTTTACTAGTGCGTGGGTCATGTGCAGGAATTCCCGTGGCTTCCACGTAATTTTTCGACATTCTTCATCAAGGGGTTGATTTCCTCCCCCTAATGTCAGAAAATTATCCTCACCAAAATGCAGTCAGCGAAGCGGGCAGTATGCAAATCTCCCGACATAGGTTCCAAATACCTGATTATGAATGCAGTCTCACAACCAACATATATCCCAGTCTGACGGAGAGGGCCCTTTTCAGTTCGTTGCGGAGGTGGTATAGGTTCATAAACCTTGCATCTAAACCTCCTAAAATGAGAATTTTTCGGTAGTGACCCTTGCGCTAGTTGCATAGGTGAATGGATGTTGTAGGCCAAAGGTCTAAAGTTGATGAGATTTGCTGCATGTAGGACTGCGTGTCCCCAACATGTAGCTGACAAATTACAATTCTGCAAGAAGGGTCGGGCAATAAATTTAATTCTCTTGATTAAAGCCTCTACCAAACCGTTCTGGGTATGGACATGCGGTACCGAATGCTCAACTGCAATCCCCATCGCCATGCAATAATCATTAAATGTCTTTGAAGTAAATTCTCCGGCATTGTCCATTCTGATGGACTTGATGCGATGATCAGGGAACACATTTCTGATGCGAATGATCTGCGAGATTAATTTGACGAAAGCATGGTTTCTTGTGGATAATAAACCCACATATGACCACTTTGAGGAAGCATCAATGAGCACCATGAAATACCTAAATGGCCCTGAGATGGGCTGAATAGGACCGCAAATGTCTCCCTGGATGCGTTCGGGAATGCGAGGACTTCATCCTTCACTTTGAGTGGAGGGTCTAATAATTAATTTCGGTGGCACATGCAGGCACACAAAATCTTCATGATTCGGAAATTCTTCACATTAATATTATGCCCGTGAGAATTGTTAATTATATTTCTCATCATCCTAAGACTGGTGGCCTAATCTGTCATGCCGAGATGAAATAGTTCGTAACTTTTGAATACCGTCTTGAGCGATTATGCAGCCGCAGCGCCTTAATGTTGGTATAATATAGCCACACGTGTTCATGCCATTATAAACTGAATAAATGAATGAATTATTTCAAAATCATCCAACCATTACGAAAGACAAAAATAAAGTACCATCCATGCAAGATCTAACTTGTCTATTTAATGCAAAAATGACAATTAACGCCTCATGCATTACATGCATCGATTTAAATCAACTAGAAAGTCATTGACTTCTTCGGCTATCTTTTCAGGAGTGATGTTCTCTTCGAGAGAAATCATGGAGGTGGCTGCCTCTAGGTCGTAAGGGGGTGCTGCTGCCGGGATGGACTCAACCTCCATCATTTCAGGCAACTGCTCAATATGCTCCCCCTCAACTGCTGCAAAGTGAGCTTCAGGCTTCCCTTTGCCATTCTTCTTTTGGGCTTGGTGGGCACCAATGACATGTTGCGGTGCTTTACAGATCCGCGACCAATGCCCCCACTTGCCACACTTGTAGCAACCTTGGTTCTGCTGGCCATAGGTTTTGCCACTCTCCTTAGCCCTTTTGTCATTTGGAGCATCTGACTTGCCTTTCTGGGCAACGGCCTTACCCTTCTTCCCCCTTCTTTTCATCAAGGGCTTTCGCACCTTGTAGCTCCCAACATTGGCTTCACGGCCAGCGGAGCTCCCCAATGGCTGAATGACGTAATTCTTACGGAGAAGTTCGTCTTGAGCCTCCGCTACCTGCATCATATCAATCAATTCGGCGTATTCCTTGTAGCCGTCTTGACGATAGTTGCGGGCAGATTGCACAGCATTGGGGTGAAAGGTGGACAGAGTCTTCTCAATCTTCTGCTCATCTGTGATCTGCTTGCCACAGAGTTGAAGATTGGTACAAATTCTGTGCAAGGCAGAATTGTACTCCCCGACCGTCTTGAAATCGGCAAACCTCAGTCCGATCCACTCCTGCTCTGCTTGAGGAAGAATGGTGTACTTTAGCCTCTCAAACCGCTTCTTGAGTGCGGTCCAGAGTGTTAGCGCGCTTTTCTCCACCATATACTCATTCTTGAGAGTAATGCAGAGGTGGTGCCTGAGGAAATGAAGTGCCTGATCATTTTCCTCAGGTGTAGGTTTGGCGTCATGCCGTCCGCCAATCCCAATAGCTGCGCGGAGCTTCCTGGCTCCAAGTACTATCTCGACATCGGATGCCCACGTCAGATAGTTCTTGCCATGCTGGGCAAGCTCCTCGAACTCTCGGTTCATGACGCCAGTCATCTAAATGTGATGAATGGAACATATAAGTTTACTTCAGGTAAACATGCATGAAATTATTTACTGCAGGTAAATAAATGGTACAATAAATTCTCGTAATGTTCCATAATTCTCTATACATTTTCCATAATTTTCTACTAATTTTCAGTGATTAAAAGTAATTAAATAATTACAATTAATCAAAAACAGTAAATAAATACAGAAAATATATAAAACAATAATGGCATAAATAAACAAGCTTCAAATGCTGAAAATAATGCAAAATTCGGGTTCCCGAGACCCTTTTATGCTAGAATACAAATTTTCAGCAAATTTTGCATTTTCTAGGGGTCTATACGTAAAATTTTCAATTCAGAGAAATTTTACGTAATTTCTAGAATTTTTGAGGGGCTTACTGCAAATTTTCCCAGGCTACCCTTCACCCGCCGGCCCTTGCCCCCCTTTTTTTTCTTTGCCCGGCCCACTTTTCGGCTCATTATCGCCCATGCGCCCATTCGGCTCGCTCACACTGTGGCGCGCGACGGCATGCGCGCGCGCTGCGAGGCGGGCGACGCCATGCGGGCGACGAGCGGCCGGCGTCAAGGTTCAGCGCGCGCGGCGCGCGGCGCGCGAGCCGCCGACGGCGCGGTGGCACCGTGGGCGGAGTGGCGCGCCGTCGCGGTGCGCGCGTGCGCCGGGCCGATGTAACGACTATGACAACGACGGCGGCGTCGGGGCCGGTGTTGGTGCACATGCGGTGCGACGGCGACCGAGTGTTGCCTCATGCCGGGAGGCGGTGCGTATCGCGCGGTGGCCATGCAGGGTCGCCTTGCGAATCTTTTCTTGTGCAATTATCGAACGTAAAAGATGCATAAAATTTTGTTTCTAATCTACGATGCAATCAACATCTACGCCTTTTCACAATCTACCGATCGACATTGTGCCGGCGACTTCAGGTCTGCTCACGGTAGATTAGGGCGGATTTGCATCGCTTCTACAAAGGCAATCAACATCTACCCGCTTCGCAATCTACCGATTGACATTGTGCCGGCGACTTCAGGTCTGCTCACGGTAGATTAGGGCGGATTTGCACCGTAGAAAACCAATCTAGAACGCGAAGAAAAAAATGCAAATTCAAAGCGATCTAGAAAACCAATTTATTAAGTGCTTCGATGATTACCTTCGTTCACCGGAGCGATTCGTGCTGATAACGTGTTGAGAAACCCCTCGCTGGCGACCAGTCCAAGAGATTTCTCTGCTAAGAACAAGAACGAATCAACCACAGAAGACAGAATAATAGATTGAACACACAGAGAGGTAGAGAGAACTCCTGGTTTTTCTTTATTGCTTCAATTCAATGGGGTACAAAATCAGCCATATAGCTCTCTATTTATAGGGGAGGGTGAGGTGCCCAATATGGATAGGGACTCGTTTAAACGGAAAGAATCCGTTTAAACGGAAACCCTTATCTCTGGTTTCCTAATAGTTTCATCGTGTGTTCCAGGTTCACCTCTGCAAGGACTTCCTCGCGTCTAGAGATGGTAATGGGTATCCGAAATCTGAGTACCTAATGGGTTTTACCTGGTAAGGAGGTGGATATGAAAAGATATCTTCACCCACGGGTATACTAATAGGCAAAAACCTCTACCCATCGGGTAGAATGGGTGCGGGTACGGCTGTATACTACCCGTACTCACATACCCGTAGGTAAAATATACCCGACGGTCCATATACTTAATACATATCCTTATCAATTCAGCTCACTCATAGCCCATATACCTGTGGCCCTGTATATATATATATATATATATATACATATATATGTCTGTATTTGTGCTTAACATGTGTCTATCATGTTTTAGATTTGTGTTGTATATTCGTAAATAAAAAACATTGTCAATCACTTAATTTTTACCTTGTTCATATCTTTAACTGTGCTCTTTGTGCTATCGGGTATAGGTTACCCGTCTGGTACAAATACCCGCACGGGTACAGGTATGGATAAGTTTATATACCCGTGTATAGGTACTGATATTGTAGTAGGTAAAATTATATCTATCAAGTGCAAGTATAGATAAAATGTACCCAACAAGTATGTACCCGTTACCATCTCTACTCGCGTCTCATTCTCTACGACGACAACGTCGCACGCCCATCATCTCTCTCATTTCTTTCCCCCCTCAAATCAAGTGTAAGAAAAAAACGACGGAAATCTCTTTGCTGTCTTCAAGGCCTCACCCCTGGTCGCGACTGTACTTAAGAGCTTTCCTACGATCGATGGAGGATGTGACGGGATTGGCGCCGTTGTACTCCTTCCTCACCAGCACAAGCAGAAATCCAGCTAACAATTCTAGAGAAGCATGGATCATTTTTTTTCAGTCCACGCTAGACTCGACAAAACATAGGGCTGGGCTGAATTCGGGCCCGTCCATTTTGAGCGCACTGTCTTAGTCCCATGCCCAGCCTAAAAGCGTTGTTTAGCTGAACAACTTGGCCCGTGCTCTCGTGTAGGCCCAAAGTCGAAACATGCAAAAAAAAAGGGGGATTTTTAAGTACAAGGTGAACGTATACCACACTCGTTAACTCGTATCATTCATCTGTCCTGCTGTGCACACGGTTGGAATTCGTCGGACTCACAGCCGCTGGGCCCGGGCCAAATGGGTTGCGCCGGACCAAATCCACGCCCACCTCCCGCTCCACCTCTCCCGCCGCCGCCCTGACGCCTTCACCCTCGCCTCCTCCCTCCGCCTCGGACTCATCCACGCCGACCCCGTCCTCCTCCTCTACCTCCGTCGCCCGACCCGCACCCCCACCTCCCCGCGCGCCACCTGTTCGACGAAATGCCCGCCCGCACCGCTTCCACCTACAACACGTTCATCTCCTACTCTCCCTGGGCGCCGACGTCTGGCACTTCGTGCGGTGCATGCTCGCGGACGGGCACGCCCCGGACAGGTTCATGGTCTGGGCCGTCCTGCCCGCGTGCGCGTCTGCGAGCCGGGGCAGGGAGCTGCATTGCTTCGCTGTCAAGAGCGGGATGTGTGGGGCGGATGATTTCCATGTCGGGAGCGGGCTCGTGTCCATGTGCTGCAAGGTCGCCGGGTTTTCGACGTGATGGAGCATAGGAACGTTGTTTCCTGGACCGCAATGGTGGGAGGGTAAACTGAGAATGGGATGTTTGAGGACGCGGTGGGCGCTTTCCGGGCAATGTGGGTGATCGGCGGCGTTCTGTCGAATATGATTGCGTTGATTGGTGTGCTCTCGGCTGTCGAGGCCCTCGCGGCCTTGGCAGAGGGGGAACAAGTCCATGGTCACGCGGTAAAGGATGGGGCAATGCGTTACGCAAGGTGGGTTTTTTATTATGGTTCTTGGTGCAAAGATGTAATCTCATGGGATTCGATGATTTTGGGTTACGGCCTTCATGGTATGGGTGCAGAAGCAGTTGCCTTGTGAAATATCCCGCATTCGTTAGTTAGCTATTAAGCGTGATTAGTAGTAATCGTACGGATTAATTAATTATTGTTTAGCGTAGCTAAGCCTATTAATTCAGCGTTGTGGTAGAAATAATTAGTACTTAAATTGTGCGCACAATAACACAAGGGAGTTTCATTCCGAATCATTTCACACTTTATTAAAACCTTGCATTTACATCAGAAGGAATTGTATTACAAGCAAGGATCATCTCATACATCCACACATACATTAGATTTGTTGCACACATGCTAGTACACAGCTATAAGGATACACAGTAGTACACATTTTGCATCTCATACATTATATTTGCCGTTGAGCCACACCTCTTGCTTCAATTAATAGCAGTCAATAGTTTAGATACCAAAAGAGACTGAACAAAAGAACAAAAGTCCAAAACGAGTAGAAAGAAAAGATTAGTTGCCGTCAGAGCCCTCGAGGTTATCTCGGGCGGGGCATTCCGTTCACGGAGATACCTGACTGTCCGGGGGCCAGGTGGCATCTCTCACAACCATAGGGTTCATCGTAAACAAACCTGTTTTGCAGCACAAACAACCCCAACAAGTGTCAATAGCCAACATATAAATCAACCCCAGATAGAGCCTCCCCCAACACAGCCATCGGCCAGTTTGGTCTCCCCCCCCCCCAAGTAACAATATCTGGCACAGTAGTAGTAGAGCAATCGAGACCAACACATGTCCAAAAACCCACAGACCATCACGGCCCCCCAGCATAGCCAACAGCGTAGCCAGCGGCCAATCCGGCTTTCCCCAGATATTTCTGCGTAGCACAGCAGCCTGGGCAGTAAAACCAGGGCAGATACAACCCCCAGAAAAAGCAAGCGCCAGAGCTCAGTCACAAGCCTCCAGTAAAGAGCACCAGCATTTCTTCCTCCCCATTCCCATCCTCAAGCCACAAGCCAAGAACCACCAAAAAAATTTCAACCCCACCATCCAACCAAAGCTGGCTCAAGCAGCCAATCAGGAGCCAGTCAAAGAGCAAGGAGCTGGACCAAGAAGGGACCACAAGCCGCAAGCAAGAAGCAGGCCATCACTGGGACCAGTCGGCACACACACAACCAGATAGCGACCACAAGCAACCACATCACCATCACCTTAGCCGACATCATCCAAGCATCCAACCAGAAGGAGGTAGCCCACAAATCCCATCATACTAGCATTTTAATAGCATATGTTATCCAACTTTTTAGCAATCATGCGAGCTTTTGGCGTTATCATCGCATCACAAAACCATCACATAGAGCACAACCACCATTCCATTTTGCTTGCACATAGGAGAAAAAGGTGTGGAACGAAGGGTTTACCTTAGGCTAGGTGGGCGGCGGCAAGCTACCAGCGGTTGAGCACACGCCCCCGAGGACCACCATGCACCCCCCCGGTATGCACGCTGCCTCGGTCTCCACCGTGCCAAACCGCGGCCGCACACCTCCAAGCTAGCTCTGTGATAGTGCCTCAAGCCAAAAGGTGTCAAAACAAAAATTAAGCGTTTAGCAGCAAAATGCAACTGAGGAAGCAGAGAAACCAAGCCCAAAAGGACCGGATCTGGGCCATGGGCCCCAGATCTGGCGTTGGAGGGCAGCGCTTGGCGCGGGAGGAAGGCGGCGCACGGCAAGAGAGGAGGAGGGGGAGGTAGAAGAGAGAAAGAGAGGAGAACGGACGGTGGCAGTAAAAGGGGAGGTAGCAGTGGCGCTAGGTAGGAGAAGGAGAGGAGAGAGAGAGGGGTGGAGAAGGAGGAGCAGCGGTGCGCAGGGAGAAGGGGGAGAGAGAGGAGGCGGCGCGGCGCGGAGAGAGGAGAGGGGAGGCGGTGCGGTGCAGAGAGAGAGGAGGGGAGAGCAAGCGGCGGTGCAAGGGGGAAGAGAGAGAGAGGGCGGCGGTGTGGCGGCAGAAGAGGAAGGAGGAGTCGGTGTGGGGGGTAGAGAAAAAGGGAGGCATCGGCACAAGAATGAGAAGAAGAGAGGAGGCAAAGGGAGTAGGTGGCGGCGGCGAAAAGAATGAGAAAGGGAGAAGGAAAATCGGGCGGTGAGTAAAAGAAGGGAGGAGGGTTCTTCTTACTAGTTCTAGGGAACTTTGGTAATTAGCTGTGTCGAGTTCTTCTTATCCTTTTTCATTAGACGTCTTTGGTTACTTAGGGTTCGAGGGGCCAGAGTTCTTGTCCTTTTATTCTGAGGCATCTAGACGGGATTAGGGATACCTTGTACTTTCTTCGGTATTTCAACCCTCTTCGGTGCATTGTGTGTAGGTGTAAGATCAAGGATAACCGACTAGAGGGGGGTGAATAGAATATTATAAAATTGTTGCCTTCTAAAGATAATTGCTACAATTTGTAGCTAGGCAAGATTTTAATATAAATTAAACATACACAATTCTAGTAAGCCTAAGGCATCACAAGCACTAGTCTCTTCAAATATCTCTAACACAAGAAAATTAAGCAATCATGATTACCACAATATGCTAGAAATATAAGTGCAAAAAGAGAGACAAAAAATAACCAATTGACACATGATGTTTTACCATGGTGTTCGAAAACTTGTCGATTTTCCATAATCCACGTTGAGAAAAGCCCGAGTGACTTGGACCGGCTTCACGAATTAAGCCTCAGCTCTCCAATCCACTAGTAGTTATCATTCCTCCGCTCCGGAGATGGTAGACACCAAACCACTCACAAATTGACACCAGGCCTCTTCACAATCTTCTTGAAAAGGTAACATTGCAATCTTTCACCAAACCGTTTAGGTGCCGATAAGCACCAAGAGTAACATATCACAGTTTTGCTTGATGGCGATGAAGTGCCAAGGGTCAATCTAGAGATGAAATGCACCTGATGTGGCTCAACTACCTCAAATGAATACACAATGTGAAATTGAGGTATAGCAAGAATGCTCAATACTTAAGAATGTTCAATAGAATCTCTTCTTGTTGTCCTTAAGCTGATGGGGGGTATGTATACTCCCACCAACTAAATATAGCCGTTACATAAAATAATCCTAAAAAATCAAGAAAATCAGTAGTCCCGCTGTGTAATTTGCGGAACTACCACATTGTACTATAACAAATAGTAACGGCTATGTTAGAGCGTCAGAACTAGCCATTTTAAAGTTGGCACGGTACTACCATTTGCTTTGAGATCAAAAGTTGGTCCTCTTTTAGAAGCCTAGATGCTTTCAATCTTCCCCTTATGACAAGATGACAACACCAACATTATTTGAGAAGAATTTAGTTTTGAATATACCACTAGTTTGAGAACAAGTTGTATATTCTTTTGTGACTTTTGAAAACAATTAATTCTTGCAATGAACTTAGATAAGTTTAAAGAATTAATTGCTTTCTAAGATCAATTAAGGAGAACTCTCCCTAAATGTGTGCATATATGATAAGATGCATTGTAAGCACATGCTAAGACTTAAAGAGAAAAAATTTGGTGGAGTTTCCTTTGTTTGTTGAACTTTGAGGGAATAAACAAGTGCAGTAATACAACTTATATAATAAAAGAGCACAAGTTGCAATTGTAGAATAACTACAACTTCAAGTTCAACAAAATAATAGCATAGAGTATGACATTAATAAAAATATCACATTGTTCTAAAAAAATATCATATGGTTTATTACACCACAACAATATTGCATAATGTTAAAAGATAAACTTGGCATCTCCTCCTTTGACCTTTTATCATTCTTTCCTTTAATGTTCTTCATTTATTCTTTTCTTCTCCCCTTTTGGCATCAAAGTACCAAAAAAGTTAGTCTTGTGGCCCTTGAGGAGACGAGTGACGACGGTGACGACATCCAAAGTGAATAGGAGAGGGAGGGCGAGCGACTGCCTACTCAAGGAAGGACACTCGGTCACTGATGGTGAAAACTGTGGTAGTCAAAAAGGTGATTTATCCTTCAATCCTGAGGACTACGGAGTAGACTTGAGAAAAAGTGACCTCTTCCACTCATTAGTGCTCTACTACATCCTCTTTTGGTTGAGTTCTAGGATGAGGAGGTGCAGGAATGGGAGGACCTTCTTTGGGCTTGTATGGCTTGTGAACTGAGTCTAGACCACCTCAATACCCGATCTTCCTAATAATCAGAGCCATAATGTAAGGGGCATAATTGATCCTTTTGACTTTGTCATTTTTGGAGGAGGCTATCTCTCTAATAATACAATCAATCACATCAAAACTTTGACCAGTCATTACGTAGTTGATCAAGTTCCATGCATGGCCACAAATAGCACCAAAGTTCCCACTCTTGGGAAGAATAGTGTGGTTGATGAATTTGTTCACAAGGCTTGGAATAGGAAGGAGGTCTGGGAGCTTGCCTAGTACATATCTGATATTTCGATCATAGTACTCAGTGCATGTGGTAAGCTGAAGAGCGGGTCTGTCATAGACCTTCTCAAAGGCACTAGACTCGGTATGAAGCGTTAGCTCAAATTCACGCTTATTGGAGTCCATGTACTGATGTCCAGTCATCTAGGATATATGCTCATAATTGGAGGAATGCATAGTGTAGCATAGAATTGTCTTACGATCTTCTCATCATAATAAGATTTTTAATGCTACAATGTGATGGATACCTACTCACTGACATAGATGAAAGGTGCCGTCATACTTCTCAATCTGAGCCAGGTGGTCATAATCTACATACTTGTGATCAGCAAATTGTTTGGAAGGGCCATATATTTGCTCATACACTTGCTCCTAGAATTTTGTGTGGAATTTAATATTTTGACTGTTTCTAGGAAGCACAAACTAATTTCTGTGTCTCAGAATAGCGTAATTTTTATTGGAGATGGTTCTGAGATCAATTTGCTGTCCCTTAGGCTCAGGCATCTCTTCATTTGAAGATTCATGAGATGGACTTTCCTGCTGCTCAGTCTCAATTTCAGAATCAGATGATATTGCTTTTCCTTTGTCCTCTCTTGCTTTCTGTGTAGACTCTTCTTGAGCAGCTGGTGGCATTTGGACTGAGTGTGAAGCCGGAACAGTGTGAGACCCTTGTTGAGATGAAGCTTGTCCAGATGGGTTGTCGTTCCTAGCATACACATTTCGTGCAACATTTCTAGTCCTCGGCATCTTCAAAAAAAAAGAGGAAGAAATGATATCAAGGATAAGATATGGATCAAGGAAATTTGGTTTGAAATGAATGAAATGACACTGCTATTTTATCAGGCAAATCGGAAGTACCGACGTTCAAAGCACGGTAGTATCAGGATGTGGTAGTATCGACGTGTAAACTCCGGTATTACCATTCTACGATAATACCGCGTTTGTCAAGTAGTAGTTCTATTTTTCCTCATATTTTATAGGGCAGACAATATATGAATTTAAATGATGTTTTTCTTAGATTGAATCTATGAAATAGATAAGTAGACATCACACACCATCAAATATAGTCATTTGCCAAGAAAACAACTCTAAATCATTCGCATTTCAAAGCAAAATGTAACCTTGACCTAGGGTACTTAGAATCAAGATGAAATGAGAGTTTTGATCCCATTTACCTTGTGGATTAAAGGAGTTGAACCGTTTGAATGTGAGAGGTCACCAAGAAGTGAAAAAATCCCCACAGGATTTGGAGATCAAGGAGTGGATTTTGGTGATTTCTTGAGGGAGAGAGAGGAAAAGCAAGGCGTTCGGTTGTGAGTGGAGGCACTGGAGAGAGAGAGAGAGAGAAAGGAGATAAGAAGGCTCAGGCCCCAGAGTTAATACACAACCAACTGAAATCGATAGTTCCGAAGTTAGCACTTCGGTAGTTTCGTAAATTAGAAGTATCGTATTTGTATCGTTGGTAGTACCAGAAGTCGGTAGTATCGCACAATACACAGCGACAGTTGTGATTTTTCTGGAACTTTTTAGGACAGAACAAAATATGAGAAGATATACAAATGATCATTTGTTTTGCACTCAAAAGAGAATTATTTAGAATCATTATACATTATTAAGAATGGGAGAAGCCTATGAACATAGAGGATTTTAGCAAAAGATTTGAAAATAACCTTCAAAAATACTTCAAATAACATAAAATGGACATAAAAATATGAGGCAAAGGTTCAAGCAACATTTGAGTAGTATATGACATTTAATTCATTCCTTAACCAACAAAACCAGCTTTCATCTAATGGTTTGGTGAAAATATCCGCTAATTTATCTTCGGTCTGGATATGGCTAATTATAATATCTCACTTGTTCACATGATCTCTCAAGAAATAGCAGCGTATATCTATGTGTATGGTTCTTGAGTATTAAACTGGATTATTTGTTATTTTCACCACACAATCATTATCACACAAAAGTGACGTTTTGTCAAAATTTTTCAATATACCATCAAAGTTTGTCTCATCCATAGCAATTGAGCATAACAACTACCCACAAAAATATATTCAGCTTCGGTTGTGGAAAGTGCTATGGAATTCTATTTCTTGGAAGACCATGACACTAAGGACCTTCCTAGCAATTAACAACTATCCAATGTGCTTTTTCTATCCACTTTGCAACCCGTATAATCAAAATCCGAATATCCTATTAAATCAAATCTTGCACCTTTAGGATAACACAAGCCTATGTTAGATGAATGCTTTAAATATCTTAGAATTCTCTTTACGCCTGTCAAATGACATTTTTTTGTAGATACTTGAAACCATGCACACATGCAAACACCAAACATAATATTGGGTCTAGATACGGTAAGATAGAGTAAACTACCTATTATGGATTGATAAAGCTTTAAATTCATAGGTTTACCTTCTTCATTAAAATCAAGATGATCATTCGTTGCCATGGGAGTCTTGATGGATTTTGCATCCTCCATGCCAAATTTCTTGAGTAAATCTCTCACATACTTTGTTTGGCTTATGAAGGACCCATCCTTGTGGTGCTTGACTTGAAGTCTAAGGAAATAGCTCAACTCCCCAATCATGGATATATCAGACTCTCTAGACATCATATCACCAAATTCTTTGCAAAAATCTCGACTAGTGGAACCAAATATAATATCATAAGTACATATTTGACGTACAAAGAAATCATTATCAATGATTTTAGAAAACAATGTTGTATCAACTTTCCCAATTTTGAATCATTTAGAAAGTAGAAAATCTCGAAGGCAATCATACCATGCTCTAGGAATTTGTTTCATGCTACCTTGGAGATTTTATACACATGATTTAGATTTTTAGGATCATCAAACCCAGGAGGTGGTTTGTAACATGCTATTTTTAGCTGGTTTTAAAGTTTTCAAAATAAAAATAAATTTTTGGAATTTTCTGGAATTAATAAAGCTTAAATTGAATTTTTAGAAATTTAAAAAGATTTAATATGATTAAAATAAATATTAACATAAGCTGAAAATATTTTATTTCGATTCCTTGTGTCTCAAGAATTGTTTTGGAATTTTTGGTGAATTTTTTGGATTTATTTGCTATTTTCTAGAGCTCTTTTTCTTTTATCCGAATTTCTGAAAAAGAAAATCTGGGAAAAAAATCTTTAAACAGTGTTGGGCCCGGCTCGCCACTCTTCCTTCGGCCCAATCCCCCCCCGCCGCTCGATCCCACCCTTTGACGAGCGTTGGGCATCCGTGCGCTGTCGCACCCCGCGTCGCCTCGCAGCCGTCCGATCCCTTCCCTCACCACATGTTGCCCATCCGGCTGTGCCACGTGTCGCAAGTGGGGTTTTTGTCTCTGTTACGAACTCGTCCGCTGCGCTGTGTCCTTTTTGATCATCCTCGGTTCGTGTGCCTATATAACATGCCGCCCCGGTGCCGCCTCCCTCACCGAGCACCTCCGTCGTCCTCATCATCGACGCTAGCGCTGTCGCTTCCCCAACGCCACCATTGCCATCTTGCCGATGAGCCGCTGCCTCCCTGACGCCGTGTTCTTTCCTCCCCTCGCCAGTGAACTCATCTCGTCGTCCCTCAGGATGCGTGCCCATGACCCTTGCCACGCCGCGTCGCCAGCCCCCAGTCCCCACTCCCGGTCGTGTTGCCTGTCCCCGGTCCCCGTGCTGCACCTATGCCCGCGGTGCCTCGCGCCGCGTGCCCGCACTAGTCATGCGCCAGCCATCCAGCAGCCCGATCCTCGCATCGCCACCGTCGATCCAGATCCGGATCGACGGCTAAGATCGTGCCACAAGTCAGCTTCCCCACCGTCGGATCCCGCCGACAACCGCACCCGACTTGTCCATGTCAACATGCCACGTGTCAGTGCCACGTCAGCCTACCACGTGTCAGTACCACATTAGCCCTAATTGCCACATGTCAGTGCCACGTCGACCGATCTTGCCACGTGTCAATGCCACGTCAGCATTGCCACCACGTCAGCACGTCCTCCCGTGTGCACTGTTCCGTGAGCCGAGTCCACCGTGAACCCATCTTCCCATGCACTGAGTCCACAGTAAAGTAACTTTTCTGAATTTTCAGTATTTTCTTTAGATTTATTTTTTTAAGAGCCCGTTCTCTTCCGTCCTAGCTCGGATTAACCCCATTCTTTTTTCTAAATTTATCTAAAATTGAGCTCTACCTGTTGGAGTTCATTTGAATTTTATTTGATGTTATTTTTGTTATTCTGATTATTTTCTCTCTCGTTAGGCCCTATCTTTGAAGGAGTAAGAGCGCTGCCAGAAGATCCCGAGTACCTCGCCGAGCCCAACCAAGGCAAGTTGTGTCCTTGATCATGTTGTACCTAGTTTTTAATCTATTATTTAATTATTTTATTTTAAATTATATTACATCGCTATTTCATTACAAACCTTTGTACTTGGTAGCTACCGTCCTCAATTGAATCATCCCTCCTTGATAATTTGAATACCATGAAGCCATTGTCACCATAGGTTTGAAAATTAATTAGTGATGCTATGTTAGATGTCACATGGGGGGTACGATTAGTGTGCTTAGCCATGCTTATGTTACGATGAGTTTATTATCGTATGTGAATAATTAATTTGACCTAATGAGATATGGAATCGTGGTTGGTGCCACAATTATAAAATTTGGGCCATGACATTGGTGTGTCATTGGCGTAGGTTATGCAACACTGGTTTTTACTAGGGCGAGTGATCATGCAGTAAAGGGGGAAGTGTGGATTCACTTCAGGCGGAAGTCTCGTCTAAGTAATATTAAGGACTTAACTTTGTGCGCTATTGACTTGAGCTTTACCGTACAAACCACATATCTATTGTGGGATAGATCTAGCTGATTAATTTGGGATATTTCAATTTCAATCTTGCCATTATGATGAACATGGTTTCTAATTTCTTTGAGGCGCAAGGGGGGTGTGATACGAAACCCTAGCGGGTGGGATTGAGTTGAGGTTGAACATTGTAAATGTGTTGTTGTGCTAGGGTGGGATTGAGTTGAGGTTGAACATTGTAAATGCGTTGTTGTGATTTTCTTAGTACGAGGTTAATCACATAGTGTGGGTACAGTTGTGCAATCTCTACAGAGTGTAGAACTATTCGAATAGCCGTGTCCTCGGTTATGGACAATGCTCGGTGATTTCACACGAGGGGTAGAGTTTTCATAAAACTTAGATTGGTTTTTATTGGAAAGTGAACAGTTAGTTCACTAGTAGTTTAGCTTGTGGATGGGAGGTTCACAAGTGGCTTATTCAATTTCGTTGACTACTTATTGGTTATTGTCTTTTTTTTAAGTTCGCTTTCGATTTATCTATCGTATTTACTTCAAAATCTTGATTTATGCAATCTAACCTTTCAGCCATCCATTGGTAAGTTTTGCATATTATATTACATCCATTTGTTACAAATGACTTGCTGAGTACCAATGTACTCACGACTTTATACCCAATGTTGCTCAGTTGAGGAGGAGTTATACCAGCATGAGATACTAGAGGGAGGAGACTTCAGCGACTTCACAGATTAGGACTTCACTCACCAGTCGATTGCCTGTGGGCATGTCGAATGGCTACTACGTTTATTTTGTTTCTTTCCGCTGCTAGTTTTTTTGCCCTTCTTTGATATTTATTAATATTTGAGTTTTCCTCATATTTGTTAGCGTGTATATGATCGATATTTTATCTATGTTTAACTGTGTGCACTAGCGTGATCCCGGGCTAGTGCGGTATACACAGAGAGTCTGGATTTGTATATTCGGGTTTTGACATTGTTCCATGATTTTGCCTTTTAATAATGCACTTTTTACATCCATTTGATATAATTTAATATCAAAGCTTAAAGCAAAGGTAAGTAATATTCGAATTGACTCAAATCTTGCTATGAATGCAAACATTTTATCATAGTCTAAACACTCTACTTGAGTGTAATCTTAAGCAACTAACCTTGCCTTATTTCTGACCACAAGTCTATTCTCATCTTGTTTGTTTCGGAATACCCATTTTGTGCCAATTACATTACGCTCGTTGGGTCTTTTTTTGACCAAAGTCCAAATATCATTTCGGGCAAAGTTATCGAGTTTTTCATACATTGCATTCATCCATTCCGGATCTTCTAAAGCATTATCTACAATATTTGGCTCAAGAGTAGACACAAATGAGTAATATTTACAAAATGAAGCTACTTTAGAATGAATTTGAACACTCTTACTTACAGCATCTAATATTTGATTTATTGGATGATCCTTGCTGACAATATTGTGGATCTTTAGTGGTAGATGTTGTTTTTCTTTTTCTTCTACGTCTATGGCTTAGATGTTGCTTGTTGTGGAGCAAGTGAGAGGTTCAACTTGATTTGATGAAAGTGAGACACTTGGGGCCTCCTTTGGTTTGATATCACCGATTTGCATATTTTACATTGCACACCTTAATCCTTTATCACCTACATCATACAAGTTTTTTTACTCTTCTGAAAATCCATTAGTTTCATCAAATTGAACATCATAAGATTCTTCAACTAGACCAGAGTTTTTGTTGAAGAATCTATATGCTTTACTATTAGAAGAATTACTAAGCAAAAAATCTTCATCACATCGACTTTGAAATTTAGAGAGTCAAATACCTTTTCTTAAGATATAGCATTTGCATACAAATACTCTAAAGTAGAAAATGTTTAGCTTTCTTCCAATGAGAAGTTCGTAGGAAGTCTTTTTAAAAGACAATTCAAATAAATGTGATTTATGCCATGACAAGTAGAATTAATAGCTTTCACCCAAAAATTATAGAAAGTGTTATATTTATCAAGTATTGTCCTAACTATTTCGATTAATATTTGATTTTTTCTACAACTCTATTTTGCTATAGAGTGTAGGTACTGCAAAGCTCATGCTTTATTCCAAGCCCATCACAAAAATTTTCAATTTTAGCATTTTTGAACTCGGAATCATTGTCGCTTCTAATTTTCTTTATTTTTAAATCAAACTCATTTTGGGCCCTTTTAGCAAAACTTTTGAAAATTACGGAGGCTTCACCTTTGTCATTTAAGAAGAATACCCATGTATATCTAGAGTAATCATCTACAACGACTAAACAATAGCTATTGCCCCGATGCTCTTATAGATTGTTGGCCCAAACAAATCCATATGTAAGAGCTTCAATGGTCTAGAGGTTGACATGATACTTTTCGAAAGATGAAAATTTGCCACTTGCTTCTCGGTTTGACAAGCATTACATAATTTATTTTTCTCAAATTTCATATTTTTCAAGCTAACAATTAAATCATGTTTGAAAAACTTTTTAAGTTGAATCATACCTTCATGACCCAACCTTCTATGTTATAACCAACCTAAAGAAATTTTTGTCATTAAACAAGTTTTCAAACAACAATCGTTAGAGGACAAGTCTACTAAATAAAGATTTCCAAACCTGAAACCTCTGAAAACAAGTTCATTTTTTCTTCGAAATGGTAACATCATTTTTAGAGAATGAGCATATTAATCCTAGATCACACAGTTGAGAGACAGATAGTAAGGTAAAATTTAATGTTTTTACTAGAGATACATTAGAAATAGAAAGGTTGTTGGAGATAGCGATTTTATCCAATCCTAATACATTTTCTTTGCTATTGTCCCCAAATTTGATCTTCTCATTGCTTCCATTTTCAAATGAGGTGAACATCTTTCGGTCTCCAGTCATGTGTTGAGTGCACCCACTATCAAGTTCCAATGCCTTCCACCGGTCTTGTAGTTTACCTACAAAAGAAAATCAAGTTCTTTTAGGTACCCAAATTTATTTGAGTCCTTGAAAGTTAGTGATTAAGGCTTTGGACACTCCAAATAGCATTCTTTATACCACCTAAGATTAAAGTGCCAATAAATTTAGTAATAATGCTTCTATTCATGGATTTTCTTAAAACAATCCAATTAAAGAAGTTTTACTCATAGGACAATTTTGTTTCACATGTCCTATTTCTCGACACTTTTTGCAATACTTACCATTTTGCCAAGCAAATCTTGTTGGTTTGTTTGTCGGTTTCTCACCATTTTTAAGCATATAGCCAAGACCTTTCTTATTGAAGGAGTACATTTACTCATTCAATAATTTTTAAAGAGTATCCTTACCCTTGATGCACCTTTTTAAGTATTTATTTAGCTTGGTCACTTGTTCTTTTAACTCATTATTCTCAATAGTGAGCTTGGCATCACATGATTTAGCATTTACTTGATTTGAGATAATTTTAGAACAACATGGTATATCGAGTAATCATCACATAAAGTGTAAATGCTAGTTCTAGATATTTTTAAACTAGGCATGGCATTACAAATATCACATGTAATTCCAATGCTAGTGTTAGATTCGTTTGAATTTTTTTGAATAAGCAAGTCATGGGCTTCCTTTAGCTCCTCACAGGAATCTTTAAGGGAGAGATGCTCTCTCCTTAAGCTCTTGAATGTTGATTTTTCTTTTTTAAGAAATTTATTTAATTCAATTAGCATATCTATAAGTTCATCATAAGAAGGCTCATCATCATCTAAAGATTTTACGTTTTCTCCTTTTACCACAAGGCATGTTAGAGATGAAAAGAGAGGTAGAGCTTCTTTGATGATAATGCTAATTTGTCCCTTCTTCTTGGGGGACTCCTCTTCTTTGGAGTCAGAGACCGTATACTCCTCATCAGAGTTCCACTCTTTAATATGGGCTTCATTCTTGTCCTCTTTGTGAAGCATCTTGAAAAACTTTTTCCTGCTATTGAAATCTTTCTTCTTGGATGACTTGCCATTTGTCATCCTTCTTTGTGGGGCATTGAGAGGTAATGTACCCATTCTCATCACACTCATAACAACTCGTTGGTGATGAGGTTTTTCAAGAGTTGTGTTGGTGTCATTCGTGCCAATTAGGGAGACTTGAGCAAGAGTGTCACCAATGTCTCGTACTTCTTCGGCAATACTTTAAGCATCTTTCTTACAGTATAACATCCGTTAGTGACGTGCCAAGGCTCTTGAACTCATTCACAATGTTGTTGAGGCGAGAAGAGGGGAATCAAACTTCGATAGTCGAAATAACTCAAAAGTAATGCATAGCGCCAAGACTTCCACAAGTTAACGAACTTCCAACATAAAACTTTGATTCCTTTTCAAAATATCAAACGAATTAATGAGTCATGTTTTCTAGTAAGAAAGATAAAACAATATGAAAAACCAATCTTACTCATTAACCGCGCTCACGAGCAGCAAAAACAACTCATCAATCAAAAGAAAACAACAATTGTCTCAAAACGATTAGAGGTCTTTTGGCACCCAACAACTGCAATAAACCACTAACTCAAGAGAAATTCATCAACCGCAAAAAGCCAAGAATTGACCAAAATCAACTCGAGGAAGATAACCACATTTCTAAGAAGCTCACACATGTCATCTGTAACTAAGTTGCCCGATGTAATTGCATCACTATCCCTATACCACGAACGGTGGTATAAACTGGCAATACCCAAAACAACAACTACAACCTCTACATCTTTTCACTGACTATCCTCACTTATAATAGTCATAGAATCAAATCATAATCATACAAGATCATCTTATAACATAAATCATCAATACAACATGTCAAAAGTATAAATGCAATGCTTGACCCATCCCATCCTACTGTGCACCAGTGTGTCAATTTAATATTTTAATTACCATGGACATAAAGCCCGCTTTGATACCAATGTAACACCCCAGGACCCACATTATCCTGAGATGCCACCAAACCACTCCGCAGCTAGCCAATTTACAAGATAACATAAACTGGCAACAATTTCTAAATCATGATAAGCTAAGCGGAAGCATAGTAAAACAAGGTATTAGAATACTATTAATTAAAGAACAACTACTAAAAAGTTTAACTAATTAAAACGAACTACTGTCTAACATTATTACTTTTAAACAAACATCAATAAGGGAAATAAATCTATGATTAAGACTACACAACTATTACAACATTAATCATGATATGATATGTGATAGTGATGTGCCGCTCTATCCTTCCCATGCATACTCGAGAATCACCTAGAGAGGGAGAAAAGCAAGAGTGAGATAAGAATCTCAGCAAGCAAACTGTTTAACAAGCTAATTAAACTACAATAATGTTAAGCATCATTATTCATTTTCCACAATGACCACAATTATAGTTTTAACCACATTTACTACCATTAATAATAAATCATTAGTAAATAAATCTTGATTGACTACTTCACATCCTCAACCACTACTATAACCAATCAAAGTAAAGCATTAACATATTTTACATCACTATCTTTATTATTTCTCACATCCACAACTGCTATAAAAAATTACCACAAGAGAAAATAATCTCATGCCGCAATCACAACCCCTACCATACCACAAGGGATGAACCCCATTCTACAACCACATCCACATTCCTCATACCACAAGAGACTCTCATGAGCCAATTCTACATTACAACTATGAAGTTGCATTTGCTTGCAAAATAACTTCATCACAATACATTACATAAGTATGCAAATAATATTTTCACAATGCAATGCATATGAATGCGTATGCTCCACTGCACCCTTACCCAACAAGGTAAGAGTGTGTATCGTACTACGGCAATGTACGATGTTGTACCGGTACGATCGTGGCTATAAGCGACAACATACACAATGCAAATGTCATGAGATGATATGAATGTTATGATAATTATAAACCACAAGAATTTAATCACGAAGATCAACAACATAATGATCATGAATATTTCCTCAGAATCCACATGTGTCTCATTAAGCACAATGCCATTGTTTCATAAGATCATTGCCACATAAACCATAATATATTCATCAAGAATGCTACCACCACAACCACAATATTATCACCTATACCACCATATGTTCATAACGAATACTACCCCATAACTATATTCATTTCATCAAGAACAATTCCACATACCCACAATTAAACCATCAAGATCATAAACAGTTGAATTCTTAAAAATACTACCACATGGACCATATTGAGGAAACATATAACAATAACACAGCACCTCCAATTAAGAGAATTAATTAATATGAAGGTAGAATGATTAACAAGTTAAACATGTAGCATAACCACTACATTTACTTGCTTCTACCGTTGAAGCGAAGCAATCACATGCATTCAGGAGCAACACCACCTATTCAAAAGTACCTCTTAGCACGATACAACAGCAAGGAAATTGCGTCTTAAGAAGTAAAGGCGATGCTAATCCCCAAAACCCCACAACAACCCTCTCCGCTTAACGGTTCTATACTCTGCCCGCTGCAGCAACGCTACTAATTTTTTTTGTATCTTTAAGATTAATAAACCTTTTGCAGAGGGGAGTATATTTCTGGTTTCCTTACTCATTTTCCTTCACTTTTCATATAGATCACATATTTTAATTTTGTTCTTAGCATGGTATAACTAAATGCTCAAAACAGAGAACATCCTCTATTCTGACAGTCAGGACAGTTAGGTTCAAATGCTTCCCAACAACAGAGTAGGCCTCTAAAAATTTTGAATTTTATATAGCAGCTAGCTTACTAAATTCCCTACAATTTCTCAATGGTGGCACAAAATATAAAATTGATCCACTATCCCTAATTCCCATCTTAACAGCAGTCTGTCCCAGTCTGTAACCCTGATAGACAGCAAGATTTCAGACCTTGGTACGTCTAAATTACGTGGCCAAAAAATCTAAAAAAAACAGTAGATGCGTATCGTCATCCTCTACGTTTTTCCTTTTGGGGAGACCCTCAGGCAAAATCGTCTTAGGGGTTTAAACTGTACGAACAGTAACACCGTGCAATTGATCTATAGACAGTCAACCAGGATTCTCTAATCGGGGGTTTCTAAAATGCTAATCCCCACAAAACTTGGACCAAGAACCCTAAATTCAGCAAAAAAACAGAGGGATTGGGGTGAGGGAGAGTTACCTAGGGGATTGGGATCACCCTCTTCTTCCTCTCCTCCTTCCCTTCTTCTCCTTCCCTCTCTTCCTCTCCTTCCACTTCCCTTCTTCCTTCTTCTCCTTCTTCTCCTTGCAGCAGCACTTGGGCAAAGGGAAGGCGCAGGGAAGGAGGGGGTGGCGGCTTGGGGTGGGAAAAAGGGGGAGGGGCTAAGGGAGGGGGTTTATAAAGGGGGTCCTAGGGTTTGGGAGGGGGTACGGGCCCCCGTTTGGACTAGCTGGCCCAAAGTGGCTGACCCACCCCTCCGGCAGCCTAAAATCTCTTAATTAATTATTTTAATTCTCTTTTTATTATTTTAGACTATTTCGAAGAATTTATTTGCACCTCCCGCGATTTACCGAAAATCCGGGTGACTCCGCGATTAATTTAGAAACCAACACTGAAACGACGTTCAGGATATTACATTCTCCCCATTTAAAAAGGATTCATCCTCGAATCTAACTCCTCAACCCACGAGACAAAAGAACAATTAAAGAAAGAACAACCAAAGGATAGAACATCACAAGGATAGAATATCCCAAGAGAACAACAACTATGGGTACTCTTCCGCCTCTAGGAGCTCGGGCTCTTCTTATGCATCTGGTCTTCGAGCTTCCACGTCGCCTCCCACTCGGACTGATTCTTCTAGAGGGTCTTCACATACTTGATGGCCCTCTTCCTCACGGTCAGTTCCAGCGAGTCCACGATTCACGTTGGTCTAAGCCGAACATTCGCATAACTCTTAGGCCAGCTCTGAGTGGCCAACAGGTCCTGCCGTTTTGGCAAAATTCCCTGCAACAACTATTAAACTCCTATCTAATACCATCCTCCTTCTTAGAACACTTTCCTCTTATTAAGTATACTCGGAATAATACATTATACCCATTTTAAAGAATTTGACCATAAATTCCACTCACATCATTCCACTAAAAGCACAATCAATATCTTTTACAAATAAAACCCAATAAAAGAAGAACATAAGATTCTCCAGTAACATACTAGCAACTAACTTTCCTTTCAAGGACCACAATCCAAATCAAAGGATTCACCACAAAATATTTTTCACTCTCCAAGTAAACAATTAGAGAAACCACACCACATAAGCCAAAAGTGAAAATCACTCGACAGACCAAAACAATCATTGTCTTTTCCTAGCTGGAAAAGACTACGCCTCAATATCAAACAATTCAATTTACAGATGACCTCTGCCAAAACACACAGTATAAACAAGAATCAAGCGAGCATTTCACTACTCGAGATAACAAATTTTTTTCCAATCCATTTCTTTTAATAATCGAACTTTCTTGAACCAAGGGTTTCCAAATCATCACCCAAACACACCAACTCCTTTGTCTTAAGTTGGCAACCTCAACAATAAGCTCAAACTGTGTACATCTTCTACACCCTTGTAGAGAGACTCTACTGTTCCCACAAATCGGACTCTAGCCAAGACCCCGACCAACAGAATTGTTTCTACAGATAATTCTTAATGCACCTCAATCACTTAAGGATAACAACTTGAAATTCATATAACACCCACACATACTCCTTTACTGCACCTCAAAGATGCTATCCACGATCCTCACACTATTGGAATACCACTTTGATCCACTATTCCCACACAGAGACACTGGGCCTCTAAGGTTCTAGCATAACAAAAGGTGAAGCCCAGACCCAGCTTTCAAGATCCTACAACAAACTTACCATATGAGATAGGAAAATCCTCGGGTGAAAACCCTACTATTCTACAATTAACCTACACACAACCCTTAACATCGATAAATTATTTGGTTCCAAGACAATCATTCTATTTAAATCATATCTTTCCCAAGGATTATTCCACGAGAATAATATATCATCCAATATACCATAAACATCGTGATATTTAAGACTTTCACAAAAATATTTACTAGACCACCACTATCCAGTTGCTATCACGCAACAAAGAAAACTTCGCAACTCAAATCGATTACCCTTTTCTTAGAAGAAGAGGTAAGAAGAAATAAATTTCAACACACAGAAAATTACTATCATTCACAGTAGCCAAAAGACCAAGAGAAAATAAATAGCAATGAGGTTGTAAAACACAAGATGAGATCACTTGTACCTCAAATACTTCTAGTACAACTCTTTCTTTTAACAAGAAACAATTTCCTTTGATTACAGCATCCCGTCAATTCCAACGAAAGATATTTGAAGTCCATAACACAAGGTTCAGGTAAAAACCAATAAAAGTGTTCAACACGCCGCTTTAGTCAAGGCAATAACAGCTACCAAAAAAGTCATAAGGTCCAAAAAGATCCCAATCGCAAATCTCAAATCCTTTACTTTAATTAGTGTCATGGAACTAACAAATTCTTTTATTTATAAAACATTCAACACAATCACGACTACGTACCATCAAATGTATTAACAACAAGATAAAATATTCGTTGCAAGAATAATCATATCCTCTTACTCCTTCATATTTTTTAAAAGGAACACCATAAATCAGTTCATCATGGTCTTATTATCTAAATAAGATTCCAACTACTTAATCTAGGAAAAATCTAGTGCATAAACCACCATATTAAAACAACACTCATTAACAAGGTGATATTAGAACACGACATCCTCGCAAACATGTTAGTATAAATCTCTTATTAGATTTTATACATTTAACTTCTTTCTGATGCTCAACTCTAATTTAGCAAAAATTAGGTGCACTCTAACTATTACTGTCAATAATTGATTATTATTCTTCATCATCGTAGCATTAATGATCCCATCTTTGTTTCGCAATCGCAAAATAATTATGAGCACAGATTTAATATTCCACCTTATATTCAGAAATTAGAATAAAATAAATTTAAACATCAATAATACCAGCTTAATAAGGTAAGATTCCATAAGTCAATACATTAGCCTTCATCTATTTCTTTATGCATGTTCCAATAATTTAGCATGGCAAAAGTTACATGAATTTAGCAGTTGTACATACTCATCAAGTATGGAAAAAGAGAACATATTAAAAGATTAATATTACTAAGGCAATATTCCAACAACTCCTTACTTAACCATCCCGAATGGTCAGATTAATTACTTAAGATCGATTAATCCAATCTATCCAACAGGTTGGGAAAATTAAACAACTACAATAATCAAAACAATTGTTTCTCATATTCCTTAATAACTGCATGAGTTCTAAACATGTATCAACAAATTCTTGGCCACAATTCTTCAAGAAACTACAACAGGACAGCATCATATCCATCAACCTCACTTCTAAGGATGTTAGTAGAAATGAATTATGTACCACACCAATATTTCAACTTGATAATTCACAACTTATCAATAATTTACAAAATTTCCAACTTCTGCTTAGATACAACAAAACATCACAAAGGGTTTTAACACTTCTTTTTAGAGAAGAGGGGAATCAAACTTCGATAGTCGAAATAACTCAAAAGTAATACATAGCGCCAAGACTTCCACAAGTTAACGAACTTCCAACATAAAGCTTTGATTCCTTTTCAAAATATCAAACGAATTAATGAGTCATGTTTTCCAGTAAGAAAGATAAAACAATATGAAAAACCAATCTTACTCATTAACAAATCACCACGAGCAAAGAAAAACAACTCATCAATCAAAAGAAAACAACAATTGTCTCAAAACGATTACAGGTCTTTTGGCACCCAACAACTGCAATAAACCACTAACTTAAGAGAAATTTATCAACCGCAAAAAGCCAAGAATTGGCCAAAATCAACTCGAGGAAGATAACCACCTTTCTAAAAAACTCACACATGTCATCTGTAACTAAGTTGCCCGATGTAACTGTATCACTATCCCTATACCACGAATGGTGGTATAAACTGGCAATACCCAAAACAACAACTACAACCTCTACATCTTTTCATTGACTATCCTCACTTATAACAGTCATAGAATCAAATCATAATCATACAAGATCATCTTATAATATAAATCATCAATACAACATGTCAAAAGTATAAATGCAATGCTCGACCCATCCCATCCTACTGTGCACCAGTGTGTCAATTTAATATTTTAATTACCACGGACCTAAAGCCCGCTTTGATACCAACTGTAACACCCCAATACCCACATTACCCTAAGACACCAGTATGCAAATGATCTTTCCACAATGCTATGCATATGAATGCGTATGCTCCACTGCACCCTTACCCAACAAGGTAAGAGTGTGTATCGTACTACGGCAATGTACGATGTTGTACCGGTACGGTCGCGGCTATAAACGGCGACATCCACAATGCAAATGTCATGATATGATATGAATGTTATGATAATCATAAACTACAAGAATTTAATCACAAAGATCAACAACATAATTGTTGTAGGGGTGACCCCCACCTAAACCCAGCTAGCCTGTTAAGGACGTAGTTGCCCTCAGTCGGAGGCTTCGGTGTAAGGTTACGATTGTAAACACGCTCCTTGCGAGGGAGCTCAATATATGTGGTATAGAGCCCTTGGGAAATACCAAGAGGTCATTCACTCACCTAACTCTCCACTACCATACTCCTCTCTCTCTGTTTGGTCTGTAACCATAACAGTTGGTGCTGTCCGTGGGAACGACGGAAGCAAGAAGACCTCAAGAAGGATGGCACCAACATCGTCGATGGTGAAGAGGAAGAAAGGGGTCGCGGCGGCGGCACCTCGCGTCAGCGTCGGCACCGCGGCGTCGGCATTGGCGGCTGTAGGAGTGAACGACAACACTCATGACGCAGACATCGACTCCAACCCCACCTTCGCCGATGCAGCAGTCGCCTCCAACCCCGCCTTCGCCGACGCAGTAGTCGCCTCCAACCCCGCCTTCGCCGACGTAGCCGTTGACTCCAACCCCGCCTTCGCCGACGCAGCAGTCGCCTCCAACCCCGCCGCGATGCGCCGTTGACTCAACCCGCCGCTGACGCAGCGGCCGCCTCCAACCCGCCGCGCCGACGCAGCGAGCCGACTCAACCCGCTTTCGCTGCGTGTACTGCGACTCACTCCCGCCCGCCGACGCAGCGAGCCGCCTCAACCCGCCGCGACACAGCGAGCCGCCTCAACCCGCCTTCCGACGCAGCTGCCGACTCAACCCGCTTTGCCGACGCAGCAGACGCCTCCAACCCCGCCTTCGCCGACGCAGCCGTCGACTCTCATCCCGCCCCCGCCGACGCAGCGGTCGATCCCAACCCCACCTTCGTCGACGCCGGCTCTGACCCCGCCAGCTACCACAGCACCAGCTGGGCAGCGCAGGAAACTAGCGTCGACACCCACAGAGATGCAGAAGCGTCAAACAGTCCCGTCAATACTGCGGAGCGGGTTAGCAACGCGGGAATCCACCGCACCGACAGGGCGGGCAATTCGGCGGCGCAGGCGGTGGTCACGGCTGTCAGGCCACAATCAGGTGCGCCGCCCATTTTGACTACGCCCGTAGTACAAAGATCCCTACCGACGGCCCTCCATGCGCTCCAGCGGGAGCTGGCAGATCTCTGCGACACCGTGTGGGCCATGCAAGAGGCTTGGAGCCTACAGACCCCGACGGCCGTCGCACCGGGGACCCGTCCGCAGCAACTGCAGCGAGCGCCCCCGTAGGTTCAGGTCGTCAACGTCATCTCCGGAGGTTCGTCGTCAGGAGCCTCACAGCAGCCAAAGCCGGGAGTAGCTCAGGACGAAGTCACCTTCGCGCCCACCGATGCCCGAGGCGTGGAGTTTCCCCACCACGACCCTCTGCTCGTCCGAGCTGACATTGCAGGATGTGACGTCCGGCGCGTCCTCGTCGACGGAGGTAGTTCGGCGAACGTGTTTTTCGCGGAGGCCCTCAGCTGCATGGGAATCCCTCGCTGTCGATTGCAACCATCGAGGACCCCGTTATGTGGCTTTGGCGGCCAATCACTAAGTACATTAGGCCAAGTATACCTCCAGGTTTCCTTCCATCAGGACGATAACCTCAGGACCGAGGGCGTCACCTTCGAAGTCGCAGACACCCCAAGTCCGTACAATGCCATTCTGGGCCGTCCTGTCCTCATCTCCTTCGGGGCGGTCTCACATCATGGCTTCCTGTGCCTAAAGCTCCCGGGCCCGCGAGGCGTCATCACTATCTTCGGTGACCAGGACCTCACCCGGTGCACGGAGTTCACGAGTCCCCGCCGTAGGGTGCACGCCCTCGCAGGCAAGAACAAGGCGGACCCACCATCCGCCCTGTGGTGGACCCCTAAGCCTAGACCGGAGGGCGGAGTCAAGAGGGTCCCCCTCCAGGCTGACGGCCGAGTCGTCTCCATAGGCGACGGCTTCCCCTCGGAGATGGAGTAAGAGCTACTCCAGATTCTCCGGAACAACGCAGACGTCTTTGCATGGTCCCCGGAGGACATCAAGGGTGTGGACCGCTCCCTCATCGAGCACAACCTAGCGGTCTGCCAGGATGCCAAGCCGGTCAGGCAAAGGCTTCGCGATGTCCGTGGACCGCAAAGCAGCGACCAAGGTGGAAATGGTGAAGCTCCTGCAGGCTGGCGTCGTCCGCGAAGTCCAACACCCAGATTGGCTCGCCAATCCGGTGCTAGTGAAGAAAGCCAACGGTGCCTGACGCATGTGCATCGATTTCACCGCCCTCAACAAGGCGTGCCCGAAGGATGACTACCCTCTCCTACGTGTCGACCAACTAGTCGACGCTACTGCCGGCTGTGAACTCATGAGCTTTTTGGACGCTTACTCTGGCTATCATCAAATCTACATGGCCAAGGATGACGAAGACAAAACCAGCTTTATCACTCCGATAGGAACGTACTGCTTTGTTAGAATGCCCTTCGGCCTGAAGAATGCCAGCGCAACTTTCACCCGCCTCATTGCGCTGGCGCTGACCTCCCAACTGGGGAGGAATGTTGAGGCGTACGTTGACGATGTGGTCGTCAAAACCAAGCAATTAGCCACTCACGGCCACGATCTCCAAGAGACCTTCGACAATGTCCAGAATGCGGGCATCAAGCTCAACCCGGACAAGTGCATGTTCGGTGTGCGGGCGTGCAAGCTTTTGGGCTTCCTGGTGTCGGGGCACGGTATCCAAGCCAATCCCGACAAGGTCGACGTAATCCTTGCCATGGAGCCGCCCAAAACGACACGGGAAGTCCAAAGACTCGCTGGCCGCATGGCTACGCTGAGCCGCTTTTTGTCCAAGGCAACGGAGCGCGGCTTGCCCTTCTTTAATACCCTGCGCGGTTGTGATAGGTTTCGTTGGGACGCCGATTGCGCCAGCACCTTCGACGACCTCAAGAAGCACCTTGCAAGCCTACCCACGCTGGTCGCCCTGGCACCAGAGGCTCCCCTTTTACTTTAGCTCGCCGCCTCCGCGACAGCAGTCAGCGCCGTCCTCGTTATCGAGGAGGGCGTTCGTCAGTGCCCAGTCTACTTCGTCTTCGAAGCCCTCCAAGGCGTCAAGACGCGGTACACGGAGCTTGAGAAGTTGGCTTATGCCCTAGTTATGGCCTCAAGAAAGCTCCGACACTACTTCCTCGCCCATCCAATCACTGTGCCGTCGTCGTTCCCTCTAGCGGAGATGTTGCATAATAAAGAGGCCACAGGACGCATCGGTAAGTGGGCAGCCGAATTCGCCCCTTTTTCCCTGACATATGCTTCACGCACAACAATCAAGTCCCAAATCCTTGCAGACTTTCTCGCGGAGTGGACCCAGCCCAAAGACGCATGCGGCCGAGGACCCGTGTGGACGCTCGACATCGACGGCGCCATGCGCTTCGGTGCAGGCGTGGGTGCAGTGGTCACTACGCCGGTGCGACACCGCCTGTTATACTCAGCGCGCTTCACATTTCCCGCCACCAACAACACCGCGGAATACGAGGCGCTACTCTTCGGCCTAGTGAAGCTCAAAGCTCTGGGGGCGCAGCGAGTCCTCATCCGCACGGATTCAAGGCTAGTGGCGGGGCAAGTCGACAAGTCATACCAGGCCAAGGACCCCGACCTTGCCAAGTACCTGGCAGCTGTGCGAGCCAAGGAACGGCATTTACTGGGCGTCACGGTCAAGGTCATCCCCTAAGCAGAAAATGAGTAAGCGGACATTCTCGCAAAAGCCGCCAGCCAACAACTCCCTACTCCTGAAGGCACATTCTACGAGGTCCTGCACGCGGCGGCCATCGCGCAGGACAATCGCGACGCGGCCATAGTCCACCAGATCACCCATCAAGGTGACTGGCGAGAGCCAGTTCACGCCTTCTTACAAGGCATCACCGAGCCTGACGACCCTGTCGAGCTCCGCCGCCTACAGTACCGCGCTAGATCCTTCCAGATACTTGACGGAGTGCTCTACAAAAAGGGGTATGCACACCGCTCCTACAGTGCCTCTCGCGTGACGAGGGACAGCACCTCCTGACGAAAATCCACGCGGGCCTTTGTGGCTCGCATTTGGCGCTGAGGTCGCTCATCGGCAAGGCATTTAAGCAGGGCTTCTACTGGCCAACCACCGTTGCTGACGCCCAAGATCTTATGCACCGATGTCAAGGCTGCTAATGGATAGGACGGGTCATTCACAGACCCCCCACCGGCCTCAACCCCATTCCCCCTGTATGGCCGTTGGCACGGTGGGGCATCGACGTTGTCGGACCTCTTCCCCGAACCCCAGGAGATTTGCACTTCATCGTGGTCGCTTTGGAATATTTTTCCAGGTGGCCAGAGACTGTGGCGCTAGCCAAGATCACCTCGGCAGCCATGCAGCGCTTCCTTTGGCAGAACATCATCTGCCGCTTCGGAGTGCCCAAGGAGATCACCGCCGACAATGGCCTGCAGTTCGACTCCGCTCCGTTTAGGGAGTTTTGCGACAACATCGGCATCACGCTTCGGTTCGCCTCGGTCGGACATCTACAGTCCAACGGAGCGGTCGAGCGGGCAAACAGTGCCATCTCCGCCGGAGTCAAAAAACGCCTTGTCGGACTACCAAAGGGCAAGTGGCCCAGCGAGCTCCACAGCGTCCTCTGGTCGCTTCGCACAACAGCAACACGCCCGACGGGATTCACGCCGTTCAAACTCCTCTTCGGCGATGAGGCAATGACGCCCGAGGAGATCAAGGTCGGCTCACGAATGGTCCTCGCCCAGGCACCAAACGAAGAGCGCCAGTTGTCCTTGGACCTCCTCGACGGAGAGCGCGTCAAGGCCACCCAACACGTCGCCAAATACGCGTGCCAAATGACGCGCAGGCAGGGCCGCTCTGTGTATCTGCGAGCATTCCACCCGGGGGACCTTGTCCTCAGGATGGCGCTCCGCGCAGACACGGTCAGCAAGCTGGAGTCCAAGTGAGAAGGCCCGTACATCGTCGCAGCAGCACTGCAGCGAGGAGCTTATCACCTCGCCACATTGGAAGGGCAGACACTATTCGCCATTTGCGGAACTATTCGCACCCCCCACCAAAAACGCGCGGAGGCTCGCCTCCGCACGCACTCCCCGGAGTATAAAAAAGATGCAGGCATTTTCCCTGCGCACTCTACTGAGTATAAACAAGATGCGGAATCCCACGCACGCGCTGGTGTTGTCACCACGCGTACTCCCCGGAGTATAAAGACGTGGTTGATGTTCCCACGCACCGCACGGAGACTCACCTCCGCACACACACCGCACGGAGACTCACCTCCGCACATGCACCGCACGGAGACCCACCTCTGCATATGCACTCCACGGAGGTCCGCCTCCGCACGCACTCTACGGAGTATAAATAAGACGTAGCGTTGAGGTCCACCTCCGCACACACTCTACGGAGTATAAATAAGACGTAGCATCGAGATCCGCCTCCGCACGCACTCTACGGAGTATAAATAAGATGCAGCAGGGGGACGCCTCCGCGCGCACTCTACGGAGTATAAATAAGACGCGAATGTTTTTCCTACGCACTCTACTGAGTCTAAACAAGACGCGGATGTCCCAGGCACGCGTTGGCGCACTCTCCGGAGCCTAACTAAGCCGTGGTTGATAGTCCCACGCATGCTCCGGAGTATAAACTAGACGTGGATATTTTCCCTGCGCACTCTACTGAGTCTAAACAAGACGCGGATGTCCCGTGCACGCGTTAGCGTACCCTCCGGAGCGTAACTAAGTCGTGGTTGATCGTCCCACGCGTGCTCCGAAGTACAAACTACGGAGCGTGATCGCGTTTACTTCGATTAGGCGCCAGCTCCGCTGCCATCGCTTCGAAGGGTAGGGGATGGGGCGTGATCGTGTCTACTTCGACTAGGCGCCAGCTCCGCTGCCACCGCTTCGAAGGGTAGGGGACGGAGCACGATCGTGTCTACTTCGACTAGGCGTCAGCTCTGTTGCCACCACTTCGAGGGGTAGGGCACGGAGCGCGATCGCGTCTACTTCGACTAGGCGCCAGCTCCGCTGCCACCGCTTCCAAGGATAGGGGACGGAGCGCTCGCGCGCCTACCTCGAACATGCACGCGAAGACGGCTAGAAGGTGCCAGCCTCCGCCATATTAACAAGCAACTCTACAGGCAGCACGCAGCTATGGAGTACTTGGCACAATGGTCCTTTCTTTCATAAGCACGCGAAAGAAACCAACAACAAAAGCAAAAGTTGCAGCACAACCACCAGCCTCCGGAACCACACTAGGGGTCAGCGCCATCTTCGTTGCGCTGACGAGCTTCCTCCAACCACTGAAGGAAATTACCCTCCTGGTGTAGCGTCCGCCGTAACAGGACTTTGGCTGCTTCCTCTCCCAGGTGGCCCCAGATCCCCACATAGAAGCTCTGGACGGCGGGCATGGTGGTGCGGACTGCGCCGGACAATACCCCGGCTCCGGTCGGTACACTCAAGTTGGGAGCGGCCAGCTCGTTTACGTGCTCGCACCCCCAGGCGTGGAGCATCGCAAAGGCAAGGCAGGCACTCGCGAAGCCGCAGTGATCGCCGAAGGCTTTCGCACCACGGAGCGCCAGGCTTGAGCCCTCCTCAATCCGTGCCAGTGACTGCGCCACGTCCGCGGCGTTGTGAGTAACGTCCGGCACAATGACGGAACGGTCCCGAAGAGCCCCCTCCAACGACCCCATGGCCCTCCACGCTGCCGCTGACGCGTCGCCCAGAGCCTGGTTCCTCTCCTCCAGGGCCATGATAAGCTGGGCCTTCTCCTCCTCCAGCGCGCTGATTTGCCCGAGTAAGCCAGCACGCTCCTCTGCTGCGGCACGTTGGGCCTCTTCAGCAGCACTTTGCGCCGCCGCCACCACGCACACCTCCGCCTCTAATAGACAGATGCGGTCGTCCCTCGTGGCGTGAGCCTCGTCGACAGCGCGAAGCTGTTCCTCCAGCGCCCTTCGCTCGCGGATTTGCGCCTCATCCAGCGCCCGGCCGATGGCGACCACCTAACAGCAGGAGGGCATGGCTATTTAGCGTACACGCGGTAGGCGATGTCGATGGTGGGCTCAGGTGCTTACCTTCAGCCCCGCGGCGCCCAGTGTGAGTGCAAGAAGGTCCCCCTGCACGACGACAGCGCTCGTCGATCCAGCTTGCTATCGCCACACTCTGCGGCTCCGTCGAGGGCACGGAGTGCCTCCGGAGGCGGAACAAAGTCAGAGACGGCAAGCCTTGGGAGCCTCGCGGCAGCATCAGGCGTCCGCGTTGCGTTTTGCGCAACGTCACCGCTAACCTCGCAGACACCTCCGCTGCTCGATCCGTGGCCACGTTCGGGCGACTTCCCCTCTCCTGACGTCGACGACGGCATGAGCGAGCAAATCAGAGAGAGCTTCGCGAAGTCACGGGGAGAAAAGGAATTACACCTACCTCCATCACCTCCCACTAAGGCGTGGGGAGGTGTCGGCTCAGGCCCCGCCCAGGAAGCGATGACCCCCTCCTCGGTCAGAGTGGCTTCCCGGTCGGACCCCAAGCCCCCGTCGACCGTGCCCGCCATGTAAAATTGCCCCGCGCACGAAGGCGATCGCACCCGGCGGCGCTTCGCCGTTGGAGAGCAAGGTGATGCACCCTCGACTGCTCCGAAGCAGATGGCATGTCCACGGCGGCTGCAGCAGGCGATGACGATGAATGCTCCACCTCTCCAGTCGTCGCGGGACCTGGGGCAGGCGGAAGGCTCGTGGCAACCACCAGGGACGACGATGGCGCGAGAGGTAGATCCTCGCCGACCGGCACAGGCGACACGGCCTCATCTTCAACGACGTCGCTGCCAAAGCTGACCTCACCACCCATGCTCGGACCCGCCACCTGACACATCGTCCGGATCAGCGGCGTCCGCCGCTACGTCGGTGGGCGGGTCAGAGACGGCGGCTCGGGACCGAGACCTTCGCCGCTGGGGAGACGCCCCCACCTCGCCGACACCATCGCGGCGACGAGGAGAACTCCGCACTGGCACTGGGCGCTCCGGTACAACGAGGCCTAAGACCTCGCACACCTGGTTTATCTGCCCTAGCCCCGCAGGCCCAGTCGCGGTTTCACGCAGGGTGTGCTCTTTCGGCGTGTACGGCCCCAGGAAGGCCTCGACGGCGCGCTCCTCATCTACCAACGAAAGCACTGCATGCGAAGTGTGGTCCCATTTACAACAGTTACAGATACATACACAGCACACGGTCGAAGTACCTACCACGACTGGTGGGCTGCTGCAGCGACGACACCGAGGGGCGGACGCCATCCCGCCGGGTATCACCTCGCTCATATCTCCACAGGCCGGAGAGCGGAGACACCCCGTACATGGTAAATTCCTCGACAAGATCGCGCATGTTGAACCGAAGGGTGACGCCGCCGAGTCTCCGTGCTCGCCATCGTCGCCGCCACCGGCTTCACCCGGGCAGCCGATCGAAAGCTATCGGCCGACCCAAAGATCAGAGGTTGTTGGTCGGCGTCACGGGGTAGTAGAACCACTGCCGTATCCACCCCTCCCACTTCTCCTTCGTCGCCAGAGCGGGGACTAGATTCGCGCAGCCCGATCGCACCACGAAGTGGACGCTGCCAAAATTGGACAGTGCCCCTCCTTTGACTCTCTTTGGCTGACAGCGCGCATCATAAAGAAGGGCGAACAAGCTCGCGCGGGGATGAGCTCCTTCCACTGAATCGCCTGTGCAAACACCGCTGCTTAACTATCGCATTCGGGATCAGCTGCGCCAACTCCAATCCATAAGCCTTCAAGACCTCACCGACGAGGAGCATCGACGGCATCCGGAGTCCAGCCTTGAAAAATGCGGCGAAGACAATCGCCTCTAACACCTCGGGATGAGGCTCCACTTCGTCGCGGGCGGGCAGGCGAGCTCCGTAGCGCTCATCTATCTTCTTCTCCCGTAGGAGGGCTTCGATTGTCTCCACCGTGGCAAGGCTCCGCCCTAGCACCGCGGAGCAGTGCCCTTGCGAGCCCCGCCTGGCGTTGTACAGCTTGCGGGCCCGCAATGGCTTATGAGCCGTCACCAAAAATTCCGTTGCTGGCAGCGTCGCCCCGCGCTGGCCCGACAAAGCACTACCGCTAAGCCGGTGGCCAGAATCTCCGTGGCTTGCCATCCTTCTTTCTGCACGGAGGATTGATGGAGCAGAGGCGGGTGGATTTCACGCAGCAGCACAGAGCAACCAAGCGAACGCACGCAGACAAGAGGCACGCCCGTGCGCCAGTAAAGCACCCTTTATACAGCCCCTTCGCGTCCCACGATCGAGAGGGCAACCAGCGGGAGCCCGTCGATTTGCCCCACCCACGATCGGGAAGTGTAACTGTCCGCGGGATGGCTCGCCACGTGTCCCGCCTCTCTTGGGAACAGACGCGGGCTCGCGGTCACAAGACTGCTGACATCCCACGGCGCACCAACCAGGCAACGCCGCGTATACCCCTACCTCGGGACCGTGCGTACGACTGCCGCAGACCACCCCAGCCTTTTCAACACGTCGCACAACGACCTCGGACCAAGCGAGGGTCCACCCCGCACCAAACAAAGGTCTCCACACCACTCCTTGCGCGTTCGAGGCCTTCGGCTCTGCAGCACGACCCCGTGGGGTAAGGCTCCGAGACCGTGAACGGCTTCGATGCCTCGACGAAGTCTCCGCCCCACCAGGCCAGGTTGCAAAAAGAACTGGCGCGACGGGTCAGTCAGAGGGAGTCCGCATCGACGAGGTCTTCACCTCTGCACCGCAAACGCGACCCCATTGCAACCACCCAGCGCAAGACTTCAACAGCGACTCCGCTGCGGCCCCCCGGCCTCAACTACACGGAGCCACGAGGACCTACATACGCCAAATCATCTGCGCCCACAACCACACAATGTCACAGGCCGCAAGGACGGAGGGGGCCAAAGGACTCGGCAACATGGCTTCGGCCTGTGAAGCCCTTCACCATGAGAGGCTCTTGTTGTAGGGGTGGTCCCCACCTAAACCCAGCTAGCCTGTTAAGGACGTAGTTGCCCTCGGTCGGAGGCTTCGGTGTAAGGTTACGATTGTAAACACGCTCCTTGCGAGGGAGCTCATATATGTGGTATAGAGCCCTTGGAAAATACCAAGAGGTCATTCGCTCACCTAACTCTCCACTACCATACTCCTCTCTCTCTATTTGGTCTATAACCACAACAATAATGATCATGAATATTTCCTCATAATCCAGATGTGTCTCATTAAGCACAATGCCACTGTTTAATAAGATCATTACCACATAGACCACAATATATTCATCAAGAATGCTACCACCACAACCACAAATATTCACTAAGAATATTATCACCTATACCACCATATGTTCATAACGAATACTACCCCACAACTATATTCATTTCATCAAGAACAATTCCACATACCCACAATTAAACCATCAAGATCATAAACAGTTGAATTCTTAAAAATACTACCACATGGACCATATTGAGGAAACATGTAACAATGACATAGCACCTCAAATTAAGAGAATTAATTAATATGAAGGTAGAATGATTAACAAGTTAAACATGTAGCATAACCACTACATTTACTTGCCTCTACCGTTGAAGCGAAGCAATCACGTACATTCAGGAGCAACACCACCTGTTCAAAACTACCTCTTAGCACGATACAATAGCAAGGAAATTGCGTCTTAAGAAGTAAAGGTGACGCTAATCCACAAAACCCCACAACAACCCTCTCCCCAATAGTAGTCTGTCCCTGTCTATAACCCTGATGGACAGCAAGATTCTAGACCTTGGTACGTCTAAATTACACGGCCAAAAAATCTAAAAAAAATAGTAGATGCGTATCGTCATCCTCTACGTTTTTCCTTTTGGGGAGACCCTCGGGCAAAATCATCTTAGGGGTCTAAACCGCACGAACAGTAACACCGCGCAATTGGATCTACAGACAATCAATCAGGATTCTCTAATCGGGGGTTTCTAAAATGTTAATCCTCACAAAACTTGGACCAAGAACCCTAAATTCAGCAGAAAACAGAGGGATTGGAGTGAGGGAGAGTTACCTAGGGGATTGGCATCACCCTCTTCTTCCTCTCCTTCTCCTTCCCTTCTTCTCCTTCCCTCTCTTCCTCTCCTCCCTCTTCCCTTCTTCCTTCTTGTAACATCCCAAATTTTATTTTTCCTTAAGAGAATAATTTTAAATTAATTAATTCAAATTATTCGGGTTTATTTGCATTTTATTTAAAAATTTAAAGCAAGAAAATGTATTTTAAATATTTTATTAAAGCTAAAAAGAGTTTATTTTATTTTTCCTAGCCTTCCCTAAATTATTAATTAATTTTTGAGAATTTTCTCGAATTAAAAATCAATTTTAAAAGTTAAAAAGTATTTTATAAAATTATTAAATGCAAATCTAAAATTAAAAATATTTTTCTAAGTCTAAAATGCTTCCAGGAATATTTTATGATTTTTCTGGAATTTTTAGACTATATTAGTTATTTTCTAAGTATTTATAAAGTTTCTAATATTTTCTGAAATTTTATTCCGAAAATAAAAAACAAATTAATCCTAGCCTGCCACGTGTCGTTCTCGGATTAAATCCATCTCTCTCTCTCCATGATTTAATCCTAACCATACAAAGTCACTTACCCCTTCATAAAATCCAAAGGCCCTCATCTACTCACTTGCCACGTGTCGCGAATCTTACGGCCCGTACCCCTTCACTCCCTCCCTCTCTCTATTACATATGGACCCCACATGTCATATGTTTCTTCAACCTCTTCTTCTTTCTCCTCCCATTCTCTCTCTCCTCCACCATTAGAGCCGAATTAGAGCTTTGATTGATGTCCGTTTCTCACTCTTAACTCCCGATTAAAACATGAAAACGGACGCCCTAATCACCCTCATCAATCTTCCGGCCGTTCCTCAACCTTTGACCTTCTCAAAACCAAAATCTCTTCCCTTCCCTTATCTTTCTATAAATTGGCCTTCCCTCACCATTCTGTTCCTTTTCCTCCTCATTTTCGGCCGGCTCCCGCCTCCCACCTCTCCCGCCGCCCTACGCCGCCCCGCCGTCGGTCGCCGGTGAGCCGCCTCCCGTGCGCGCCCCCATGTCTCCCTCCATGATTCCTTCTTCAACCATATTCAATATTGTTTATTTGATTTGTTGCTGCTCCTTTGCTAAGAAAGACTAGATGCCCATTTGGCTAGAGGAGACATGTTAGTGCATGCATGCATGAGGTTGTGTGTTCAAGTCCATTGCAAAGCAATTTTCGGTTTGGCTTTATCCAAATTTTTGTTCACCTCTATTCAATGACAACCGGGCCCCACGTGTCATACACTCCACAATACCCCAAAAATCAGCCAAAATAAGATTCCAGAGAATATTCTATCGTTTTGCATTTTCTGGAATTTCCAAACCGATCAAACTTCCAATCGCCCGTTTTCTCTCGTCCGACCTCCGAATCCAGTGAAATAAATTTCTAAATTCATCTAAAATCATAACCTTTCTTCAGATATATATTTTATAATTTTTTGATTTTATTTGTATTTATTTATTTATTTGCATTTATCGTTTCGCGCGTAGAACTCGACGTTGCCGAAGATTTCTCCGATCCGCAGCAAGAATTTCCAGACAGCGTGCAAGAAGGCAAGTCTCCTTTGATCATCTTGTGCCTATGTTTGCCAAAATCATTTTATTATTTTAAATTTATATGCATTGCTATGTTACATAAAATGATAACTTATGCCTTAAGGTATTAGTTAATCCAACCTTGTTATGCCCTCAATTGCAGTTGAATGCCATGTACCTTTGTAACCTTAGGATTTTCTTTGTCTCAATAATGAGATTATTATGAAATCTTTGACAAATATTAAAACGGTAGTAAAATGCTTAGTCGTGCTATTTAACCTTTGTAACCTTGGAATGGGAAATTATAATTCTTTAAACTAGTCTGTTGTATTCAGAAATTTAGTGGTAATTGGTGTTGCCACTGTTCTTTTTAAATAAATTAATATGGGAAAATTGTTGTAGACCGGGGCGGATGGTTGGTTTGGATTGGTGCAGTAAGCACAAGATCTTGTAAAGTGTATGTTCCGCCCTAGTCAATTAAGGACCGACGCTTGTGATTGTCCAAACTGAGCATTACTGTACAACCACAAGTCTAAATGGGTACGACCTAGCTGAATAACTTACGATAGTTTAGTTTAGGTGCCACCATTGAAAAATGGGTGCCAGGGATTTACTGGTTTACTCACAGTGAGGGACAGGGATTTACTGTACTCACATGGCGCAAGAGGGGGCATCTGACTGTGGTGGATTTAACCCTTCAGCGGTGAAACCTCAGCGGGTGGTATCTAACTAAACTAGAGTGAGGTATAGGCTTTGTGATATTTTATCTAGGTCTCATGCCAAAGGAAGTATGTTGACTATTAAGATAATTTATCTCTTGTGGGTAAAGCTGTACAAACTCTGCAGAGTAATAAACTATTCGAATAGCCGTGTCCACGGTCAAGGACGAGCAAGGAATGCATTCACATGGTAGACCTTTGGTTTTGATTTTAAAACAAAAGTTTTTGGAACTCGGGAGTGGTTGGAACTCTCGGGAGTGTGTATCCTAGCGGATGGAGCCAGTGAGGGTGGATAGAACCCGTAATTTTAAACCTTGGCGGTTAGAGCCTGTTTACTAGTGATGGTGGTTGGAACCTTCACTAGAAAATTGTATCTAGTTTCAGTATTGCAACTATTTTGTTAAAATGATGCTTTCAAAATTACATAATGGTATTTGAAATAAAATGCTGCTTTATGCAAAAGAACCATATAACCTTCCTTTGTTAAGCCCTGCATCTACTGCATCTTTCCCAAGACTTGCGGAGTACTTTATGTATTCACATACTACACTTTAAAATAACTCTCAGAGGAGGTCGAAGCTCAAGAGGCGGACTACGACTACTTCATGGATGGATTCGACGGAGGCTTTCCAGATTTCTAGGTTGCGTTTCCCCAGTCAATTGCCTGTGGCGTATTGATGGGTCTTGCTTAAGTTTCTTTTGCTTCCACTGTAATTTCTGTTTGGTGTGAGGTCTTAAAACCTCATTTGTAATAAAAGACTTCGAAGTCTGTACTCTCGATTATTGTAATAAAGCGTTGTTGGTTATGTATTATGTCTGTTTAACTGTGTGCACTAGCTTTGATCTGGGACTAGTGCGGTAATACACAGAAGATTTTGGAGTTGCTGCTCCGGGGTCTTACACTTCTCCTTCTTCTCCTTGCAGCAGCACATGGGCAAAGGGGAGGCGCAGGGAAGGAGGGGGGTGGCGGCTTGGGGGTGGGAAAAAGGGGGGAGGGGCCAAGGGAGGGGGTTTATAAAGGGGTACTAAGGTTTGGGAGGGGGTACGGGCCCCCGTTTGGACTAGCTGGCCCAAAGTGGCTGGCCCACCCCTCCGGACAGCCAAAAATCTCTTAATTAATTATTTTAATTCTCTTTTTATTATTTTAGACTATTTCAAATAATTTATTTTCACCTACCGCGATTTACTGAAAATCCGGACGACTCCGCGATTAATTTAGAAACTGACGCCGAAATGACGTTCAGGATATTACATCATAATTAGATTCTTCTTCATGTCCTGCAGGGTTAGTTGCAAGCATAACATATGTTTCATAATCAAAATCACTAGCAGAGGAATACCCACCATCATCGCGTATAATCAATACACGCTTATTTGAATAGTCTCGCATCATGTGTCCATAGCCTTTGCAACGATAGCATTGGACGTCCTTAGTTCGTCCTGTCGAAGCAACTGAAGAGGAGGTTTTTGCAGTAGCTTGTGGTACTGATTTGGCCACTTCAGAAACTCGTGGTGCTGAGTTTGACGTAATAGGGCGCTGCTTGTTGTTGAAGGATGACGATGGTGGTGCCATAGTGGATAGGATAGTAAAGGTGCGTGGCATCCAGGAGTTTGTGAGACCTGCAGAAGGGTTAGATCGTGTCCTCATCTGGCGTCCCTGCACTTCACATTCAGCCTTGCAAGCAAGATGAAACAATCTAGTAATGGAGTTGTAATATTTATAGTCAATGATATCTTGAATTTCTCGATTCAAACCTCCCAAAAATCTAGCCATCGATGCCTCCTCATTCTCAACTAAATCACAACGCAACATACCAATTTATAATTCTTGATAGTAGTCTTCTACAGACTTTGCAACTTGTTGTAAGCGTTGCAATTTATTTAACAAATCACAAGCATAATATGATAGAACAAATCGATGCCGTATAAGCAATTTTAAAGCCTCCCAAGTGTTAGGTGTGTTATTGGGATTTTGATGACAATGTTCTTTCCACCAAACAGAAGCAAAGTCGGTAAATTCACTAGTAGCAGCCCTAACTCGTTTATTCTCAAGGAATTCGTGGTAAGCAAATTTTTGATCAACAGCTAGTTCCCAATTAAAATAGTCATCAGTATCATATTTACCATTGAAAGAGGGTATAATGAATGTAACCTTAGCAAAAGAATCATCATAGTCACGTATCTAACAACAAGAATATGTCCCTAACAACCACTACTAAGATGAGGTGGTTCAAAAGTCGCTCACAATCAAGCCTTCTATCGAAATATTACCAATTCTTACCAAGCAAACAGGGGTGATCAGCTCCTAGTGTTGCCAACATATTTCTGAAGATTGGGTGGAGCGATTGCCAGGTGAAGCTCAGTTTGTACGGTATAGAAAAGTGTAGTTGGAAAGGCTCAAGTATGGTAGCAAGGAGTAGTAATAATCAAATCAAAAAATGCAAGCTGAAAAATCATTCAACGTCGGTTAGTGCTAGTCCTAGGCTAGAGTGTACTAGAGACTCAAGGCAATAACACAAAACGAAAACGCGACGTGGAAGTTATTAAAGAATGCCGTGCACACAGAGTTCGGAAGCTATCATCTTCACAGGGCACCTTAGAATCACTTATAGAAGGTGCCTGTAAATTTTGAGTGAATTTCGAGAAAGTTGAATTTTTCCAACTTTGCGGGCCCGTTTTGAGGCCCTAAACGATGTTTTTTGGGGTCGAAGTTGCCGCGCGTGTGCCCAGGTGTGTACGTGTAGATACAATCTCCAGATTTCCTTTCCAACAGGTTAAGAAACGCCCCAATCGGAGGTCGTATGCAAAAGTTAGCTCTCTCTTTTTTCTCTTTTTCTCTGTTTTTTTTTCAAAGACCACGTTGTTTTAGATGTTCCTGGTTGACTCCGAAACCTTCTTGGGATAGAAACCATATGTTGCCCTGGTTCTATCCAAGACTAATTAGGGCAAAGCTTCTCTCGATGGTGAGTCTGATTCCTGGTTTAAGTCGGTGTCGTCCTCCCTCTTGTATTCCCATGTCGTGGTAGATTGATCCCAACCGCAATTGGTGAGACCAAACGTGAACAGAACTCGAAACTCTAAAAGAACTAGACACTAAGACTAGCAAAGGACACGACGATGCAACCAAAAGTTTAACAAAGCAATGTACTGAAAAGAAAAATTACGATGGTAATACGGGTTTGGACAGGATGATCTACTACTACTATTTTTTTGGTTTTTCTGTGCTGTAGGTAATGAAATGCAATCTAATCTATGGTTAACTAGAAATTCTCACTGAGCAATCTTGAGCTTTGATACCACTTGATAGAGGCGGGGTGTCCGATTTTTCGATGAGATTGATAACTATCGATTTTGGTGGAGGTGACTCTCACGATCCGACTACAATCGTACGACGATGCTTTTGCCTTAACAATTGTTGAACCAACTCCGAGATGTTATTGACCAAGCTCAAAGCACGATCAACCTGAACACGAAGTTCAATCCCTGCGAGCAATCGAAGGCAGTCTTGACAGGTGGTCGTCTGACACAATTGAAGAACAGAAATTTGCACAACGGCTAAATCTAAACTCAATGAAATCTAAGTTTTGGGAAAAGAAGGCGGCGGCTCCTTTATAGGGAGATGACCATGCATGGTGGCCAGGGAAGCAACCGCACATCCCTAGGGTTACAAGGCCCATAGGCCCAAGTGGAGGTGGCGCAGTACATTTTTGAACTCGGACTCAGAAATTTTATATTTAGTATTCATGCGCTCTATATTATTCTCTATTGTCTCATGCATTTTTAAAATCAATTCAGCACGTTGTTTAGCATCAAAGTTTAATTTCTTCAAAAATAGAATAAGCATTAAATTGATAAGAGCACGAGACACAAAATCATAAACAACTTCAAAGGGGCACATCTTTGTAGTAGAATGCAATGATCGATTGTAAGTAAACTCAATATGAGGCAAATATTCTTCCACATTTTTAAATTCTTTTTCAACACAACCCTAAGCTTTGTAGATAAAATTCTATTCATAACTTCAGTTTATCCATCAGTTTGGGGATGAAGAAAGTCTTTCTAATACCCCTTTTCCACTTGCTTCATGCTTTGTAATGAGCATATATTCTTTACCATACTCTTCTTCAATCTCAACATAGAAACTTTTAATGCTAATATCTTTGAAGTTTATGAAAGTTCTAGTCAATTCTAGGTACAACAAAACTTCTTTAATGACCAAAGTTGTGCCCATCGGGGATATTATTGTGGCTCTTCTTGAATCTATTATACAAGCATCGCTACTGGCGATTGTTGTAAGGCTGCCAGCATTTTTGCGAATCGATTGAAAGAATTTTGTCTATCTTAAGATGGTATTCGTTGTGCCGCTTTCAGCTAAGCACGCTTCCTCCATGGGGTGCCACACGCGTTCTAACATAAAATACTTCATTAATATATATTAGGAGACAATCAACACATAAAATAAAATACTTCAAATATCAGAACATTTAATATTAGGAGACAATCAACACATAAAATAAAATACTTCAAATATCAGAACATATCATGCTATTGTTAACTAAATCAATGGATGAATTAATATCATCCAACTATCATGAAAATGAATCGTTTGAGTATCAGTTTTACAAGTCCAACTTATTCCTTTCGCACATGAAACACATGACAATTAAAGTCTAGATGCATTCTATCAATTAGACTAATCTGCTAAGAAATCATAGACTTCGGTTACTATCTTCTCAGGTGTAAGATGCTCTTCCTGAGAAATCATGGCGGCGGCAACTGCAATATCAAGAGTGGGTGCGGCTGTAAGAGTGGAGTGTACCTCCATTGGTGCAGAATACTGCTTAGAATTCTCCCCCTCGATAAAAGCAAAATGGGTTTCATGCTGCCCTTTGCCACCCTTTCTTCTTTTTCACTCTTTGCAAATCCATGACCAGTGGTTCCATTTACCACACTTGTAACAAGTTTGGTCTTGATGATCATAAGGCTTGTCGTCACGGTTTGGTTTGACAGCCTTGTTCTTTGGTGGAGCATTTGATTTGCCTTTCTGGGCTGCGGGTTTGCCCTTCCTTCCCCTTTTCTTTATTATATACTTCCGCACCTTATAGCTCCCAGCATTGGCCTCATGGTCAACGGAGCTCCTAAGTGGCCATGCGACAATGTTCTTGCGGAGAACTTCATCTTGAGCCTCTACAACCTGCATGATATCAATCAATTCAGTATACTCCTTGTAGCTATCTTAACGATAGTTGCGCGCAGACTATATTGCACTAGGGTGGAAGGTGGAGAGGGTCTTCTCAATCTTCTGCTCATCTGTGATCTGCGTGCCATAAAGTTGAAGATTGGTATAGATTCTGTGTAGAGTAGAGTTGTACTCTCCAATCATTTTGAAATTGGCAAATCTTAATTGGATCTATTTCTACTCTACTTGAGAAAGAATGATGTACTTTAACTTCTCGAACCGCTTCTTCAATGCAGTTCATAAGGCTAGCGTGCTCTGTTCTGCCATGTACTCGTTCTTGAGTGTGAGGCAGTGGTCGTGCCTGAAGAAGTGAAATGCCTGATCATTTTCTTCAGTGGTGGGTTTGGCATCCTATGGTGCACCAATCTCAACGGCAGCGTAGAGCTTCTTGGATCCAAGTACGACCTCGACATTGGAAGCCCAAGTGAAGTTGTTTTGACCATACTGGGTCAGCTCCTTGAAATCCCGGTTCGTGATGCCTGTCATCTACATATGCATAAAGAAAAATATATAAATTTACTACAGGTGAATATGAATGAAATAAATTAGATAATGACACAAAATATTCTCATGATATTTCAGAATTTTTCGCATATTTTCTATAATTTTACTATTAATTTCAGTGATTAAAAGAAATATAAATTATTACGATTAATCAAAACAGTAAGTAAATACAGAAAATCATAGAAAATAATAACAATAGTGTTAAACAAGCTTTAGATGCAAAAACAACTCAAAATGTGAATTTTTGAGGCCCTTTTATGTTAGAACATGTGTTTTTAGTGAATTCTGCAATTTTTGAGGGCTTCTATGCTAATTTTCAATTTTGAGACAATTTTTGCTTACTTTTTTTATTTTCTAAGATCTCTTTTGCAAATATTCAGGTGCCCCCGCCCCTCGGCCATCAGATGGTCCGAACTTCCCTCAGCCGATCAGACAATCTGAACTTCCGTCGGCCGATTGGACTGGTCCGAACGTCCTATGGCCGATCAGATAGTCCATATCCAATTGGATAGTCCATACTTCCTATGGCCGATCAGATTGATCTGAACGTCTGTAACATTCTAAATTTTTGATGCAATGAACATTGTGTAAGTTGGGGGCCTTTTCAAAATTTTTGGCATTTCCTGACATTTGAATTTCTGAACCCTTACTGATTTTTAGTTGAGGTTCCAGTAAATAAAAGGAAGGTGTATGTGTGTGAATGCATACAAGGCTAAATCACATAAAATAAAAAGAGATGCAATTGTAAAAGAAAACTTTAAATTTAAATTTGAATCTGAAAAGATGATCAACAATTTGGCCTAAAAGTTCACAACAAATAAATTAGCAATACATGTGTATGTATATATATACATATCAAAGAAAGAAATAAAACTAAAATGGATGTTTTCAGATTTTATGTGTTAAGTATATAAATACAAGTGTGCCCAAAATAAATCATGGAAAGATCCAATTAAAAAGGATATTAAATAGAATATGTGCAAAACTATGTATATATATATATATATATACACATATACAGTTAAACTAAATTATGAGAAATCAAATAGAAAATTTGAAAAAGAAATAAAATAAAATAAAATATAAAATGGGGAGAGAACCGACCAGGCCTCTCGGCCCAGCCAGCTCCTTCCCCTCTTCCCTTCGCACCCCCTCTCCTCTCTCTGTTTCCTCCCTGCGCCGACCGCTCCCTCTCACCCCCTGCCGCTCGCGCGCGCCCATGCTGCGCCCAATTGCCCCACCTGCTCGCCCCTGGTTTCACCACCGCCGCCACCAGTTTCTTCCCCTCCCCCATTCCCTGCTGCCTCCCCGCCGTTTCCTCCGCCGGCCACGCCCATGCGCTGCCTCACCCGTCCCCTCCGAACAAGACCGTACGACCGCTCCGACGCTGACCGCCAACCCCTGCGTTCGCCAACCCGGTCCCGTCACCGTGCTAGGTTGGCCTCCCCCGCACTGTGGCCATGCCGCCCTCACCGTCAACCGCCATTCCTACCCATGCCCTCTCCACGTGGCCAGCTCGCTCCCGCCGGCTATAGAACCCCCAGAGGCTCCTAATCGTCTCCCCGCAACCCTCTCTCACTCCCACAGCACGCAATTGAACACTGGTGCCCCACAGCTCGCTAGAGCTCATTTCTTCCCCAAGTCCGGTCATCGGGATGACCGCCGATTGCATCCACCTCCACCCAATTCCCTTCGTCAGAAGCACCCTAGGGACCCGACAAAGCCATCTCCACCATCCTCGAAAGCTTTCTGTACCCGAGCTCCTCCCTCGCCGTGCACCCTCCTCCGAGCTCCGCCGCCGCACACCGACAATCTCCTCCAGCCTTCCCCGAGCCTCGCCGGCCTCAATTTCTTCATCGTGATCACTCAGAGGTACTCCCCGCAGAGTTAATTGAATGCTAATACCCTAGAGCTCCGTAATCATCGTCGCCCTATTCCGTCGCCGCCTCAGCTCACCGCCGGCAATGGCCTGGGCCAAATTGGCCAGCGAGATTTCACCGAGAGGTCGGTGCAAGCACATAGGTTCCATTTTTCTAATGTTAACGTTCGGCCGTCGTCTCCTCTGCCCGTGGCGAGCTTCACCGGAGTCAGGAGGAGGGAGACGACACTGTTCCTTTGAACTGGTTCGTTAGCATGTGCATTAACTGTTAATCACTATTGTTAACGGTAATAACACCATGACATGTGGGCCAGGCGTTAAATTAAATCGGTACCGGCCCCACCTGTCAGCGTCATGTGCCATTTTTAATCCAGTGGGCCCCTTCATCAGTGAAACTAGAGGAGGAATTAATCCCCTCGGTGGAGTCCACGTGTCAGCCGTTGGCGTAATTCCAAAATTTAAATTCCTTAGTGGGCCCCACGTGTCAGTCTCAAGAGGTTTAAAGAATTAATACATACTAGTGGGTCCCACCTGTCAGTGGTAGAAAGAAAAAAAATAAAATAACCTGAGGGTCCCACCTGTCAGTCTCACATACTCTCTCTCGTCAGAATATAAAACAATTTTTGGTTTTAATTTTTGGATTTAATTCGGCTGAAATTTTAAAAATTCATAACTAATTCATTTTAACTCCAAATTTAGTGAGACAAATTGCAAAATTCATTCTCTTTTCAGTGGAACTAAAATCATGAATTTTTGAACTTATTTGAATTTATGATGCAAATTTAATTAGTTATGTTAAATAGTTTTAAACTTCAAAAATTCATAACTAATTCATTTTAATTCCAAATTTAGTGAGAAAAATTGCAATATTTATCTAAAATTATTCTCTGTCCAGTGGAACCAAAACCATAAATTTTTGAGTTTTTTTGAATTTTTGTTGAGGTCTTGTTTGGCTATATTAATTTGTGTTAATTCTTTTGAAATGTACGTTCGACGTAAAATTAGCGTACAAGGCCTAGGAAGAGAAATCTGAAGCAAAAGCAGTCCAAGATCAAAAAGACCAAGCTCTCTGTGACCCAGGCGAGTCAATACTTGATATTTTGAATTCCCACTTTTGGCAAAGTATTAACATTTAAAATATCAAATGCATGCTGTTATTTTATATGATATCTTATATTAGATTTCATGCTTTAGCTAACTGCCCTTTTATTATGTGCTACTATTGTACTGTGAACCTTGTTATCCTTAGGAAAAATTATAAATATAAATGTTTCAAAAGAATTGATTACGTTTATATTATATGGCCTAGCATTGCTTAGTCTTAGGGGTGCTTAAGATACCCCAACATCATATGCAAAGAGCAATTTTGGGAAAAGTTAAAATTGGAAATGATCGTGTATTTTTAATGATCATTATTTTATGCCCCAAAAATCCTCAAATTGCTTATATGTCTAGGCGGCTGTTTCAGGTGCATGGTGCATCGGTGTGCACGAGTGTGTGGTTTTGTGGTAGAACCGCCCAGATAACCAAGGACCGAATCGGGTCATGACCTCCCATTATAAAACAGTAAAGCCACAAGTCTGCAAAGTGCAATTTGGCTGAGTAAACCCTACCGAACCTTGGACTTATCTCACAGGTTGGGGGAAAGAAGTGTTGGAACACCAGGGCCTGTTGTGGCTAAAGGGATATCAAGTGAAGGGTGAATTATTTCTCTTATTTTAATAGCGTATGGGAAGTATAGCCCAAGGCGCTAGTAAAATAGTTATTAACATCCCGCGCAACGTATGGGACCCACCACAAGCGGGAGCATCCTATAGGATGAGATGAGACCCCGAGGCCAAGTAGTTTTGAAATGTTACTGTTATAATCTACCTAACCGCATGACTAAGGAATTGTAACATCCCAAAATTTTGTCCCTTTATTAAAATTTAATCTGGAGTTTAATTGGATTTTCTGGAGTTATGTTAAAATCCTGATTTGAGAAAAATTTTAAACTTTATTGTGTAAAAGTCAAAATTGAATTTATTTGCATTCCTAAAAGCTTAAACCAATGTATTTCAGCTTCCTTAAGTCAAATATGAGATTCTATTCTTTTTTCTAGATTTTAGAAGGAATTAAAACCCTCCCTACAAAATCAAATTGTGCCTTTGCAAATTATACTTGTTAAAATGAGTGGGGCATATTTTTTATTAAGTCTATAATAGCTCCAGATAGTTCCCAGAATTTTTCTGGATTTTTCAAAATTTATTTGGTATTTTTCTGAGTTTTCTAAAGCTTAATAGCATTTCTGGAAAATCGAAAAGAAAGAAAATTCCAAAATCCTCCCGCCGCGGTGTCAACCATCGGCGTCCCCTCCGCCGCGGAATCCCCTCACCGTCCGATCTAACTTAAACCCTCTCCCGCCTTCCTCCTCCGCGACGGCGTGTCGCGCGATCGGACCGCTCCACTCCGCGCGGATTTAATCCTCGCCGCCCGCACCCACTTACCGCTTCACCGCTCCTCTCCGCTCCTGCCGCCACGTGGTGTTATCCAAGCCGCCCCTCGTTGCGTATCTCATCTCGGCCGCCTTCCCACTTAAGCACCGTCCGCCCGATCTAACCTTCGTTGTCGGATCGATCTCGGCCGCCCCCTTCACTTACCCTTCGCAAGGCGCCAGCGTCCCGATCTCTCCCGTGCCACCCGTCAAGCATCCGACCGCCCCTCGCTCTTTCCTTTTCTTTCTCTCGACGCGCGGCCCCCCCACTCGCCGGACCCTTCGTCCCCGCCGCTTTCCTTTCTTCTCCGCGATCCCCGCCTCGCCGCGCCATGAATACCAAAACCGGCTTTTAAAGCTTCGGTTTCTTTCCGCTTATTGCCCCGCGCCGACAAAGAAATAGCCATTGCACCTCCACCGCGTCCATTACGGGCATAATCACGCGTAATTGCGGTTACCACCACCGTCGCGTTAAACCACCGAGCCGCTGCAACTCCGGCGAGATAGGCGCGACTGCTACCCTCTCCCCACCTATAAAGGGCCTCCCGAGGTCCTCTACCCACACCGCCACCCCGAGCCTCCAGAGCGCATAATCCAGCCCCGAGGGCCCCTCGCGCCGATTTCCCTCCGCGGCTCAAGCAACTCCGCGAGCAATCGCGCGCGCCTCGAGCTTCCCGCTCTCGCCGGTGCCTCCCGACCTTGCTGGTGCCCAGCGAACACCGCGACCACTTCCCGAGCACGCACCACCGAGCCGCTCGCCGCCGTAAAGCCTTCTCCGACCGCCGCCTCTCGCGGCTTTCCCTCTCCGGCCATCCTCGGCCTCGCGCAAGGTACCGACGCACTCCCACGTTCTCCTCGACGTTTTGGTACCCTCGGCGGCGCCGCCACCGAGCTCGGCGACCATCGGGCCCCGAAGCGCCGCCGTCGCCGGCCAGCCACGTCGGCCGTCGGGCCGCGCCGGCGCGGCGTGGCGCCAGTGGCGGCGACGGCGCCACGCCAGCGCCACCCGCACGCCCCCTCGCCACCTCGCGCGCGCGCCGCCACGTCGGCATAAAGCCGTGACGTGGCAGCCACGCGGCGACCACGCGGCAGCCCGTGGCGCCACGCCGCCACCCGCTCCCCGCGCGCGCCGCCACCTCACCCTTCCTCGGGTCCATGGACTCGGTCCATGACACCCGGGCCCCACCTGTCAGCCTCTGCCGAATATTTTAATCCTAGGGCTGACGTCATAATCTATAATTTCCTTTAGAAAAATAATTCGTGCTGACGTCATAAATCCTTTTCGGTTTAAAAATAAATCCAGAAAATACCCTTTTTCTTTTATTTTGAATTCAAACTTTGGAAGGCTATAACTTTTGCATTTTAACTCCAAATTGACCCATTCAAATTTCTAAATTTTTCTAAAATCATGATCTATCCATTTCTGGAATAATTTTGAAATTTTGAAACTTATTTAAATTTGATTTGAATATATTTTGTAATTCCAAGTTTTAAATTCAAATTAAAACTCCCAATTTCTTTTAAAAGCCTCATCTTCTTTTTAAAAATTGTTGACCCACATCCAAAAATTCAGAATTCTGTCTCCCAAATTATTTGAAAATTTTTGGAAGTTATTTGGATTCCATTTGGATTTTGTTTTGAAATTGCTTTGAATTGATTTCTCGTTAGATATTGACGATTCCGGAGAGTTTGAATTCGACGAATCGCAGCAGGACTTCGATCAAGGCAAGTTACACCTTTGACCATGTTGAACCTAATATTTTAAAATTATCTATATTGTTTTACTGTATATGCATGCGTATCTTTATTCAAATGTATTTCAAATTTGATTTGAATTTTAGTTATACCCACGATCCTTCGTATATAGCCAATTTGAGTCTTGAGTTCATATACCTTGTCACCCTAGATGAAAGCTAGTTGGTACCATAGTATTGACTAGAAAATTGTATAGAAATGCTTAGCCTGGCTTAGTATAATTTTTGGTGGGATCAATCTTTCACATGAAATGACGGACTTTGAAATTCAATATCTTGACTTCGGTGAGTCAAGGATGGTTTTACGGAAATTATTTAAAAATGAAAATAGAAAACATGTTTTGGACTTAGGCTAATGGTTAGGTGGTGGGTACCGGTATGCCTCGTGTTTGGTGACACCTGGTTGATTATCGTGTACGGGGGTATGTGGTTGAGCCTAAATCAACTTAAGGACCGTTTCTGTGAATTATTTTACGGTCACTTCAGACTACCACAAGTCCGGTATGGGACGGACTCGCTAAGTAATTTGTGAAGTTCCAACTATAGTCTCGCTATAGGTCTGAATGTGAGCGCGCGTAGGTCGTGGAAAGTCTCACATGGCACCAGAGGGGGCTCCAACTCGTGGATTCGAGTTGTGGTGAAACCTTAGTGGCGGCGCGATTATGTTGGCTATGAATCATCGGAACAGCCTTGTCATGAACTCTCCGCCGCACACCTAAGGCAGTGTGTTGATCGCGTGGCTCAAGTGAGAGGGAATGTCTTGTGGGTAAAGTTGTACACCTCTGCAGAGTAACAAACTATCTGGATAGCCGTGTCCACGGTCATGGACATGCTGAGTAGAGTCTTCACAGATTAGACTTGAATTTTCATAAAACTTGGTTTTGGCAAACAAACGTTGGATTTGGTAATGGTCCGGGTGGATTCCCGTGGATAGGTTAGTGTGGGTTGGAGCCTACACTAACGATATTACTTGTTAAAAACAATGTTTTATATACTGTATTTAAATTCAGCTTTTTCGTACTTACGTTATTGTATTTAAATTCAAGTATTGCTTTCCGCACATTACCCTATTAAGCTTCCTTTGAAATCCCTTATGCATGCATCAAATCTGTTATAATTCCTGGTGTAACTTGCGTAAGCATTTACTTGCTTACCTTGGGAGTACTTTCGTACTCACCTTGCTAAATCTGTTGCCGGACTTGAGGCGACTCACGACGGTGAGGACTACTTCAATGAGTAGGATCGCCTTCTGATCATTCGCTGTGGGAGGTCGGATAGGTGTCTTTGCCACCTTTACTTTATTTCCACGCTTTGTTTACTTTGTTGGCCCAAGTGCCTTATTGTAAGACTTGGCCTTGAGCCGTAATTTTCGTTTAATAATATCTCGTGGTTATTCTTGCATGATATACATTACTGTGAAACCTGTGTGCACTAGCTTTTCCTGGGATAGTGCGATTTACACAGAGGAGCTCGGAGTTGTTGTTCCGGGTCCCGACAGAAATGGTATCAGAGCAACAATGACTCTAAGACGTGACCTTAGCAAGAGACCAACTTTAAGGATATATTTTAATAAGAAATGCGCTTTTAAATTATCTCTCCCTTTTCTCAAGTCTCTTTACCAAAACCGATTACTAACTCCTCTCCCCTTCCAAATTTTAGATGGAGCAACCCACCCGCGTCTCCCACGGAACCCTTGCCGGACTCTTCACCGACGATCTGTACAACCTCATGCAAGAGCTCAACTTCCGCCCGTACCCTCTCTACCAAGGATACGTTGGCATGTATGGAGACGAGGAACGCTGGAGAGTGGAAGTGAAGATCTTCAAGGATTTCGGAGCACACGGAGCCATTTACGTGTTCGACGCACCTACCTCGGGCCACCTTCTTCGATGGAGTTCGGGATGCAGCCCGAGAGGCCATTCGCCACCGCGGAACATCTACGCTCGAGACTTGCTGCGCACCGACTTCGCTACTTCCCATGAAGACTCCCTTGTGGGCTGCCGACTTCTCGTCTCACGGAGTATGAGAGCAATCCCGCCTCATACGATCGGTGGAGTACACCAAGTCCATGGACCACATGTACTGCACCACCTCGACGAGCCGCACACCGCACGCCAGAAGCTCGCGCGCGAAGAGGAACTTGCCGAGCTCGTGCGTAAGATGCGAGTTCCACCGATTCCGACCTTTTCCGAGGAGACTCGAGCGCAGCGCTAGTGTGTAGACAACCCGAGTCTTAGAACGCTATCCGTGAGTCAGAAACCTTGTAAACGCCACGAAGACTATTATAATAAAATAAAAAGTTTTATTTGGCTCTTATCTGGGTTTTCCTTGCTCTTGTGTGTTGTTTTGTTGGGATTGTTACTAGAACCTTTCCTTTAGTTCTCTCTCTAAATCTGAAAGTCTCAATAGATGGTGAACACAAGAAGAAACCCCAACATGGACAACGCCAACCCCGGAGCACAAGGAAGCCAGTCCGCTCCAATTCCACCACCCCCGCCAGCGGCAGGACCAGATTGGGCACAGTTGATGGCCAATCAAACCCAGTTGATCCAGCTCTTAGCTCGGGCGATCAACAACCCTCGTGCTCATCATCAACCTGCCCAAGTGCCTCCCAATCGCTCTCTCGAGTTCCCGAGGATCAAGCCCCCACCTTCGCGGCGATCTTTGAACCGATGGACGCCGACGATCGCTCAGTCAATTGGCAAGAAGTGGACATTCGCAGTTGCACCGATCGGAGCGAGTCTTGTTCGCCTCCCATCACCGAACGGACCGCATCTCAATGGTGGGACACTTTCACGCTTCACACGCCAACCCGCAGACGGTGGCGTGGATCGAGTTCGAGCAAAGTTTTCGCAAAGCTCATATCCCCACCGCACCATGGCATTGAAGAAGAAGGAGTTCAGATCTGCGCAGTGGAAGTCGTCTTCAATGAGTACGCATGAAGTTTAACCAACCGCCCGCTATGCGCCAGAGGATGTGGCTTCCGGCGAAGCCAAGCAAGAAAGGTTCATGGAGGGCTGAATGACAACATATCAAGACAAGCGATATCGGTGACTATCTTGACTTCCACCAATAGTCGAAGGCCATCCGTCGGAGGGCAAGCACATGGAAATGGAGACCGGAAGAAAAGGATGGCGGACGGAGGAACAACTCGGAAGTTCTTTCAAGAATCGCAGTACCCTCCTCACTCAAACAAGTTCGGACCCGTGGCAAGAACTTCAAGAACGATCCAGCGAGTTCAAGTCCTCAACCACCGCCGCCGTTTCAAGCCAACCGCCAAAGCGGTTCCCAAGCAACGCACCCGAAGAATCGGTGGCGAGCACGAAGAGCGATCCGCCGTCGACGGATTGACTGCTACTCTCAAAGGAACGGGGCACTTTGCCAAGGCATGCCCTAAGAAGATTCAAGCGGCGGCAACCGAGAGCCTCGGGAGTCGTAACTGGGCCAGCAGGCCGCAGACCTTCATCAAAGGGCGAGTGAACCACGTGGCATACGAAGAGGCCCGTGCTGCACGGATGTCGTCTTTGGGTATGTTCCTTGTCAATTCAGCACCGAAGATCGCTTCTTTTCGATTCCGGAGCATCGCATTCCTTTGTGTCAAAAACTTTTGTGGATAAGCATGGGTTGGGCAGGGTAACCCTTAGCAACCCTATGATAGTTCACTCCCCTGGAGCAGAAATGAGAGCAGGGACTTTGTGCCCCAAAGTGGAATTGCTCATAGATGGGACCCGATTCCTCGCCGATCTTTTGGTTTTGGAATCGCAAGGATTAGACGTCATTCTCGGGATGAACTGGTTAGCCAAGAATCGAGGTCGGATCGATTGTGCTACCAGATCCATCACCCTCACCAATGACCAAGGCGTGGAAGTAATCTTCTCTCCCCAGATTCCGAAGGCAGAAGAATGTGCCCTCTTCCACCTCCAAGTATTGGAGGAAGTGCCGATCGTACGGGAGTACCCAGATGTTTTTCCCGAGGAACTGCCAGGGATGCCACCGGATAGGGAGATCGAATTTGTGATTGACCTAGTCCCAGGCACCGCCCCGATTTCCAAGAGACCATATCGGATGCCTGCTAACGAGTTAGCGGAATTGAAGAACCAACTCAAGGAGTTAGAAGACAAGGGGTATATCCGGCCTAGTTCATCGCCTTGGGGAGCACCCGTCCTGTTCGTCAAGAAGAAGGATGAGAGTCTGAGGCTATGTGTGGACTACAGAGCACTCAATGACGTCACCATCAAGAATAAATACCCCTCCCGGGATCGATGACTGCTTCGATCGGTTGAAAGGAGCCGTATCTTCTCCAAGATTGATCTGCGATCGATACCATCGGTGAAGATTCGTGAAGAAGACATTCCTAAGACCGCCTTCTCCACGGATATGGGCATTATGAGTTCACGGTCATGTCATTTGGGTGACCAATGCACCACTTACTTCATGAGCATGATGAGCGAAGTGTTCATGAAATACTTGGACAAGTTCGTAGTAATCTTCATCGACGACATCCTCATCTACTCCAAGAATGAAGAAGAGCACGAGCGGCACCTCGGGATCACTCGGAAAAGCTTAGAGAGCATCAGCTTTTCGCCAAATTCAGTAAGTGTGAATTCTGGCTAAAAGAGGTTGCCTTCCTCGGACATATCGTAACAGCCGAAGGAATCGCTGTAGATCCTTCCAAGGTAGAAGCAGTAATGGAGTGGAAGCCACCAAAGTCCGTGAAGTCGGTCGAGCTTTCTTGGACTTGCGGGTTATTACCGTCGGTTCATAGCAGATTCTCCGAGACGCCAAGCCAATGACCCATTCTTTGAAGAAGGAGAAGAAGTTCGAATGGGCGAAGGCTTGTGAGCGAGTTTCCAAACCCTTAAGAAGAGACTAGTCTCAAGACTCGTGCTTGTCTTGCCAGACGTGCATAAAGGCTTCGAGGTTTTCTGTGACGCCTCTCGCCTAGGCTTAGGCTGTGTTCTGATGCAAGAAGGTAAAGTGGTAGCCTATGCATCGCGTCAACTCAAGCCTCATGAGTGCAATTATCCTACTCATGACTTGGAGTTAGCTGCAGTAGTGCACGCCTTAAAAATCTGGCGCCACTACCTTATTGGTAACCGTTGTGAAGTATACACGGACCATAAGAGTTTGAAGTATATCTTCACCCGGTAACTCAACTTTGAGGGCGAAGATGGTTGGAGTTGATCAAGGACTACGACATCGGTATACATTACCACCCCGGAAAAGCGAATGTAGTAGCCGATGCCTTAAGCAGGAAGTCTTATGCTAACATGGTAATATCAGAAGAAGACCAGACCCGACTTCAGGAGGGAGTCGCCCGTCTAAGTCTAAACCCAACGGGATCAAGCACCCTCACCACACTGGAAGTGCGACCCGCTTACGATCAAATAAAGGGAGCTCAGATTGTGGACGAGGATATCCAAGAAATCAAGAAGAATATGAGAAGAGGCAAAGCACCAGGATTCAGCGAAGATGAAAATGGCACGGTTTGGTTCGAGAACCGCATCTGTGTGCCGAATAATCAGGAAATCAAAAACCTGATTCTGAAAGAGGCTCATGATACCCCATACTCAATCCACCCAGGCCGTACCAAGATGTACCAGGATCTGAGGGAAAGATATTGGTGGGTCAGTATGAAAAGGGAAATCGCAGAGTTCATCGGCTGCGACACTGTCGGCAGTCAAAGCTGAACATCAGAAGCCAGCGGGACTCTTACAACCATTGCCGATTCCGGAATGGAAGTGGGAAGAAATTGGTATGGATTTCATAACCGGACTCCCAAGGACACAATCGGGTTATGATTCAATTTGGGTAATCATAGACAGATTGACTAAAGTAGCTCACTTCATACCGGTCAAGACCACTTATTCCGGAAGCAAGTTGGCTGAACTGTACATGTCTCGAATTGTGTGCCTGTATGGCGTACCCAAGAAGATAGTGTCAGATCGAGGTAGTCAGTTTACTTCTCGATTTTGGCAAAGGCTGCACGAAGAGTTGGGTAGCAAGCTCAGTTTCAGTACCGCTTACCATCCCCAGACAGACGGTCAAACAGAAAGAGTTAATCAGATACTCGAGGATATGCTAAGGGCTTGTACGCTGGATTTCGGGAACAGTTGGGACCGTTCAACGCCTATCACGGAATTCTCGTACAATAACAGCTACCAAGCCACTGCAGATGGCACCCTTCAAGCCTTGTATGGTCGAAGTGCGTAACCCCACTTTGGGACCAGCAAGGTGAACCCCAAGAAACGGGACCAAACCTGCTGCAAGACGCAGAAGATCAAGTGAAGAAGATCAGGGACAGACTGAAGATAGCTCAGTCTCGACAGAAGAGCTACGCGGATAACCGCCGTCGAGACCTGACCTTTGAGGTCGGGGACTACGTCTATCTTAGAGTATCCCCACTCAGAGGTGTGAAAAGATTTCAAGTTAGAGGAAAGCTTGCACCGCGATATGTGGGCCCTTTCAAGATTCTGGACCGAAGAGGTGCAGTCGCATATCAGTTAGACTTGCCGCCAAGCATGTCAGGGGTGCACAATGTCTTCCATGTCTCACAGTTAAAGAAGTGCCTCCGAGTACCCACAGAGCAAGCCGCCTTTGAAACCTTGGACCTCGGGATGACCTCACCTATCAGAGCAACCAATCAAGATTCTCGAGACAATGAGCGTCGGACTGAGAAGGAAGACCATCGATTCTCGCAAAGTTCAGTGGAGCAATCACACCGAGGACGAAGCCACCTGGGAGCGAGAAGAAGACTTAAAGACCAGCCATCCCCATCTCTTTTGCTAGCCAGTGCAAATCTCGAGGGCGAGATTTCCTCTAAGGGGGGTAGGTTTGTAACATCCCAAAATTTTGTCCCTTTATTAAAATTTAATCTGGAGTTTAATTGGATTTTCTGGAGTTATGTTAAAATCCTGATTTGAGAAAAATTTTAAACTTTATTGTGTAAAAGTCAAAATTGAATTTATTTGCATTCCTAAAAGCTTAAACCAATGTATTTCAGCTTCCTTAAGTCAAATATGAGATTCTATTCTTTTTTCTAGATTTTAGAAGGAATTAAAACCCTCCCTACAAAATCAAATTGTGCCTTTGCAAATTATACTTGTTAAAATGAGTGGGGCATATTTTTTATTAAGTCTATAATAGCTCCAGATAGTTCCCAGAATTTTTCTGGATTTTTCAAAATTTATTTGGTATTTTTCTCGAGTTTTCTAAAGCTTAATAGCATTTCGGAAAATCAAAAGAAAGAAAATTCCAAAATCCTCCCGCGCGCGTGTCAACCATCGGCGTCCCCTCCGCCCGCGGAATCCCCTCGGCCGTCCGATCTAACTTAAACCTCTCCCGCCTTCCCTCCCTCGCGTGCGACAGCGTGTCGCGATCGGACCGTCCACTCCAGCGCGGATTTAATCCTCGCCGCGCACCCACTTACCGCTTCACCGCTCCCTCTCCGCTCCTGCCGCCACGTGGTGTTATCCAAGCCGTCCCTCGTTGCCGTATCTCATCTCGGCCGCCTTCCCACTTAAGCACCGTCCGCCCGATCTAACCTTCGTTGTCGGATCGATCTCGGCCGTCCCCTTCACTTACCCCCTTCGCAAGGCGCCAGCGTCCCGATCTCTCCCGTGCCACCGTCAAGCATCCGACCGTCCCCTCGCTCTTTCCTTTTCTTTCTCTCGCGACGCGGGGGCCCCACTCGTCGGACCGCCGTCCCGCCGCTTTCCTTTCTTCTCCGCGCGATCCCGCCCATTGCCGCCATGAATACCAAAACCGGCTTTTAAAGCTTCGTTTCCTTCCGTTATTGCCCCGCGCCGCGGCAAAGAATAGCCATTGCACCTCCACCGCGTCCATTACGGGCATAATCACGCTGTAATTGCGGTACATTACCACCGTCGCGTTAAACCACCGAGCCGCTGCAACTCCGGCGAGATAGGCGCGACCGTTACCCCTCTCCCACCTATAAAGGGCCTCCCGAGGTCCTCTACCCACACCGCCACCCCGAGCCTCGGAGCGCATAATCCGATCCGAGGCCCCTCGCGCGATTTCCCTCCGCCGGCTCAAGCAACTCCGGCGAGCAATCGCCGCCGCCTCGAGCTTCCCCGCTCCTCGCTGGTGCCTCCCCGACCTTGCTGGTGCCCAGGCGAACACCGGCGACCACTTCCCCGAGCACGTGCACCACCGGAGCTGCTCCGCCGCCGTAAAGCCTTCTCCGACCGCCGCCCCTCTCCGCCGGTTTCCCTCTCCAGCCATCCTCGGCCTCCGCGCAAGGTACCGACGCACTCCCCACGTTCTCCTCGACGTTTTGGTACCCTCGGCCGGCGCCGCCGCTCACCGGAGCTCCGGCGACCATCGGGCCCCGAGCGCCGCCGTCGCCGGCGAGCCGCGTCGGCCGTCGGGCGGTAGCGGCGGCGTGGCAGCCAGGTGGCGGCCAGATCGGCGCCACGCCAGCGCCACCCGCACGCCCCCTCGCCACCTCGCGCGCGTGCCGCCACGTCGGCATAAAGCCGTGACGTGGCAGCCACGCGGCGACCACGCGGCAGCCCCGGGCGCCACGTCGCCACCACCCGCTCCCGCGCGCCGCCGCCACCTCACCTTCCTCGGGTCCATGGACTCGGTCCATGACACCGGGCCCCACTGTCGACCTCTGCCGAATATTTTAATCCTAGGGCTGACGTCATAATCTATAATTTCCTTTAGAAAAATAATTCGTGCTGACGTCATAAATCCTTTTCGGTTTAAAAATAAATCCAGAAAATACCCTTTTCTTTTATTTTGAATTCAAACTTTGGAAGGCTATAACTTTTGCATTTTAACTCCAAATTGACCCATTCAAATTTCTAAATTTTTCTAAAATCATGATCTATCCATTTCTGGAATAATTTTGAAATTTTGAAACTTATTTAAATTTGATTTGAATATATTTTGTAATTCCAAGTTTTAAATTCAAATTAAAACTCCCAATTTCTTTTAAAAGCCTCATCTTCTTTTTAAAAATTGTTGACCCACATCCAAAAATTCAGAATTCTGTCTCCCAAATTATTTGAAAATTTTTGGAAGTTATTTGGATTCCATTTGGATTTTGTTTTGAAATTGCTTTGAATTGATTTCTCGTTAGATATTGTGATTCCGAGAGTTTGAATTGACGAATCGCAGCAGGACTTCGATCAAGGCAAGTTACACCTTTGACCATGTTGAACCTAATATTTTAAAATTATCTATATTGTTTTACTGTATATGCATGCGTATCTTTATTCAAATGTATTTCAAATTTGATTTGAATTTTAGTTATACCCACGATCCTTCGTATATAGCCAATTTGAGTCTTGAGTTCATATACCTTGTCACCCTAGATGAAAGCTAGTTGGTACCATAGTATTGACTAGAAAATTGTATAGAAATGCTTAGCCTGGCTTAGTATAATTTTTGGTGGGATCAATCTTTCACATGAAATGACGGACTTTGAAATTCAATATCTTGACTTCGGTGAGTCAAGGATGGTTTTACGGAAATTATTTAAAAATGAAAATAGAAAACATGTTTTGGACTTAGGCTAATGGTTAGGTGGTGGGTACCGGTATGCCTCGTGTTTGGTGACACCTGGTTGATTATCGTGTACGGGGGTATGTGGTTGAGCCTAAATCAGCTTAAGGACCGTTTCTGTGAATTATTTTACGAAGTCACTTCGTACTACCACAAGTCCGGTATGGGACGGACCTGGCTAAGTAATTTGTGAAGTTCCAACTATAGTCTCGCTATAGGTCAATGTGAGCGCGCGTAGGTGTGGAAAGTCTCACATGGCACCGAGAGGGGCTCCAACTCGTGGATTCGAGTTGTGGTGAAACCTTAGTGGCGGCGCGATTATGTTGGCTATGAATCATCGAACGACCTTGTCATGAACTCTCGCCGCACACCTAAGGCGGTGTGTTGATCGCGTGGCTCAAGTGAGAGGAATGTCTTGTGGGTAAAGTTGTACACCTCTGCGAGTAACAAACTATCTGGATAGCCGTGTCCACGGTCATGGACATGCTGAGTAGAGTCTTCACAGATTAGACTTGAATTTTCATAAAACTTGGTTTTGGCAAACAAACGTTGGATTTGGTAATGGTCCGGGTGGATTCCCGTGGATAGGTTAGTGTGGGTTGGAGCCTACACTAACGATATTACTTGTTAAAAACAATGTTTTATATACTGTATTTAAATTCAGCTTTTTCGTACTTACGTTATTGTATTTAAATTCAAGTATTGCTTTCCGCACATTACCCTATTAAGCTTCTTTTGAAATCCCTTATGCATGCATCAAATCTGTTATAATTCCTGGTGTAACTTGCGTAAGCATTTACTTGCTTACCTTGGGAGTACTTTCGTACTCACCTTGCTAAATCTGTTGCCAGACTTCGAGGGCGACTACGACGGTGAGGACTACTTGGCGAGTAGGATCGTCTTCTGATCATTCGCTGTGGGAGGTCGGATAGGTCAGTCTTTGCCACCTTTACTTTATTTCCGCTGCTTTGTTTACTTTGTTGGCCCAGTGCCTTATTGTAAGACTTGGCCTTCAGGCCGTAATTTTCGTTTAATAATATCTCGTGGTTATTCTTGCATGATATACATTACTGTGAAACCTGTGTGCACTAGCTTTTCCTGGGATAGTGCGATTTACACAGAGGAGCTCGGAGTTGTTGTTCCGGGTCCCGACAGGAATCATACGGGGCAACGAGCGGATTGTCTCTTGTAGTGAAAATGTACAAACTTTGCAGAGTCAAAACTATTCGAATAGCCGTGCTCACGGTCAAGGGCGGACATGAGAACTTACTCTGATATAGTTCTATTTCAACAACAATTTCAAAAGGTTGGGACTTGGAATGAAACAATGAAGAACAATGGACTGTCCTAGTTTATGTTATCCTAAGTGTCGTCCCAGTGATAAGTTAAGTGGCTATAATGCTAAAAATTGATTATATGGTGCAGGTAACATGTAACAGTGGATGTAATCTGTACTAATACTACAATCACAAAACTTTTAGTCAAAGACATTATGATTTCAGTCCAAATGGCTAGGTCTAAGAATTTCTTATACATATATCTTAAGTCTTTTAAAATGCAATTTTTGGCAAATAAAATAACCCGAGCATATCCTTTGTCAAGCCATGCATGTTATACAATTACATTTTGTGTATTGGCTCGCTAAGTACGGTGGTTAGTGTGCTCACACTCGTATAATCAAATCCAGAAGCGGGAGGACAGGATCACTATACCTACGAGGAAGTGCCAAGTCAAGGAGCCGATGACGGCAACTAGGGCAGATTTCGAAATGTCCAGTCCTAAGCAGTTAGATTTTTCGTAAGGGTGTTCGCCTATATTACCTAGGGTTGGGCAATATAGATGCGCACATTTACCCCCCAGTCACTACTTGTGGCTTATGGTTCTGCCAATGTTACCGCTTTTCCGCTGCTTACCTTTTGATAGTAATATTTGGCCTGGGAGGCTCATCATGTAAGACAATTACCCGACGTGGCATACTTTTAAAACTCTAATGTAAATTATATTTGATTTTAATTGTATGATCATCGTGCGATGTATGAGATGATATCAGCAATGTCCTGTGAGCACTATATACTAATCCAGAGAATAGTGCGGTGGAATCACAGAGGATTCTGAATTGCAAATCCGGGTCTGACAACGTCCCATGGTCAATCGAACGGTTCATTGCCGATCAGACGGTCTATGATTGATCAGACGGTCCATAATTCCTATGGCCGATTGGACTGATCCAAATGTCCCATGACTAATCGGATGGTTCATAGCTGATCGGACGGTCTAGATTTCTCGTGGACAATTCAAGAGAGAGGTGTAAGGTTTCCCCTATCTCTACTCACTTTATGGCAACGCATGTGTGGGGAAAAAAGGGCCGGCGACTGTGGCATGGCAGGTGGCTTGGCACCGGTGGCTCAGACGGCGCGTTCAGCCGCATGCGAATTTTTCTCTTCTTTTTTTCAATATACAGTGCAATCAACTTTTACTCTTTCATGTAATCTACCGATCGACATTGTGCTGGCGCCTTCAAATCTACTCGCAGTAGATTAGAACAGATTTACACCGTAGAAAATAATCTAGAAAGCGAAATCTACGGAATTTAGAGCAATCTAGATATTTCATATGTGAATAATTACCTTGCAATCCATTAGAGCGATTCGTGCTGATAACGTATTAAGGAACCGTCGCTGGTGAGTCCAATCTAATGGATTCCTCCTATGTAAGAGAGATAAATTAAATACAGAATAATGCAAATAATAAATTGAACACAGAGAAATAAGAGGGGAACTTCTTTTTTATTATTTTCTCTGTTTACGTACATGTTATAATAATTAAGATTTCCTATATATAAACTAAGTGATAAAGTGTCCATTATTGCCTAAACTTACAGACCAGGTTTCACAACAATTGGCAGCGCATTAAAGGGCCTTCGAGAAGGTAGTACTCTCTCCGCCTTCTCAGTCAGTTATGCCCAGGCATGGATAGGATGCTGTACAGGAATGTTAACCGTTGGATATCGTGCACCAAGCAACCAGTTCACTCAAAAATCGAAGTCGGGGCACACGATCTAGTACTGCAGCAGCAGCACCATGTGCTTGACCATTGTTATTGTTGTGGTGAGAAGCTCCTGTTGCAGCCCTATGTCCGTGGAGCGTAGTTCGAGTAGGCTCTGTAGCGACAGTCCAACGCAGCGTACCCTTCATGGATGACAGGTAAGATCATATAGCGTGCATGCATGCACCTTGGATCAGCGAGAAGGAATGTTTGGACCTGGGCACTAATGCTGTTGGGGCACCTGACGTGTTGCATCATTTGACAGCTCGTCCTTGACCCCTGGACGTGGGGTGATAATTATCTCGTCGATCTGGGCCACATGGGGAGTGTGTTTCCCGATGCTTAGTCCACAGAGTAGTCCACAAAGGTAGCTGGGTATTTTGGTTAATGATTTATAGTTTATAATTTAAATATTTAAATTCTAACGGTTTATAAGAGATAGTATTTAGAGAGAAATAATCATATATGATTTTAGTTGGTATAATTGAACTCAGTACACTTTTTATTATAATTTTTCTATTGATTCTATATTAAAAAATATACTATTTAAAAATTAGTTAATGTAGATAGCCAACTTTAAGTTAAAACAAACCCAGCCATAAGCTATCCAGCCGCTGAATGGAAGCTCACTGGAGTCGCCGACTTGCGAGGCTACATCTAAGGTATTGTTTGGAAAACAACGTAGTCCGAATGCTTCCTTCTAGTGGCTACTGAAAACGAGTCACCAATTGGGAGGAGCTTCCCTACACCTACACGTCTGGTATGAATGCTCCTTGGAATTTTTTTTCCTGTGAACCTTCCTACAACACTGTCACTGATAGTTGATTTGAACTCTGATTTCCAAGATGCGTCATGAAAAAACTACGAGGAAACACTAATAGTTTTTTTAAGACATCGCTCAATTTAGTTTTTGACTTCTGATTTCTATTTTTTTACTATTCATTAATTTTATATTTTTTCTATTTTTTATTTTTGGATTTTTTACCTTTTCTTTTTTTGTATTTTTTACATTATTCTTGATGAGTTAACATATTTTTTCTATTTTTATTTTTTTAAAATTTAATTATACCAAATAAGTCAACTTAGTTACAGTCAAAATAATCGGTTACAGTAAAAACAAAAGATATAAATCAATACTATTCTGAACACTCCTAACTAATAATCATCGGCAGGTGATCTAATGTCTGAGATGGGATCTAGGGAGCCCACCTGTTACTGAGTATTCATAAGATGTCTTTTTAAAAAATGTTCGCGTGCTATGCTACATTGTTATCACCTCCAAGGTTATCCACCTTAAATGGTGACTAGTGTTGGAAAGTAATTCGTACAATCCCCAGCTAATCTGAAAATAGGCAGGCTGGCAGGCCCCATACATTTACTTACTTCAAAATGTTTTCCTTCTCATGACAAGGAAGAAACTAGAATTTTGAGTCAATGGTATGTTGCCATAACGTAGTCAAAACTGCAATCCAAGGATTCCACCACAATTATCAAGATGTGCCTTGGCCAGAAATAAAGGCAGGTGTAAAAACAAAGCGTAATTTGAACATCACATCATATAGAGAAATTGCCCTGATGGTACCTGCACTTTCCATATTTTGTGGATTTCTGCCTGTACTTAAAAAGTTAGAAATTTGCAACCAACATTATCTTATTTTTTTTGCAAGGTAAGTATATTTTATAGCACCTAGAATTTTAGGGTTAGGTGGTAAATTTCAAATCATGCGTAACAAATTGAAAGTATGAGATGGTCAATTGTCGCTTTTAATGTATAGGGGGAAGCTACAAAAGCTCAAAAAGTACAGGCAGTAGTGGTGCAATTTTTTCTATCATATACTACTTATAACTTAACTGATTTTTTTTTAAATTGCAGTAATGTTATAACAATTCAACATGTCAAAATTTCACAATGCACGACAATATTTGCACAAATAGAAGATAACTATCACACCAGGTGAAATGTATGCTTGATGTTGTGCTCACGGATGGAAATGTTAAAACATAATGTAAAATATACGAATTTGTCTGTCCTGTTTCCATTGAGAACTAGAAAAAATATGATAATTGATTAATTTGTAGTTGTGCAATAGGATTAAGATAGAGTTGTATACCGGATAATCCCACAAGATATTCTGTAGGAATTGTTTTCGTATTAAAATCCTTTAAGACTTCTGCTAAGAATTGAGTTGCTTTATTAACTACGGTTATGGAATGTCAAGTTGTCAACATGGTGTAGTTTTCCTTTTGGTAGAATATGGAAACATCTTCCAAATAGTGCAAGACACAGACAACTTTACTGGGGGACTACTGCTAAAAACTTATAAACAAGACTGTCAAATTGCGTCTCGTCGTTATCACCTCCATAGATAAACACGAAGCTAGTACACATGGATGTCAACTCTAGATTCTCTACCAACAATTCGATGTACACTACACTACATAACATTCTGTACGTAAAGGACCATGGGTACAGCAAAATTTGGGCTCTACTTGATGCACTCAATCTGGCCTCCTCACCAAGGTTCACACATCCATAGCATCTGAAAATGTGGCACACGCAACACACCTTGCATTCATTACTCAGGCCTATTAATAGGCAGATGGAGTTACAGGAGCGATGAGAGATATCTCATAGTGGTTACAAGATCCACTGCATTCGGCAGATGGAGTCGTAGTTATGCATGCAGGGAGTTGGTTAAGGAACGAGTCTATAGGTACAGAATACGAGATTACAACGGAGAGAATACAGGTACAAGCTATCTCTGTAACAGCCCCCCTCAGCCTGGACGGGCATCGACGTGTAGGCTGCGCTTGAATTCTTGGAAGAGGACTGTAGCCAACCCTTTTGTAAATATATCCGCATATTGTAATTGAGATGGAACATGAAGCACCTTTACCTGACCCAAAGCTACTCTATCTCGGACAAAATGAAGATCGATTTCAACGTGCTTTGTACGTTGGTGCTGCACTGGATTTGTGGACAAGTATGTTGCACTTACATTGTCACAAAACACAACTGTTGCCTGAGCTGGTTGCCGATAAAGCTCGGTTAACAATTGCCGTAGCCAACAGGATTCAAAGACAGCATTAGCAACCCCACGATACTCTGCTTCAGCACTGGATCGTGAAACAGTGGCTTGCCGCTTAGAAGACCAAGCAACCAAGTTGTCTCCATAGAAAACACAATACCTGGAGGTCGAACGCCGTGTATCTAGACAGCTGGCCCAATCGGCGTCTGAATACACAACAATATCAGAGGTGGAAGACTGCAGAATGTGGAGGCCATGGTTGGTAGTGCTACGGACATACCTCAAAATTCGTTTGAGGAGTTGCAGGTGAGGCTCTCGAGTATTGTGCATAAATAGACAAGCTTGCTGCACTGCATATGTGAGATTCGGGCGAGTCAAGGTTAAGTATTGGAGAGCTCCGGCAAGACTGCGGTATTCAGAGGGGTTACTCAAGGGCTCGCCTTCAGTTGCGGAAAGTTTGGCTTTGGTATCGATGGGTGTAAGTGTAGGATTGCAGGATGCCATGTTTGCTCGGGTAAGGAGGTCGTGGGCATATTGCTCCTGAGTAAGAAAGATTCCTTGATTTGTTGGAGTAACATGAATGCCAAGGAGGTGTCGCAAGGGCCCAAGATCAGTCATAGAAAATTCATGACATAAGCGTGTGATAATGTGGTGCAAGAAGGGTGTGGCGCTGGCTGTTAAAATGATGTCATCCACATATAGTAAAAGATATGCCGTGTCTGTATGAGTGTGGAGAATGAACAAGTCCACATATAGTAAAAGATATGCCGTGTCTGTATGAGTGTGGAGAATGAACAAGGATGAATCCGAGCGGGATGACTTGAAACCAAGGGATGTAAGAAATGTTGTTGTTGTGGCTACAGACCAAACAGAGAAAGAGGTAGTGGGGAGCTAGGTATCGAATGACCTCTCTCGCTCTCGGGGCTTCACCATGCTCATACATATATCCCCCGAGGAGTGCCTTTACAAGTCCCTCTTACACTCGAGTTCCTTTCCGAGACTATCATGCCATCGTACACGGGCTCATAACTCGCTAACAGGCTAGCTGGGTTTAGGTGGGGGCCACCCCTCGGCAGAGCCTCTCATGGTAAAGGGCTTCACGGCCGAAGCCATGCCGCCGAGTCCTTTGGCCCCCTCAGTCCTGCGGCTGTGGCGTTGTATGGCCGTGAGCGAGGCGGGCCGGCCGGGAGCCTGGCGGGGTTATTGTGGCGGGCGTAGTTGTACGTGCGCTGCGAAGACGGGAGCTGGGATGGTTAAGCCTGCGCCTGTTGGTGCGGACTGCGGCCCGACCGACTTGCCGCGCTCGCGATCTGCGCCTACTAAAAGGCATGGGACATATGTAAAGTATGATAAGTGGTTGCAGTAAAAGTGGGAAGGTATGTCGTGTGGCAAGGGCGCAAAGGGCTTATCTATGGCGTTGTCGGGGTCGCCCCCCGATGCGAAGACCTCGCAGGCTCGGAGTGGTGTGACTCCGTGCAGTGTCGGTGTGGAATAGCCGCGACAGGTCAGCGTAGGTGAAGTCGCCCGATGTAGCGGAAGCGTCGTGCGGACAGCTCGGCTAAACCACGTATCGCTCCGCTGAGATGCCGGCGATGCCGGGGGCGTAACTCAGATCCCTTGATCTGGGCCATGCGCAGACGTTGCGTGCGCCTGAACGGTCGCGGCCGCACGTCTTCTGCCGGCTATGGCGCTCCGTACGCGGGCGGCTACGTCGCCTCAACTTTTGAGCTTGCGCCGAGCAGTCGTGCCTATTGGCCTTCCGTCGGTTGCGCTTCCTGATGGAGCGACCGCCGGTATGCATATGTATATATATCCATGGTGTAGCACTGTGCTCACCAAACCTGCGCCCCGCGCTTTCACGCTCTAAGATGGTCTTGTTCTCGTGAATAGGCCTTCGTCGCTCCCGGCGCCTATTTACGAGAACAAGATCGCCTCGGCGTGGCGATATGCCACGGATATTTAGTTGGTAACACCGCACCGAGTGGCTTTCTTTTTGCGGGAAGTCGTTGCGGGCGCGGTCGATGTGCTTGGCGAGGCCGGGGGTGGATCACTGCCCCGCGAATGCGAAGTCGGCGTCGGAGGAGGAGCGAGGTTGTGCTGCCTGGGTCCCAGACGCGCCACGCGGCGGGGCACCATTGGTGTGTCGTGCGGCGTCAGGGCCGTTGGGTGGCGCCACGGCCGGGCTTTGGCGCGCGTGGGTGGGAGTGATCACGGCGGTTACGGCTGCGGGAAGGTGGGCGGTTCGCCTCGGCATTCGTTAGGCGGTATCGTGGGAGGTGAAGGGTTTTAAATACCCTAAGTTAGACCACCTCCTTTGCATTGCCCAAGCCCTTGTTGCCCGCCCTTGTCTTCTCTTGCGGCGCCCTTCTTGCGGGACGGTGCGAGGTAGGAGGATGATGGCGGAAGATGAGGTGCGCGCCCGGCCGGCACGCCGGCGTCGTCTTGTCCCGCTCCAGCGTCTTGTCCAGCCAGGCGGGAGTTCTGCTCGAGTGGCGTACACACTCGTGGGCGGGATTCGGCGGATGTAAGCGTCGGCGCGGCGGCGGGAGGATGGGTGATCCGCGCTCCGCGTCTTTGGGCCAGCAGCAGTGACGGAGGAGGCGATTTGCGGGCTTTGCGCGAGCTGTTGGACCGTGGGAGAATGCGGTGCTCGCGAGCGGCGAGACCGAACGCGTCCCAACACGGCGGAGGCAATCGTGTTCATCGCCTTCTTTGATGCGGGTTGCGAATTCGGCCGCCAAACTTGTTGGGGCGTCTTGCGACGCCTTGAGCTTGAGTTGGCGCGAATAACGCCGGCCGTGATAGCCCGCCTGCGGTGTCTGATTGGGCCTGTGTTCGGGCGTCTGGCCGACCGCCTCGCTGTTCGCATTCCTCCATGGCGCCGGTGTGAACCGAGTGGGTGGTGTGATAGAGTATTTGTGCGACTCCGGGTGGTGTCGACCTCATCTGCGCGAGGTGTGAGATGATTTTCTGCTGAGTCGGCGAGCGGGCGGGAGCCGGTTGGGCGAGGTGGTGGTTCTACCATCGCGTGGCGAGTGGTAGCGGCCTTGAGTGTTCGGCGGCGGTTGTGATCAACCCGCGCGACACCCCGCTAGGTGCGAAGGCGGCGGATAGCACGAAGGCTTGTGGGGATCACCGCGCTTCAATGTGCGCGACCTCATGGAGGAGCTTGTCATGTATGGCGTGGTGCCCCTGGCGGCGGGTGGCGCCTTGCTCTGGAAGCCGGCGTGACAGCGTGCGCTGGGTGTGTGCGCTGCCGAGACCCACCGCCCCTTTGTAAGTGTCGGGGCTCGGCTTTGATGCGGTCTTGAGCATGTTGTTAACTTCCCCCTTGGCCACTCGCGGGGTGTCTCTTGAGGCGCGAGCGCACGGTGGCGCGTTCTCGGGCCTTATCGGCGGGGAACACGCCTCGCGCGTGGCTGCGACCGCGGAGGCGAGGCAGGCGGTTCAACCGTGTATCACGGCTCTAGGTGTGAAGGTGCCGACGCCTGTGCAGGTCCCGAGCCTGCCCCATTGCGGCCCGCTGGGGGAGGGAGGGCCCGCTGGCACGGGCCCCAACTTGGTGGAGCACGCCGTCTCGGAGGCGTGCAGGGACCCTGCTGTGCGGGCCGCCGTCGCTGAGATAGAATTGTCGCCCACGAAGGATGCGGGGCCGGGGCGTGCTTCCGCCGTGGTGAGGCCTCCTGCGAGCCCTTACGATGCGGGCCGACCTGCCATCCCGCCGCGGTGAAGAGGCCCGCATATAATTGCTGTCAGAGGCCCATTTGTGCGGGCAAAGTCGGAGCCCTATGGGACCCTGACGTGGGCGCCGAATGTCTGGAGATCCCCACGGGCGTGGTCGGATGCACGACTGTTGAGGGAGAAAGCTTGGTGGGCGAGCTCGACCACGAGGTTCTTTGTGCGACGAAGAGGTGGAGGATGCGGGGATCCCGGTGAACTTGGGTGAAGCTGAAGGTAAACGTACATTGACGGTGCCCTGCATACATTGAGAGGGCTGTCTGCCATGACCCCTTGCAGCAACGCCTGTCTCCGCCGTGTGCGTCCGCGGCGCGTGGCGTCTGCTTGGGAAGGGCGTCCGATGAGGGGCGCCGTCCACACGCAGCGCCGCGCATAGAGTTTGGCGGATTTTGTCCCGAACCGGGTCTTTGGCGGCTTTGGCGGCAGCGGATAGTGCCGTCGCTGGCTTGGACCAACAGGCGCTGCAGGCGTGCGGGGCGGCGGGGCTACTAGACAGAGTATTGGAGGTTTCTGAAATAAGGGTAAGCCCGCGTCCTATGGTGGCGCGAAGCTCTTGGATGCTGTACTGATTATTGTGTTGCGCAGGCCTTCGCCCTTAGCCGGGCACTGCAAGCGGCGCATATCCGGGAACGAGAGGCCTTAGAAGGCTGGGTACACGCCGCGGAGAAGGCTCTGCTTGCGTCGGAGGAGGCACATGCGGCCAGGGCGCCGCTGCGGGGCTTAGGCGTCTGCGCGGGGCTGTGGTTATGCAGCGGAGCTTGCGGCCCAGGCTCAGCAGGAGGCGTCAGAGGAGTGGGATGGCCTACTCCGACAAGTTGCCGTGCTGGAAGAAGAGAAGGGCCGTCTTTGTGCATCTCTGCGAGAACGAGACCAAGCGCTGGGGGAGGCCTCGGCGACGGCATGGGAAGCCATCTTTGGCCGTGGAAGGCCTGTTGAGAATCTCGCGGTGAAGTGCCGCCTCGCTCCTTCGGGCGGAGGAGCTTCAGCGAACCGCCGGCGGATCGGGAAGCAGCCGACCTTGCCCAGGCCGCCGCCACGTCTTTTGGCAACCATTGCTCGTACGTGACCGCCTGCCTGGCGTGCGCTCTTCTCCATCATCGAGGCTGCGGTCACGTCGCCGAACTCGGCGACCCTGGCGGAGATGCTGCTGGGGCGGGTGATGTCGATCTTTGTCGGCCGTGCGGCCGCCGTTCGAGTTTTCCACGAGCGAATGCAGGAGTACATCGGAGGCGCGGCAAAGGTAGAGCTGCGGCGGAATATGTACGGCGGGGGAAGCCTTGGCGAGTGGCTGGATGGAGTCGCTCGGCGTGATGACGACGGCGCCGGCGGCTCGAGGCAGGTGTGACCTCGGGGTTCTTGTACTTCATCGCGTGTTATGACTTATGTACCCTCATGTTATAAGGGAATAAAGTCCAAAAGTACCTCGTTTTCCTGACCGCACGCGCCATTTCATTCACAGTGGCTGAGCGATGAGGGCCGGTTCCTGGTTTCTGATATTGTGGCTCGTCGACGTTTACGGCGTTGGTGGCGGGCCGAGGAGCGCGAGCTTACGGGCGGCGGCGCTCAACGGTGAGGTTGGCGCGGAGGATCGGCCGGACGGAGCCGAATGAGTAGCTCTGGCTTTGCGGTCGTGACTTTGTATATATCGATGTGGTATATAACCATGATCGTTTGTTCCTGCTATGTCGATGTGCTCCTATCCTCCGGAGTGGTGGGAGTCCTCCGGAGTGGTGGGAGCAGAGCTGGCGCCTAGTCGATGTAGATGCGTGTGCGCTCCGTCCCCTACCCTCCGAAGTGGTGGCAGCGGAGCTGGCGCCTAGTCGATGTAGATGCGCGCGCGCTCCGTCCCCTACCCTCCGAAGTGGTGGCGTGGGCGGCACCTGGTCGATGTGAGATGCGCGCGCTCCGTCCCCTACCCTCCGAGTGGTGGCGGCGGGCCGCGCCTTGTCGATGTAGATGCGCCGCGCGACTTTGTCTTTGCGGGTGGGGTGAGGGTAGCGTAGGATGAAGGGATGTCGAGGCGTAGCTCCGTAGGCCACAGTCGGTAAGCGCATGTGGGGGCTTCACGGGCGGCAGCTGGCGTCTTTGTGTTTGCAAGCGCCGATTGGGCGGTGAGGCGGGATCGCGGTGGGCCGCATGTGGTGTGGTGCGGCGCGGGAGGTGTCCCTTGGCGTCGCCCACGGCTTTGGACCGCGCGGGTAGGGTTGGGTGCAGCGCGCGTGGTGTGAGCCACAGTGAGTGGGGTGGGGCACAATTGTCGCGCCACGTGCCTGAGGTGGTGGCGGGACTCTTGAGCGTAAGACCGGGTCTTGCCTCGGGGCTCTTTAAAAGGGGCGGGTGGGGAGCGAAGCGGCACTCGCTTTCCCAGATCCGCACCCCACACTCGCCTTGCTCGCCCTTGAGCGATGGCGTGGGGGCTCGGACGTGGCGGGCGCCACCGAGCAACGCAGGTCGAGCATCCGTCCCGGTGGGGATCACGAAGCAGCGGTGTGCCAAATCCACGGCCGCTCGTTAGAGAGCCGCGGTTGTAGCGAGGTAATGGGCAATTCACTTGTACTTCATCCGGGTTGCTTGCCGCCGATAATGGTATTATAGCACGTTAGGGCAGGGCGGCGTTCCACCCTGCTGCCTCATGCCAGCGCCTGTTGGCTCCCCCCGTCTCCTTGTCTTGCTACCAGGCGCCCGAGATGGGGGGGTCGCGGGCTTGCGGTGCTGGCTTTGTTGCCGGGAGCCACGCTGCGCCGTGGCGAGCTCGGCTCCGCCGGCTCGGCGGCGAGGCCAGAGTCTGGCGCTCTCGCTATGTAGCACGACGCGCCACATCCGAGGCGGGCGTCGATGGCGCCAGCGTCGCTCCGTCTTGGAGTCAGTCGCGGCGCGCGCGCTTCCGCGAGGCGTCGGCTTCTGGCTCGCTGCGAGGCGCTAGCCGTTGAGCTCTGCGCGCTGCTTGATCGGCATGCGGGAGTCGTGCTCGCCCTGTACTCGCGCCGGTGTCCATGCCCGTGCGGCGCGCGCGTGGTTTGCCGGACGCCTTGCGAAGCCTCTGGAGCCTTCTGCGCGTTGCGTGTGGCCTCCGTCGAGTGCGTGGGATCCGCATCCACGTCGTGTTTATACTCGGAGAATGCGCGTGGTGTTAACACCGCGTGTCTGCGGGACTTCGCGTCTTGTTTAGACTCGATGAGTGCGCGAGGAAAACATCCGCGTCTTTGTTTGTACTCGGAGGGCGTGGTTCTACAACCACGGCTTACGGTCACTCGCGGAGGGTGCGCCATCGCGTCGCGCGGGACATCCGCGTCTTGTTTATACTCAAGTAGAGTGCGCGGGAAAACATCCGCGTCTAATTTGTTCTCGGAGTATCGTGGGACTATCAACCACGGCTTAGCTATGCTCCGGAGAATGCGCTGCGCCGCGCGGACATCCGCGTCTTGTTTATACTCGATGAGTGCGTGCGGAGGCGAGACCTCATCGCTCGTCTTATTTATACTCCGTAGAGTGCGTGCGGAGGCAAGCCTCATCGCTCGTCTTATTTATCTGCGTAGAGTGCGTGCGGAGGCAAGCCTCATCGCTCGTCTTATTTATACTCCGTAGAGTGCGTGCGGAGGCAAGCCTCATCGCTACGTCTTATTTATACTCCGTAGAAGTGCGTGCGGGGCAAGCCTCATCGCTCGTCTTATTTATACTCCGTAGAGTGCGTGCGGGGTGTCCCCGCGGCGTCTTATTTATACTCCGTAGAGTGCGCCGCGTGAACCGGTGGCGAGACCGTGCGTCTTATTCTAGTTTAGACTCCGCGATGCGCCGTGAACCCGGTGGCGGAGACCGTCGCGTCTTATTCTAGCGCGAAGAGTGCGGCGTGGGGACTCGCCCAGCGCGTTGCGAGAAGAAATAAACAGCTTCGTAAATGGCGGATTTTATTAAAGCCCCGTTTGCGCGGGTAGGCGTTTACACACGGCGAGGAACTAACCGTTTGACCGGACGTCGCGGTGGTGAGGTATGGGGCCTCCGGCTTTTGGAGGGGCACGTCGAACCTAGGAACCGCGCCGAGCTTCCGGACGCGAGCCTCTGGTACCATGCTCGATGTTGCGGGCCATATGTTGGTCACCGGGGACAGTGATGATGTCCCTCGGGCCTGGCAGCTTGACGCATAGGAAGCCGTGATGCGGGACTGCCCCCAAGGAGTTGAGGGTCGGTCTTCCCAGTATGGCATTGTAGGGGTACTGAATGTCAACAACGTCGAATGTAGAGTCCGCCTCCGCCACGTTGTCGCCCCGTCCGAAGGAGACCTGCAGATATATTTAACTGAGTGCTAGTAAGGGCTCACCTCCGAAACCTTGAAGCGGGATCTTTGAGGGGCCTAAGAGGCTGCGAGGAATCGCCATCTGGTCAAAGGCTGCTGCGAACAAGGCGTTCGCGAGCTTCCTCCATCAACTAGGACTACTTTGACGTCGCACCGGCGATCGTGGCACGGGCGACGGGGTCTTGATGAGGAACTCCACGCCTCTGACATCGGTGGGGTGAAGGTGTCGTGTATTGGGCGGGCGGTGGTGCGCGCGGGTAGGCCGCCAGGTGGTGTAATCGCCGCCGCGTGCGCCTTGCGTTGTCGCTCGGCGAACTCAAGGATGAGCCTCCGAGATTACATGTATGACTCTAGTCGGGCGCCTTCTAGGGCGTGGGCGCGCGCTGCTCTCTGGAGGCTCTTTGTACTTGGGTCGGCAGCCGTCGGAGACCTTCATAAGCCTGCGGCTCCTGGTCTCGGATTCGCAGGGAGTCGTCCGGGGGCTGCTGGACGTGTGCCACGATGGATGGCCGTGCCTCCAGCGCCTTATCATGGGCGGCGCTTTGCCGGAGTGCCGTGATAGTGGTGCAGGAGCGGGTGTTGTGATTGCCTTGGCCATGCATCTCGCACCACTGCGGGAGATGCTAATCGCCGTGTTCCGGCCGGGCCCACCCGTCACGGCCTCTGCCCCGGCCCCGGCCGCGACCTCGGCGAGCCCTACCCCCGCGGCCGGCGGGGGCATTGTCTTCCGAACCACCTTCAATGTCAAAGACATGACGAGCTCGGCGGGTCGCCTGGCGACCACGCTGAGGCTTGTCGGTTGATGTGCTCGTGTGGTGGGAGCCGTCCCTAGGCAGCTCCTGCCGACGCTTGCTTCGCAGAGAGTTTGCCTTCGCGTGGTCGGCACTTGTCGCCGCATCGGCCGCTGCGTTAGCGCCGGCATCGCTACCCCAGCGCCGCTTCGCGTCGTCTTCCGCCCGAGCATATTCCTCCATCTTGTCGAAGAGCTTTGCCACCGTCTTGATCGGCTTTCGTGCATTGTACTCGGCGAGAGGCCCCGGGCGGAGACCTTGTAGTGCCGCGTTAATGATCGTGGTCGTTAACGTCTTGGACACGGCACGGACCGCCGCAAAGCGTCGGAAGTACTCACGGGCCCTTCCGATTCTTCGCTGATGGCAAAGAGCTGGTCCGCATGGATACGCTCGACATAGTTCCCCTGAAAGTTGTTGTAGAGGCGGTCGCGGATCTGCTCCCATGCGTAAATTGAGCCTGGCTCCATGGTGAAGAACCAAGAGAGCGCCACCCCCTGCAGGGCGAGTGGGAGCCCCTTGGCCTTGGTGGTGTCGTCACCGCCTGCTACCTCGATGGCGGTCTCGTACACGCGCACGAACTCTCGGGGGTCCGTGTCGCCTTTATACGACGTGTGTAGTGGGAAATTTGAAGTCCTCGGGCCATGGCGCTGCTGCGAGCCGCGGACAGCGAGGACTCGGATCCACGCGGCGTGGCGGGCACGGCTGGACGTGGGAACGTCACGGCTATCCGCCCTTTCGGGCGTGTTGCCCGGCGCGGCCACTGGCGGGGCCTGCAAGCTCCGAGCCTCTTGCATGCCTCGCACTACACCCCGGAGGTCCGCTAGCTCCTGTTGGAGCGTGCCAAGGACCGCTAACAGGGTGTGCTCGCTGGCGTGGGTGTGGCCATAGGTGCGGTGGTCGTGTTGCGGTGTATTGAGGACCACCGCGCTGAGTGCGAGGGGCGGTGGCGCGGCGGTGAGCACCGTGCCGCTGTCTCTGGCGCGGGCGCGCTGCTGGGATCGGCGGTCACGCCATGCACGGATGGAGCACCGCGGGAGGGTGGGCTCAACCGTCGCACCGGTGGTGGTGAGGTCAACGGTCGCGTTAGCAACGGCAGGATCGATCGCCGCGTCGGTGGTGTCGGGGTCGGTCGCTGCGTTGGTGGTGGCGGGGTCGGTCGCTGCGTCGGTGGTGGCGGGGTCGGCCGCTGCGTCGGTGGTGGCGGGGTTGGCCATCGCGCGATGAACGTCGCCGTTTTCGGCCCCGACCGCCGATGCCGAAGCCCTGGTGCTGATGCGGGGCCTTGCCGCGACCACCTCCTTCTTCTTCGCCGCCGATGACGAAGCTTTCTTCGGTGCCATTCTTTCTCTCACGGTTTCGAGGCTCTTTAAATGCGTCCCCACGGACGGCGCCAAGCCGCCGTGGCTCTGCACCAAACAGAGAAAGAGGTAGTGGGGAGCTAGGTATCGAATGACCTCTCTCGCTCTCGGGGCTTCACCATGCTCATACATATATCCCCCGAGGAGTGCCTTTACAAGTCCCCCTTACACTCGAGTTCCTTTCCGAGACTATCATGCCATCGTACACGGGCTCATAACTCGCTAACAGGCTAGCTGGGTTTAGATGGGGGCCACCCCTACGATAGTTGTGAATCGAAGAAACCAAGCTCTTGGGGCTTGTTTGAGACCGTAAAGGGATTTATTCAACTTGCACACATAAGGAGTGGAAGAATCAACAAAGCCCGAGGGTTGTTGGTTAGGCGGAGCTGAGTGCATGTAGCTGGGAGGAGCGGACGGAGAGGACTCATTTGCCGGAGCCGTGCACTGAGACTGAGGGGTGGGTGTGTCACCACGTGGTGAAGCTGGGTTGGTGGGAGGCGAGGAGGCAGAATCGGCGCCAACTGGTGCTAACGAGCCCCCCTGAACCGAGACGGCAGGAGGCAGAGTATGACTGGACGGCCGGAGATTCGGTGGAATCCCAGGGTACGAGGATGCAGACGTTGGTCCGGGAAGTGTTCCCGATGTGGAACGGTGCGGATCTGCTGTGGCTGGTTGATCGGTAGAGAAATGTGTAGAGAACGGAAAGGTGTCTTCATCAAAGATAACATGGCGTGACAGGATTACCTTCCGTGTTTGCAGATCCATGCATTTGTACCCTTTGTGCTCAGGAGGGTAACCAAGGAATATGCAAGCGGTGGATCGTGAGGAAAGTTTGTGGGAGGAAGTGGAGGAAAGATTTGGATAGCATAAGCATCCAAAAACCTTTAGGTGGGAGTAGTCTGGTTCTTGGCCGAAAAGGATGAAATAGGGAGTATAGAAATTCAATGGTGTGCAAGGACGTCGATTGAGGAGATATGTAGCTGTTTGTAATGCTTCGACCCAATATTCGGGGGGCAATTTGGCTTGAAACAGTAGAGTTCGAAGCACATCATTGATGGTGCGAATAGAGCACTCGGCCTTGCCATTTTGTGCAGAAGTATAGGGACACGAAAGTCGAAAGGTGATGCCACGCGTAGTAAGAAAATGGCACAAAACAGAATTATCAAATTCTTTCCCATTATCACATTGGAGAGACTAAATACTCAAATGAAATTGATTGAGTATGAACGTATAGAAGTTTTGTGTAGTAGCTGTGGCATCAGATTTGTGGCGAAGAGGAAAGGTCCACAAGTAATGAGTATAATCATCAAGTAAGACAAGATAGTATTTATAGCCAGTGAAGCTTTCAATTGGAGAGGTCCACAAGTCACAATGCAGTATTTGAAAAGGAAAATATGTGGTGGAAGTAGAAGTAGCAAAGGGCAGGCAGACATGTCACCCTTGTTGACAACCATCACAAATGTGAGGAGTGTTATTTCGACTAGGAACTGAAAAGTGCGACAAAATCTTATCTAAGCATTGATGACCAGGATGCCCGAGAAGACGATGCCACAGAGTAGGTGATGAAGAAGCTGTGAGGGCCGCCTTGGGTGATGGATGATGTGGACCGAAGGTGTAGAGGTCGCCTTGGCTATTGGACCTCAGAACCTCTCGCTTGCTGTGAAGATCCTTGATGGAAAAGCCAAAGGGGTCAAATTCAACCGAACAGGAGTTGTCGGTAGTAAATTTTCGTACAGAAATAAGATTCTTGATGAGTTTAGGTGTGTGCAAGACAGTGGAAAGAAGAAATGTAGTATGAGGTGTAGACAGAGTGGTGTTGCCGGTGCCAAGAATCTGAAGACGAGACTCATTGCCAACAATTATATGCGAGGAATTATGCAGTGAGGTGGGACAATAATCAGGTATGTTACCTGGGTCGCCGGACATGTGGGAACTGGCGCCGGTGTCCATGTACCAGTCGTTGTTGGGCTGATGCTGAGGCAGGGATGCAGCTTGGAGGGCTTGAAGTAGACACGTGGTGTCGAAGGATGGTGGAGCATGCGGCGCAGGTGTAGTATTCGATGGCATCAGATGGGCATGGTAGGCCGCCGGACGGCGGACGAGCACCAAGTACCCCAGGCCCGGTCGTACCGGTCCAGGGCACACGCCAGGCGGGTCCGGCGCCAGCTCCAGAGGCCAACTAGGATGGAGCCCATGGGGGGAGCTGCTGCACCCAGGCTGGAGGAGAACCGCGGCCATTGGTGTAGCCGCGACCACCACAACCACACCATCGGCCACGATAGCCACCGCCACGGCCACGGTAGCCGCGACCATGGGAGTGCGAGGATGACGTAGTACGATCGGTGTAATAGGTGCGCGTAGTGGAGTCATCGCCGGCACCCGAGGACTCATCAGTGGCAACGAGAACAGAGGCGGTTGTGGCGGATGTCGAGGAAGCCAGCGTGTTCTCAGCCACGATCAGCTGATCGCACGCCTCCATGAACGTCGGGAAGGACGGCAGCGCAGGAAGAAGTTGCCAAAGAACGTGGTACTTCGGATTGAGGCTGCGGATGAGCTGGTGGACGAGGGAGCGCTCCGAGACGGGCTGATCGCAATCAGCTAGCGTATCGGCAAGGGTCTTCAACCTGTGACAATAGGCTACAGCGGAAAGTTCACCTTGTTGGAGATTATGTAGCTCCTGCTCGAGCTGGACGGCATGGCTCGCCTTGTTGCCAGTGAAGAAGTCGCCAATCTTCTTCCAGATGCTGTAGGCAGTGGCATTGTCTTCCATCACCATATCCATGAGATCGTCGGCGAGCGTCGCGTGGAGCCACATGATGACGGTGAGGTCATTTTGGATCCAGATCGGATCATCATGAAGGGGATCTGAGCCATCAATATGATGGCGTAGAAAGAAACACCCAAGGACAATGAGGAAGAGAGTCTTCTAGCGGCTATAGGCCGTGGAAAGCATGTCAAGGCGAATGGGGACGAGGGTGGTGATGTTGACGGACTGCACGGCGGTGGCGAGAGGGGTGAAGTGGGCTCCAGTGGAGGAGGAATGTGCAGCAGAAGAGGGGAGGGCACTGGAAGTAGAAGAGTTGGTGGAAGAGGAGGTGAGAGCGCCGACGGTGGCGACGGTGACAGAGGAGGTGGTGTCAGCCATGGGAGTTGGGAAGGCTACAGAGAGGCGTGCGGGAAGGGCGGAGTCGCGTGGAGTGGTGGGGAGGGGGCGGTGCGTGGAGCTGGCTAGGAGGCGGCGCGCCAGCCTGGAGCTCGGCGGGGAGGTGGCGGCGCGGGAAGACCGTGGGGAGGGGAGGGGTGGCACGGGAAGGCCACGGGAAGGGGCCGCGTTGACTGGAGGCATGCGGGGAGGCGGCAGCACGGGAAGGCCGCGGGGAGGGGCCGCGTCGACTGGAGGCGTGCGGGGAGGCGGCGGGACTACGGCGCTGGGGACTGGAGCCGTGGAGGGGCGCCGGTTTGGAGAAGGCTCTCCAGATCTGGTGGCTGAATGAGGAGGAGATGAATGGAGAATAGTTGGCTTGTGTTGGACAGGGGAAAAGTAGTAGTACTAGTTAGAGAGGTGGAGAGGAAGAAGTGGCATAGGAAGTACTGGCTCTGATACGATGAAAATGTGGCACACGCAACACACCTTGCATTCATTACTCAGGCCTATTAATAGGCAGATGGAGTTACAGGAGCGATGAGAGATATCTCACAGCGGTTACAAGATCTACTGCATTCGGCAGATGGAGTCGTAGTTATGCATGCAGGGAGTTGGTTAAGGAACGAGTCTACAGGTACAGAATATGAGATTACAACGAAGAGAATACAGGTACAAGCTATCTCAGTAACAGCACCTTCTCACTTGTGGCTTCAATCTCCTGAACTCTGAAGCTTACCTCTGTTTCTTTGGATCTTGGAGCCATATCCAAGACTTTTTTTTCTGATTCCCCCCTGCATTTGCTCTGGCCTCTGGTCATGTCTCTTTGGTGTCTGAACAATTCTTGGTACAGTGATTAGCCAGCTGAGTGCCATATTGCATCAAGTATTATTGGACATGCACCAATATAATGACAAGACATAAGAAGTTAGCAAGTCCACCAGGGTTAATTAATTCCTTAGCACATTAATCAGTTGTTTTTGGGTGGTGTGTGTGGATGAACACATCATCTTGTGGCAATTTGGTGGTTCCATGCCATGGCAATGTGCTGTGCAACCTTGACAGCATCTGAGGAGACACCAGAGAGGCCTCTCCTTGTGAAGCCGACAGAGTAGAGCCCTGACTCCCCCAACCAACCATCTGGGAATGGCACCATTGGGTACCCTTCTTGGGTGAAAAAGTCACTTCCCTAATCATGAGAACGAGGAATTAAATGAGAAAGCTTTTAGAATGACAAACTATAAAAAAAACGTATGAGAACAATTCTAGTACCTAACATCTTTCTAACTGTCAAATTGACGTTAGAAAGACCTAATTTGTTAGGCATTATTATCCAACCTTTTTAGAAGCCTTTTCCTTTTTAAAAAAAATCTTTTCGGAAGCCTTCTTCCGTAGAATACACCTTGCTTTTCCTCTTAACAAGTTATCATAAAAAGAAAGCTTTGGAACTTAGCTATCGTTTTTTTCACCTTTTTTTTTACTTTCACTTCTGTTCTGATTATTTTTTAAAAAAAGAAGTCACCCACTATTAATTGTAAGTGCAATAAATAAACTTGCATATACCTTGAGCCACTGGGGGACGTTGCTGTGGTACCCGGTGGCCAGTATCACTGCGTCAGCGGCGACGCGGCGCCCGTCGACGAGCTCCGCAAGGCCGGGGAAGAACCTCCTAATCCCCGGCACGACCTCTATGTCGCCGGACCGTATCCTCGCGAGCACGCCGCCGTCGAGCACCGGCGTCCTGCCCCTGGTGTTCTTCAGCTCGAGGGGCCCCCTTGACGGCCTCCTGATGCCGAGTTTCTCCAGGTTGCCGAGGAACAGCCATGCGAGGAGGACGAGGATCCTGTCCACCAGCCACAGCGGCAGGAACCGGAGGAGGAAGACGGCCACCGAGAACGTCGCGACGCCGAGCATCTCCCGCGGCAGGACGTGGACCTTCTTGCCGACAACGATCACCAGAGCAAAGTGAGACGACGACAATCGTTCGTTTATGGCGGTTAATTTGCATGCATGGACTTGTGTGTTAGGTGCGTGTGTTTTCGTGTTGTGGTGATGGAGTGCATGCTCACCGAGTCCCTGACGACCATGGCGGGGAGGGCATTGTGGTCGCAGAGGTCGAGGCAGACCTCCATGCCTGAGATGCCGCAGCCGACGACGAGCACGCGCTTGCCACGGTACGGCGCGCCGGACTTGTACTCGGACACGTGCGACACCGGGCCGCCGAAGTCCTCCATGCCTTCGAGCTCCTGCACGAGGCGTTCCGCGTTCTCGCCCGTTGCCACGACCAGCCACCGGCTGATGTACTCCGTGACCACCCCCGCCCTGCCTTCGCCGCTGGCGCCGACGTCCTCCGCGCACACCCTCCACAGGCCGGCCTCGCCATCGTACCGCGCCGACGTGACGGACTGGTTGAACCGCGGGCGGACGTCGAAGCGCGCGGCGTAGGCCTCTAGGTAGTCTACGAACTGCCTCTTGGTGGGGTACTCCGGGTAGCAGTCCGGGATGGGCATCCCCGGGAGCTCGCAGAAGTGCTTGGGGAGGTTGAGGCGGAGGCGGTCGTAGGTGCGGCGCTGCCACAGCGACGCCACGCAGTCGGCGCGGTCGAGGACCACCGACGGCACACCGAGCGCTCGCAGGCTCGCCGCCACAGACAACCCCGCCGGCCCCGCGCCCACCACGATCGGCCCGTTCACCCACACCACCCGGCTCGCCGCCATCGATGTCACCCACTCACTTGAGAAGCTCGCCGCTATCTTTATGCGATGAGAGAGACGGTGGTTGTGTGTGTGAGAGAGAGAGAGAGAGGTGTGACGAAGGTGGTGTAGGACTGAAGGGTGCAGGGGCTTAAGTAGACGTGTAGTTGCATTGGGTCGGGTTTAGTTATTTCCCGCCCTGGCTTTTGAGTTGTGACTAGCGGTTAATTAAAGGCCGTACCAAGTGTGAATTACATCCATCCCATGCTATCATGCTAATAGCCCTGTTTTTTTAGGTTATGACTGATAGCTTTTGATTGTGACTGATAGATCTGGTAAATAATACTGGTTGATAGAAGGTGAAGCTAAAAGTTAGCTAAAAAGTCAACAATTGACAGCTGAAATACATGCATTTGGAGCACATCTAACGGTCAGAAAATTTGCCTTACTTTTACAAAAATACCATGTACTGGTAATTAGCAAAGCCGATATCTTTTTTTTTCTCATCAAAATTCACCTTTTCCCTCTTAGAACCGATTGAAATTGGACTTTGAATTTTCTATGGTGCTAAGTCACACTGTGAACTAAGTCCACAAAACTTTTTGAGAATTTTTCGAGTTGATGTGATGCCTAAACCAAAATGATTAGTGCAATATAATGGCTCCACTCATTTTGGTGACAGCTTCTGACTTCTAATCCACTATTCCTTAATTTTGTTTTTTCTGGATTTTTTACCTTTTCTTTTTTTCGTATTATTTTGCATTGTCCGTGATAGACTAACATTTTTTCTATTTTTAATTTTTTTAAATTTAATTACGCTAAATTCAGCTTTCTGCATGGGCAGTGCTGGGCAAGCCATGCATGCATGGGTAGCGTATAGTACCCTTGACTTTCTGCGCTAGGCCGCTAGGGGAAATTGGGGGGAAAGCCACTCCCGATTGTTAAATCATATTCCTCATCTTTTGGAGAGCACGCGGTGCAGCATGCAACCCCCATAATGCGATGGCTCATCTTTTGGAGAGCACGCGGTGCAGCATGCAACCCCCATAATGCGATGGCCCGATCAACAAGAGTTTGTTTAGAGTTTAGGTGTGGTAGTACTGGAGTGTCGTGCTCTAGGGTTTAGGCCTCTGGCTATGCATGGTGATGATCAACCGTTACATATGACTCCGTGTCGGTGGTGGTCCGGCCGGGTTCGCCAGAAAAATCCACCCATGTGTACAGATCGATGCTCCTGTCGTACAGTAGGATATCAGCATGTTAGGTTACCCATATGTCGTCTGAAATTATGTTAAAAGTAAGTCACATCTTCTAACTTGGATCATGCGCGTCGAGGCCCATGCTCCGGTTGGGGCATCGTTCTCCTCCCTAGTGGCAGCGACGTACGGTTAGGGTTCAGCAGAATCGTAGGGGGCGTCATTAGCGGTTAATCATGCGGTCTGAGGTGTCGAGTTATGTTTTGGGATACGGGCAGTGGCTAATCACCGGCAAGCTAGCTAACTTCGCTGGTGCTAGCTAGGGTGGCGCCAGCGAGGTGCTAGCTAGAGGCGGCGGCGTGCATGTGGAGGGTGGCGATAGGGGTAAGGTGGAGCGTTGGAAGTGGGAGACAGGGTTAGGATGGGAGGGGATGACAGGAGGTTATCCATTTTATCCTGATCCAATAGTTACAAAATTTAGCTTATTCTTATATAGCTCGAAATTAGGTGACTTATGCATGGAAAATATCAGGCTAAGATGTGAATCCGATGAAAATTTTGTGAAAGTCAAAGTTGTAGTTTAAAATAATCTCAATATACTGCCAGACGAAGGGGAAGGAATGCTCTATATCCTTGCAAATTTTAAGGTCAAACTTAATCACGTTTGAGAGATACAACATGGACAATGTATGTCACAAATGTGATTGAGTTTGCTCTTGAAATTTTGCAGTGATGATGCACGTCACTACATCTGGTAATTTCACGAGATTCTGTTTGGAAACTTCTAAGTTTGGTTTTTCATGGAATTTTCCCTGGAAATGCCGCCTTAGATATAATTAAGATATTTTCAGGACAAATATTTAAGTGCTATAGATGAAACTTTTTCTGCACATAATTTGCGGAACTCTTTTACGGCGTGCCACACTCGAGTGTACCACGCTAGACCAGGTTTAGGTGAGCTTAGTTTGTTTATACTGAGTCATGCATAAAGGATATGAATAAGTGTGGCTGAATGTTGAGTCTCCTATCCCGCAAGTTAGGGGATACTTGCCGGTTGGTAGGGTTCCAGCTAAACTATCGAATTTTCATATTATGTCTCCTCAATAATCCGGTCAGTTTGCGGGCAGGGTTTGGCCGAGTAACCGTACTAGTAACGATTTAAATTTCTTCTTCAAAAGTAGTAGTTTAAATTTCAATTTTCTCACCTTCCTAGTTTTCATACAGAATAAATGTGACGCTTCTAGAAGCTGGTCTAAACAGTTTAATAATGCTTTTTCATAGAAGCTGCTCTAAACAGTTCATAGTGCTTTTGCATTTGGCTAGTTTTTCTATAGGGCATTTTGGCTAGTTTTGCTAGTGTTAAAAATAAACCGCAAGCTGCTACTTAATTTTTTAACATTAACCGAGTAAGTGAAGGTAAGCTTTAGTCACATAATTACTCACTACTAGAAAACGGATCATCCCTCACGGGCTTTAGTTTTCCTAACGGGCTCACATAGAACGTGAGGGATATCAATTTTTATTTTACTGACGGTTTGGTCCCTCAGGAAAATGCAGTTTTCCGTGACGGGTAATACCGTCAGGTTAAATTTCCCTGATGGGTAACCGTCAGTCAAATTTAATTTTTCTTTCCAGCCAGCCCTAAGGGGTTTTGCCTGACGGAAACCCGTCAGGGAAATTTAACCTGACGGTTTTTTGTATTTTTCTGACGGTTTTGAACCGTGAGGGATGATCCGTTTTCTAGCAATGACTGTGCATTTGGCTGTATTACCCTAGTTGAAAAGTGAAAGGCAAGCTAGTGCTATTACTTGTTTAAGAGTGTTAATGATAAGTTACAGCTTAGCACTAACCTTTCGGAAAGGGGAAGCACTAACAATATACTATGTTTACGGCGGTCGGCGCCGGCTCGTTTTCTTTGGAGCGAAGAGGTCGGCCAAATTAAAAAGGAAAAAGCCTACCACGCATTGCAAAAATAAGGTGGCTATAGAAAATTCTGCTACACTTTCTAGCAGTAGGACCGGAGGAGTACACGAAGATCCACTTTTCAGGGGTGTTTCGAAAGTTTCTACGAGTAATTTATGTCGAGACCCGAATATGTAAATTCGGTCTCTCTGTGTAAACTGTATTAGTCCAGGATCACGCTAGTACACACAGTCAAACATAGATGTAATCACAACCATACACACGATAGAATAAAAGTAAAATTCAAAATATCGATAAAATCTCAAATGTACGACCTTATGGCCAAGCTTACAATATCTCTAGCCGGAAAGGCTTAACAGAAAAGCAGCGGAAATCCAAAATAAAGCGTAGCAGTCAACATGGTAGACAATGTGCGGTTCACCACCTCGGTTTGGCCATCAGTTTGTGGGTGATATGTTGTAGAGAACAACAACTTTGTACCCAACTTGTTCCATAGAGTACGCCAAAAATGACTCAAGAATTTGGCATCACGATCTGAAACAATAGTAGAAGGCATACCATGCAAACGAACTATCTCTTTGAAAAAGAGGTCAGCAATATGAACGGCATCATCGGTTTTATGACATGGTATAAAGTGAGCCATATTAGAAAAACGATCCACAACAACAAAAATGCTATCCCTCCCCCTCTTAGTCCTGGGCAATCCTAAAACAAAGTCCATAGAAATATCTTCCCACGGAATAGAAGGAACAGGAAGAGACATATATAAACCATGTGGATTCAAGCGAGACTTAGCTTTTTGACATATAGTGCAGCGAGCCACAAACCGCTCGACATCTCACCTCATTTTTGGCCAAAAGAAGTGTGTGGCCAGAACGTCCTCTGTCTTCTTAGCACCAAAATATCCCATCAAACCGCCTCCATGCGCCTCCTGTAACAACAAAAGACGAACGGATCCAACTGGAATGCATAGGCGGTTAGCTCTAAACAAGAACCCATCCTTGATCACAAATTTATTCCATGCTTGTCCCTCTTTACAATGCAACAGCACATCCTTAAAATCAGCATTAAAATTATATTGTCCTTTAATGGTTTCAAGACCAAAAATACGACAATTAAGTTGAGACAACATGGTATAGCGTCGAGATAAAGCATCAGCGATCACATTATCCTTCCCTTTCTTGTGTTTAATGACATAAGGAAAAGATTCAATAAATTCGACCCACTTATCATGTCTACGATTCAAATTGGTTTGACTACGAATATGCTTAAGTGATTCATGATCAGAATGAATGACAAATTCTTTAGGCCATAAATAATGTTGCCACGTCTCTAAAGAACGAATAAGAGCATACAATTCTTTATCATACGTGGAATAATTGAGAGTAAGACCATTCAATTTTTCACTAAAGTAGGCAACAGGTTTGCCTTCTTGCATCAAAACACCACCAATACCAATTCCGCTAGCATCACATTCCAGCTCAAAAGTCTTACCAAAATCCGGAAGTTGGAGCAATGGTGCGTGTGTAAGCTTGTCCTTCAAAAGATTAAAGGACTCCTCTTGTGATGGCCCCCAATGGAACACGACTCCCTTCTTTGTCAACTCAATCAACGGTGTCGCAATGGTGCTGAATTCCTTGACAAAGCGGCGATAAAATCCCGCAAGGCCAAGAAAACTCCGCACTTGGGAGACCGTCGTGGGCGTGGGCCAACTCCATATTGCCTCCACCTTGGTTCTATCAACCTCAATTCCCTGTGGAGTCACAACATAGCTAAGAAAAGAGACTCGATCTGTGCAAAAGGTGCACTTCTCAATGTTACCAAACAAACGTGCATCTCTCAAAGCATTAAAAACAGCACGTAAGTGATTCAAATGTTCATCCATTGACTTGCTATAAATCAAGATATCATCAAAGTAAACGACCACAAATTTACCAATGAAAGGACGTAAAACCTCGTTCATTAATCTCATGAAAGTGCTAGGTACATTAGTTAAACCAAGAGGCATGACTAACCACTCATACAAGCCGAACTTAGTTTTAAAAGCAGTTTTCCATTCATCGCCAAGTTTCATTCTTATTTGGTGGTATCCACTACGCAAGTCAATCTTTGTGAAAATTATAGTACCACACAACTCATCAGCATGTCGTCTAGCCTAGGAATAGGATGACGATACCTTATAGTAATGTTGTTAATGGCTCTACAATCTACACACATACGCCAAGAACCATCTTTTTTGGGAACCAAAAGAACAGGAATAGCACAAGGACTAAGACTCTCACGTACGTACCCACGGTCCAAAAGGTTTTGGACTTATCGCTGAATCTCTTTAGTCTCTTCGGGATTGGGCCTGTATGCCGCACGGTTTGGCAAACTCGCTCCAGGGGTCAAGTCAATCTGGTGCTCAATCCCTCGAATAGGTGGAAGTCCTGGAGGTATCTCATCAGGAAAAACATCTCGAAACTCGTGCAAAAGGTTAGTGACAGGAGCAGGCGAAGTGCAAGGCGTATTATCGAGAGAAAATAAAGCATCTTTGCACACAAAAGCATAGCATGTGTCATTAACATCATCAATTTCAGCAAGGTCTGATTTTGTGGCAAGCATAACAGAATTTTTCAAATGGATTACTTGCTATTTTTCAGATTTAACATGCTCCTTTGGATCATTAGCAGCAGCAGCTCTCTCTCTATCGACCTCTATAATCTCAGCTGGGGACAAAGGCAGTAAAGTAACTTTCTTTCCCTTATGCATAAAAGTGTATTTGTTACTACTACCATGGTGTAAAGCATCATTATCAAATTCCCAAGGTCGACCCAATAAAAGAGAGCATGCTTGCGTGGGAACCACATCACAATCAACATGATCAGCATAACCACCAATGGAAAAATGGACTCGGCATGTTTGTGTTACCTTAGCTTTTCCAGAATCATTTAACCACTGAATATGGTATGGATGTGGATGCGGTCGCGTGGTTAAGCCAAGCTTCTTGACCAAATCAGAACTCACCAGCTTGTTGCAGCTTCCTCCATCAATGATGACACGTACACGCCGGTTCTTGATTGCAAAGAAAGTCTGAAACAAATTATGGCGTTGAAGCTTATTAGTTTGTTGTACCTGTGTGCTGAGGACTCGCTACACAATGATGCTCCGTAGCGTCGCTGTGGACGCCCCACCAAGGACCAAGTCGTCATCACCACCGCCATTGTTGTCCGAGGCAGCAGCAACATCATCATCCTCCTCGACATCTGAAGTGCTGATGTAGCCTCCATCTTCTGTGACGATGTATGCCCGTTGGCTAGGGCAATTCCTCTGCACATGACCTAGCCCATGACAGCGGTGGCACTGAATGTCGGAGGAGCGGCCCGTGGAAGCCACGGAAGAAGAACTCTTGGTTGGAACCTGCAAAGAATTTTTTGTAGGATCTGCAGGGCGTGTCGTGGAAGGTGGCTTCGGTGGCGCTGCAGCAATCTTGTTCACAGGTAGTGGAGGAGAATGAAAACTCGAAGAAGACTTAGGCAGTCCCGTCGATGTAGTCGTTCGCGGCGTGTAGGAGGGTCGTCCGGTGCTTTCCCTCGCTGATTCCTTACGTCCCTGCAATTCTTTTTCTGCAAGCATAGCAAGCTGGAACAACCTATTGATATCATTATATTCCTTGTAATCAATTATGTCCTAAATTTCACTCCTTAAGCCCCCATAAAAACGAGCCATCTTATCCTCCTCATCCTCTACAGCATTACAACGCAACATGCCTATTTGTAGTGCTTGATAATACTCCTCAACAGATTTATTACCTTGATTTAAGTGCTGTAATTTCTTACGCATATCACGTTTAAAAGCAGGAGGAATAAATCTAGCACGCATAGCTACCTTCAACCTATCCCATGTATCAGGTGCTAAACCAGAATTAACTACTTGACTACACCAAAGGATAGCAAAATCTTTAAACTCACTAGTAGCTTGTCTGACTCTATACACTTCAGGAACTAGATGGGAATTAAATTTTTGTTCAACAGTCATCTCCCAATCTAGATAAACTTTAGCATCATAAACACCCGCAAAAGATGGTATGGTAAATTTAACTTTAGCAAATGGGTCATCATTAGCACGAGCATGGTGGTGCTGAAAGCCATTACCTCCCATACCATGACGGTTGCGTTGTAGGCGGGGTTGTAAACGTACATCTTGAGCATCACGATGTCACATCTCATTATCATCTCCCTCCTCAAGGTCTTGGGGTGCTTCATGTGCATTCTCGCGTCCGTTGTTTGGTGGCCGATTCACCATTCTTTCAAGACGTGTGGTGAGTGCTGCAATACTCTCATTGATGGATCGCTGCAATATATCCGTCGTAGCTTGAAGCTTCCTATCGATGTCCTCATTAATGGTAGTACGTTGTTCACCCAAGAGCGTCATGAGCTCTCCCTTTGCAACACACTCTTGCGCGTCAGACGACTCACCTGCCATGGTTAGTGGAAAGACAGGGAAAACAAAAGGATTATCCCTATCGACTACAGAGGAAGGACAGTGGAAACCCGCAAAGGAAGTGGCTTACCAAACTCTTACAAGTGTTCTTACCATCGCAAACAGTAGGTGGTACAACCGGTGGCTGGTTCGTGATACCGGGAGAGTGTGACCCGGCGATTGCAAGGGTCAAAAACTGTGTTGTCCGGAAGTATGTATATGGAGCTTGGAAGGCCAAATATGTTAATGGAACACAAATCCATAACAGATAGTAATGCTGAATAAATGTCCAAAGTACTGGTCATAGTTGCTGGCCTAAATGTGTCCTATAGCAGGTATGATATGATGAACAAGGAATCGACCAGAATAGTAAAGCAAAGACAGCAACAAAGATGGCCAGGCAAAGGCAGCACAAAACAAATGAAACTCTGTCGCCTAAAACTGTGCTCTCTCTTTTTTTCTTTTTTTTTTGTCCACGGAGAGCACTTTTTGTGTGTTTTCTCTCTCCTCTCTACTATAAGCAAAATTTTTTATTTTTGTTCATTTTTTTATTTTTTTCACAAAGCAGAGCATAGAAATAGGAATCACACAAAGTTTCACCTCAATCTGATGTAAGGTGTGGCCTACAGAAAATGATGAATGTGCTGTAAATTCGGTGACGAAAGTTCGGAGCTCGAGTACTGCACTTTCCAGGCCGAATTTGGGCAAAATAAATTCGCCAAACCCGACAAAGTCGGGGAGTATCGGATGTAAAATTTAATTTCACCCAGTTTCAAAAAAAACATCGCCTGATTTCGAGTCCGTATGCAAAAGTTATGGCCGTTTGAAGATAGGCCTCCGAGTTATGGTTTCTGTGGAGGCCAAAACGAGATCGGGTGGATGAAATTGGTGGAAATTGGGGGCGGAAGCTCGGGAAAAGGGTGGGGGATGGTGTTGGGTGATCACGAGACAAAAACAGAGGGTGGGATATGGGTGGGAAGCTGGGTGATCATGAGACAAAAACAGAGGGTGGGATATGGGTGGGAAAACAAAAGTTGACGGCTAGGGTTTGTATGAGAGGTAGAGGAAGCAAGACGACCTGAAACAAAACACGATCTAAACCAGCAACACAACTCGACTAAGGACATAAACTCAACACTACGGACTCTGAAATCAAATTGTGCAAAAGGCAAAACGAGATCTGGGACAGGGAACAACCTATGACTACAATTTTTTTGTAGGGCTTTTTTTTGGACTCTAGGATGAAACCGAAAACAACAAAGATAGGGTAAACTTCGAACTTGAAGGAACACGAAGCTCGATTACCACTTGATGGGAGCGGGTCGATCTTCCAACGAGTTACGGATATGTTCGATTTGGTGGAGCGCGACACAAATCGATCCGGCTTCCGAACAACACGTTCGAACCCGCAATCGCGGCACCACGTCTCCTCGGGTTATCAACCGTGCGCTGCCCAGTTGACCTCGCCAAGAAGGCTAATCCTCGCTTGTGAATCGAAGAACACAAGCAAGAACAAGGAAGAACACAACGGAATTGCAGATGTATTGATTTAGCACTCGAAAGTTGGGGTCTTACAAACCAATGAACGGCGAAACTGTTCAAAGACAGAATTAATCTAAGCAAAACCCAACCCTAATGGTGGGGGTGGCGGCTGTATATAAAGGAGTGAGGGGTGTGCAAAACCCCTGGACGCGCCCTAATGGGCTCCAACACGATACAAAGCCGAACGGCCCAAAAGACGGTGGCGCAGCACCCTGACAGATTCTGAACGTCTACTTGTTTCGATGATTTCCGTTGACTCAGAAGGAATTTTGATATAGGACCAGAGCCATTGGAAAGGTCTTCTTCTCAGCTTTCCATACATATGTGGAACGTCCAAAATGGAGTCCGTATGCGTCCTAGGCGTCCGTTTTACTGCAGGCTGGTCCTGAAGGCCGAGGCAGACTCGAACTCGAGTTGAACTGGGCCTCCGGCTTGACTTGGATGTCCTTGCTGGTCTTCTCCGCCTCCACACCTCTCTCCATGTACTTCATGACCCTCTCCAATGTTCCTAAACAAGATAACATCATTAGGTAGCAATCTATTCTCAAAACTATAAAAATGATCACTTAAGAACGAGCTCACCTCTAGATTTAATTGTCGCATGCGAGCTCGGGTCATTGGACCTTGCATAATGGTTGGAGGATCAGCGGTTGCATCCGAAGGAGAGATGTCCTCATCAGGTTAAGCTCGGATTGGGTAAAGATGTACTTCAGACTCTTATGATCCGTGTAAACCTCACATCTATTACCCATCAGATAGTGACGCCAAATCTTTAAAGCATGCACTACGGCTGCTAGCTCCAAATCATGAGTAGGGTAGTTCTCCTCATGCGGTCTCAACTGGCGTGAGGCATAGCCTACCACTCTCTTGTCCTGCATCAAGACACAACCCAGACCTTTGCGGGAGGCATCGCAATAAATCTCAAAATCCTTATTTATATCAGGCAACACAAGCACTGGGGCTGTGGTCAAACTCTCTTTAAGTTTCTAAAAATTTTTCTCGCACTTAGGCGTCCAAGTGAATTTCTTTTCCTTCTTGAGCAACTGCGTGAGGGGTCTGACTACACTGGAAAATTCCTCAATAAAGCGACGATAATACCCTGCCATACCCAGAAAACTCCTTACCTGGGTAACTGAAGTGGGCGACTGCCAATCCAACACACCACTCACTTTTTCAGGGTCAACTGCGACTCCTTCTGCTGTCAACACATGTCCTAGGAAGACGACTTTCTTCATCCAAAACTCACATTTGCTGAACTTAGCATATAACTGATTATCCCTCAATTTCTGCAATGCCAATCTCAGGTGCTCCTCATGCTCTCTCTCATCCTTGGAATATATCAAAATGTCGTCAATGAACACAATGACAAACTTATCCAAATACTCCATGAACACCTTATTCATCAGATACATGAAATAAGCTGGGGCACTGGTCAAACCAAAAGACATCACTGTGAACTCGTATAGACCATAACGAGTTGAGAAAGCTGTCTTCAGTATATCCTCCTTGCGAATCCTCATCTGATGATATCCTGACCTCAAGTCAATCTTGGAGAAAACTCCTGCTCCCTTAAGCTGATCAAACAGGTCATCAATCCTTGGCAAGGGGTACTTATTCTTGATGGTGACCTCATTAAGGGCTCGGTAGTCCACACACATGCGCTGACTACCATCCTTCTTCTTGATAAACAACACTGGCGCTCCCCACGGGGATGAACTCGGTCTGATGTATCACTTATCCAAAAGCTCCTGAATTTGCTTCTTTAACTCCGCTAGATCATTGGCTGACATCCGATAGGGTCTCCTGGAAATCGGAGCGGTACCTGGTACAAGCTCTATCAAGAACTCCACCTCTCTCTCCGGTGGCATACCTGGAAGATCGTCGGGAAATACGTCGGGGTACACCCTAACAACTGGTACATCCTCCAACTGGATCACCTTGCTCTGGCAAACCCTGACTGACTCTGGCTGACACTCGCTGGCTGCGAATCGCACCTTAACCCCATCTGAATTGGTTAAGGTTACTGCTCTGCTCCCACAGTCTAGCACTGCCTGCTGCTTCTGAAGCCAATCCATTCCCAAGATTACATCTTGGGACTGCATATCCAACAAAATCAGGTCGGCCCTGAACTCGACTCCCTGAATGGTTATCCTAACTCCTGGACAACCTAGGTTGGATCTCAACTCGAAACAGGGGGATTGGATTAAAAGAACAGATCCAAGAGCAACAGTTTTCAATTGTTGCTTTAAAGCAAAACTTCGAGAAACAAGCGAATCGAAGCTCGAATCAAATAAAGCGTAGCGAGGCCCGAATGTACTAGGCGTCACGATCACAACGTCAGTGCTGCTGGGCATCCTCTGCGGTGGCGTGGTTCACGACCTCTCACCACCGCGTCCGGTGGCTTTGTCCCGATCTGGGGTGCTCCTCGTCCTGCTCTTGGGGTAGGAGTCCGACCGGGTGTGGCTCCCAAGTCGAAGTGAACTGGCGTCGGGGCCTGTCTCTGGGGGCACTTGCTAGCATAGTGTCCCACCTCATGACACTTGAAGCAAGTGACAGATGCTGCTGAGTTATTGCTCTTCTACTGCTGCTGACCACTGGAACCACCGGACATGTCTGGTGGCGGCGTGGCATCCGAGCTAGGGTCACGAAAGGCGGCGGCTGCTGCGCGCTGCTGCTTCTTTGAGCACCGTGCAGGTGATAGGAACCAAAGCAGGCCGCGAGGCCCGAGTGCGACTACGATCCCTGCTGGATCATCCTCCTCTTGCGAGACTCCTCGAGCTCGCGGCGACTCTCCTCAATGAGAATAGCCTTATCCACCAAATGCTGAAAACTGGCATAGTCGTTGCCTACGACCTGCACCTTCAAAGCTGGGTTCAAACCTTTCTTAAACCTTTTCTGGCGAGCTGCATGCGTGGCTCGTCCTGCAGTGCGTGTGAGCCAAGCGAGTGAATTTATTGAGATATTCACTCCTTGACGAGTTCCTCTCGCTGGAACTCCCGAAACTCCTCCTTCTTCATATCGACCACACCATCAAGGCGTGGGCGTTATGAAAACTTTAACAAACTCCTTCCAAGTGATGTTATTACGGTTCTCATGGCGCCGAGAAATTCTCCCACCACTCTGCTGCTGGTCCTGAAGGCGATGTCTTGCATATAATACCTTTCTCTGTCGGTGCAGGCCAAGTTCGATTTCTTCTCAACTGAACGAATCCAATCGTTGGCCTCTAACGGCTCCGACGGACTGGAGAAAACAGGCGGTCTCGTCCTCATGAACTCTGCATAGCTGGATCTGGCGACGAGTCTTTGGGGTGGTCTTGGCTCTGGTCTTTGTCATTGCATCATAGTCACGCATACTCGCATCATGGTGCATCATCAGTGCAGGCCAGCAAAAATCGGCGAGGCGGGCTTTAAGGTAGGTAGCACTGGCTGCGCAAGATCGCTGCTCTCTGAGTCTGGTTACTTTGGTTGCGGCTGGAGGAGTTCCTGGTATCAACCATCTTGCTGCTGAAAAGAAAACAACTGCTCACTGACCAAAGGCAAAAAGGACGAGAGGGAAAAGCATAGATAAGAGGTAATTGCGTCTAAGAGGGTTTTGCTAATGGAACCTAGACTAAAACAGACACTTAGCCAAAAGGCTAACAACAAAACTGAACAGAAATAAACTCCATTAAAAGATTGACATGAATGCAATATAATGCTTTTTAGGCAATATTTGCAGCTCACATCACACACAACTGCAAATAAAATCCAACGTGTCTACACGTACTATCTACTCTAAAGGCTCCCACTCGGGTCCTGACAGATAGGGTACACTACTATTGTCCTCTGAATCGCGCGCTCTCTCGATTGGGCGGGGCGGGTGGAATTGCGAAGATCGCTCGGCGATCACGGTGACACGGCGTCTTAGTCGGGGCTCGGCGGTGTAAGCGGCGATGAAATCTTGGCGACTGCGGTCGGGGCTCCTCCCTGACCGGCTCTGGTAGTCTCGGGGCGACTCTGTACTACTCCTTGAACTTCCGGATAAGTCTGGCCATGTTGATCTTGTATAGCTTGCAATGGCGACGGATGGCTTTGTGCGCAACTCCTTGTGCTGACATCTCGCCACTGGCACCGGCGTTTTTGAAGCTGTGATGTAGAACTTGCTTGCCGACTCGGGTGGTGAAGTACAGCCTGGAGATGCTCCCGATGCATTGTCCTTTATGTTTCTCATCCTTGGTGAGGTAGACAGGCAATCTCTTCAATCCGAGGCTCCGCAACAGAACACGTAGAAGTGATCTCCATCCTCCTGACGGGCTGTAAGAAGCTTGGGACATCTAATGCATTTATAAAGGAAAGATCAATTTATAACTTTATGAAAACAAATTTTGCACGAACGGGGCGAGAGACAAGAATCCTTAAGAATGAGATAAGAATATAGAGGTATTACTAAATATCAAATTTTGTCGGTTTGATTTAGAAAATAAATTTTTGGGCTACGACCATTCTAACTAGGGCTTCGTCCTACAGTCGATATGGCTCTGATACCATCTTTGTCGAGACCCGAATATGCAAACTCGGTCTCTCTGTGTAAACTGTACTAGTCCAGGATCACGCTAGTACATACAGTCAAACATAGATGTAATCACAACCATACTCACGATAGAATAAAAGTAAAATTCAAAATATCGATAAAATCTCATGGCATTCCGAAATATCAAGGAGGGATAAACTCAATTGGGATGATAACTACCAGTTACAACGGTTGAATAAAAATAGCGATGCAATGTAATTTAAAACAAAATAAATAAATAATAGATTGCAAACTGGGTTCAACAAGATCAAGGGACACGACTAGCCTTGGTTATGCTCAGCGAGGTACTCCTGGTCTTCGGGCGTAGAACCTGCTCCTCCGGAATCCGAATCTAACGAGGGGGAAAACAACCGAAATAAAATAAACACATAAAATGATAAGCAAATGAACTCTAAAAATCACAAAACCAGAACTAAAAGCTAGAGCTCAATTTTAGATGAATTTAGAAAAAAGAACGGGGTCAATCGGAGCTAGGACGGAGGAGAACGGGCTCTCGGAAAATAAACCCTAACTTTAATTCGAAAAAATCGGAAATCGCACTGTGCTGTGAACTCGGCCCACGGGAGACCAAGCCCACGGTGGACTCGGTCCACGGAACAGTGTGCAGGGCGGCGGCGCTGACGCGACAGGGCTTGGCCGACGCGGTGCGCGCATATGCCGCCACGTGGCAAGGGCTGACGTGGCTGCCACGTGGCTCGGAGGCGGGGATTTGGCTGATGTGGCGCTGACATGGCATGCCACGTGGGATGCCACATGGCTCTAGGGCTGACGTGGCTGCCACGTGGTAGGGCAGACGCGGCGCGGCTCGGGCGCGGGCGGCGGCGGCGCGGATTCGACGGCGGGAAGTGCGACGCGCGGAGCGATCTGAGCCCTCGGCTCAGATCTGGATCGGCGGTGATGATGGAGCGGCGATGGTGGACGCGTGGCCCAGCGCGTCGCGCGGACGCGGGTGCGCGGGCGAGGCGGGGGTGCGTCGGCGGATCCGACGGCGGGGGAGGAGACGCGTGGTGCGTGCTGGTGCCTCGCGGCCCCGATCTTGGACGGACGGCAGGGATGCGCGGGCGCGGAGACGGGAAGACGACGATGGGCGACGCGTGGCTTGGGCACGCCGCGCAAAGCGTCGCCCGTGGGCGCGGTCGCGCGGGGGTGCGCTGTGTCCAGCGCGGCGACCGAGGGCGAAGCGGGAGGCTTCGTCCGGCGACTGGGAAGGCGACGCGGGCGACCGGGGCAACGCAGCGGCGGTGAGGGACGGAGAGGCTCACCGGCGGGGAAGCGAGGGCGGCGGCGACTCCGGCGACGGCGACCGACGCACGGGGACGAGCGGGTGACGGCGGGCGGCGAAACGGCAGTGCGAAGCGCGAGGCGCGAGGCGAGGGGTTCGGGCGGCGGTGAAGAAGCGAGCGCGAACCGAGGTGGGCGGCGGGGTTTTATCACGCGAACCGAGGGAGTTCCAATCGGTTACGGAGCGGTGCGTACGCGGGCGCGGTTTGGATGGTCCAGATCAATTGCAACGAGATTGGACGGCTGAGGTGCGACGCGATTTAGGGTTAGGGTTTGCGGCGTGGGCGCGAGGCGAACGGCGGAGATCTTTTCTTTTTCCAGAAATTCAAATAAACTTCGAGAAGCTCTAGAAAATAGCAAATAAATCCCAAAAATTCACCAAAAATACCAGAAAATTCCTTGAGACCTGAAGAATCCAAATAAAATATTTCCAGCTTATGTTAATGTTTATTTTAATCACATTAAATCTTTTGAAATTTTGAAAATTCATTTAAAGCTTGAATTAAATTCAGAAAATTCCAAAAATTTTATTTTTTAATTTTTGGCTTTAAAAATATCAGAAAAACAGGATGTTACAATTTAGCAGCGAGAAAAACTAGGATACAATATTCCGTTAGACTGGTATACTATCTCCAACTTCTCTCCCTTGCTCACTTCCTGATCTCTCTCTCTCTCGCTCACTTGCTCTCGTGTGACGGCTAACGGTGGTGGCGCCACCATCGCAGACTGGTTCACCACGCCCTTTGGTTGCAGAGGGAGGCTGAGGCAACGGTGGCCCAATGGTGGGAGGCAGTGGTAGGTGATGGGCAGGGTGAGAAGTGTAGGAGGGTGGGTCGATCGATAAGGTGAGGACTGAGAAAATGTTAGGTTGGCATGGGGTGACCGGTGTGGGACAGGAGAGCTGGTGGTGTGGTAAGGTGGTGAGCTTACCGCCAACCACATGGAGAGGCGGGGGTGCAGGAGGAGGTGGGTGAGGAGGAGGGAGGAGGAGCATAAACTACCCCACTCGTTTCAGCTTTTTTTTAGTTTTAACTTTTAGTTTCAGCTTTTTTTAATATTCAGTAATTTGTCTTTTTCTGAATTTTTTAGATTTTTTGGGCTTTTTTTGTATTTTTCTTTTTTTCCGTATTCCTTTGCATTGTTTGTGATGAGCTAACATATTTTTCTATTTTTACATTTTTTTAAATTTAATTATGCCCAAAAAGCCAAATCAGCTACAGTGAAAAAAAAGTCAGCTACAGTGAAATTTCAATCAGAAGCTAGAAATCATCGCTATTCCGAACGCCCCTATATAACATTTCATCGGAATCAATTACAAGGGTATAACATTTCATAGTACTTCTCGTTAGGTATTTTCTAGTTTGCAATCTTCTAATGCATGTTTTCCTGTGGGACTGAAATGTTTATTTATAACAGTACAAATTGACAAGTACAAATATAAATAAGCATAAGGACTATACTGCAAATACTACAATATAAATTATTTAAAGCAATTGCATTTTCCATGAAATCTGGGGGGAAAATGCAAAGTTATGAAAACCTGGGCTCAAGCCCGTTCGGCCTTTAGGCCCAGGTGGGAAGTGGGAGGTTATTGGGCTAAAAGCCCATTTTGGGGCAGCCATATATATATAAGGGGGGGAATTAGGGTTTCCCCCAAGACCCATAGCAGCCGCCTCCATGGGGAGGTGCCGTCGCCTCTACGCCTTGGGCGCCACCACCGCCGGCCGGCCGGCCAGGCGCGCCGCGGCCAGCCGATCACGCCGCGCCGTCTGCCGCGCCTCGGGCCGGCCCCATGCGCCGCCACTTCACACGCCTAGCGCGCCTTCCCCTGCGCCATGCGTCGCGCCGGCCAGAGGCGCGCGCCGCGGCGCGCCGCCGCTGTTGGCGAGGCAGCGCGCGCGGGGCAGCGTCAGCGGCCGTGGCGAGGCGCGCGGGAGCCTAGGGGTGCGCCGCGCGCCGCGCCGAGAGCGGGAGGGCCGCGCCGGGGCTGTCTTTGCGTCGAGGCTGCGGCGAGCGAACTGCTGTGGCGGGAGACCGCAGCGCCCAGGGGAAGGCAGCGGCGGGGAGGCTGCCGCGCCAATGGAGGCAGCGCCTTTGGGGAGCGCGCGCGGCCAGAAGCCGCGTCGGGCTGCGGCGGCGCGCCGATGTGCCGCCGAGGCTGCGCGGTGGGCTGCGCGGCTGAGGCGCGCCGGGCCGTGCGGGCGCCGCCTTGCACCGCCACACCACTGCTGCCGGCCGGGCCTGCCGCGTGTGCCACGCCGCACGCCGTGCGTTGCCGGCGCCGTCCACGCTACGCCTGTCGCGCCAGGGGGCCGCCGTCATGCGCGTCCAGTCCCTTCTTCCTCCCCTCTTGTGCAAAATCTGGGTAGAGGAGAAAGCGTCCTCTGCGGAGGAAACCGGTGGACCAAAGCGAGAATCTCTAAAACTGCTTGTTTATGATTTTCGTATAGTGCAATTACCTTGTCTTTTCTCTGTGTTCTGTGATTTGTGTGCTGATAACGTATTGCAAGAGTATAGAACAAGAACTTGAGAGAGAAACTATTGATTGATTATTGATTCTGAAGTTTGTACAACTATTTATACATGATGTAAAGGTGGCAACAAAAGGTGTTTATTTGGACAGACATCTGTACATGGGAAGGTGTTTGTTTGGACATACATCTATACATTGGGCATTTTCAGTTTGTAACATGGACAACCCCTGTCATCATCACCACTCGTGGCCACCACCGCCTCTACCACCGTAATGCCCACCGCCGTCTACCGTCAGAAGTCAGCCATTGTTTGATATTGATCTAGGGTTGGTGATGGACGAACCCTAGATCAATACTACCTATTAATCATTGCGAACAGGTTCCTGATGTGCACTGTGCTACACCAAAATCATTGCGTCCATGAACGATCAGGCGTCGCCGCAAACAGTGGCCAAACTGCCTCGGTGCCAGCGTGGAAGCTGCATGGACCCCCAACACCGCCAACTGTCGTGCCAAACTTATAATACTACCTATTAATTAAATCCCCTCCAGTATTTAGCGCCCTCACAATACAACAGACAATGAATCTATTCTTTTCGATTTATGGCTTATGATTTATAGTTTTTTCTAAATAAATAAATAGAACGACTTCTTTATCGTCTTTTCAAAGTGGTCTATCATTTTATCGACATTCGGTTCATTCACACAAATACTCATGCTAAGGTCAAAAGCCATTAGCCATAATCATAAGTCATCAGCCACAACCGAAAAGAATACACCCAATATGTCGGCGGCATGAGGAGCACATACGCAAATAGCGAAGGAGAATGCTATGCGAGTTGCTGGATATAGGCCTATTCTTTTTTGTTTTAGCTTATAGGCTCCTTCTTTTCGGTTTTTGCTTTGTCTTTTCTACGGTAATTGGCATTTCTACAGTAACTAACTTTCAAACATAATATTTTTTAAGACGCGGTCTATAAGTTGACTATAGTAGATACTGTAGTAACTTTATTTTTATCGACTAAAACCGCATATGAGTTTCTCTTTCTCCATACTCTCTCTCACTATTTTTATATCAGTTGTTACTATTCATAAGTCGAAACCAAAAGCTATTAGCCACAGTCTAAAAGAACAAGCCCTGTGGCTTTGGCTATGGCTTATGACTTTTGGTTGTTCACGAGAGAGAGTACGGAAAGAGACTTACGTGTAATTTTGCCTGATATAAATGAAGTCACTGTAGTGTCTACTATAATCGACTTGTAAACTCGATCTTAAAAAAATATTTTATTTAAAAGCTAGTTACTATTTATTTGAAGTTAGTTATTATAAAAAATAGATTTTGAAAGCTAAAAAGAAGAGGCCTTTTACCCATTCAATCATATCATGTAATGATAATTGCTACATTTAGCAACGTTGTCAACAGTGAAGTGCATTCAATCCCCCCAGCCACGAGGCTAAGGGATGGACTGCAAATTGACGGCTCACGGGTTCATCAATCTGATCGGTCATTTTCGGATCATTGGGGGCAATTCGAATTCTGCTTCATAAGAGAAGGTACGTGTGGCATTGTTCAAGCTAGTCTGGAGTGACGTCATTTATAGGCCAGGGATCCTCTACGTTGCAGGACGGTATTGATCTCAGTTAGAGGCTAGTCGGTTAGGCTGAAATTTAATTGTTTATAGTTGAAATTGTATTATAGTTAGTTAAAATTATACTATAACTGATTATAGTTTATTTAGCGTAATTATTTTTAAAAAATTTTAAAATAGAAAACATATATTATTCTATAACGGACAATGCAAACGAATACGAAAAAAAGAACCGATAAAAAACTAAAAAAACCAAAAAATCAGAAAAAAAATTATGAATAATAAAAAATAAATCAGAAGCTAGAATCTTAATTTTGTAGAATCGTAACATTTGTACGGTTGCTAAAAAAGGTTATAGGATCATAATAACAATTTATATATTATTCTACCCCCATCCTACCGGCTACAGTAATTGATTATAATTGCACCCGTACGTCCTTTTCAGTTGTAAAATTTCGCGATTTATCCCGTCATAGCTATTGTTATTTGTATAAACAACAAAAGATATTACTATATTTTGCAAATAAAGGTATTAAAAGTATAATACATGGCAGACTTAAAATATATACCTGTTCGGGCGTCCTCAATTCGATTAAAGATCTCGATCCTGACAACTATTAAGTATCGTAACAGCTAGCAGCAGTATCGAACGTTGCTCGAATACTATATAGTAAGTCACTTTCAGACATGACAATTACAGGAGCATTACAGCCCCTACTACATTGTAAGTTTTGTTTTGCAATGCATAGATTTATGTATGAAGGTGTCTAGGTAATATATAAATATTTTTTTGTTAAAGGATATTAGAATTTTGAGTCATTGGATCTAGATCTAAATGATACTATCCCTCTTCCAAATTATATATATATTCCTCCTCTTCCCCTCCCCTGCCCCAAACCATAGTCGTCAGCCATCCCCACCACCGGCGCCGCTAGGCCATCGCTGTCCCCAGCGCTGCGCTGCCCTCTCTCCCACGCTGCCCTTCTTCGGTTCTTCTTGTTGAAAATATAGATAATATTTTTGTTGTGGCTATAGACCAAACAGAGAGAGAGAAGTATAGTAGTGGAGAGTTAGGTGAGCAAATGACCTCTTGATCTTTCCCAAGGGTTGGTATGATATATATCTGCGCCCTCGTAAAGGAGTGTGTTTACAATCGTAACCTTACACCGAAGCCTCCGACCGAGGGCAACTACGTCCTTAACAGGCTAGCTGGGTTTAGGTGGGGGCCACCCCTACAACAATTTTAATTCCAAATTTTACTAGGAGATAAATAAAATAAACTAGTGATACAAAATACATAACTAACACCAGACTACTCATTATACTTTAGAAAATATACAAAGAAAATACAATGTTAAAGTCGATCAAATACGTGAACGACTTACTGTTGGGCTTGATGAAGAATAGAATGTAACGCAAGCTCGATACAGTGTAGAACGTAGATGACGTAGTGAAGTGAGTGGTCGCGTAGATGTGCGCTGCTCAGAAACCTTGTTGGCACCCCCATGCAGGTTTTCATGATAGCAACAGCTCAGAAATACCGCTCCCCTTCTTTACGATGCACACCGGGAAGAAGAGTCGATGAGACTCAGGTGGTGTAGCATAACGGCACAAGTTCGCAGGAGAAAGAGAATGGAGCAGTGAGATTCTTGGCTATATACTCTGGACTTCTCTAGACATATATATAGATAGACTGATAACTGATATGATTAAAATAATTATTTATCCACTAGTAACTGACATATTTAACAAGTCATTTACCTACTAATAACTGTCTATCATCAAACCCAATAAAGTCTCAAATTCAAACGTTTGAATTTCAACGTGATCTACCAAGTGGCGAACCACATCACGGCACGGTCGTATGTCGCAAGTCACAAGTCAAGCGATTTTCACGCGAAAATACATGAATACGCACATGCGTGTGGTTAGCCAAAGCCTTCCTTATGCCACTTCCATCCATAATTCAAGAAGTGCATGGACTCCACCTTGTAAATTGGTGTCTTACACCTTGCCTTAGCAATATGGTAATAAACTATAAATACTTTGGAATTAAGAAAATGGGCCTCATGGGGCTATTTCTAACACTTCCTCCTCTTCGGCGAGCTACCCCATACCCCCCACCTTCTTCTTCCTCTTCGGCAAAATCCCCCGCGTCACCCTCCTTCCTCTTCTCCGGTGGCCACCGTCACTGAATCTGCTGCCACCTCTTAACCACTCGTCCTTTTCACACCCACCGACTTCCATCACCCTCTTCTAGCCCGCAGCCGAGGCAGCGCTGGTGCCACCCACCATTGGTCTACCATTGACACCGGTCTCTCTCTAAATACGAGGGCCTCTAGTGAACTCAATCCAAACTCGAACCCTAACCCTAACTCTAACTTGTCAGAGCCACCGTCGGAGCTCTCGTTGGAATCAGAATACACACACACACAGACATACATACATACATACATGTGTGTGTGTCTACACACATACATGTATGTATGTTAGTGGCAGAGCCAGGATTTTGGTGATGAGGGTGCGAACTTAAGACACGTCGGTAATTATAAGCAAAGGGGAGTAAATATAAGTATAACAAAACTTCTTCAGCATAATGAAGCATGAACTTAAAGCAATAAAATAAATACTACTAGTTCTAGGAAGACTCATATCAAGAAGTGAAGCTACCTACATAACACTGAAGTACTGAACTAAAGCAAAAAAGCAATTATAGTATTGCTATATTTCTATCTGATTAGCCTTCGAAAACCTCAAATGATAAATATTTGCTTTGTTCACTATCAAGAACAGTAATCAGGTACCAATATACCATAGATACTGATGGGAACGGGGTCCCGATCTTCCAACAAGTTCTGGATATGTTCGATTTGGTGGAGGCGCGACACAAATCGATTCGACTTCCGAACAACACGTTCCGAACCCCGCAATCACAGCACCACGTCTCCTCAGGTTATCAACCGTGCGCAGCCCGGTTGACCTCGCCAAGAAGGCTAATCCTCGCCTGCGAATCAAAAAACACAAGCAAGAATAAGAAAGAATACAACGGAATTGCAGATGTATTGATTTAGCACTCGAAAGTTGGGGTCTCACAAACCGATGAACGGAGAAACTGTTCAAAGACAGAATAATCTAAGCAAAACCCGCCCCCTAATTGATGGGAACGGGGTCCCGATCTTCCAACAGGTTCTGGATATGTTCGATTTGGTGGAGGCGCGACACAAATCGATTCGGCTTCCGAACAACACATACCGAACCTCGCAATCGCAGCACCATGTCTCCTCAGGTTATCAACCGTGCGCAGCCCGGTTGACCTCGCCAAGAAGGCTAATCCTCGCCTGCGAATCGAAGAACACAAGCAAGAACAAGGAAGAACACAACGAAATTACAGATGTATTGATTTAGCACTCGAAAGTTGAGATCTCATAAACCGATGAACGACGAAACTGTTCAAAGAAATAATAATCTAAGCAAAACCCGCCACCTAATGGTGGGGGTGTCGGTTGGATATAGAGGAGTGGGGGGTGTACAAGACCCCTGGATGCGCCCTAATGGGCTTCAACACGATACAAGGCCGAACGGCCCAAAAGACGGTGGCGCAGCATCCTGATAGATTCTGAATGCCCAATTATTTCGACGATTCCTGTTGACTCAGAAGGAATTTTGACATGGGACTAGAGCCATTGGAAAGGCCGCCTTCTCAGCTTTCCATCCATATGTAGAGCGTCCAAAATGGAGTTCGGATGCGATCTGGGCGTCCGTTTTAGTGCAGCCTGGTCCTGGACTCCGAATTGGATTCGAAGTCGGCTTGAGTTCGGTCTCCAACATGATTCGACCACCCTTGCTGCACTTGTGCGCCTCCTAGCCCTTCTCCAAGTACTTTCTGGTCCTCTCTATGACTCCTAATCATAAGTAAATCATTAGGTAGCAATCGATTCTCAAATGAACAAAAAGAAGTACTTAGGAACGAGCTCACCTGTAAATTCAATTGTCGGGCGCGAGCTCTAGTGATTGGTCCTTGAATGTAAAGTGGAGGAGTGTTGTGTGTATCCGAAGAAGCGATGTCCTCATCAGATACACTGGTATTCTGGTAATTAAGCACCTATACATGATTTGTACAGTAAAGAGTAAAGACAACCCATGTCCTTCAGAAGGAGTTAGCACTTGATGAGTCACCTTCACTCCTGTGCCTTGCTAGCTATGAGCAGCATTGAACCAAATATAAGATAATTAGATAAAACAAATGCTAACCTCTAAGCTCCACTAACTCAGTAATCCTAGTTGAGATTTTATTTCAATTTTAAGATTTGAGAACTGAGAACAGAGCTATACTAGTACACTGAGTCATTGTGTCACTAATAGCCCCATTCCTCATATTTCATATTTGACTTATTTGAGAACAGAGCTACACTACACAGAGCTACATTTGAGAATAAACATGGGTCATGCCGATGTTTGTTGCCCGTTAGGCCTAATGGTGCCAAAAGTATGTATAGTATATAGGGGTATATGTAGTATATCTTTGTATATTAGGAGGTATATACCAGATTTTTTGATAAAAATTTTAGTGCTTAACTATACCATATGCATATAATCTTCCTCCGCCACTGATGTACATATGTATATACGCACCAAAAAGCCACGCAAGCATACCAATCATTCCTCTCCCATCGTCGGCATAATCCACCAAAGAGTCATAGGATGCATCACACTTGCGTCGTTTCGTGATGTCCTCACGTATCTTGCATTTCGCTGTCCTTGTCAAACCCACAATAACAAGCTAGCTAGCCGGTAGACGGTGGTTATGGCGAAGTTATGTTGCATGCTGCTACTTGGAAAGCGATACATGGCGATGCGAGAACCAAGATGTGACTAATTTTAATGTTATTGGAATTTACAGATAAATTATTTTCAACGGTATTACTTTTGATTGAACTTGAACTACAAGGTTCTTCTAAGAACAATAGGAGCCATAAAAATGGTTTAAAGACTATAATTCGTGAGCTGGACTTGAGAGCTGATCTGCAATGATTTATTGACAACCATAGATAATTAGGATCCATGAAGACACTCGTGAAGAAATGAAGAGAGCCACCAACCAAAGTTGGGTGTAGATACGCAAATGCATACACCCTTTGGTTTATAATATGGGTCGTCATGGTGTGCTTGTAATCAAACAGTCGTCATGGTGTGCTTGTAATCAAACATTGCCAACTTTGACCAGTAATCCGTCTAAAACAGTTTGATGACTAATCACACACACACACACACACACACACACACACACACATATATATATATATATATATATATATATATATATATTGATAAAGTTGTTCCAAAAGTTTATGGTGTTGTTAAACCACATAATAAAAAAATTACTAGCCATTCAACTTGATTAAAAATAAATCACTGCCATCACGTTTTGCTTAATAGTTGCAATTACGAAAGGGCTTTCCCACTCCATTCCCAAGTGAACTTATGTGATGGTTTTATCAATTCTCGCTCAAGTAGCATGTGTCTCCTAGGGGTTCTTGCAGAAACACAAGGGGTCTGCCTAGCATATATGTAATAATATCAAGATTGATCACACGAAAACGGTACCAATAGAGAATTATCGTGATTTTTTTCTTAATATCAAAGATTTTATAATCTTCTAGAGATCATAAACGTCCAAGAGACATGTATCTGTGAACAGAGACGCAAATGGCAGCTCCCTGCATTCGTGCCTCTCATAGTTTGTTTGATGAAGTCATGAGTTACTCATGACAGTAGCAGAAAAATGATTTCATCTCTGCTTCGATGAACTCACAAATGAGTTTTAAAAAAAATAGCATCATGACAGTAGCAGAAAATATTTTCAGCTCTGCTGCGATGAACTCACAAATGAGTTTACAAAAAAATTAGCACTTTCGGGATGTTGACCAGAGATGGGCTCAATTACTTTGGGTACTTCTATCGGTGTATCTACTGTCACTGTCCTCCTTCTCTGTTGCCTTGAACAAAGTTATATATTTGCTTATTTTGGGTACCACTACTTCTGATGGTCTTCCGTCAAATATGAAACGATTGCAGCCAAGAGAGTAGTTGACCGCGCAATTCAAGGTTAAAGTTTGAGTTTGGCAAACTGTGTGGCTCCAAGCCAAACTTACTTTTTTGAAACCATGAAACAACCTGAAAAATTCAAAAGAATGTGAATTTGATTTTTACCCAATTCGGCAAGCTCCAAATTCTTCCCATTTTCCCTTTCAATCTTTGCACCATCTCAGCTCGTTGGCGCACTTCAAGAAGGAGCTTTCGCCCCCGTCTCCCCCTCCCCACTTGGCCGCCACTCATTCGCCGCAGCCATGATCACGCCCATCGCTACCACACCTATGCAACCTCAGTCAGTCACTGTACATCTTGCTTGCAAAGCCCTGACACCCATTGAACCTTGCCTTGATGGCATTGCAGAGCTCCTAGGCCGAATTTGGCCGTCGTTTTCCCACCCTATCTCACCACCGTCATACCACACCGCAACTCGTCTTGCTCGCCGCTGCCACGCCACTACAACCCCTGTCAACAGTCGTATGCCTCAGCTGTAGAGCCCCTAACAACCCATTAATGACCACTAACCAGTGCCAGACAGGACAAGCCGAAAATTGCCACTACCGCCCCTCTTCCTAGTCACGGTCGACATGCCGCCCCTACAAAATTTGACCGCTGTAGTCCATCAATCGAGAAGGCATGATGACCAACATGCCACACCCTTGCCAACCTCTCCGTTGCCTCCACCGAGCTCTGCCGAAGCTCCTCGTGCCCTCTTGCCTCGGCCACACGCCACCTCCCTAATGGGGCCTACCTTGCGTTGAACTGCCTCTCCCATCCTATAAAAGCCCATGTGCCCCTCCATTCTTCTACATCGGTGTCCAAGAAGTCCCCACACCTCTCTACTCACCAAGCCGACCATCGCATTGTCATCGTCGTCGAAGACCCCTCAAGTAAGCCCAAACTTTGATTCTTGTTATCCCATCTATTTCATTTCCATTGCTTTTGGTCTGTATCTTCCTTGAGCCCCCTTAACCCTGCTGAAGCACTGCCCTGGCTCGCCTAACACTGTAGCTCATCAGTGACCCACTTCCCCACTGGCCGAGACCACTTTACTGTGGGCAAACCACCACAGTCTGAGCCAACCATGTCATGGTCTTCCCTATGCCCTAAGGATACCCAATCCAACTTTCTTCATTGTTTTAGCCCCCAAGTAGCTCCTGTGCCATGGAAATGTCCCGAGAGCTCCCCATCTTGCTGCCGGCCATCACATGTATTCTGATCACCCCTGGCCCCTTAAATGGAACCTCCTCGACTCCATGAACCCATCCATACTTTTGCTTTCCCTCAGAAACATGCATAGCACCACCAATTGAGCACAACTCAAAAGCCCTATTTTCGGTCGCTACAGTGTTCAACTAAGGGAAGAGGATGACACTATTCATATGGGGCCATGGGCCAGAATAGTAGAAGCCCAAGCTGTTTAGTAGATCAGGCTGAGCCAAACACTATTTATTACTATTCATACAATACTGTAGCAACTTGAACCTGGTATCAACAGTAAAACCCAAACCTGGTATCAATAGTAAAACCTGAACCCTGTAGCACCCAACCTACAGTGAACAATATACACCCATTACTGTTCACCCAAAATACATATATACATCCATTTTATTCATCTCGAGTCCGTTTGCTCCATTTCCACCTCCGTCTCAGCATCCTAGACTCTGATAAAACCTAAACCCACTTTATTTAATTTTTCTAGATTTTATTTTATTTCTTTTTCCTAGCTCATACCCTTTTGAGCTAGGATTTATTTTATTTGACATTGTAATTCGGTTTAGTACAAATAAATCCTAAATCAACTAAGTTCACCTAAGTACACCAATAACCTTAGTCAATGTCAAATATTTGCAATCCTAGAGTGACAAGTAATCAATTTAATTCTATGAATATAAATTGTTTGAATGTAAATTGAGTACAAGAAAATAAACCACAATAGACACGGTTACTTTTTATCGTGGTGTTCAGAGACTTGCCGGTCTCCTCTAATCCACATTGAGATAACCCCAAATAAATTGGACCAGCTCCACGAATTAAGCCTTCCACCTCAAATCCACTAGTGGTAGCTCTTTCCCGTTCCGGATAGGTGAGCTCTAACCTTCACAACATGTTGGGTTTTCTCACATGCTTCTTTGAGAAGATCATCGGACACCACACCTCCAACGCCGTCTAGAAGTCAGCAAACTCCAAGAGTAATTAGCCAAGCCCTTTGCTTGACTCTTATCACTTGCAACGAATGCACTAGCTCAAGTGGATACAAAATCCACCTCTAGATGCAACACATGCACAATTGAGTGGAGAAGCTCATACTAGCTCAAGAGAGTAAAATGAGGTGCCAAAAATTGCTCTCTAACCGGCCACAAAGGGGTATTTATACCTCATACAAAAAAACTAGCCGTTGGAGTTAAACCCCTGAAAAATCAGGGAAATCAAAACTATCGCTATACAAAATGCGATACAATCATTTTCCACTATAACGGCTAGAAAAATAGCCATTAGTTAGCATCTGCAATACTACTATTGTGTAATTTGTGGTACTACCAATTTTCAGAACTACCACAGTTAAAATCGCGGTACTACCATTTTCGGTTTTTCAGCACAGACTACACTCAAAAAAATGGTCATAATTTTTGACTCCGATGTCAGAATTAAGTGATCTTAGACTCTATGAAAAGCTTATTCAGAGGGCTATACAACCCATCTATTTTCATGATATTAAACATAATAAACCAATGCAAAAATAGAACGCAAATGATTTATTTTCATGGTCTAAGTCCAAGAAAACAATCTTAGACCATACCAAGGGATAATATATGACCTCCAATAATTTACAAAACATATTTGTAAATTTAGATCCTATAATAAGGAAAAAGTATATGGACTTCAACCATTTGTAAATATATATTTATAATGTATAGTCACATGTTGCAAGAATTCGATGCATTAGCCTCAACTATTAGCAAAACACAATCGCAAATAATAGCATTATGCCATAGAGAGCTAGGGTAAGCGAGATTGAGCTATTAACATATGATGAGACTCAAGCTATTAGATAAGACAGCAAACCTGTAACATCCTGTTTTTCTGAAGTTTATAAAGCCCAATTTTCAAAAATTAAATTTTTGGATTTTTCGAGGAATTAATCAAGCTTCAAATGAATTTTTAGAATTTAAATTAATTTAATCTGATTAAAATAAATATTAACATAAGTTGAAAATATTTTATTTGGATTCTTCAGGTCTCAAGGAATTTTCTGGTATTTTTGGTAAATTTTTCGGATTTATTTGCTATTTTCTAGAGCTTTTGGATGTTTATTTAGATTCCTGGAAAAATAAAAAGAAAATTAAAACCCCGCCACTGCACAGCCGTCGGATCCCGCCGCCCCCCACGCGTTGGTCATCCGATCGCCCGCACCAGCCTAGCCCAGCTCCCCTCGCCCGCCTCGCCGCGCCACCACCCGATCCCCGCGACGCGTGTCGTCCATCGCGCCGCAGCCGCCGCCGCCCGCCCCCGCTCTCCATGCCCCTCTTCGGCCCTCCGATCCCTGGCCCCGCCACATGGCACCACCCATGCCACCCCGTGTGCGCATCGCCCCACCCCTTCCACCGCCACCCTATTTTCCGCACCTGCCACGCTGCCCTCTCGCGTCCACGCCCGCCCGTGTCCGTTTGATCTCCCCGCGATGGATGCTGGCCGTCTGTCGAGACCCGAATTTGCAAATTTGGACTCTCTGTGTAAACTGCACTAGTCCAGGATCACGCTAGTGCACACAGTCAAACATAGATATAATCACAACAATACACACGATAATAAAAGGAAAAACTTAAATATCAATAAAATTCAACAGGCACGACCTTATGGTCAAGCTTACAATAGATTAGCCCGAAGGGCTTAACAAAACTAACAGCGGAAATTCAAAATAAAGCGTAGCGGCCAATCGAGAAGCCCACAGGCTATCGAGTGGAGAACGAAACCTAATCTGCGAAGTCGTCGAAGTACGCTCCTTCTGGAACCTCCTGTTGGTGATACTCCTCTTCCTCAACTGAGCAACATTGGGCATAAAGCCGTGAATACATTGGTACTCAGCAAGTCGTTTGTAACAAATGAATGCAATATAGTATGCAAGGCTTACCAAAGGAAGGTTGAAAGGTTAATTTGCATAAAACGATATTTAAAGGTAAATACAGTAAATAGATTGAAAGCGAACTTTAAGTAAAATAATAATAAATAAATAATCAAAGGAATTGACATAACCACTTGCAGACATCCCATCCACAAGCTAAACCAACTACTTATGGACCTCCCATCCATAAGCTAAACCAATAGTGGATTAACCATCCACTATCCAACCACAATCCACAAGTTTTCAGAAATAACTACCCCTCGTGTGAAATCACCGAGCATTGTCCATGACCGAGGACGCGGCTATTCGAATAGTTTTACACTCTGCAGAGGTTGCACAACTGTATCCACACGATGTGATTAACCTCATGTAAAGGAAATCACAACAAGGCCTTTACAAAGTTCAGTTACAACTCAATCTGCCCGCTAGGGTTTCGCATCACACCCCCCCCTTGCGCCACATGGAAATCTGCAACCATGTTCATCTCAATGGCAAGATTAAAGTTGAAATATCTCAAATTAATCAGCCAAGTCCGTCCCATCCGGACATGTGGTTTGCACGGTAAAGTTCAGATCAATGGCGCACAAAATTAAGTCCTTAACTTTACCCAAGCGAGACTACCACATCCCCCGAAGTGCACCTGCACTTCCCCTTTACTACACGATCACTCGCCCGAGTGCAAAACCAATTTGTATAACCACCGCCGATGACGCACCAACGTCATGGCACAAATTTTAATAAACGTGGCACCAACCACAGTTCCATATATCATTAAGTTAAATTGATAATTCACATGTGATAATAAACCCAATCGTAAATATAAGCAAAGCTAAGCATTCTATCGTACCAACCCATGTGACGAATAACCTAGCATCACTAGTATGTTTCCCAACCTATGGTGACAATGGTATCATAGCATTCCAAATTATCAAGGAGGGGTGAATTCAATTGGGACGATAACTACCAGTACAAGGCTTGAATAAAAATAACGATGCAATGTAATTTAAAATAAAATAATTAAATAATAGATTACAAACTGGGTTCAACATGATCAAAGGACACGACTTGCCATGGTTATGCTCAGCGAGGTACTCCTGGTCTTCGGGCGTAGAACCTGCTCCTCCGGAATCTGAATCTAACGAGAGGGAAAACGATCGAAACAAGGAAAACACATAAAATGATAAGCAAATAAACTCCAAAATTCATAAAACCAGAACCAAAAGCTAAAGCTCGATTTTAGATGAATTTAGGAAAAAGAACGGGGCCAATCGGAGCTAGGACAAAAGAGAATGGGCTCTCGGAAAATAAACCCTAGATTTAATCGGGAAAATCAGAAAAGACACTGTGCTGTGAACCCGGCGCACGGAATATCCGGTCCACGGTGAACCCGGTCCACCGAACAGTGCACGGGGAGGGGGCGCTGACGCTGGGGCTGTGGTCAAACTCTCCTTAAGTTTCTGAAAACTTTTCTCGCACTCTGGCGTCCAAGTGAATTTCTTTTCCTTCTTGAGCAACTGCGTGAGGGGCCTGGCCACACTGGAAAATCTCTCAATGAAGCGACAGTAGTATCCTGCCATACCCAGAAAACTCCTGACCTGGGTAACTGAAGTGGGCGACTGCCAATCCAACACACCACTCACTTTTCCAGTGTCAACTGCGACTCCTTCTGCTGTCAACACATGACCTAATAAGGCAACTTTCTTCATCCAAAACACACATTTGCTGAATTTAGCATACAACTGATTATCCCTCAACTTCTGCAATACCAATCTCAGGTGCTCCTCATGCTCTCTCTCATCCTTGGAGTAAATCAAAATGTCGTCAATGAACACAACGACAAACTTATCCAAATACTCCATGAACACCTTATTCATTAAATATATGAAATAAGCTGGGGCATTGGTCAAACCAAAAGACATCACTGTGAACTCGTATAGACCATAACGAGTCGAGAAGGCTGTCTTGGGTATATCCTCCTTTCGAATCCTCATCTGATGATATCCTGACCTCAAAGCAATCTTGGAGAAAACTCCTGCTCCCTTAAGCTGATCAAACAGGTCATCAATCCTGGGCAAGGGGTACTTATTCTTGATGGTGACCTCATTAAGTGCTCTGTAGTCTACACACATGCGCTGACTACCATCCTTCTTCTTGACAAAAAGCACTGGTGCTCCCCACGGGGACGAACTCGGTCTGATGTATCCCTTATCCAAAAGCTCCTGAATTTGCTTCTTTAACTCTGCCAAATCATTAGCTGGCATCCGATAGGGTCTCTTGGAAATTGGAGTGATACCTGGTACAAGCTCTATCAAAAACTCCACCTCTCTCTCCGGTGGCATACCTGGAAGATCATCGGGGAATACGTCGGGGTACTCTCTAACAACTGGTACATCCTCCAACTGGATCACCTTGCTCTGGCAAACCATGGCTGACTCTAGCTGACACTCGCTGGCTGCGAATCGCACTTTAACCCCATCTGAATTGGTTAAGGTTATTGCTCTGCTCCCACAGTCTAGCACTGCCTGCTGCTTTTGAAGCCAATCCATCCCCAAGATTACATCTAGGGACTGCATATCCAACAAAATCAGGTCGGCCCTGAACTCGACTCCCTGAATGGTTATCCTAACTCCTGGACAACCTAGGTTGGATCTCAACTCGGAACCGGGGGATTGGATTAAAAGAACAGATCCAAGGGCAACAGTTTTCAATTGTTGCTTTAAAGCAAAACTCCGAGAAACAAACGAATGCGAAGCTCCAGAATCAAACAAAACTATAGCAGGAACTGAATGTACTAGGAACGTACCGATCACAACGTCTGGTGCTGCCTGGGCATCCTCTGCGGTGACGTGGTTCACCTGACCTCTCACCACCGGCCCCGCCGCTGTCCCGATGCCGGGTGCTCCTCGTCCTGCTCCTGGGGTAGGAGTACGACCGGGTGTGGCTCCCAAGTCGAAGCGAACTGGCGTCGGGGCCTGCCTCTGCGGGCACTTGCTAGCATAGTATCCCACCTCATGACACTTGAAGCAATTTGGGCCATGATGTTGGTGTGTCACTGGTGTGGTTATATAATCTTGGTTTTGCACTCGGGCGAGTGATCGTGCTGTAAAGGGGGAAGTGCAGGTTCATTTCGGGGGATGTGGTAGCCTCGTCCGGGTAGAATTAAGGACTTAACTTTATGCGCTATTGATCTGAGCTTTATCGTGCAAACCATATGTCTAGTATGGGATAGACCTGGCTGACTAATTTGGGAGGTCTCAACTTAATCTTCCCAACGAGATGAACATGGTTGTTGATTTCTATGTGGCGCAAGAGAGGGTGTGATGCAAAACCCTAGCGGGCAGGATTAGGTTGGGATTAAACTTTGTAAAGTCCTTATTGTGATTTTCTGAGATCGAGGCTAATCTCATTGTGTGGGTACAGTTGTGCAACCTCTGCAGAGTGTAAAATTATTCGAATAGTCACGTCCTCGATCATGGACAATGCTCGGTGATTTCACACGAGGGTTAGTGTTGTCTTTTAAACTTGGTGGTTTATGTTGAAAGTGAATAGGTAGTTCACTGTCGGTTCAGCTTGTGAATGGGATGTTCACAAGTGGTCTATTTTCATTCCTTTGATTATTTATTATTATCGTTTTCGTCTAAAGTTCGCTTTCAATCTATTTATTATACTTATTGTGAAATGTCTTTTATGCAAATTAACCTTTCAGCCTTCCATTGGTAAGCCTTGCATACTATATTGTATTCATTTGTTACAAACGACTTGTTGAGTACCAATGTACTCACGGTTTTACGCCTATGTTGTTCAGTTGAGGACGAGGAGTATTATCAGCAGGAGGTTCCAGAAGGAGAGTACTTCGACGACTTCACGGATTACGCTTCGTTCTCCACTCGATAGCTTGTGGGCTTGTCGATTGGCCGCTACGCTTTATTTTGGATTTTCGCTGCTAATTTTTAAGCCCTTCCGGTTAGAGATATTGTAAGCTTAGCCATAAGGTCGTACTTTTGAAATTTATTGATATTTGAGTTTTTCCTTTTATTTTATCGTGTTTGTGGTTGTGATTACATGTATGTTTGACTGTGTGCACTAGCGTGATCCTGGACTAGTGCAGTTTACATAGAGAGTCTGAATTTGTATATTCGGGTCTCGACAGAGATGGTATCAGAGCCATATCGACTGTAGGACGAAACCCTAGTTAGAATGGTCGTTTAGCCAAAAACTTGTTTTCTAAATGAAACCAACCAAATTTGATATCTAGTAATATATCTATCTTCTTACCTCATTCTTAAGGATTCTCATTCTTCGCCCCACTCTCGTAACATTTGTTTTTTTATAAAGCTTTAAACTGTTCTTCCCTTCCCTTTATAAAATGCATTAGATGTCCTAAGCTTCTTTCAGCCAGACGGGAGGATAGAGAGCACTTCTTCGCGTCTTATTGCGGAGTCTTGGATTAAAGCGATCACTTGTCTACCTCACCAAGGATGAGAAGAATAAAGACCAACGCATCGGGAGCATCACCATGCTGTACTTCACCACACGAGTCGACAAGCAAGTTCTACACCACGGCTTCAAGAATACTGGTGCAAGTGGAGAGGAGTCAGCACAAGGAACTGCGTACAAAGCCATCAAACGCCTTTGCAAACTATACAAGATCAACATGGCCAGACTCATCCAGAAGTTCAAGGAGCAGTATGGAGTTACCCCTAGTCTACCAGAGCCAATCAGGGAGGAGCCCCGACCACAGTCGCCAGTACCTCTACCGTCGCCTACACCGTCAAGCCCGAAGCAGAGACAACGTATCACTGGTGATCGTCGAGCATACCTTCGGTTATTCATTCCAGCCCGTCAGAGAGCAATCACCGCCAGTCTGCAACTCGTGGGTTGTCTACAGTGATTCAGAGGACGAGAGTAGTGTGCCCTATCTGTCAGAACCCGAGTGGGAGCCTTTAGATTAGATAGTGCGATTACAACGATGGATTTTATTTGCAGTTGTGTGTGATGTGAGCTGCAAATCTTGCCCTTAAAAGCATTATATTGCAATCATATCAATCTTTTTAATGGAGTTAATTTTACTCAGTTTTGTTGTTAGCCTTTTGGCTAAGTGCTTGTTTAGCTTAGGTTGCCATTAGATAAAATCCCTTAGACAAATTTACCTCTTACCTATACTTTTTCCTCTCATCTTTTGCCCTTGGTCAGTCAGCAATTGTTTCCTTTTCAGAACAGCAACAAGATGGTTGATATCAGGAACTCCTTAGGACGTAGCCAGGTGAACCAGGATCCAGAGAGCAGTGCTGCGCAGCCAGTTCTACCGAGCTTAGACCCCGCCCTCAGTCAGTTTTTGGTGGCACAGATACAGATGATGCAGGTAATGATACAGAACATGAATGCTATGGTGCAACGTCAGCACCAGGAGCCAGTAGCATCTCCACCAGCACGTCATCAGTCCAGCTATGCAGAGTTCATGAGGACAAGACCACCTACCTTCGCTAGTTCTTCAGAGCCTTTGGAGGCAGACGATTGGATCCGTTCAGTTGAGAAGAAACTGAACCTAACCCAGTGCACAGATAAAGAGAAGGTGATGTATGCAGCACATCAGCTTGAGGGAGCAGCAGTAGAGTGGTGGGAGAACTACTGCGCCGCTCACGAGGACTATGGCAGTATCACTTGGGCAGAGTTCACAGCCGCTTTCCATCATGCCCATGTCATGGATGGGGTGATTGAGATGAAGAAGGACGAGTTCAGAGAGCTGCAGCAGAGGAATATGTCAGTGAGTGAATATCTCAGTAAATTCACTCAGTTAGCTCGCTACGCACCAGAGGACGTAGCCACAGATGCCGCTCGCCAGAAGAGATTCAAGAAAGACTTGAACCCAGGACTGAAAGTACAAGTGGTTGGCAATGACTATATCAGTTTTCAGCATATGGTGGATAAGGCCATTCTCATTGAGGAGAGTCACCGCGAGCTAGAAGAGTCTCGCAAGAGTAGGATGATCCAGCAGGGATCACAGTCGCACTAGTCCCAGAGGCCCTGTTTTGGTTCTCACTAGCCCGCGCGAGTGCCTCAGCAGCAGCAGCAGCAGCCGGTAGCCTTCAGGACCCTAGCCCAGACGCAGCATCAGTTTCAGTTAGGACAGTGTCCTGGTGGTTCCAACGGTCGGCAGCAGAAGAGCAACAATTCAGCAGCATCTGTCACTTGCTTCAAGTGTCATGAGCCAATTCAGCAACAATTCAGTTCCTGCTACAGTTTTGTTTGATTCTAGAGCTTCGCATTCGTTTGTTTCTTGGAGTTTTGCTTTAAAGCAACATTTAAAAACTGTTGCTATTGGATCTGTTTTTTTAATCCAAACCCCCCGATTCTGAGTTGAGATCGAATCTATGTTGTCCAGGAGTTAGGATAACCATTCAGAGATTTGAGTTCAGGGTCGACCTGATTTTGTTGGATATCCAGTCCTTAGATGTGATCTTGGGTATGGATTGGCTCCAGAAGCATTAGACAGTGTTAGATTGTGGGAGCAGAGCAGTGACTTTGACCATTTCAGATGGGATTAAGGTACAGTTTGTAGCCAGCATGTGTCAGCCAGAAGAAGTCATGGTTTGCCAGAGCAGAGTGATCCAGTTGGAGGACATGCCAGTTGTCAGCGAGTACCCCGACGTATTTCCAGATGATCTTTCAGGTATGCCACCAGAGCGAGAGGTGGAGTTTCTGATTGAGCTTTTACCAGGTACTGCTTCGATTTCCAAGAGACCCTATCGGATGCCTGCCAATGATTTAGCAGAGTTGAAGAAGCAAATTCAGGAGCTTTTGGATAAGGGTTATATCAGACCGAGTTCATCCCCGTGGGGAGCACCAGTGTTGTTTGTTAAAAAGAAGGATGGTAGTCAGCGTATGTGTGTGGATTACAAAGCACTTAATGAGGTCGCCATAAAAAATAAGTACCCTTTGCCCAGAATTGATGACTTGTTTGATCAGCTTAAGAAAGCAGGAGTGTTTTCTAAGATTGATTTGAGGTCAAGTTACCATCAGATGAGGATTCGAAAGGAGGATATACCTAAAACAGCTTTCTCGACTCGTTATGGTCTGTACAAGTTCACAATCATGTCATTTGGTCTGACCAATGCTCCAGCTTACTTCATGTATTTGATGAATAAGGTGTTCATAGAATATTTGGATAAGTTTGTCGTTGTGTTTATTGACGATATTTTAATCTACTCCAAGGATGAGAGAGAGCATGAGGAACACTTGAGATTGCAATTGCAGAAATTGAGGGATAATCAGTTGTATGCTAAGTTCAGTAAATGTGAGTTTTGGATGAAGGAAGTCGCCTTCCTAGGCCACGTAATGACAGCAGAAGGAGTTGTAGTTGACTTTGGAAAAGTGAGAGATGTTTTGGATTGGCAGTCGCCTACATTAGTGACCCAGGTCAGGAGTTTCCTGGGTATGGTAGGATATTACCGTCGCTTCATTGAAGGATTTTTCAGCGTAGCCAGAACTCTCACGCGGTTGCTCAAGAAGGAAAAGAAATTCACTTGGACGCTAGAATGTGAGAAAAGTTTTCAGAAACTTAAAGAGAGTTTAACCACAGCCGCAGTACTAGTGTTGCCTGATATAAATAAGGATTTTGAGATTTATTGCGATGCCTCTCGCAAAGGTTTGGGTTGTGTATTGATGCAGGATAAGAGAGTGGTAGCTTATGTCTCACGCCAGTTGAGACCACATGAGGAGAACTACCCTACATATGATTTGGAGTTGGCTACCGTAGTGTATGCTTTGAAGATTTGACGTCATTATCTGATAGGTAACAGATGCATGGTTTACACGGATCACAAAAGTCTAAAATACATCTTTACCCAGTCCGAGCTTAACCTCAGGCGGAGGAGGTGGTTGGAGCTAATAAAGGATTATAATGTTGATATACATTATCATCCTGGAAAAGCAAATGTGAGCAGAAAGGTTTATTGCAATTCAGTGATGGTGAAAGACAATCAGCCAGCTTTACAGGAGGAATTTCAGAAGCTTAGCCTAGAGTTGGTTGAGCAAGGATTTTTTACAGCAATGGAGTTGTAGCCTACCTTGGATGGTCAGATTCGTTAGGCTTAGTCAGATGATGAGGCATTTCAGTGGATTAGAGAAAACTTAAGTAAAGGAAAAGAGTCAGAATTTACAGTGGATGACCAAGGAACCTTGTGGTTCAAGCAGCGTTTATGTGTACCTAATAAGAAGAATTTAAAGGATGTGTTGTTAAAAAAGGCACATGAGTCGTTGTATTCGATTCATCCAGGCAGTACCAAGATGTACCAGGATGTCAAGGATAAGTATTAGTGGCCAGGCATGAATCGTGAGATCGCTGAATATGTGGCACTTGTGATATGTGTCAGAGAGTAAAGGCAGAGCATCAGGGACCAGCAGGCTTGTTACAACCATTGAAAATCCCTAAGTGGAAGTGGGAAGAAATTGGTATGAACTTCATAGTCGGCCAGCCTAAGACCAAAGAGGGTTATGATTCGATTTGGGTCATCGTGGATCGATTGACCAAGATTGCTCATTTCATCCCAGTTAAGACAACCTACAGTAGTGACAGATTAGTAGAGCTGTATATGTCAAGGATTGTCAGTTTACATGGAGTTCCAAAGAAAATTGTGTCAGATCGTGGATCGCAGTTTACCTCTCATTTTTTTGGGTAGTTTCCATGAGGCTATGGGAACTCACCTGAATTTCAGTACAGCATATCATCCCTAGACAGATGGTCAGACAAAGCGAGCAAATCAGATTCTTAAGGACATGTTGAGAGCATGTGTGCTATATCATGGGTCCAAGTGGGACAGTTGTTTGCCTTTTGCAGAATTTTTGTACAACAACAGTTATCAGGCCAGTTTGCAGATGTCACCGTTTGAGGCTTTGTATGGCAGAAAATGCAGGACCCCTCTCAATTGGAAAGAGACGGGGGAAGGTCAGGTGTTTGGTCCAGACTGTTTAAAAGAAACTGAGGGTAAGGTCCATTTGATTTAGGAGAGATTGAAAACTGCCCAAGCTAGGCAGAAGAGTTATGTAGATACCAGACATCGAGAGTTGAGTTTTGAACCAGATGATTTTGTATATCTCAGGATCACACCATTCAAAGGTGTAAAAAGGTTTCAATTAAAAGGGAAGTTTGCACCGAGATATGTTGGTCCGTTCAGGATTTTGAAACGCAGGGGAGAGGTTGCTTATCAGTTGGAGCTACCTGCGTCCTTCAGTGGGGTACATGACATCTTTCATGTGTCCCAGCTGAAGAAGTGTTTGCGTGTGCCAGAAAAAGTTGTGCCAGTGGAGGCCATTGACCTGCAGGAGGATCTGTCCTACAAAGAGCACCCGATCAATGTTTTGGAAGTGTCAGAGCGAGTCACCCGGAATAAAGTAGTCTATTTTTGCAAAGTCCAGTGGAGCAACCATTCAGAGGAGGAAGCAACCTGGGAGCACGAGGAGGACCTCAGAGCCGAGTTCCCGAACCTATTCTCGTAGCTAGCCCAGATCTTGTAACATCCTGTTTTTCTGGAGTTTATAAAACCCAATTTTCAAGAATTAAATTTTGGGATTTTTCGGGGAATTAATCAAGCTTTAAATAAATTTTTAGAATTTAAAATGATTTATTCTAATTAAAATAAACATTAATATAAGTTGAAAATATTTTATTTGGATTCTTCAGGTCTCAAGGAATTTTTTGGTATTTTTGGTGAATTTTTGAGATTTATTTACTATTTTCTAGAGCTTTTGGATGTTTATTTGGATTTCTGGAAAAAGAAAAAAAATTAAAACCCCGCAGCCGCCCATCCGTCGGATCCCATCGCACACACGCGTCGGTCATCCGGTCGCCCGCACCAGCCCGGCCCAGCTCCCCTCGCCTGCCTCGCCGCGCCACCACCCGATCCCCGCGCCCGCGATGCGTGTCGTCCATCGCGCCGCATCCGCCGCCGCCCGCGCCCGCTCTCCCTACCCCTTTTCGGCCCTTCGATCCCCGGCCCCGCCACGTGGCACCACCCTTGCCGCCAGTGCGTGCGCCGCCCCGCCCCTTCCATCGCCGCCCGATTTGTCGCACCTGCTACGCGGCGTCTATCCGCCCCTGCGCCCGCGCGCGCTGCCCTAACCCTAGCCGTCGCCACTGCCCTTTCGCGTTCGCTCCCGCCCGTGTCCGTCCGATCTCTCCGCAATGGATCCTAGCCGTTCGCGTGTCCCGAACACACCCGCGCCACACCGTCTCTGGATCGCACTCACCTCGGTTCGCGTGCACCCGCTTCGCCGCCGCCCTCGTCCTCGCGCCGCGCCGTCGCCGGAGCCCTTTCCCATCGCCGCCGTCCCCGCCGTCGCGTCCTCGAAGCCGCCAGAGCCATCGTCGACGCTGTCCCCTCCGGTGAGCCCTCGCGCCGTCCCCTCTCGCCCGCGTCGCCTCCCCGTCGCCCGCGTCGCCTTCCTCATCGCTGTTCCTCGCGCGATGTGGTAGCGGAAACAAAAAGGGGAAGGCACATCTCGCAATAGGCAAGTGACTAGGGAAGGTTTGTATGCGACTGATATTAATCAAAGACTTAGATAATATTGGTGCATGCAAACACACCCTAGTGTTAGATAGACTAGGACGAGACCTAATGTGCTAGAGACTAAGCTAAACTTTACCATCTTCATCACCATCAGCTCCTTGAATGTCAGAGTATACGTATTGCCCTTGGTCCACAGGTTATAAGGATTTTGTGAGCCGCGAGCCAATACATAGAACACAATATTTATATATCCATGGTTTAGTTAGGAGGGCTCGAGTTCTTTTATTTTCTAAAACCAATATTTCAAAGCTACGAATAATTAAAAATTCCTATGACTTAGCATTTTAACTAAAAGATACCTGAGGGGTAGACAGGGCTCAAAAAAGTCCGAGGAAGCATGGCGACGTGGACCCGATGCCGCACAAGGTGGAGCACGATACCGACATCGCACAGGTGATGGTGGTCCAAATCACCAGTGGGGTCAAGTTGGAGAAGCTAGGTGATGCTTCAGCCGAGAGGAATCGATTGGAGGAGGCGCCAATCGACCAATCCCAAGTTGATCGGAGTTGGAGACAAAAGTAGCTCCGGCAAGCAATGGGCTATGAGAAGGGGATTGCTTGTAGTGGGAGGGGGAAGTGAGGTGTGGCAATGCTTGGAGGGGCACGACAGGGCTCTTATAGATAGTTAGGCGACCAAACGACGTGACCCCAGGCATGGCCGTGGGAGTGAGGCAGCACAGTGACTTCAATTCATCGGTGTCAACACAAGCATGGCCACAGGGGCATGGAGGGGATGGCGTGCGGGCAACGAGGCGGCCGGACGAGGCTTGGCAGCGCAATTGGCTAGCTCGCTCTCTCGATCGGTGACGTGAGCCGATGCGACGGCATGCTAGGGGGAAGTCAGTGCGGCGACTAATGCCTGGGCACGAATAAATGCAGGGGATGACAAGGCATACAAAGGTATGAACACAGGCAAGTAGAAGCGACACTACTGTCAAGAGTTGTGGCGGCGCTATTCTTGGCATGATGTGGCCGGTGCGGGTGCGCATGGCGTGGAGCACAAGGAGGACGACATTGGCACAAGCCTGCACGGCAGCTGGTCGGCGAATCTCAGGAGAAGCCCATGTGCATGCTGGCTTGGCTCGAGCACGACAGGACAACGGTATGCGTTGGGCGACATCGACGCCGGCACGGTGTGTACACGATCGGCGCAAGGGTAGACCACGCCGTGTGCGTGCTGGTGCAGCTGGGTCGAACCAAGGGCAACAAAGCAAGGAAAAATGGGCTAGGGACTAATGGGCCAAGCCCAAAACTCTTCCTCCCCTTTTTCTGAATTTTCCTCAAATTTCAATGTTGAAATTCAAATTTAAACATTTAATTTAAGCCATAACCAACTTAACTTAGGGTTAAATTTACACATGAATTTGCTTCATATTAATTCTTAGAGTTTTCTAAAATTCCCCTTTAGAGCCTTTAAATGGCAATTGATTTTTGGAGCTACAAATTTTTAATTGAACCCTCATTTAAATTTTAGTTTGATTTGAATTTGAAAATGACTCAATTTTGGACTTCCCCTCTACTTTATTTTAGAATTAAGCTCGTGATTTGTTTCAGTAAATTGCAGCTTGCATTTAAATTTCTGTTTCGCACATGACTTTTCTTTAGCAAGATTTTTTTTTACTGTGAATTTTTTCAACAAGATTTTCTTTTTACTGTGAATTTTTCGACCTCATTTATGGATCATCTTTTCAAACTCAAATACTCAAATTCTATTTTCATTTAGTTTTATCTGATGTACCTTTTCTTCTAAAATTTATGTTCGTGAATTTTTATTTCTTAAGAACCTCAATTAAAATCAGAAAAATCAAATGCCGATAAAATACAACACAAAAAGTTTAACATTTTACACATTTCCAAGTGTCTCATTTTGAGGCTCCACTCAATATAGCTTTGAACTTCTATTTTTTATTCAACTCATTAATTTCATTTTTTTCTTTTTTTATTTGTTGGGTTTTTGTCTTTTCTTTTTTTATATTCATTTGCATTGTTGTCCGTGATAGGTTAATATGTTTTTTTATTTTTAATTTTTTTTAAAATTTCATTAAGCTAAATAAATTAATTCAGTTATAGTAAAAAATAAGCTATGTATAATAAAAAAACTATAAACCAACATCATTCTGAACACCCGATAAAGATGTTACGTGATGTGCCATGCACCACCAGCCAATTGAAATAAGCTTTTGTCCATCCAACCTTGTGCTGCTTTGATAACTTTTGTCCTGATTGCGTTGTGCATAATTTGAGAATAGCCCTTTTAACAATAAAAAAATGTATTGGATGCTAAATATGTGCAGAGACAAGCTAGTTAATTGCTGGTTAGGGCAAATTGCATCAGAGCGAATGAATGATCGCTAAACTGGATTGGACACAAAGTCACAAACTAACATAAAACGATGCAAAGGCCACAAGACGACGAGATCAGATGACCAACTGGAATCAGAATAACTAGTATCAAATTATATACTGTCGGCTTGACAGACAAAAATCACACATCCAGTTACGTACAGACACAGTAGTGAAAATCATGTCACAGCATACAAAGTTCCATGACAGTGATACAGGCAGACAAGCTGCTGCTTTCATGGAAGCTGAGAGGACATGAATCGTAAGCAGGATATGAATAGCAATCAGAAACATCACAGAGCACGAAATCATTCCTATGTAACCTCAATTATAGTCTGACGATGCATATTTGCATCTCACCAGGCACAAGTAAAAGAAAATGTTTACGACAGGTGCAGATCACAGAGATAGTGATGGAAGTGTGCAGCGTGTATACATCAAAGAACAAACAGGGCACTCTTGAAGCTACATACACATCTTGAACGAAATAGCGTATGTAAAACAGAAGTCGGCAAGCAAACAGAACCACCTGGAGACGCAGACATTGACCAATTACTAGTATAACAGTTAAAGAACAAAAGAAATGCAGGTGATGCTTACAGTTAAAGGGAAAGTACAACAGTTGAAGGAGCCAAAAGAAACATACTCTTTAACCATAATACTACCTCCATTGTTTTTACTTATCGCTTTAGTCATCAACACGGTCTCTAGTGCATCTCTAGGATGATTACCTTTTGTAATTATATGCTGAAAAATTTTATTAAAATTATAACGACATGGAAGTACTTTTGATGACAAATTTACTAGTATAATTTTTACATGACAAACCTAAACACTTTTATGTATATATTTGTGATCAAAGTTTTAAAAGGTTAATTGGACACATACTAACATGACAAGTAAAAAAGAACAGAAAGAGTGAGAGTAGTTATGGAATCAGTATAAGCGGGCGTACAGGTTTTCCCTTGTCCTCATACATAAGCAAATGCCCAGTAAAAGATTAATCAGTAGTCACCATTTGCATTGTCCAACAACAATGTGGGCAAACAATTCGCTACACATGACAAAGATCCAGTGGTACTGATACGAGGAAATAGCTACTTGTTGAAATTATGCATCTAAAATTGAAATTCAGCCGCCATAATAGGTAAGCATAAAAGCTGCTTTTCAAAAATTGAAGGGGTCTAGCAAGTCTAACTGCTTATCTAATTTAGAATGTTGGAAGTCAACATGAATTAAATAGTCTAGCACTCTAAAATCTAGACAGAGAAAAGAACTCTGTAGTCTTACACCAATACAATAGCAGCCAAGACATCATTTCACATTACCAGATCGGAAAGAGTATAGGCAGAACAATATTTTACATGCATTCCTTAGTTTGGCTTTTATATGGTAAACTTGGCCTTGTGTACATTGTACAATATGAGTGTTACCTACTATTATAGCAATGCAACTTTGTTTTCGGACTTTCAGTCACCATGATATTATTACAAAGTAAACTTCAAACAAAAGGTTGTTAATTTCATACTTCTCTAAAGAGAACAACACCTACATAATGTTACAGCACTAAGATGTGTTCTCATCCATAGTACAGACCCTTCGTAGAAACCACTGTCCTTTCACTAAGCATTACGCAACCAAAAACTAAATAGCAATTGGAGGAAAAATCATGGCAATGTAAATATAAACTACACCTATGCCAACACATTCCCAAGGTAATAACTAAAAGGATACATGATGATGATAAATAAAATGCTCTCCCATCATAACAGTCCCTATTTTCACATTTCACACAAGTGCATCATGGCTAAAATGATAAATGATCTGACGAGGAAGATCATAAAATAATTTACAATCAAGAGTAATATCAATTTAATGTAACAGATGGCATTCAGGTAGTTAACACACCTATTGACTATTGTCGATTTTAGCTTCCCAGAATCACTACTTTCGTACATGTCTTTCAAGACTGACAAAACATTATAGATAACTTCTCCATTGGGTACCCTCACATAACTAAGTGCAAGCATTGAATACTCTCATGCAACTTTGTGTAACTATGCAAATAGTCAAAAGGCAACAAGAAATCACGCAGTGAAGAAAACCATCAGCAAAACATAATCAGAGATTGTGAAATTGTCACGAAAGTAACTTCGCAATAGTTAATACTCTTATCATAATTCATGCCATTGTGTTTTTCACCAAATGCCGGGTTTCACTTTTGTTTTGCATTTTGCCAATTCCAGTTCTTACAAGGAAATTGTTGAAAAGAAAAGATTTTTTACAAAAAAAAAAGCCAGCACTTTCCTCGCCTTCCAGAAATGGTGAAAATACATACCCCAGAATGCAATGCAGCCCCTACGACCAAAAGGCTATAGCTTGACTAAAGTTAGATTATCCCAATTGAGAGGATTAGCAATTTATACTATAAGGACCAAGAACCATACAAATGTACTGCAACATATAGCATGAGGGGTATCTTCATCATTAATAGCCAAGGTTAAAGATCGACTTTTTTTGCAGCACCGTGACGAAACAGAATATGTTCAGACTGAAGACATAAGGAATTGATATACAGAATAAAAAAACCATATCACCAAATCCGAAACCAATAGACATGCTGTTTGGAGGTCCCTTCACTGTTTGGAATGGTCTTCACTATTTGTTAAAGGCAGCGTTAAACGAAGCAAGAACTTGAAATTTTAGGACTTTATATTGTTTGCTAATGCCAAACATGCCCTACAAAAGAGTGCAAATAATGACACATGGATTTACAAATCATATAGGACCACAACAAATTTTACTTCCTAGTTCCATCTATACTGAGGTCTACATTCTACAATAAAAAAAATGCTCAAACAGATAGAAGTCCATCGTGCATGAATCATAAATCTTAGAAACACAAAAAAAAATATATGCATTTAATGCACGCAGAATGCATGCTTTCCACTTAATAGGTTCATTAGAGGAAAGAGACCACAAATTTTGCCTTGTTTACTGTGAACACCCTTTAATTAGCAAGAAACTTAAGAGGAAAATGCGCCCTAGAAAAATCAACAGAGGTAGTATCAGACTGCACTCTTCTAAAGGAAGGCCTAATGTTAAGTGGAAGTCTGGACAATAAGCACAATAAGAAATTGTAACAAGAAAAAAAATACCCCATGGTATTTGTATGGACATATACCTTAGTATAGAACGTCCTACCATTAGATAACACATAATGAAGTTGGGTCATTCATCATCTATAAATGTATCAAAGACATCATCTCAGACAAATGGCAAACAGCTAGCATCAGTATTCATCTTAAATTCTTGAGAGATGAAAGGGTTTTTGTCACATCAAATGAAATTGGCAAGCACCTTGCTTCAGCATACATACTAATACCAAAGGTTGAGAATAATACTATTGCTCAGAAGCATGCAAAACATCAGTTTAATAAAAGGGAAGACAAATAGTATACAAGATATATGAGCTTTGCAGGTGTGAAAGCACACAAACACAGCATGCAACAGATACCGCACCTATTTTAAGAGCTACCAGTACCAGCTATATTCTGCCATGCAAAACATCCACACAATGCTGTAAAGTTTTAAAACAGTAAATTTAAGCATAATGAGAAACATTCAATGGATTAAATTTCACGCCATCTAAATTAGAGACTGTTGCATTACACTACTACTTGTAAAGAGAAAGGCACATGCATATAGCCATACAGAGTGGTACCGAGAGCTCAGATGAGGCATGTAAACTACTGCCAAGGGACAGGGCATGGCAACAACCTAAACCTAAAAGGATTCTGCAGTTTGTCATCTAGTGTACATACAGACAATAACTCAGACCAAACTGCAGAGTTGGGAGCTACAAAGCAGACAAATTTAGCATGCCTTTTAGTTTTTTTTTTACCTTATGGTCACAAACTTGTTTGTGCCATGCTTCGCCCAGAAGGTCTTCAAGTCAATCGGATTATTAAGATTGTACCCTTCGCCAGCAAGCTTCTCAAGCACTTTCTTGAATGCACCCTGGCTCATCTTCCTTCCAGCAATGCGTGCACCACGGCGCTTTGTACTCATTGGCAGCGGGTATGTCGAGATGGTAGTTGTGCAACACGCAGATTGCCAACCACCTGCACCCCACCGGTAGCACTGCTGTGGTGCACCCGTGCATGAGCACACGGGCGTCGGTATCCTCGAGAGGTCCAAATCAATCCCATTAATTACCATCCCCACGGTCTTCTTTGGACACCTTCTGCGTGGCACTGGCCCATTGGGTGCCGTATCCTCACGTGGGGCAGCAACCTTCTTGGGCTTCTTCCGCTTTGGTGACCTGGGTTGCCGGTGCTGCTGTCTCTTCTTTGGAGGTGGAGACTCATTTATAACCCCCACATTTTCCTCAATCAATGGCGGGGGCTTGCATTCCTCTTTTGGTGGTGGAGGTGGTTGTGTCTCTGGTTGTTGCATCATCTGCAGAGTGTGCACACCATGCGTACCAGGGATCATCATCCCATACCCAGCTGGTTCGTGATGCGCAGCATGCACAACATGACCAGCGTGCCCTGCAGTGAGAGTGTGAAGCATCTTGGACTCACGGGGATGATGTGTTGGGTGCATCCACGTGTCATTGCGCACGAAGTTCATGGTCATGGAAGGAGCCTCAGCAGGCATGACGCTTGGAGCACCGCCACCAACGCTACCGAGGCGTGGGTGGTGGTGCGGGTGGTGAGGCATATGCTGGTGACCGTGATGGTGCAGGAAGGGACCATTAGACAGCAGCTGCTTCGTGTCACGGTCAGCAGGTACTGAGGACATGAGCTGCAGGCCAAGGTTCCTCGCTGGTGTCTCGAAGAATCCCCAATTCCTAACGCCGAAGCTGCCGTCGTCGTCCATCTCGCTACCACCGCAGAATCCCAGAAACGAACCCAAATCCAAAATACGGCACTAGAGAGCGACAAGAACAGGATCCTCTCCGCGGTTCTGATTAGCCCATCTCCAGCATTGCCTTCCAATCCCCAATCCCTGAAAACCCATTCCACCAAACCAGTCAAAGATCTAAGAACCCTAACAATAACCACAAAAAAAATCCAAGAACACCAAAATCGAAAACATTTCAACAAACCCTAGGTCTCAAGAACAGATCGAGAAATCCCCCAAATCCGCAACGAAACGGCCCGAATGTGGAGTAAACAGATCGAGCGAGATCTACATTGCAAGATGCGACCGTCAAGATCGAATCTTGCGGGCGGGAGATCTACGGGTTGGCGTGGATTCGGGCCAGGCCCCGCCAAGAAAGCGAATAGAAACTTCAATCTCCTCACCCTCGGTTTTGTATCCATTTGTAGGGGATTACCTCCGAGGGTGGATATAAAACCTTTTTGGAAAAACAAAAATTCTTCTCCTGGCTATGAAGCTTCTCATGTCGCAACATGGGGGAGAATTAAAAATGGAACCTCTGGGGTGGGCTTACCTCGAAGAGGACTCTGCCTCTAGGGCTCTCTAGGTGTGATGGAGGGAGAAAGGGAGAGGAGAGAGAAGGTGAGAGTAGGAGCCGAAAAAGATGGGTCCTTGCATTTATCTCTTCCTTTCCTTAGCGCATCCACGGTAGTCATGTCTTCTGGTTGTCTACAGCGACTCCGGATGGGTTTCTTTCAATAAGATTTACCTATAGTTATAGAAGACAGTATATAAAAAATGACATATATAATTTTAGCTAGTACAGATAAATTCGGTATAATTTACATTAAAATTTATCTATAGGCTCCGTTTTAAAAAAAAAGCACTACTCAATGGCATGTTACTATTCATCCGTACAAAATACTATAAACTATAAGCACTTCTAAGCCTCAAACTCACCCATAAGCGATTCTATAGATAATATCTTTCAACTAATTTTTTATCATTTTTACTCCAACTTGTCGTTTCACACTCTCTCACCAATAAATTACATGTTTAAGTTGCCTTTTTTATAAGAGATAGCATATTCTCTATTCGTCTTCTTTCTCTTCCAAATAAAATTTTAAGTGGTGTGATACAAACTGCTGAGGGGATCATTATAGAAGATGTTCTTACATGAAAACAGTACAAATTGGAAAGGATGTGCAATTGGCATATTTATCTATTTTTCCTCTAGAGTTCTCTAACATGCCTTCCCTTCTACTCTAATGTTTTTGTATTTCTTATAATTTTCTCTTCAACTCCAACTACTAATAGTATCTATATCAAATTATTTCAAAAAATAGTACACATCAAATTAGTACTACTTGGATTTGTTGGTGTGAAAAAAGTCAGCATGGATTTCCTAAAGATATTCTTATATCATCCAGTTTTTATAGATTCGTTGCAATAATAATGGTTATAGTTGCACTGTGCATATTGTAAAATAACTAGTATTGTATTTGTAGGATATGCAAAGCTCTCTTTACTCTAACGCGTAAATAATTATTAGGTAAGGACCGACGGGTTTACTTGAAGTGAGTAGAGCACTCCTATGCATACTACATTTTCTTACTAACTTGCTTTACCTTAAACAAACGAGACGAACTTCCCTATCGTCATTTCGAAATGGTTTATCGGAATAGACTTTTAGAAGCGATATATCGGCTTTCAGTTCGTTTGCATAAACACTCGTATTAGGGTCAAAAGTCATAAGTCACAGTCTAAAAGAACAAACTATTAAATATCAATCAGATGAATATAGAGTCTATCATAATGATGCTTTGTGATTTTTAGATAAAATATAGTTTCCAATTCCGCAGAAACAAAATTCAGGTAAGAGAAATGGCATGAGTCAAAAAAGGGTCATTTCTCTATTTTTAATCTCGAAATTTATGTGCAGGCTAAAAGGCACTGGAATTTTCATTTTTTTAATGACAGTTAGGAAAGCCGCACAAGAATTTTTTATGAGAACTCTAAAAAATATATTCATTCGTATTCCTCTAATGTCACCACTAGGATTTGTCCAATTTTGTTTTCGGATTTAGATAGAATACTGGCCCTTTATCTTTTAGCTGGGACATATTGTTTAGTTCGTTTGTACTATCTTTTTATTGGTTTGTATATCCTATTTATGTAATATTAACAGTGACCTTATAAGATAATCAACTCTAATGCGTACGTAATGGATCTCTAGGCTTCACCTCTTTAGCTTCCTAACAGGTGGATATCATTCGCAGTAATCAAGGTCTTCCCCACATAAACACGAATGCTCAAGGTTATCTATGTCCGGTCCGTTAGCGTGGCAGTCTATGTGATTTATGTGGAGTTGTATGGTCGAACTAGTCCCATATTACTTGATTAAAGTTAATTGTAATAGCATATAATATCTGTTGGATTTAAACATACATAGACCTACTTTATGGTGGGCTAGTCTTTGAACAGATTTTAGGCCAGAGGTGTTACAGATAGTATCAAAGTTCAACCTTCGCTGCACAGGCACATGCAGGATAGGGGCATAGGCATATGGCTCATAGCGTATGTGGGCCTAGAATGGACACACGGTATGGTATATGTGTTGGCACTGGACGCATAAACATATACCAATGGGTGATTCCAAGTATTTGCCATATATACGATATGCTGCCGAGAGCATCAGCTCTTAATGGAAGGTGAATATAATACCTCGGTCCTTCAATATGGTAGCTTATGTGGAGTTGTGTGGGATGGAGGGATTAGTCACATATTAGTTGCCTAAAGTGAGTTGTAGCAGCATATAATCCTGTCGAGTGTAAACGTAGCACCTTCAAGTTAACAATTTTACATGAAATGGTAATAAAATTATAAGCAGTGTGTTATGCATATGTGATCCACCCCATGGTGGGTGTGCTTTTGAGTGAATTTCATGTCAGGGTTTTATAGTTCATCACATCCCTAGGTCTACACTGGGTATCTTTGTGTTTGTTTATTGATCATCACATGAGTTGTTTTATTGTATTTATTTTTGTTTTGATATATCCAGACTCTAGATCCAATGAAGTTCGATCCATTAAGATCCAAATAAAAATTAACCAATTAGTACATAGGCTACCCAGACCAATCAAAATCTTCATGTGACCATTGACTCCCTTGATTATTTAATATTCTTGGATGGAATAGTCTGGGAGGTTTTCGTATTAATACACTGATTGTACATATTAATACAGTAGCAAACATTTAAAAATTGTCAAATTTTACAACATGACAAATGTTGTATTTACAGAAGCTAAATGGCGAAGGCACTATTGTGATATAGTTATGTCAGTTTTATTTGTAAGCTTAAATTGAAAAGGAATTTAGTTCCATACCTTGCCTAGGAAATATCTCATCTCAGCTTGTTCGCATACATATAATGCAAATAAATATGTGACTATGCACCCTCTGCTACTAGATATTTTTGTCCTAATTGTTGGACAAAACTTTTACAATGTTTGACTTTTGAAATGCATAATTGCCTTCTAAATGGAAACAAAAGGAGTACATTATATTAATGAACAGATTATGATAGGAGATATTTGAAAATTGGAGTGGTTTATTGGGTGCAAAATGCCACAAATTAAGTTACGGGGTGGTTTTTATTTTTTCCAAAAAGGTGGAATAGCTCTATTTTTTTAGTGTAGGGTCGGTATGGTAAGTAATAAGGGATGAATGATTCCTTAAAATCTTCCCCTGAGTATTATCAATTTTATGCAGCAGAAACACAAACTCACAAGTTTACCAAGACCAAGAGCTAAGGATCACAAAGATAGTCTATCAGACCCAAATTTAGCCAATTCGAATCATCTATGAATACTCTGCATTATTCTCTGAATCAGTAGATAGTATTCACAAGTACAAGATTGAATCATCTCATACATGATACCATTCATAGCAGTAATGCAATATCAGAGTTTAAGTAAATCTACATCGGAATCAGTTTTACATAGGGCCGATAGGCCAAATGATTACACCACAAAAAGGAAGCAAAAACTGAAAAAAAAGAAGGAAGGCACACCCCTTCACTGGCAGTGACTGGGACAACCTAAGTAGAACCGATATTAGCTAAGCCCTATCTAATACTGGGCCCACTTGATAGTTAGAGTGGTCGACTGTACTGTGAGAGGAGAGGCCAGAGCTCTAAGCCTAATTGCCATCGTCTTCTCCTCCATCGTTACCTTGATCTTCATAGAAAGTGTATTGATCTTGATTTTCAAATTACGGGGCGGATTGAGAGCGAGGATGAGCACATACAACCGTGCTCTATGAGCCAACTTACAAAATACATTAATATAAGATGCAAAGCTCAACAAATGGTGGCTCGGTTTTTTTATTTTGTGAAAAGCAACATTTGCAAATATTATTAGTAAAATTCCTTATGACCTAGCATTTTATCAAAGCATGCGTATCATTTGAAGTTGTGCAATAATTATAATGTAGACGGTTCCATCCACTGATTTCATGGTTCCATCCACTAATACTAAATTGTTGACTATTGGGTTACATCCACCCTACATAATCATCACTAGAGTACATCCCTTTAGGAAAAATCTAAATTGAAGTACATTCCTTAAAAATCTAAATTGAATTACATCCCTTCAACTTAATTTTCTCCCTTCTGCAAAAGTTTGTAAATAGAACTAACTCAAGGAGGTTCTCATATATGCCCTTGACTGTGGCATGGTTGTTTAAATAGTTTATACTTTGCAGAGATTGTATATCTTTACCCATAAGAGATAATCCGCTCGCTATATCTCGCATGCTTCCTTTGATATGCAGATCAAGAGGATTACCACATGACCTTTACAATGCATATAGTAAAAGATTGCACCCATTAAAGTTTCATCTAAGGGAAAGCTATATCTGCCTCACTCAGACTCCCTCTTGCACCACACGGCGGCTTACACTAGTGTCATGACCCGTGTCCACGACGACTTAAACCAGCACCATGACTCGTGGATCACTCCAAGGTGCATTCCTCTACTGACGATGCAAATTAGTTAGCCATACCTACACTTTGCCAGCTTGTGGTTTGTACTATTTTACATGAAGAGGTCAACAGAGGATTAAATCCTTAATTTATCCAGGTGGTGCATACCACAAACCATAAATTCTCGTGTTACATCAACACCCACCTTTCTTACCATCCTCCCAGACAGGTTGAGCAAGCTTTTAGGGTTTTGAGAAGTATAAAATAAGTTATATCAAAATATCAGTCACTTAGATCTCATGACTGTACCAAACAAGATTTTATGTTTAAGAGAGATGGTGTTCAGGGCAGCTAAGGCCCTTTGTTTTGACTCAACTTGCATGGCTCATAGTTATGATTATCAGTTATTTAGACATAGTACCTAGAGTGACAATTGGAATAGGTTCATCAAGTTATGAAGGATGGCATAGCTATGTGTTACTACCTTAATAATTTGGGTGATAACTAACTTACAAGCAATATATGGTTGTACAAGAAATAAAGCATGCATTTTAAATAATTTCAAATGGATATAATTTGCATAAAACATGGGGTCAAAATTCTGACTCACCTGCATCTATGGTTGAGAAGTCTTGTGGGTCCTGTGGCGTGTCGAGTTGCTGGTCAGGGATGTCCTCAAAATCTAATCGGACGGAGATGTTGGAATGCAACCAAAAGCAAGAGAGAAAAATAAATACTCAAATAAAATTTAAATAAACTCTAAATTGAATAAAACCACCACTAACAAAAAGAGCCCAAATTTAAAAAATTCTAGAAAAAAGTTTCACTTGAATCGGAGATACGGTGAGGAAGAACGAGCTCTCCAAAATTATTCCCAAGAAAAATCTCAAAAATAAAAAGAGGAGAGAGAATTCTCTCTCTGACAGGTGGGTCCCACATGTTTATTTTAATTTTTGAATAAAATTCTGATTTTAAAATCTTAGAGTATGACATGTGGGTCTCATGGTGTATTTTAATTCTTAAAATTAAATTAACGATCAAAGACTGACATGTGGTCCTTAGTATGGAGCAACAATGAAGTGGGGTCCACCTGTCAGTGTCAATGACTTTTAAATCTAAATTAAAAGATTTTTAACCAAGGTGGGACCCACCTATCAGACTAACATCAGGGTTAAACAACCGGTCAACGGTTCATTAACATGAACTGTCATTAGTTATTAATGAAAGATTAAGGTTAATGATGTTGAAACAGTGCATCGTGTTCGACAGATCGGTGGCGCCGTTGACTGGCGGCGAAGAAGGTCTTGGCACTATGGGAGCATTTCAAAAATGGTTCTATGGGGCTCGTGCGCACCTAGGGGTGCGGTGACATGGCCACATTTGGCTTGGGCGGCCTCCGGCGGTGGGAACAGGACAGGGGGCGCGACAGCCATGCTGGCAATGGAAGCTCAATTAAACGAGAGGGGAACTTATATGGGATGACAGGAACTCACCGAAGAAGGAATGAAGGCTCGAGGTTGCCTGGGGTGGGCTGGCGGCGGTGATCTCGGGCGGTGGAGAGGGGTGATCAGCGCTGGAGGAGAGAGATTGGCGAACCTCTAAATAGGTGCCAGAACTATCTTCGCCTAGCAGTGAGAGAGCTGTTGGTGAACGAAATTGACTGGTGGTTGTCGGAATTGTCGGCGAGGTGAGACAGCTGGAGTTGGGGATCAAGATTGAGCTAGTGAGCTGTGAGGAAAGGGAGCCAATTAGGCTTCACAAAAGCATCAGGGAGGTGCAAGGAACTCAAGAAAAGGGGCAATATTGTTTGCTACACTCCTGAGATGGCTGGCGATGGTGACGGTCGAAAAATTATGGGGCGGCAGCGAATTCGAATTTCTAGAGTGCTGAGTGAGGGAATAAATGAGTTGGAATGAGAATTAACCGCGAATTTATATTGCAAATCCGAAGTGGGGAGCGTTAGGCGCGATTTAAAGCTGGTGACAAACGAGGGTGAGGGAGAGGGGTGGCGCGTGTGCGGCTATCTCTGGATGATTCAATGCTCTACAGGGTGGGGGTGGCACTGAGACAACAGAGCGCGGGTACAGCGGGGTGGCGAAGATGCCACTGGGTGGAGCTATGAGCAAAGAGGGGCGAGGCCGGTGCAGGCAAAGCAATTGCAGAGGGAAGTCAATGCTCTGCCTCGAGTGTCATGGTGAGGCCGTGGGGAGTTGCGCCGTGATCACAACGAGGATACCGTGGAGGGCGATGGGCAGCGGGGCTAGTAGAGGGAGGCGGGGATCTAGCCGCGGGGAAGGGGTACGGGGTAGCCATGGCGATGCCACGGGGAAGACTCTGCGCCGGCTTAGGGAGAGGAGGCTGGGACGGTGATGAGGGGCAGCGTCAGCAGCACGCGCGGCGGAGCAGAGGTGCGGGCAGCAAGCGACAAAGAGGAGAGGGGGAAAGAAAGACGAGCAGGCCGGCTGGGCTAGCTGAGCCGCGCGAGAGGTTTTCTTTTTTTTTCTTTATTTCTTTTCTTTTCTTTTTTTTGAATAAACAAAAAGAGAGGGAAATTTGGTAATACACAAGATCACAATTGAAGATCAAATGCTATCTTTTAAAATCCGAAAAACCAAAGTTTAATTTAATTTTGCAATACAAGCAACAACAACATGCCCCTAAAAATTGGGATGTTACATAGTCTGAGATTTGTATCCCAATAGGTTTGACCATCAGCTTGGGTGTAATCTGACTGCTAGGTGCACTGGTCTGACCATTAGCCAATCTGACCGCTCGGTTCCTTATGATCTGACTGCTCACTGAGGCATAGTGTAGACTGCACTACACATAATCCAAGAAATGAGCTAACATTTAAACCACTAATCCAAATGCAGTAAAACATATGCAGTAAAACATAGCACAAGTCCTCCCGAGGATGTCAAGAATCTATTCTAATCATAGATCGTGAAGATCAATGTCAAAGTTTCTACCTTTATCCAAAATAAGGAAGATTGCACTAAAACCAGACAAAAGAGAGAAACATTGATCTAGTCTTGCTCATGAGTCTTTGATAATCTAGATGATTTTTGATAGGTTTTCATATGTCATAGTAAGCTAGATTATAGTAAAAACTCAAGCCAAAATGACCAGAAGAGTAACACCCCAAAATCACCTCTCTCTTGAGGAAAACCGAGCAATGTTAAGAACTCTTCCTAGAAGATGCCTAGATAGATAGGATATGATCTTAAAGAAATATCTTCACCTCTTACATATCCTTGACACTAAGAAAGATCAAGAAGAGAGAAATCCAAATAAGAAATATTAGCAAATCAAAAGTACAAGGAAGGATCTATGGCACAATTCAATTGGACAAATTTTGTATGCTCATTTCACTTGGAAAGGAATATTTTACAGTTGCTCCCTCATGGATGGCAGAGCTTTAAGTTTAGAGCACACATACAAAGGAAATCCTAATCTCTATCTCTCCACTTGATACATCTCTCAATACACACAAGGGTTTATATAGTGGAGGCTCTTACCTCCCACTTAACCCTAGAAACCAGCAACCCTTAATGGATACAACTACTTACAAATAGGAAAACCTGGTAACTCACATACAAATAGGTTTTACATTCACACACACTTGCACGCTTTTCAAAGTGCGATTTCTATGGCTCCAGTAACTCGATAAGATACTCTGTCCTCTGAGACATGACCTAAATCACTTATGCCAATGCCACAGTTTTGTAAACCATCACTCCACCTGGTATTGGACACTTTTGTTAATTGCCATCCACCAGTCTTCATGAAGATGAAATGCCTAATGTCTTCTCACCAAGATTGTACACTTACTTTGAGTCACCACTTGAAACACCAAGTTCTATGGCACACTACATCACATCATAGTCCGTGATGCTCAGTTACTTGCCTCCAATATCGTACGTCCACTCTGAGAACTATCACCACTTGAAACGCACAAGCCCAATTGGCACACTATATGCACACTCTTGCCTCCTTAAGATCCTTATCTTTCTCCCATGCTTCTCCACTTAAGATGGTGCTCTACTTGGATTTATGCGACATGTTATGGCCTCAGAACCCCTTTCGTAGCCTCATACTGCTGCTAACCACAACAATCATCAAGCACCTACACATCAAAGGCCAAGCAAGCGCTCTGAGCACAAATAACATATACTTGATTCGCATTAGCCAAACATATGTATGGACACACGCCATGACTCACACTTGCATGGACTCCTTATGACCAACATTTGTATGGACTCCCTATGACTAACATTTGCATGGACTTCGCCATGACTAACACAATCGAGATCACTCAACTCAGCACAATTTCATAGAGGCCAGTTTGATCGCCAACCACAAATTGGTCAGACTGCCAGCAACAAGCTTTAATCTCTCTCTCAATAATAGGGCACCGATCTGATCACGACACCCATGCCAGTTAAACCACCCAACACCTACCAATCAGACAACCATGCACTAGTAAGTTAGACCACTTGACACTCTAGTCTAACTACCATTACAAGGCCGGTCAGATCACTCTCAATTCTTTCATGCAACGCAATGAGTACCTCTCTAGAAAATAGCTACCACCAACTATGGGCCGATACTACCACATACCAGTTAGACCGCCACCACGGCCGTTTAGACCACAAGCTAGTCAGACCACCACTCTAGGGTTGCTCAAACCACTAGCTACAGACATCAAAGTCTAGAGATTGAATGACACAAAATCAAACTCAAACAATGACAGCAAAATATAAGCAAAGTCAAATATTCATCACCAACATAGGGCTGCAACCACATGGTCTTACATAGAGAATGTTAAATTACTTGAGTCCTATTAGAGGATGGTGGTCGCATTGTTGATGATTAATCACACACGAATGAAAAGTAGATGATCAAAACATAAGATGTAGTCTCGATAGCCTCTCTTTATTTATAATTTGCCCATAGGTGTGGTGTATACAATGAGAGCCCCTACTCTCCCCTTATACAGGGAGAGGAGGTCCCCCCTTCATGGTTCAATAGACAACATGGGACTAAACTATGCTAATGGGTCTTCGTGAGCTAAAGCCCATAATAGACCAGTTTTGATAAAGTGTCCACACATGGATTTTCCCTCAACACTCCCCGCTAAACACTGCCAAACGTGCTTATATATGCCTCATTAAAAACTCCTTTTGAAAACCCAGTGGAAACAAAGGTAAGAAGAAATGAGTACATAACTTGTGTTTTTGCCATTAACATGCTGCCTCATTAAATATCTTCAATTGAGACAACCCTATGGGACAAAACTCAATGAAGGGAAAAAAAAGTACAACACTTATTCATCCTAATGATTTATGAAGATCACATATCTCCCCCTGAGGACAACAACACTTTATGTCTCCTCAAGCCTATGCCATGAACATGCTTCTCAACAGAAACCAACAAAGCCTTGGTAAATAAATTCGTGAGATTTTTACTTGTTTAGATTTTCTATATTTTTATATCCCCATTCTCCTACTACTTATATGGGTAGAAATGCTTAGGCGGAAAATGTTTTGTCAAATTTATCTTGACACAAGTATTCTTTATTTGTGCAATGCAATATGCATTATCCTCATAGAGGACCGTGGGAGCTTTGTCTACATTTACACCACATGACTCTTAAACATGATGGATCAGTCTTCTAAGTCATGTACATTCATGTGTTATTTCATACAAAGAAATAATCTGAATGATTTGTCGATGTAGCAACAATCGACTATTTTACAGATTTCCATGAAATAGTTGTATCACTGCTTAGAAACACATGTCTAGTATGTGATCTGGCATTATAGGGATCAGACAAATAGCAAGTATCCAAGTATCTCACTATGTATCTATTTTGACCCTTCGGATAATAGAGTCCAAGATCACTTGTATCTTATAGGCATCCGATGATTCCCTTTATTCTGTTCCAATGCCTCTTAGTAGGCTTAGAATATATCTTGGCAGACAACTTACTACAAAAGCAATATTAGGCTATTAGGCCTAGTAAAATTGGCTAGGTAGTATGGAGTTTTGGGCCCAAATATATCCTCATTCTCTTGTTTAGGTCCATATGGATCTTTCTCCACATCCAACATCCTAATGATTATAGGTATACCCGTTGGATGAGATTTATCAAGATAAAATCTCTTCGGCACTTTCTTGGTGTAGGTGGCTTGGTGCAATAATATGCCACTAGATAGATTTTCATTATGCAAACCGAGACAATATTTGGTTTCACCCAAATCCTTTATCTTGAATTTTGTCTTTAGGTATGATCTAGCTTCGAGAATATCCCATGTGTTTTCCAATGATGTTCAAATCACAATATACATAGATATGATGCGTAATTCATTCTTTGATTTCTTTATTAACATATATAGACATATCTCATTGTTCATGTATCCCTTCTTAGAAGGAATTCGCTCAAACTATTGTATCACATACAACCTGACTGTTTCAATCCATATAGTGACATTTGCAATCTAACAATGTACATGTTGTGATTCTCATTCTCGCTCATAAATGGAAACTTTAGTCCCTCTGGAATGTTCTTTTAGATTTCAGAATCAAGTGATCCATATAAATATGTAGACACAAGATCCATGAGTTTCATTTCATGTCTAAGTTTATTCTTGCTGCTAGTGATATTAAATAACAAAACATTATACCATCCATTACATGATTGTAAGTTTCATCAAAATTGATACCATGTATTTGCACGAACCCTTAGGCTATTAATCTTGCTTTATATCTCACCACTTCATTCTTTTCATCCCTTTTTCTTGTGAACAACCAATTCTATCAAGTAGGAATGATATCAAGAGATGTTTTGACCACAGGTCCAAAGATTTTTCTATTGTTTAGTGAGTTTAGCTCATTCTCGATTGTTGTTTTTCATTTATCCCAATCATGATGATTCTTGTATGCAACAATCATCTTTAGTTTTAGATCTGAGTTCTTAATATGGAAAGCAATCGTATATGCAAAACAACTACTATTAGCACATACTTGCCTATAAATGTTTCTCTTGTTTCCACATAGTTTGTGGCAAACTCTTTATACAAGTCAATTGGCATTTTATTCAAATCAATAAGCTCTTTATCATATTCCAAATTAGTAGAGTTTGGATATTTCATTTCCCTAGTGTTAGCAGGTGCGCACTCCCCTTAGGTGATCAAACATTGATTGTAGTAGGTGTTGTAGGCAGAAGTAAAAAACACAGGAAGAAAAAGAGTAAGAGAAAGGGCATAGACATATGCTATCTATGCAATGAGGAAGATCACATGATAAAAAACTGTCCGAGTTTGAAGCAAATGAAGGATGCATGCTCAGTGGTGGTAGTAAAAGATGATTCAGACATACTAGTTGTTAGTCAATCATGTACTTCTCTTGGATAGATATTAAATTTAGGTTGTTGCTTTCATATATATTTAACAAGGGAGATGTTTGACAAAAGATCTTTATATCAAGTGCATGTAACTAGTTTGGTATGTTCCCGCCTTGAAGAAGAAACTAATATCTGTGAGGTCACTTGAACTCAAAAGTTGTGAGGTATTACTTCGTGGTGGAGTCATGCAAGTTACATGCAAAGGACAGCTTATCATGAAAAGTATCTGAAGTAATAGAGAACATTGATTGATGGATGCACATAAAGGAATGGCAACCAATGAGAGATCTGATAAAAATCATGGCCAAGAGAAGGAAACACAAGTGGAGTTCAGAGGTGGTGCAAACCCTTGGCATGGAAGGTTGTAGGAATAGGAGATGTGATTAATCAAATTGTAAAACAAAGAAGCTCTCAAGTGGAGGGTTTGGGCAGGCTAGTCTGGGCACTGGCACACATATTATAATAATGTGCATGAGCCCTATGTTGGGGGCACTCCCAAAGGATGGAGAAAAAATAAAAAAAATATGAAGATAACTAGGCGAGTTCTTAGAGGAGCACAATAACTTCAATAGATAAAAGCAAAGGTGGAGATTGTTGAGTGTAGTGACTCCCATTTAATTTCTTAGGATTTAGAAAGATGTGCTAAAAGGAGTCCAAGATTAATGCAATAGGATTATGATTTATACTTTCTTTTGGAGTAGGATTTCTATTCCACTTTGGATGAGAGCTAAGGGGGATTATATGAAGTCATGAAAGGTGGTCATGGCGAACCCAACCAATGAAGTGATAATAAAGAAGCCACTTGTTCAAAAGTAGAGATGCACGAGAGGATTAGATGTTAGGTTATTCTTTAGTACTAAAACTTTTTATAGAGTAATGATCCGAAGGTCGTAAAAAATTCAAGAGGATTATGAGAGAGCGACAATCCCTTATACTCTTTTGAGATTATGGTTAAGGAATTTGCGGTTAGCTTCGTCAAATCTTTTCTTTATCCATTCGTGGTTGTTCGTTGTTATTCTAATTCTTTTTACAATATTGATATTTTTGTTCTTGATACCATGCACGCTTATGTCATATCTTAGAAACTTTAATCCGATCTAGGACTACTGCTATCTAGCTAGTTCATTTAAAAGTTTAAGCTTATGAGGAAAGGCGGACAATTCACTTATACTTTAATATTCTTCCTCACGTGTAGGCTCTCACAGACCTAAAACGTGGAATAGAAGTGCTGCAATTATTTTTTTTTAATTTTTGAGAATGTCATCATACAACACTACCAGTTCTTGTAGACCTTCAGCACATCATCACACAAGGCGCAGGGCAGTCATTAAAATTGCTTCTGTGCGAGGATAGGCAAGTAGGGTGAAGCCATCGAAGCTTGGCTTTTCACGCGGGGAAGAAAACGACTTTGCACGCCTTTGATCGTTTCATTGATCAGAATATAGCATTGTTTGGAAATTTCATTCTTCAGGTATTTACAATGTTCAGTTTTTTTTATCTGTTATCAATTTTAGAGGTGTTTTACCCGTTTATACTCCTGTGATTTGGAAAATGAATGTCCCTCCAAGACTGCATATTTTTTCTGTGGCTTCTAACTAAGAACAAAATTCTGACAAAAGATAACCTTGCAAATAGACAACATGTAAATGACAAAACTTGCTTATTCTGTTGTGAGAATGAATCTGTGAATCACCTTTTCTTTGATTGTGTTGTGGCTAAGCAAATGAGGATTTAGCTTTCTGTCATTTTGAATAAGCATATTGGTCGTAACTTTGAATCTGTAGCTAAGTGGTGGATTTGTTATAAGAATCATGTAGTTCTGAATATGGTTCCTTCGGCTTTGATCTGGTGTATTTGGAAAGGAAGAAATTATCTCTGTTTTCAGAATAAAAAGTGGTATGGTATGCAGGGTATATGGAGGAGAGTGGCATCAATGTTAAGGAGCTGGAAGCTGCTCTGCCTGGATATGCACTTGCGCGTGATGGATCAATGTATCCGGCCATTGGAGAGCAAATCCAAGTAATGCCGAGCCATATTGGAGATGAAAGAAAACAAGAAGATGGCGGGACGCTGAATATCTGTAATATCCAATCTGCTGGAAGAGAATCAATGGATTCAATGTAATATAAGATAGAGGAAAAAGTCTATATAACACCCCGAACGTTTGCTCGAAAATCAGTCCAACACTCCAAACTATGAAACCAGACATTTGACCCCTCAAATTTTACAATCTAGTAAATAATACTCTAACCTAGTTTCAGATGGTGGTATTGCCCACGTGACGCGATGAATGGACGGTTTTACCACGTATAATAACACATTAGTCAAGTTTAGATAAATGACAGATGGGGCCCACATGACCTTCTCTCCTAAATCAAAACAGATGAAGGGAATTACAGAGGCGATGGCCATGGAAGCACATGATTGATCTTGCACATCAATGATTCATTTACCACTTAGTATTTATCCATTCATTGTTGGAATAAATAATATTAGTCGTGCAAACTTTAGTTTTGAATAATGATTCCTCTTACAACATAATGATATTAGCTTGTTGCTACTTGTTTAGGTTTCCTTTGATTAAACTTATAATTGGTTTGTCTCATTTAATGTCATTTATTCATTCTTTTATTGTTGTCATACTATTGTTCATGACTATATTGTGGAATTATAATTGAAGTCTAGTCGATGATAATTCATATTTGATTGTTAAAATCGGTAGCAATTGTAGTTGTGGGTGATATTCTGGACTTTTGTTAAGCTAATGGGTTACATGTGCTGAAAAGTTTTGTGTTCCGAATAATGAACGGTGTTTATGCTGCTTCGTTTCATTAATAAATGGAATAGGGGTGTGAGCCCTATGTTTCTAAAAAATTGATCAGATTATATAATCACAATTACAAGTGTTAGTCTTGTACAACAAGGCAAGGACCTATACTCGATCACGTACTATACACGAACTATTGTGTAAAATTTTTGCTTTTTAGTCTAAAATTTGAAAGTTTTTTATATATAGACCCCCGGAGGAAAGATTTTCAAAAATAGACCCTTAGCACGGCACCAATCATATGGCGCCCAGTGTACACAGCACGACGCCATATGCTTTGGCGCCGTGAGTGGCCACGTAGGGGCCATGGTGGCACAGCACGGCGTCAAATCACATGGCACTGTGCTGTCTATACACGACGCTAAAGCGCTTGGCGCCGTGCTCTGGGACTTAAGCCCGAGCACGGCTCCCCACCCCCTCACTCCTCTCTTTAGCCTGAGCAAACACAGACAGGTGCCCTCCGCCCCCCAGCTCTCTCTCTCCAAATCCACTCCAATCCGTTGTTTTTTCTCGCGATTTTGCTTGCAAACCGACCAAACAAGGTGAGCTCCCTCCCCTTACTTGATTTTTTCCAATAGATATGGTGTATTTGAGGTACATTTCATGGGGTAATATTTGAAACCCTAGATGAAATTAGTTTAATTTGACTCGGTTTTAGGTTGGATTAGCGTTGAGTATGCGTAATATAAGAGTAGTTGTATGTGTAGATTCGTTTTTAGAGTTTGATTTGGGTAACTATGATAGATATGGCTAACCTAGGCTTAGAGCTATTGAAAAATAGTAGTTCTTATTCATTTTGCATTTTAGGTTGTCATGGGTTTCACTCGTTTGCCACCTTCTCCGTCGTGCAGAAACATACCATGTCGGAAGCCGAGGGGCCTATCGGATCTGGGTCACCGAAGGAAAACCTTCCCTTGGAAAGGAAGGAGATCTTCGGTTCAGGCTACCGCCTGATACCAAGCCGGCGTGCTCAATCCGCGTGGCCAAAATGCAGGCACAATGAGGACGCGGTCGTGCAGGTCTTGGACTGTCCATTCAATGGCAGGCGATGTTTCTTTCGATGCCCACACTCCGAGGTACAAATTGGTAATAGTATATTTTTCATTACTGCTTATGGAGCCTCCATGTTAACCGTCCTTTCCCGCAGATGGCGAAATGTGACTTCTCCCGCTGGATCGACCCTTCTCATCAACTGTATATTGTCAAGTACGTGGGTACATTATGGGATCGAATATTTGAGTTGGAGGAGCGAATCGAGACTCTCAACGAGGAGAACAACGACCTCTGCCAACAGATGCAACACGAGAGGGGCAACAAGGAGGTCATGAACATAAGAAACTCGTATGATCTGGTATGTTGCTGGCGAACCCTAGCTGCATATGTGTGTGCCACTACAACGACGGCCAGCCACATCCGAGGCGTCCCCCTCAGCAATACTCCATGTGGGTGCCACAAGGCTCGTTTGGCATATAGGCAACAAGGTGTATGGTTGTACCTTGTACTAGTAGGCCACACTGTCATGTGTTCGTTGTTGTATTCATGGTGTGGTGCTGGCACTATTTTCGTTTGCAACCTCACGTTTCAGTTGAAATACAACGCAACAGTACTTGTGTGTGTATGTGTGAATGTATGTGTATGTGCATGTGTTTTGTACATGCAGAAAAGACAGCACTTAGCTGTTTTTTGTGCATAATCAGGTAGCACGGTGCCAAAAGACCCTGGTCAACACGTGTCAAATAATATGACATAAAACGACAATGGCGAGTTCGAACGGAAATATGTCGTCGTATGTGATGTTATTGAGGTTTTCAGCTATTTCGTATGTGTATATGTGAATATATGTGTATGTGCATGTGTTTCAAAAAAGGCAGCACTTAGCTGTTTTTTGCAGGGTCAGGCAGCACGGCGTCAAAGGCCCTGGCGCCGTAGATACATAATACGGCGCGAAAGCCTCTAGCGTCGTATACGTATAACACGGCGCCAAAGGTCCTGGCGCCATACTATGTATATCCGGCGCCAGAGCCTTTGGCGCCATCCTGCCTGAGCCTGCAAAAAACAGCTAACTGCTGTCTTCTCCAAAACACATGCACATACACATTTATTCACATATACACATACAAAACAGCTGAATACCTCAATAACAACATCACGTAAGTCTCAATAACGTAAAACAACATCACATAACTCTCAATAAGACTCAATAACGTAGAACATCACATGCCCTGTCGCACTAGGTTGGCGACAGTGTGCAGGCCAGCACGGCGAAGCAGTGGGGTGTAGCGGTCATCGTAGACCATCACGTCCCTTGCATCATGGGTTCGAGGACGAAGTATGGGAAGCTCCTGAAAAATGCTTTAAAAGTTATACGCGTGATGAAAACATATGTAGCACGAGAAAAATTCATTTTGATACCACAGGTACTTGACCGTCCTTCGTGAGCCTCCCGCGGTGCTCCTTCTCGTAGAACTCATCCAGCAGCAGGTACGTCGTCATCCTTTGCATTCAACAATACGTTACTGATAAGAATAACAAATTAAGTTAATGATAAGAAAAACAAAATATATTAATGACAAGAATAACAAAATACGTTAATGACTGGAACAAAATATCATCTAGACGTAACGCCGCTAACCTGACTGGAACAGCGTTGATACGTCCGTGAATTGTGACCCATTAGACTACAAGTACTGCAGTGTTCTCCTATGGGTCCTCAACGAAGGGATTTGCCCTACCCCTCCTGGTGCGACCAGGTATCCGATCCATGTCCATCTTGTACCTTGACCGCTTCCTGCTGCTCCTCTTGTGCCAACGTAACCCCTCGTCCGCTATGTATCTAGGACCCGTGTAAACTGGCCACTCGCTTTCATCACGATATGGCTCGAACCGTGGGGCCCAGGCACTCACCAAAGCATGCACGCTGAACACCGTCGGGGAAGCCATGAGGACGAGGTACGTGCATGTGCCCTCAACATGTCCGAGGCTTTTCGGTGCCGATTAACAAACCATGCAACACACTTGTAGAAAGTGAAGGCGACAATTGCGGTGACTGCAATCCACGTGATCTCTTAAGCAGCCCGTTGAAGCATTCTACCATGTTGCTAGTCATGAACCCGTACCTCCTGTAACATCCTATTTTTCTACAATTTTGAAAGCCTAGAATTGAAAAATAAATTTTATAGAATTTTCTGTAATTAATTCAAGCTGCAAATAAATTTTTAGAATTTTAAATAATTTAATATGATTAAAATAAACATTAACACAAGTCAAAAATATTTTATTTAGATTCTTCAGATCTCAAGGAATTTTCTGGTATTTTTGGTGAATTTTTGGGATTTATTTGCTATTTTCTAGAGCTTTTAGAAGTTTATTTGAATTTTTGAAATAAAAAGAAAAGGGGGAAATCTTCTTAGCCGTCCGATCCCTCCGCCTGCCACGCGTCGGCCATCCGGCCCGTGTCCCCGCCGCCACCGTACCCTCTTTCCCGCACGCCGCCGCCGCACCCTCTTTCCCGCCCGCCGCCTCGGCCGCCCGATCCGCCCCGCGCCACGCGTCGCGCATCCGTCGCTTCACGCCCGCGCCCGCGCCCGCAAACCCTAACCCTAATCACCGCCGCCCACGTGCCGCCCCGCGCCGTTGGATATGCCACGCGGCAGCACCACCAAAGCCCCGCCCTCGCCCGTTCGATGCCGTTGGATCGCGCCCACGTGGTCGCATCCGCGCCGTTCAAACCGTGCCCGCGTCGCGTCCGCGTCGTAACCAATCGGGAGTCTCGGTTCGCGTGTTTTTAACCGCGTTCGCGTGCCGACACCCGAACCCTCGCGCCGCTGCTCCTCGCCCATCCTCGCGCCCACGCCGCCGTCCGTGCCGTGCCTCCGCCGTCCGCGACGTCGTCGGAGCTGTCCCCGTTGCCGGAGCCCGTTCCCGCCGCCGTCGCCGACGCCGAACCCGCCAGTGAGCCCCCGCCTTCCGCGTCGCCTCCCCCGTCGCCGTTGCTCCTGTGTCGGACGCACCCACGCGTGTGCCTCGATCCCCGCGCCCGAACCCACGCACCCCCACACGCCCGAACCCACGCCTCCTGGCCGCGCGATCCCCACCGTCGCCTCAGATCTGGATCAACGATCCAAATTGCGCCGCGTGTCCCTTCCTCCACCGTCGGATCCCGCCGCCGCCGCCGCGCCCGAGCCCAGCCACGTCAGCCCTAGCTGACGCGGCAGGCACGTCAGCGCTAGCCACGTGTCCTGCCACGTGGCATGCCACATCAGCGCCATGTCAGCAAAACCCGAGCCCCCGGTGTCACGTCAGCATGCCACGTCAGCTGACACGTGGCAACACCAGCGCATGCCACGTCAGCCACGCCCGCGTGCTCGGCGCGGCACTGTTCGATGCGCCGCGTCCACTGTGGACCTGGTTCGCTGTGCGCCCGGTCCACAGCACAGTAACCTTTTTCAATTTTTTTGATTTTCTTTAGATTAAATTTTTCGAGAGCCCGTTCTCCTCCGTCCTAGCTCCGATTGACCCCGTTCTTTTTTCTAAATTCATCTAAAACCGAGCTCTAGCTTTTGGTTCTAGTTTCATGATTTTTTTAATTCATTTGCTTATTATTTTATGTGTTTTTCTTGTTTCGATCGTTTTCTCTCTCATTAGATTCGGATTCCGGGGGAGAAGGATCTACGCCCGAAGATCAGGAGTACCTCGCTGAGCATAACCAAGCCAAGTCGTGTCCTTTGATCATATTGAACCCAATTACATTGCATCGCTACTTTTATTCGAACTCTTGTTTTGGCAGTTATCGTCCCAATTGAATCTCTCCCTCCTTGATAATTTGGATTGTCATGATACCATTGTCACCTTAGGTTGTTAAACATACTAGTGATGCTAGATTATTTGTCACATGGGTTATACGATTAGAATGCTTAGCCTTGCTTATTTTTACGAATGGTTTCATCATCGCATGTGATTTAATAATTTGACTTAATGATATATAAAATTGTGGTTGGTGCCACATTTATTAAAATTTGTGCCATAGCATTGGTGTGTCATTGGCTTGGTTATACAAATTGGTTTTGCACTCGGGAGAGTGATCGTGCAGTAAAAGGGGAAGTGCAGGTTCACTTCAGGGGATGTGGTAGCCTCGCCTGGGTAATGTTAAGGACTTAACTTTGTGCGTCATTGATCTGAGCTTAATCGTGCAAACCACATGTCTAGTATGGGATAGACCTGGCTGATTAGTTTGTAATATTTCAATTTCAGTTCTGCCATTGTGATGAACATGGCTGCTGATTTTCATGTGGCGCAAGGGGGGTGTGATGCGAAACCCGATCCCCGCACCCGAACCCGCGCACCCCCACGCGCCCGCGCGACGCTTCGTGCGGCGCGTCGGCCACGTGTCAGCCATCACCGCGCTCCTGCCCGTGCCCGCGCGACGCTTCGCGCGACGCGCCACGCCACGCGTCGGCGATCGGCTGCTGCCCCGCCTCCCGGCCGTGCGATCCCCGCCGTCGCCTCAAATTTGGATCAACGATCCAGATCGCGCCGCGCGTCCCTTCCTCCGCCGTCGGATCTCGCCGCCGCCGCGCCCGAGCCCAGCCACGTCAGCCCTAGCTGACGCGACAGCCACGTCAGCCCTAGCCCATGTGGCACGCCACGCCAAGAAACCCGAGCCCCGGTGCCACGCCGAGCCACGCCAAGATGCCACGCCGCGCGCCGCGCGCTTGGCAACACTGCTGCGCGCCGCATCCACCGTGGACCTGGTTCGCCGTGCGCCCGGTCCACAGCACAGTAACCTTTTTTAATTTTCCTGATTTTCTTAAATTAAATTTTTCGAGAGCCCGTTCTCCTCCTTCCTAGCTCCGATTGACCCCTTTTTTTTCTAAATTCATCTAAAATCGAACTCTAGCTTTTGGTTATAGTTTCATAATTTTTGGAGTTCATTTGCTTATCATTTTATATGTTTTTCTTGTTTCGATCATTTTCTCTCTCGTTAGATTCGGATTCCGGAAGAGCAGGATCTACGCCCGAAGATCAGGAGTACCTCACTGAGCATAACCAAGGCAAGTCGTGTCCTTTGATCATGTTGAACCCAGTTTGCAATCTATTATTTATTTATTTTGTTTTAAATTACATTGCATCGCTATTTTTATTCAAACCCTTGTATTGGCAGTTATCGTCCCAATTGAATCTCTCCCTCCTTGATAATTTGGATTGTCATGATATCATTGTCACCTTAGGTTGGAAAACATACTAGTGATGTTGGATTATTTATCACATGGGTTATACGATTAGAATGCTTAGCCTTGCTTATTTTTACAAAGGGTTTCATCATCGCATGTGATTTAATAATTTGACTTAATGATATATGGAACTGTGGTTGGTGCCACATTTATTAAAATTTATGCTATGGCATTGGTGTGTCATTGGCTTGGTTATACAAATTAGTTTTGCACTTGGGCGAGTGATCGTACAGTAAAGGGGGAAGTGCAGGTTCACTTCAGGGGATGTGGTAGCCTCGCCCGAGTAATGTTAAGGACTTAACTTTGTGCGTCATTGATCTGAGCTTAATCGTGCAAACCACATGTCTAGTATGAGATAGACTTAGCTGATTAATTTGTAATAATTCAATTTCAATTCTGCCATTGTGATGAACATGGTTGCTGATTTCCATCTAGCGCAAGGGGGGTGTGATGCGAAACCCTAGCGGGCAGGATTGGGTTGAGGTAGAGCATTGTAAAGGCCTTTGTTGTGATTTCCTGAGATCGAGGCTAATCACATCGTGTGGGTACAGTTGTGCAACCCCTGCAGAGTGTAAAACTATTCGAATAGCCGCGTCCTCGGTCATAGACAATGCTCGGTGATTTCACACGAGAGTTAGTGTTATCTTTTGAACTTGGTGGTTTATGTTGGAGGTGGACAGGTAGTTCACTGTTGGATTAGCTTGTGAATAGGTGTTCACAAGTGGTTTATGTTTATTCCTTTGATTATTTATTAATATCGTTTTCATTTAAATTTCGCTTTCAATCTATTATTCATATTTACTGTGAAATGTCTTTTATGCAAATTAACCTTTCAGCCATCTATTGGTAAGCCTTGCATACTATATTGCATTCATTTGTTACAAACGACTTGCTGAGTACCAATGTACTCACGGCTTTACGCCTATGTTGCTCAGTTGAGGGCGAGGAGTATTATCAGCAGAGGTTCCAGAAGGAGAGTACTACGACGACTTCACGGATTAGGCTTCGTTCTCCACTCGATAGCCTGTGGGCTTGTCGATTGACCGCTGCGCTTTATTTTGGATTTCCGCTGCTATTTTGTTAAGCCCTTCTGGCTAGAGATATTGTAAGCTTGACCATAAGGTCGTACCTTTGATTTTTATCGAGATTTGAGTATTTCCTTTATTATATCGTGTGTATGGTTGTGATTACATCTATGTTTGACTGTGTGCACTAGCGTGATCCTGGACTAGTGCAGTTTACATAGAAAGTCTGAATTTGCATATTCGGGTCTCGACACCTCCTCCCCCCTTATTCATGAGCCCTAGACCATTTGTGCACATCTCTCATTAAATCCCTTATCCAATCACGACCCTCGGCATTAGTTTTTGTTTTCAACTCCTCCAACTTCTTCTCGAACAGCTTTACCTCCCTCTGGCGACATACCTTCACGAAAAGTGCAAAGTTGTTCTTCACCCCATCTTTTTTGAACAAGTTCTCTGCAAGATGCATTATGCACCAACGATGATGCATAGGAAAATGCCCTGGTATCACTTCCTTAACAGCGCTCAAGATCCTAGCATGCCTGTCAAACAACACACATACCTCCCTCCTCGGACCAACCACATGGATCTGTACAAGCCGTAGAAATCAAGCCCAGCTGGATCTGTCCTCCTTTTCCACCAAAGCAAAAGCCAACGACACAAGCGAGTTGTCCACATCACAGCCAATAGAAATCAACAACGTCCCCTCATACTTGCCCAGCAGAAACGTCACATCAATTGACAGAACATGCCTACAATGTTTGAAAGCCTCCACACACTAACCAAAGCACCAGAATGCTCGAAAGAAAATCTACCTCCCGTTGACCCATACATCGGGCTTAGGCACGTACTCATACTGCATTCCTGCATTCATCGCTTTCATTGCGTTCAACATGGCCGGCAAACGCTCATACGCCTTCTCCCAATCACCATAAATCAACTTCAACGCACGTTGTTGCGCCCTCCATGCTTTCCCATACTTGATTGTGTAGTGCCACTTTAACTTAACGACCTCTATCACTGCTGCCACGTGCATCGTCGGCATGTGCTATTTTTATTTTTTTTTTCAGCAAGGTGACATGCCTTTTTCTTAATTTCTTCCTTCGTTTTTAAATGTATATGCTTTACAAAATCAACACATTTAGAAGTATCAATATTAACTCTTTCAATGAAAGACAATGGCAATAAATTCAATGGTGTATGTAGCTGAAAACCATAAATAATTTCAAATAGAGATAGTTGAGTTGCAGAATGTACCGCCCTGTTGTATGAAAACTCAATATGTGGTAAACAATCTTCCCACTCTTTCAAATTCTTCTTTATCATGGTTCATAGCATTGTCCCAGGAGTACGATTCACTACTTCAGTTGCCTATCAATTTATGGATGACAAGTTGTGGAGAACAACAACTTCTTGCTAAACTTAGCCCACAATGTCTTCCAAAAGTAGCTCAAGAACTTGACGTCATCAGAAACAATAGTCTTCGGTATACCATGCAAACGCACCATCTCCCTTAAAAATAAGTTAACTACATGCGACACATCATCACTCTTATGACAGGGAATAAAATACGCTATTTTTGAGAATCTATCCACAACAGTAAATATTGAATCCCTCCCCTCGCTTAGTTCAAGGTAATCCAGGAAAAAATCTATACTATTGTATTTCTAAGAAATTATAGGAATCAGGAGAGCAATATACAAATCATGTGGATTTAGTTTCGGTTTATCCTTGCGACACATCATACACCGATGTACATACTGTTTAATGTCACATCTCTTCTTTGGCTAATAGAAGTGATCGGTCAGCATGGTAACATCTTCTTGCGCCCGAAATGTCCCATCAATCTCCCACAATACGATTCCTTCACAAGAAACAAATGAATAGACGAATCTAGAGCGCAAAGTTTGTTAGCATGAAATAAAAACCCATCATGAACATGAAATTTATCCCATCCTTTACCATGTGAACAACGAGCAAAGAGTTCCACAAAATCATAATTAGCAGCATATAACTTTTTCAAACTCTCTAAACCAAGCACATTTACTATCCGATTGAGTTAAAAGAATACTCCTTCGAGACAAAGCACCAGCAACAACATTATCTTTGTGCAACATCATAATTTTCAAAGCCTTTTTAAAGTTTTTAAAACAAAAATAACCATTTGGATTTTTCACGAATTAATTAAAACTTAACCAGAATTTTTAGAAATTAAAAATATTTAATATGAATAAAATAAACTTCAATTAATTAAAAGCCTATTTTATTTAGATTCCTTGTGTCATAAGGAATTTTTTTGTATTTTTTTTTCAAAGTTTATTTGAGCTCAATTCAATTTTTTTACAAAAAAGAAAAAAATTTCTTGTTGGGTCTCCCATCGCCCTAGGGGCACTCGATTAACCTCCAGGTTTCCACCGATGCAACCACCACATCTGCTTCTTTCTTTCGTGGCTTGTCTTTTGACTTCCATCCCTTTATCCCATATGACCTGGTACTATTCATCATCTTCAAAAACCATCTATCAATAGACCATGAGCAGCACAACTTCTTTCTCTCTCCTCTTCCATGGTAACTTCCAATTCAAACTTTATCTTCCAAGGAATCCATTCCATCTGGCCTTTTTGCATTTTGTTCATTTGTTTGCCTTTTATCACCTTGATGCGGATATAATAATCCTCTTATTTATTACATTATCACATTCTTCGACTATACCCCCTAATAATAAGGGAGAAATTTCATAGAGTAGTCATAAGTCTCATTGCGACTACTCTGTAAGCTCTTCTACGATTACCTAGTCATAAATTCTGCTACAACTATCTACTTGTAATTTTTGCTATGACCTCCTAGTCGTAAGTTCTGCTACGAACACCAAGTCGTAAGTTCTGCTACGACTACCTACTCGTAACATTTGCTATGACCTTCTAGTCGTAAGGTTTGCTACGACTACCTAGTCGTAAGTTCTGCTACGACCACCTACTCGTAGCTTTTGCTACGACTACTTAGTCGTAAGACTTACTGCGCCTACTTGACATTGAGTCCTATTGTGAGGGTTTGATTATTCTTCAATTAACGATTAACCTACTCCTGTAGTGGGGTAGTCTGACAAGACAGTTAAAGCGTGCGTTTATACTCTATAACTGCAAACGATCTTACCCACGTTTCTCTGACAACAACCGTCCTATGATAAACTGCTACCCCTATCTCTCTGATAATAACCATCATCTAGCGGTTAACTCCTGAAGTGTCAAGACACCTCTTGGTAAGAAGCAATCGCCACCGATTCGCCGGCAATATAAGGGACCGATTTTGAGAAGAGAAAGGAGGTTGGAGCGAGGGATAGGTCTCGGTAGGGAGTAATCAATTATGTAAATAGTGTAATTCCTTGCACTATCCACACTTGTAAACCTTTCCACAGCAACAATAGCACAGGACATTGCAACAGAGGGGGGGTGAATGGTGCCTTAAAAGTTCACCCCAAGTATCCGCTACTTTTTCTTCTCCGATAGTTATAGAAACTATGAAGCAAGAAAATAAGAGTTCACCCAAACCCCAAAAAATCGATCAAAAGATCAAACGCTAGACTGACAACAGACCACAAGACATAGAGAGAAACAATCTCAGCTAAAAGGAACTTAACATGCTTTGCTGAAGACTAGATGCTTTGCCAAGAACAACCTAAAAAGACCACTCATACCTTGCTGTCCTAAAACTGAAATTCTGCATCAAGAACATACCAAAACCAGATCAAAACTGCAATTAATTATGTTTCATAAAGCTGAACAATCAGAGCTATGAACAAGCTGAAAATCGCTGCTCTACTCAAGACAAAAAAATTCAAGACTCAAATCAACAAAGACGCAGTATTTTTCTCATGGCCGAAAGTGTTAGGAGAGGGTCAAAACGCAAATCGAAGATCACCCCATTTTCGCTCAATCGCTAGCAATAAATCAAAGTTAAAGCTGCAGCCACCAATGCAGTAAAATGAAGAAATAGTAAAGCATCGCATACCAAATCGAACCTTGAGCCGCAAATAAAACCAATTCAAAATCGCAGCAGGATTTTGTCTGCACAACCTGAAAATCAACCTACACGAAAACTGATTTGGCCGAAAGCAACAAGCTCAAAGGTCGAGCTGCAGCTCATCGCATAGAAGATTTACAATTAATTGCTGTTCTTATCATTTCCAAAGCCCAAGACTTCAAACACATTTGTCGCGCATAAATCAAACCTAAAGCTACGAAAAACAGAGTGCGATCATGAAAAGGCAAACTGAAACAAAGTTATTCAGAGAGTCGCTGACAAGAAGACAAATTTGAGGCACAGCCGACACCACCCTAGCCGAAGCTCACAAAGAAGAAGAATAACTACCCGCAACTGAAGCTGTTTTTAGCTACCAACAGAAATATAGTTAATCGAGGAACCGAATCGATCGCACTCAAGAGAAATCCAGGCAATCTACCAAACAGGAGATGAAACAAGGCTTTGAGCACTCGGTCTAACAGCAAGCAACAACCAGTCTGACCGAAAACAAAGACATTCAGGGGGATAGACCCAAGCGTAAAACAACAACTCGACAATACAGTAATGTGAATTATTTCAACCACCCGAACACTGAAAAATCCATGAGAAAGTTCTTCCCTCCTCAGGCCAAGAGAGTAAGAATTTCAACTAACTAACATAGAGACCTCTGGGAGAAGAGAATTTGCTTTCTCACATCTTTTGGTTGGCACAATCAAGAAAAGCACACTTCCTCTGCTCATATAAAACAAACCCTAGAAATACCAAAACAGAGAAAATGTTTCACCTCAAATCTTTGGAAAAATCAGCTTCTTGAAATCATTGCTCTTGGGAGTGGTTAGCCAAAAAGCTTTGAGGATTCTCCCCTCATAGAGCAGTCCATTTTGCATTTAACCCATCAAGAACTCATCTCTAAACCATAAGAACAGAGAACCCAGCTAAAGCTTAAAAGGAAGCACAAGAAAGAGGATAGATCAACTCAATCCATCTCAAATTGATTCATAACTTTGAAGGCTTACAGAGGAATGATTACAGAGGAGTCCCGATACGCATGGACATTAAAACAAGAGAAAAGATTACATGTATTCTCAATTCATTCTCTCCCTCTCCCAAACACAAGCACACATGCAGGGGACACGCTCCCCTTGAGCTTAGAGCACATGCTCACAGAAGCCAAGAAGGAAGAACACACGCACTGGAGTACTAGCTCAAGCACACTACACCCAGACCACTGGAGCTGCTTCACCCTTTGCTGGACGCCCAGGCACAAAAGAAAATGAGCAGCTCCAACTTTCTCCAACCAGCAAATCAAGAAGTGGCATCCTGATTCCACTCCCTCTCCTCACACCCATATGAGGCAAAGGTCAACACTCAGGACAAAAATGGAGGGAAACCTCAATTCCACTCCTCTCATTTGCTTGAGCCAAATTACCAAAATGCCCTCAAGCATTTTTCCGGAAGCTTCCGCATCCGGTACCTTGACCGTCTGGACCTCCGGCTCCTCCCTGAGCCTAGTCCTGATCCGCTTGTCATCGCCCGTCGTGTTCGTCACGGGTAGCTCCGGTTCCTCGTCTCCCGGCTTACAACCACTTCAGTAGCCTCGATCATCTTCGGCATCTTTTACCATCTAGACCTTGACACCTCCTGTGCCTAGTCCCGGTCCTCCACGCCTCACCATGACCTAGCTCCGAAGTCCTGCAGTCACACAGACAAGCAACCCATCACATAGCACCGCACAAAACAGCATAATCAATATTAGCACAAGTAAAGGTACTCAACCTTGCAATACCCAAAACAAACTCAGACTCACTAAACTAACCATCAATTACTCATCACAAACATGGGGACACCTCCACATGGTCTCTGAGTGAGACTGTTCCTGGAGGTCCATTGGAGGATTCCAGATATCCTACCACATGAAAGGCTGTGGAGAGATCAGAATCCTCTGCAGCAGTACGCCTACGGGAGAGCTCACTTTCCCCAAGTGACATGAGTTGATCTGACGGCGAGTAGGGCTCGCAACGCGACCATGACTCCACCTTGAGGAGTCCAAGTGTACCAACGGTGATGCCCTACCCAGTTTTAGCCGATCCTGGAAAACCAGAGTCAGGGGCACTAGCATTACTTGCTGATGGCAACACTCCGCTGGAGTCATTAGGGGATTTGCACCTTGAGGGTTCGTCCATCCGGTCGCAAAGTGCTCCTCCTGTCGGAGATGGTTATAACCCAGAGTTCCCCTATATGACGGGGATTACTCCTGGTCGCGATGTGCTGTCACTGGAGGTTTCCTCAGACGAGTCGATCTCCATTGGAAGTCAAAGTTCTAGACAGAAAGTCATGGCCCTTCCTTCATATCATCATCACATTCCTGATGGAGGCCTTCACGAGACATCCCCTCAAGCACTCTCCCTCCTCTTTTGAGGATGGCGTGGAGACCTCCGACGATGAATAGGATCAATTATCTAATGAGCATGGGAGAAATCCTAAAAATAATTGCTCTCCTTTGATATGGATGCAACCTACCTCAAAAATTGAAGATCCTAACAACGCTCGGAGGAGACGGCTAGCTGCTCAGAAGACTTTGCCTAGGCACATCCAGTATCAGTCTGAAGAGGCACGAGAGCTTCAACACATCAATGATCTTCTCGAAAATCTGACCCCAAAACTTGCTCGGGTGCCCAGTTATGACCACTTTGCCGAAGGGATTGCGCGAAGACTACGCAAAGATGATGGATAGGTTAGAGCAGCCTCGGCGGCACAATTCCTGGAGTCAGACAAACATGACCACTTCGAGTCGTTCACAGAACTTTCCACACAGGGTTCGATATGATGACGATCTATTATGGTTGTCTAGACATAAATCCAGCTGAAGAAGGTTTTCTCGAGCGACTTCGGATCGACGGACCGACCAAATAGGTGATCGGTCATCTCTTTAGCCAAGAAATCTGCAGTAGCAGATGGAATACATGAAGTATTATCCTCGTATGGATCAGGCCTACTATCAGTCAGGCCAATCTACGATCGGGCATCGTCGACTACGGTCCCCTGATGACCCGAATTACCCTTTCCCGCAAAGGAGATGTCAAGAAGTGGTTATCAGATGGCAGGCATTTATACCTGAACTCCAAGCAGTACACTAGCCGACACGTTTCCGTCCAGTGAATATGGAGAGGTTCAATGGGACTCTGAATCCCATCGAGTTCCTTCAGATTTATACGACTGTGATACGGGCAGCAGGAAGTGATGAGCACGTTATGAGTCCGCTTGGTCTTAGTTACTTAACCAATCATTCGAGTTGATCTATTCCTAGTGGCATCTCTGCAACTTGCTACTATGCAAAGTAATTTTTACTTTTTACTTATGAATCATGGTTCATTAGAAAATTGCTTTCTACAATCATCTTTAGGGAGGTCGCTAGGGATAGAAGCAGACCGAATATAAATAGAATAGTTTCAAATACGAATACAAACATGAACATTCTCAAACACAGATACAAATATTCTCGAATACGGATATGAACATTCTTGAATACAGATTTTGCTTACCTCATTCGTGTTTTGTCGGATATGAATATTTAATAAATCAGATTATCTTTTACTATTTTCCATCCCTAAAGGCAACCTAGTTTTGCACGCATGCGGAGAAGATGACCCAAACCAATTGGGATGGGTACTTTGGGTCGATTTTTGTTTCAGCCCGACCATTTCACAAGGGTAAAATTGGTTAAGTATGTATTTGTATTTACTATTATTGATAACTTTAGACTATGTTTTTGATTAAAAATAAATAGTATTAAATGAAAAAAGTAACTTTTAGAAGTAGATAAGAGGTGCTAAAAATAAAGAATAGATGCATACACATGATAGAAGCCAAGGAGTGGGATGGATGATACATCCGTACTCCCTGCTTTATCCCTAAAACAAAACAACAATAAAAGAAGTGAAATAGTCACTTTAAAAAGCCAAATATTTATATTAACTTTTCTAAACAAAAACTAATATAAACAAGACCTAAAATAAATGCAGTTGCAAGAAATTGATAGTTGCATTTTGACGTAGTTTCAACGTTTCGAGTGGCATTTTACAAATTTACAAACATAACTCCTTTAGAGTGGCAGGCTACTTGCTACTTTGAAGTGGCCTGAGCTTATGTCCTTTGCCTGCGGCTTATGATTTTTAAATTATTTACAAAATATATATATAAAATAATAAAAATTCACATATAATATATGATTTTAGTTAATATAAATAGTACCACACCTTAAAAAAACACTTCGTTTAAAAAACAGTTACTATAGGAATACCAAAAACAGCTTTTAAAAGCTAAAAAAAAGACCAACATGTAAAGCCAATTAGCAGCGGAGGACAAAACAGCGTCAGTTATGACACGATCGATTTGTACCAAAGCCACCGCGAACGGAACAAGTCGGCGATGCATCAGGCAGTCGAAGAAGTTGTTCTGAAGCAAAATAAAATAAAAATAAAATAAAATCGAAAAGGTTCTCAGCATTTGTTATACAGAACAAAAACAGGGGAGTACAGGGCGAGAGCAACCACATTGCAGATCCGACAAAAAAAAAATTAATCCCAGACAAAAAAACAGACAGCCATAGGCATTACAGATCCAGCTTACAGAAAGACACAGCTGAAGCACAGGCCAAACGAGTAGCCATGCTTTCTGCCTCATTTGGCCAACATTGCAGAGCGTCCCCCAAGACCTACTAAGCAGCTGAAATGATGTGAAGATTTAACATAGGAATCATCGTTAACATTAGGAAAAAAAAGCAGTATACAATACAAAAAAAGTGTTTGGGTTTACAAAACTTACTGCAGTGATGGAGTTTCAGGTGTTGTGCCCACCTACTTGCTGCTACTGGTAGTCACCTTCCTCGTATGCCTCACCTTCCTCAGGGCCTTCAGGTTCTGTATTATTAGGTTCCGCCTGATAGTACTCTTGCTCATGTCGCTTTGAGCGCTCAGTTTCATGCCCACGTACATCTCGACCATAACCATACACCTCATGACTTTGCTCATACTTGTCATAGACATAATCCTGCCCATAATCAGCCAAATTTCTGTCATGTTTTGCCTCACCATTGGCATAATCAGCATCCCTCTCATGCAAGTGACCGTGGTCCCATTCGTGACTTGCACGCTCGTAATCCCTCTCACGGTCCCTGCCTCTCTCACGGTGGCCATCACGGTCCCTCCCTCTATCATAATCCCGACCACGATCCCTGTCCCTATCTCTATCACGACGATCACGCCCATGGTCTCTTTCCTTGTCCCTTGCTCGGTCCCTGTCCCGAGTCCTGTCCCGATCTCTATGGTGGTGCTTCTCTTCTCTTGAATCACGATCACGAGTCCGGTCATGGGAGCGTTCACGGATTCTCTCATCACGATCTCTTTCCCGTACCCTTTCACGAGACTTCTCCCGATCCCTGCACCAAAAGTTAAGTGAGAAATAATAATAATATAAGCACCAAGGTAAGATGTTAATGCAAGAATCCCATTTATTTGATAAGGTCTACCAATCTGCACGATGATCATCCCTCCTAGGTTCCTCTGATCTGGGGCGTCCAGCATGCTGTTGCTCCCTGATAATCAGAAACATGTCAGACAACAACTAGATGACTTATGAGGAACAATAATAATACTCCCAAAGTCCCCACAACTACAATGCACTAATGGAACATGTGCCTACCAAAGTTAATATCCATAGCAATATCAAACTTCAATGTACCAAATGATATGAAATTCCCTTTTGATCAATACTACAGAATGCACAACAGTCACCCAAGGACAAAAAAGAAAGTAACAAAACAAACATATTCAAGAATACATAAAGCATTTGTAACCAATTAACTCTAGTGCCCATATTACCTGTTACCTTATTATAAGATCAAATAAAAGCAATAAATTTCTTCAAGCCGTCAAAATGAAAAAATAAATAAATATACCTAGTTGAGATCTTCTGGTCAGCATGTTCACCACCAATTCTGCTTGATCCAAGTCCACCACCCAATCTCCTGGGGCGCCAATTTGGAACAGTTCTACCACGTTCCACATCAACTAGTACCCTCTTATTGTCCACTTTTCTCCCATCTGCTTGCTTGTAAGCATCTGGTGACAACCCAAATTAGCAGACAATGTAAGACATGCAGCAGGAGTGTCAAACTAGCCTACATGTGACATTTGCTACCCAGAAACTTACTTTTCATGTCCCGAGTGTGCATATACTCTATGAATGCATATCCTCTAGGTTTATTTGTTACCTTGTCAGTTACGAGCCGTACCTGCAACGCTCAAATAGTAATTAAGGGCTTTTCAAAAAGAAAGCTGCACTGAACTTAAGATGATAAAAATATACTACTAGTTTTCATCACAATTTTTTGTTTGTTTTAGTATATTCTATGTTGCACGACAGACAGGCATAAGCCTAAAACAGCCGTGCTAACCTTGCATATGTAGAGCTTCCATTATGAGGAGTGAAATCCAGCACAGATCAACACAGCTGGACGAAAAGCAGTCTGGCTGATTGGCGTATGTTGGAATATACAATGAAATCCCCTTACCAGGGAATTAACTAGATGAAAAAGTATACGATTGTAGACTATATACTATACCAAGTTGCCCTCTCCAATGTGTATAATTTGTTCAACCTTCGTGACCAAGACAAGCAAAATAGCAACAGTTACAGACATTAAGGTGATAAATAGCGAGTGATGCCTATTTCTTACGCACAGGAAAATTGAACAATCCTCAACTCTAGGTTGAGAGAACTAGCTTGAACAGCTCATGGAAAGTAGCCATAAACACTATACTCACCAGCAGACCTACCCAGTTAAGCCTAGAGTGTAGAAACCCCATGCATGCAGATAAGCTGCTTTTTAAAACAATAAGTGTTCTATGCTTACTTGTGTCATTGTCAGCACTCTTCACGCTTGTTTGCTCCAGTTAATCAATACAGGAGAATGGAGATGAAAGTTTGTGGAATGGGAAAAGAAATCATGAAAAACAACACAACATTGTGCTGCCTTTGGAAGAAGCATATGGTTTGCTCTGTTCCTCAAGACATTTCTCAACAAGAGAAAGATTGATACTGAGAGAACATCAGGGCTACACACAAGTGCAGAAAAAATTACCTGCTAGTGCATACTAGTTTTCCCAGAACTTCTAGTCTTCAAATGGTTGTACCAACCACTCACAGATTAAACTGGCTTACCAAAGATTCAGTGCAAATAACTAATTAAACTACCAGGAGACAAAAAATTCTTCCTGAATGCTATATGCCTATATTACTTATCCATTAAGGTATTAAGTGTGTGCCTAATCCTCACATGTTTAATGATGGCTAACAAAGAAAGATTGTGTCAGGACCTCCCAAACAAAGGCATGCCTATACAAGTTAAATGGATGATTAAATATTTTGCAGAGATGATTTGATTGATAATTCCTTGGTTTAGTGCAATACAACTAACAACATATATCAAAGAGTACACAGCAAATGTATGCATCCACACATGAAACAGAGCAAATGTATTGTCAGCTAAAAAATTAGAGTTCTATAAGTACTATTTTTGCCCAAAAAAAGAAGAAAAGAAATAGAGAAAAACAGCTCTTCATTTTTCTTTGGGAAAAGAACACTTGCATTGAATTTTTCCAAGAATAACAAAGTTAGCAAACAATCAAAGCGCACATAGAATACCGTTGTTGTGGAAAGCTTTTAGTTCTGTGATGGGAGGAACATGATAAAAGATATAACCCCTTATGTCCAAAATAGCACCTTCTCAAAGAAACTCCAATGAAGTTATATATTATGGTATTGGTAGTGGAACAACTTTTTAAAAAAGGTTTACAATTTTCACCCGTGATGGTTTGCTCATCATAATAATTAAACACCTTACCAAAGAGGGACAACTTCACCTGCACTGGGATTTACCATGTGTACTTACCCTTTTAATAGGCCCATAAGCTTCAAACTCCCGCTTAACCCTATGCTCAGATGTCTCATAATTCTGCAAAAGTTGGTGGAGTCAATGAGCATTAAGTTAAAAGCAACCTATCAACTAAGTTGCTTTCAAAGGAACCAAGAACGCCAGAATGATGCAGCAAAAATACTTACAAGTCTTGCAACAAAGAGTGTTTTGTATGGATCTCCAGTGGCATTGGGATCATTTTGTGGGTCATCTACATAAAAAAATCAGAATAATGACGTTATAATATCTATCATCTGAAACAAGGGGCAACGTGGCTTAAGAAAGAACTTACACTTCTGAAGCTCTTCGGCTACCTTAGCTGCACCTTGCTCAAGCTTAATTTTCCGGATTCTATCCTTCTTTTCAGCCTGTATACAGACAATATAATACTCAAATTGGAGATGGAACGGCAAAACGACATGACAATAGGCACAAAAACACAGTAAAAATGATAATGACGCATCATTAATTAACAAGATTGACAATATAGTTGTTTGAAAGAAGTGCAGCAATGCCCTCTAAAAAGTGGATATAGTTGAATCTAACTCTTGCTTAGATGATAACATCTCTAGAGCAATGTCAGGCATAGTTATATCACCCAGAAACTACTTTTTTGTGTTATTCCATTTGAACATGCTCAAATTATGCAAGCTTTTCCAGCGGACACAGTTTATCAAAATCCACATATTAACATTAACAGTCTATCACCCCTAATTATTCAGTGCTCAGCAAGCATTGTGCCAGCCATACAAAAGTTTTTGAGCTATACTTTTTAACAGAACAATTTTGCACAGTTGGAGGAATGAATACGTATGCACTTTTAGCAACAATCTTGTTAGGTGTAGCTTTAATGCATAGGGGAAAACAAAATCTACACTCTTTCTCCTTTTGTCTTGCTGCACAATGTCAGCTGCAGTAAAACACCCCTCAAAAGCGTAATCACAGTGTCTGAATAAGCAAAAATCCTAATATTGACATAGACATATGATATATCATTAGAATCTATGCAACATGATTATGACAACACAGCATGGAATAAGGATACCACTGCAAAAATGCTGGCAAAACAAAAACTTGAAACAGATTGCAATAGCAATGACCAAAGAGCGTACCTTAGTCTCGCACGTGGGGACGGGCGGAGCGTACTCAGTGTCCCCAGGCTCCGCAAACTGCAACACCAACTGTGCCATACCTGCAAGCAATCAACAGCAACAATCCATGAGGACATCAACTCCCCTCCCATCAATCAATCACAAGCAAGTGAAATTCCTGGTTTCCTCAACAATTAAAACACAAGGCGAAGGTGGAAGGGAATAGTAGCCTTCGATTACCAGTGTAAGGCGGCAACTTGCGCTTCTCGAGGGGCGGCTTGTACTCGAGCGGCGGCCGCGGCTCGAACAGCTTGAGCAGGTTGGGCGTGAGCCCCGTCGCGTGGCCCTGACCCATCTGTTTCACCCCCACCCCGCAAACGCAAAACATTAGATCGAAACGAAACAAACGGGGAAGGAGAAAAAGCTAGGGTTAGGGTTTAGCGATTACGAGCTTGAGCTGCTGGACGTTCTGGCGGGCCTGCCCCTTGGGGCGGGACTGCACACCGCCGTCTGGGTTGCCCCGCATCATCGCGTTGCCGTAGTCGCCCATGGTGGCGGTGGCGGCGGCGGTGAGAGATTGGCGATTTCAAGTGAGGGGAGCAGAGAGAGCGCGCTCGGGTGGCGTCAAGTGAAGAGGACCCGAGACCAAGACCAAATAGGCCCACACGTCAGCACCTGATTCCTGTCCTCCACGGTAAAGATAACACGAACGTCACTGACCGGTGGGTCCCACAGAGTTCACCCCGGCTGCTGACCCCACCCGTCGGTGACTAGTGGCAAATCCCTCTCCGCGCTATGCACGCCACCTCCGTGTGCTCCGACCGTCGCCATGGGCCTGCTGGTGCCCTGCTCACCCAAGGAGAAGAGGATGCTTACATTACAGCCTCTTGCCATTGATTGATGGACCAAGCTGGCTGCTATTCTTTCCAATCCAGTGGCGGATCTAGAATCAAAATTTAGGAGCCTAACGTGACTTGCTCACTAGTTTGTCAAATACCGAGTTGTCGACATGTAGCAGCCTGCCGCACTACGAGGGCAGCGGCGCCCACTCCCTGGTGCAAGTGCAGGAGAAGACGGCAGCCATCTCACTGTCCTTTCATTTGGAGGAAACGGAATGAGAAGCCTGATGACAAAGGAAGCTATTGAGGAAGAGGCTGTGTTGTTGTGAGAATTTGTCAACTCCTCAAAGGCTCAAACAGCCCAAGACAAGTTTGCTTGTTGCATCTCTCCGTGGATAGACTACCTTCAGATTGTATATCACTGTCATTGGCTCCACTCCACAACAATAGGGTTTAATGAATGTTTCAAGACCTGAGAGGTAGTCAAATATACATGAAGGTAACCACAATATGACTGAAAACCTATGCAAATAGCTAAATCCATATAAGCAGAGGTATAAGCATTATTAGTTTATCGTCAATTGCACTGAAAAGAATGTAGAACCAAATCTAAATATATGAAATGTCTTTTGACATAGTAGAAATATTTTTTTAATAAAAATATTGTTAGAACCTCAGTTTTCTGCTAGTTGATTTCACTTAGACAACCAAAAATATTTCGATTGTATTGTAGCATCAACATTATCAACAAACATTCATGGCCAAAGAAGCTAGAAAATAGAAGTAGTAACTCATAGCAAGCGTTGAACTATTACCCGTACTGACAAATAAAAATATTGAATATCTCATCTATGAACCAATAGATAACATTTGTTTCAAGCACTGAAAGTAGCGCACTTATGAATTTCAGTAAACAACAAGAACAATGGACGTTAGTCAATCATGGTAATAGTAATCTTATGCAATTTCGAGCAATGGGTATAGGTAAAAGGAAGCAATAGTATTTCATATATCTTGTTTCTTGAATTATCTACAGGAAACTATGGCATACAAAGTAGATAATCATAGACATTATTGTGAGTTACATGAACTAAACGAAGACAATAAATTCTACACATATGAACATGAATCAGCCAATTCATCAAACACATGGCAAGCATAAAACCCGGCATGTAACAGAGGAGGCGTTAAGGTCGACACCGTCCCAATCAAGCTCTGCACCATCATCCTTTCCCTCGTGGTGCGAGCTGGCCTTTTGAGACAACTCATGCTCTCTTTTGATGCTTCTTGTTTGGTAAGCACTAGTGGCACGGTAGTTGAGGGGGTACCCATGGGCTGACTGGCGATAGGGGGCGCCAGCCCTGGCTGACCCCCCCCCCCCCCCCGTTGGGTCCGCCCTTGTCCCAGTCAACTATATGGCATGTACAATACTCATGAGTGACCATTCAATCTTCGGAGAGAGTAATCTTTTTCTTTTTCTAGTTGGAAGAATGCATGAAAGAATCTAGCACTGCCCTTTTTTGTGATAGTACGATGCCCGTGCATTGTGACGGGTCCTAAAATAGGGTGATACATATATAAGAAAACTTGATATAAAACCATACGATGCACATTTCCGCAATATATATCGCACGAAATATATAATTACATTAAAAATTTAGAAACTATATCTGATGTAATATAATCTGACTTAACTTTATAAATCTTATTAAGACAATTAAAATAGAAGTGCAAAGTAACCAACAATATTAATTACCCATGCTCTACAATAGGGTTCCAGAAGACATGGTTCACACTTGCAACTCATATAATTTTCACCATGGTTTGCACACTGGAGTACCCCAACTTGAAGATATCGAAAATGCCAAATAATAAGTACAAATCGATTCCATAGTAGCCATTATCCAAAGTATCAAATGACAAATATACATACTAGGTTTAGCTTTAGTAAGATTTCTAGATAAGAGGAAAAAGTTGCAGAAGACAATTTTCAAAAAAGAGAGACTTCAAATGCCTAACCTTGTTTAGCTCCGCTATAGTTTTGGAAGGAACCCCCGTAGCAAAACATCTCCAACCACTACTTGCTATTGTTGGGAGAATCGATTGGAAGATGGACATTGTAAGCAAGCTAAATAGTTGTTACGTTTCTGCAACAAGGAAAAAGTGAATAGAAAACACAAAGAAATTTTAGCATAGGGATAATACATACCTAAAGAACAGTTCCAAGGGGAATGTGTGATGAAAGCCTAGTCATTTTAAGCAGATAACATGATGTTGCCACAAAATATTCTAGCACATGATACAATCCAAATCAATCTTGGAAATTCTAGAAATTCAACCTACCACGATTAATCTAGTTTTCACTGATATTTCAAATCACCCAAGAATCACCCTGTTTGGCTCCCATGATTTGAAATTGATTCCTAGAATCATATTCTATTTCATAATTTAGTATGATTTGAATTTGATTCAGACCAATTGCAAATCCAATTTTTCTATTTGGGTGTCATCCTTTGGCATTTGCATTTGGAATAAGATGTTCTTTTAAAAAGATGAACATAGAGAAAAAAAAGAACATGAAGAGAAGAAAACTGAGATCCTCCCTTGCCCTTGTCTTCTTCCACGTCGACGCATCCTGCCACCAATTTCATCACCCCGCTCCTCCTCCGATGGGATGTCCACTACCACCATGGTTGCACTAAAGAGAGCAGCGAGGAAGAGGTGGATGTTGTCTAGTAACAGTGGCATTGCCTCACCATCTCCCAGATCAGGCTTGTGCCGCACTGCATAGAGCAGTAGAGTGGTCGGGGAAGGGCCATCACTTTACTATAGCAAGTATGGGGCAAAGTCAAGGGCGTTGGAGAGTGCAAGGAATGCAAGTTTGTGCAGCCATAGGCCCCTACCCCTAGAGAGGTAGAAGTCAATGATGATGTAGTCGAAGAGTATGGGCACAAGTGGGAGGAATTAGCCGATGATGGGGACAGTGTAGCATGGGTGGAGGAGTGGCTCAGCGAGGGCAGTGGTAACTCTGTTGTGGGAGGGCACAGTGGCGTGGTGACGCCATTGCGCAAGGGCATGATAGGAGCGAATGATGAGGGGATTTGGCTCGATCTTTCAATGATAATGATAACTACGATTGTTTGATGTGATGTTGATGATGAGGCTACTTGACCAAAACGACCATGACCGTTCTGCAATCATTACACCATACCCTTATCGTTACCAATGATACCGAACACAGATGATCTTTCCAACAAGCAATCAGGAATCAAGCAAGAAAGAAATAAATGCGATTTAAATTTACGACTAAAATATGAGTTTCATTAAACAATGGAGAGGCCTGAAGTTGCCATAGTTGGTCTAGTCAGCACAAGTACACAACTGATGTTTTCTAAATAAAAATCAATCTAAACAAGCATAAACCCTAAAAGTGGCACCCCTAGCAGTTTTTATGATGCTAGGGACGTGGGGGGCATGTCCATGAGAGTGGGAGAGTATCCCATTACAACTCTCCAGTTGAGCTTAAACTAATATAAGACCCATGACCTAGGTTTAAAACTAATTTAGATTTATTTTGTAAATGATGATGTGCTCAGGTAGAGTTTTGAGGTGGAACCAAAACCATTGAAAAGAGAATATCAAAAGCTTTCCAACAAGTCTAAGATCACCTTATTTGGATTACGTATGCATTTTCTATGCTAGTTTGAAGTTAGCGCTGTCTCCGAAGGCCGAACTGGATCCTAGAACATACCCAGCTTTCATTCTTGGTTGTCCTGACCTCAAAGTGACATGGTGATCTCCAATGTTCATTCCAAGCGCGTCCGTGACCCCATGTGCCTCCCCTTGGTCTTTGCCTATGTCCTAAGTACAATCACATCATATACATCAGGCAGCAATCCATTCTTAGAAACTGAATTATACAACCCTACGAATGAGCTCATATGATAATTGAACTGTCGTGCGTGTGCCCTCGTCATAGTTTCTTGCCTATCATCTTGTGAATGAGTATTATGTGTATCTAAGGAAGTGATGTCCTCATCATCCTCCCCCTCTTGAATTAGAGTTCTCGACTCAAGCTCATCTTCTTCTCCAAGTATGGTTTCAAATCTGTAATATTAAATATGGGACTAACTCCAAACTCTGTAAGCAATTCAAGTTTGTATGCATTATCATTAATTTTTTCAATAATATTAAAAGGACCATCAGTTTTAGGCATCAATTTAGACTTTCTCAATTCTAAAAATCTATCTTTTCTCAAATACAACTAAACAAGATCACTAGGTTCAAAAATTATTTTCTTTCTACCTTTACTACAAGCAACCCTATATTTCCTATTCATGCGCTCTATATTTTCTTTTATGGCTTCATGCAGCTTAAGAACAAATTCAATACATTTTTTAGCATATAAATTTACCCTCTTCGAAGATGGTAGAGATAACAAATGAATTAGAGCATGAGGGTTATAGCCATATACTACCTGAAAAGGGCTCGTCTTTGTGGTTGAATGCAGCGAGCGCTTGTAGGCAAACTCCATGTGAGATAGATATTCTTTCCATATCTTCAAATTCTTCTTCAAAATATCCCTCAACATTGTTGAGAAGGTACGGTTAACGACTTCAGTTTGTCCATTAGTTTAGGGATGACAAGTAGTTGAAAACAGCATCTTCGTCCTAAGTTTTCCCCAAAGTGTCATCCAAAAGTGATTCAGAAACTTCGCGTCACAATCTGAAATAATTGTCTTTGGCACACCATGTAGTCGAACAATCTCCCTGAAAAATAAATCAGTAATATGTGTAGCACAATCGCTTTTATAACAAGGAATAAAATGTGCCATATTAGAAAATATATCAACTACACAAAAATATTATCCCTCCACATCTTTGTCCTAGGCAATCCTAAAATAAAATCCATAGAAATATCCTCCCAACGAATACTAGGAATAAGAAGAGGTATGTATAAGCCATGTAGATTCGGTCATGACTTAGATTTTTGGCATGTAATGCATCGCGAAAGATAGAGCTCTACGTCATGCCTCATCCTTAGCCAATAAAAGTGTTCATCAAGGATATCCTCTGTCTTTTTGACGACAAAGTGGCTTATTAATCCTCCTCCATATACCTCCTGTAATAACAAAAGACAAACAGAGCTAGCTGAAATGTATAGTTTGTTAACTCTAAATAAGAAACTATCATTAAAAATAAATTTATTTCAGCTTTTACCATCTTTACAATTGGATAGGGCATCTTTTAATTTATCATCCAAAGCATATAAATATTTTGTTGTCTCTAAGCCCAAAATTCTACAATCAAGTTGAGACAATAAAGTATACTATCTACACAAAGCATCAATAATCATATTTTTCTTTCCCTTTCTTGTGTTTAATGACATAAGAAAAAGATTCAATAAATTCAACCCAACGTGCATGTCTACGATTTAGTTTAGATTGACTTTTAATATGTTTCAAAGATTCATGATCAGAATGTATAACAAATTCTTTGGGCAATAAATAATATTACCATATTTCTAAAGTTTGAACTAGAGCGTATAATTCTTTATCATAAGTTGAATAGTTCAAACCCACTCAATTGCTCACTATAATAAGCAACAGGTTTACCTTCTTGTATCAACATACCACTAATTATAATTTCACTAGCATCATACTCAAGTTCAAAAGTCTTACCAAAGTTAGAAATTTGGAGCAATGATGCATTTATGAGCTTTTCTTTGAGAAGGTTGAAAGCTTCTTCATGCATTTATCCCTATTTGAAAGAAACACCTTTCTTTGTCAATTCATTAAGTGGTATAGCGATGGTGCTGAAATCCTTTACAAAGCGGAGATAGAATCCAACAAGTCTATGAAAGCTCTGCACTTGTGTAATCATTTGTGCTGTCGGCTAACTTTTTATAGCTTTAATCTTGACTTCATCTACCTTAATTCCCTGTGGACTAACAACATAGTCAAGAAAACAAACTCAATCGGTGCAAAAGGTGCACTTTTCGAGGTCACCAAACAAACGTGCATCTCTCAAAGTAATAAAAATAGTAGTAAGTGTTCAAGATATTCATCAAATGACTTGCTGTAAATTAATATATCATCAAAGTAAACTACCACAAATTTACCAATAAAAGTATGTAAAACTTCGTTTATTAATCTCATAAAAGTGTTAGGTGCATTAGTTAAACTAAAAGGCATCATTAGCCACTTATACAACTTAAACTTAGTTTTAAATGCAGTCTTCCATTCATCTCTAAATTTCATTCTAATTTGATGGTATACACTACGCAAGTCAACTTTAAAGAAAATATTAGAACCACTCAATCTATCAAGCATATCATCTAACATATAAATAGGATGACGATATCTAACAGTGATATTATTAATCACTCTACAATCAACACACATACGTCAATATCCATCTTTCTTAGAAACTAAAATCACAGGAACAACATAAAGACTAAAACATTCACGTACGTACATTTGTCAAGCAAGTCTTGCACTTGACGCTGAATTTTCTTAGTCTCCTCCGGATTAGTCCTATATGGTGCACGGTTTAGCAAAGAAGCTCACAGGATCAAGTCAATTTGATGCACAATTCCTCTAACAGGTGGCAGCTTCAGGGGTATTTCAAATGAAAATACATCATTAAACTCCTGCAAAAAAGTTAGTGATAGCAGGAGGCAAAGATACGGGCAAATCCTCAAGTGAAAATAAAGTATCTTTGCAAAGCAAGTTATAGCAAATAGAATTTTCTACTTCCAAATCATTGAAATCAGATTTAGTAGCTAATAGAATAGCACCTTTCAATTTAGTTTCATTCTTCCTGTAGGATCATATGGCGCAATCAGAGGGGGGTGAATGATTGCCTCTGCTTTTGACACCTGGAAAAAACAAATCTCAAACTAGAAGAAAGCAATCTCGATTACCGTATGTCGATTACGACCGCTTATTCGATTGTGTTAGACCATGTGGATGGTCGTGAATAAAGTGATGATGAATAATTAACATTTGGACTACTTTGAATTTTGCGTTTGTGAACGTTTCAGTCGATTACAGTTGAAAGTTTCAAGATCGAGTGGTTTTTATCTTCTCCAAGTGGTTTTTGTTCTGCTGTGAGTGGTTTTGGGTCTGAGAGGTTTTTGGCTGTGTCGAATAGTTTCGGACCAATTTGATCAGGTAAGTGGCATCAAATGGCTGCCAAGTAGAGATGAAGATCGAGCGATGTTCCTTTTCAAGGATGTTCAGACCAGTCAGATCCGCTAAGTGACATCGAACTGCTTTCGACTAACATCAAAGCATCAGACAGCTTTTTGAGTGGCATCGGAGGATCTAACAACTTTGACCACATTCTACTTCAACCATGTTCTACTTCGACTATATCTGACTTCGACCATGTTCTATTTCGACCACGTTCGACTTCGACTATGTCCGACTTCGACCACATAGGTACAATACTTTTCATGGTCATAGTCGTAGCTACAGTATTTTTCCATAGTCGTAGATTTTACTGGTCGATGGTCATAGACTTTGCGGTTGATAGTCGTAGACTTTGTAATCGATAGTCATAGACTTTGCGGTCGATGGTCGTACACTTTATAATCGGTACTCATAGACTTTTATAGTCTCTGTCGTTGTCTTAGACTTTTCAATTGGTTGTCGTAGATCTAGCGATCCGTAGTCGAAGGCCTTTTGTGATCGGTTGCTATAGGCTTCTCAGTCGGTACTCGTGAACTTCATGGTTAGTACGAGTGGCTTATTTCTTGTGATTCTCGAGTACTTTGAGTACTCATGTTTGGCTAGTATTATGACTTGCTGGTGCATGATGGTCAGTGATTGGTAGACGGTACTATAGTACCAGGTAGTTACTTGGTGATCGATAGTCGGAAAGACTTGGTTCTCGGTAGTCGATAGAGATACATGTTATTCCCAAGTGTTTTGAGCAAAACGATGAGATTTTCTAAGTATTTGTAATTTTCGAGTACTTGTTGAGTTAGTGGTCATAATGAATGGTCTAAAGTTAGAGGTTTCCATAGTGATGAAATGTGTGGTCGTGGACAACCTAATTAATGGTCGTGGATGGTTTTGTTCTTGTCTATGGATGGACAATGGTGATGTGAGTGTGTATGTGCTGATGATGGTCAAGTTGTGGAGAACTTATGTCGGGAGAATGTTTCTTTGGTCTTTGCATGTATAGGTGAGCGTGGAGACAATGGTCGGTGATGTGGACTGGGACTAGGAGGAGGTAATTTAAGGTCCAGGTGGTCACGTGAGGAGGTCGGGCTCATGCTGGAGCATGTGAAGATCAAAGGTAAATGATGCGTGGATGCATGGAGACAGTTATGGTTGGTGATGAGAAGGACTGGAATTAGGAGGGGGTAATCTAAGGTCCAAGCGGTCAAGATGTCACGCGAGGTGATCGGGCTCATGCTAGAGCACATGATGATTCGTGGAGAAGATACAGGAAGTGTGGTCCTGGAGGCTTCAACACGGGAGTTAGTGATTCGTGATGGAGATACAAGAAGTGTGTCACGTGATGAGATTGGAGACGTTATGGAAGGAGTCTGTAATGGGAAGGTTTAGAGATATGATAAAAGCCGTGTTAGGAAGAGTTTCGGGTCCCTTGGTTTTTGGAAGAGATAAGGTGTTGTGTTCATATTTGAATCAGACACAGTTGGGACATTAGCCTATAAAAGCAAGAGAGGCTAAGGGCTAACGTGATGAGTTGTTGCGTGGGTTTTTTGAGGAATTTCGTCGAGAGAGTTTTTAGGGTTGCCATGAGGGCACTTTGTAACCACATCCATGATACAAAAATAATAGATGAGATCTATTCCAAGAAAAGTTTCGCTGGCATCGACGATGTGTTTTCTGAGTATCATTTTTCTTTTGTCTCCGATGAGTACTCGTTCGAGCGATCGAAGCGTTCGAGCAACTGAAGTCTTCGAGCAGAGGGAGATTATGACTATGTGCATCGACGGTCGTATTTGAGATTTGTTTTTAGGTGTCAATAAGCGGCGATAATCGTTCACCCCCTCTGATTGTTGTATACGATCCTACAAGTGATATCAGAGCCAGATGCGATGGAATCAGAGAGGTATGTGAATCATCTCCATATGCTAGATGGCATTGATTTTGCTTTTTGGAAGTGTCATATGCAAGCTTATATTGAGACTCAAGGTAATGATATCTAAAAAAAGGTTTCTCAAATTTATGTGGTTCTGCTAATGTTACTACCGAAAATAAAGTTGATGTAGATTTGAACGCTCGTGCTCGTAACTTACTTTCTAAAGTTATTTCTCACAAAGAATTTGATCGTGTAGCTCATATTGCATCTGCTCACTTAATCTGGAAAACTCTTTGTGATTATCATGAGGGAATGATAAAGATTAAGAAAGTGCATAATAATCTTTACCAAAAGGAGTACTCAGTTTTGCTATGAAATCTGGTAAACCTATAGATGATCTTTTTGCCCGTTTTTGAAATTATTTTGAGTAACTTGCATGGAGTTGGTGTTATTCCTACTGATGGAGATAATGCAACTAAAATCTTACGGTCTTTAGGTCTAGAATGGTTGATAGTCATCACGATTATTAATCAAACCATCGATATAGATACTCTAACCATGGATGATATGTACTCTAGATTGAAAACCAATGAGATAGAAGCTTTGCCATCTAAGACCGATAATTCTTCATCTTTAGATCTTGTGACTAACTTTGTGCAGGCTGCTTTGAGTACATTGTCGGGTGTTTCTTTGTCTGCTTTGTCCTCTTTTTCAGAAGATCAATTCAAGAAGCTTTTCGAAGATGACTTGGTCTTAATCTCCTCATGATCATACAAGCCTCTCAATAATCTGAGGATGAGAAAGTGGGGTGGTGCTCCAGGTATGATCAGATGCTATGAGTGTGGCGAGCCAGGCCACGTCAAGATAGATTGCCCCATGCTCAAAGGGAAAGTAGTCGAGGAAGCTAGGGCTCATCGTTGTCGACCACTCAAGAGTAACATCAAGAGTGGATCCTACCGTCGCAAGATTTTAGTAGCCATTGAGCAACTTGATCTGAGAGATGTTAATTTTGAGAGTTGTGATGATGACCACGGCAAAGATGACGACAAAGGCAAGAATAAGAACTTGGACGACTTTATGGGCATGTGCTTCATGTGTATCGGAGGAGTGCCCACCAGACTAAGTCGTAGGGCACCAAATGGCCACTTCAGGTGGTAGCTTTTGAGTGGGCTTGAAGGCACTCATGAGGCTTACTCATGGTCACTTTGGAGGTGTATTCACGACACTAAGTCATAAGCACACCGAAGAGATACCCACAAGGCAAAGTCATGTCTCATCGAATGGCCACTTGGGGTGGTAGCCCCCCAATAGGCTTGGAGGTGCTCATGAGGCTCACTCATGGACACCTAAGGTGTGCTTACAACACTAAGTTATAGACACATCGGAGGGATGCCCATGAGGCTAAGTTGTGAGATACCGAATGACCACTAAGGGTGATAGCCCCCCAGCAGACTTGGGAATGCCCATGAGGCTTACTCATGGACAACTTGGAGGTGTGCCCATGACACTAAGTCATGGAGCACTGAATGGCCACTAGGGATGGTAGCCCCTGATGGGCTCGAGGGTGACCATGAGGCTTACTCACAGGCACCTCGGATGCGTGCCCATGACACTAAGTCATAGGCACACCAGAGGGATGCCTGTGAGACTAGGTCGTGGGGCACCAAAATATGAGGGCTGTGGAGACCTTTTACCCCGTAGGCAAGGGTTTTTCCTTGATGATTGGGAATGCATGAGAATGCTTAAACCATACCAAGCAACGGAGCGAGGCATATGGTGACCTAAAGGTCATTTGAAGCTCGACCTGGTGTCTAAGGGGGACGAGTCCTCAACACATCCATCAACTGGGTCTAAGTTGTCGCTCATGCCCTGGGTCTAGTAGGACACGAGCTGCCATGGTGGAGGCGACAGACGCCCAAGCCACTTGGACTTTTTCTAGGGGAGACCACAGAGGTCATACACCTTATGCACCACGAGGGTGAAATCCCATGTGAAAAAGGTGTCTCGAGAGCCCAAGCGAGGGCATTGGGCCACGTGAGGGTGTGAGGCCACGCGAGGGCAACATCGCTAGGGCACCATGGTGTGGGCACCGAGGCACGAAGATGTTGTGTCACCAGGGTGCAAGGGCGCTGGCCCCATGAGGGTGGCGTCACGTGGGCACTGTGGGGTGTATGGTGCAGGACACTAAAACATGGCATGCCGAGGCATGGGCTCACGTACGCTCTCACCTTAGACTCATCGAGCTATAGAAAAGCGTTTGCCATGAGTCGGCAGCAGGGCGCTAGGCCGTTGAGTTTTCTACCTGCCAGGGTGCAACGCTTGAGCGCAATTGCCAGAGCACGGCATAGATGTATCTTATTGGCTCATTCTAGGGCGTACTGTACGAGGCGCTAGGGCATCGGCCAGCTTCTTACAGGTGAACGCCAGAACGCAAGAGGCTAATAGCACAGGGGCATGTACAGTAGGGTGCCAAGGTGCGTCCAGTGACCAATGAGATGTCCTGGAGTGCAGGCTACTGGGTGCCAGGGTACCAGCCACTGCTCGCCAAGGCGCTAGCTATTGCTCATCACATGGCATGGGTTCTCCTGTGATAGCATGGGTTTTCCTAACGCTATTATCTAGTATGAACTTTGGTCAATGCCTTAAACACTGCATCATGTCCTGTGTTTGAGCCCCAAACACTGCACATGTTTCTTGCTATGTCTAAGTCTGTGTCGCGCATTCCATTGAACACCATGTGATTACATGTCATTGAAGTTGACTCGAGGCGCGGGTGGACTAGTTGCCAAGGGCACTGAAGCTTCAATGCCAGTGCATCGGTGGACATGCTATCTGGATGTTGGGGTGCCCAAGCATAGCATAGTTGATCCTCAGTGATATCCATATCACGACGGTTTGTGGTTACAAATCGTTTGTGATATTGATATATCACAGACGATTTTTTTGTTAAAAACCGTCTGTGATATTCCTATATCACAGACTGTTGTTTCTTACAAACCATCTGTGATTGTAGCTATCACAGACGGTTTGTAGTTACAAACCGTCTGTGATACATACTCCATAGACAGTTTGAAAACCGTCTGTGATAACCTTCGATTATCACTGACCCATAAAGTCAGACGGTTCAGAAAACCGTCTGTGATGACGTTTTTGAACCGTCTGTGATAATGCTTTCTATAGTAGTGACTAATAGTCTTGCATGGGGCCTAACCACCAGAGCATGGTGCACGGGCATGGTGCTGCTCAGAACCTTGCGCCGCCACTTGGCTTGGGATTGCGCTGGATGAAGTGGGCATGCATCCAGTGGGGCATCAAGCTCTTCACCATAGGGTGCCTGGCTTTGCACATGGCACTCATCTACAGAGCACGAGGTGTGCCATAGGATGCGAGGCGCTCAAGCACGCACAGGGTGCACCAAAGCGGGCCACTCAGGTGTGTGTGGGGCATGAGGCATGCACAGAGTGCTTCGATGACCGAGAATGGAGATGCCAGGGCGCCAGGCCATAGAGCACGCCAGGAGTCAAGATACCGGGGCGCCACGGCACGTGGGCTGTGGAGGGCCTAAGAGCACGAAGTAGATGACCCTAAGTTATTAGTGTAGGAGAGCTCACTAGAGGCCTTTACAAGCCACGAAGATTGAAGACATTGGTTGGGGCGCCAGGTCCCTGAGGCACCGCCATAGAGGCATCACGAGCCTCAAGACTCCGGGGCGTAAGGATGCTGGGGCACGTGAGGCACGCAAAGTGTGTGGGGGCATCGGGACACCATGGTAGGTGAAGCAACCAAGACATTGAGTCATGTGGAGCGCACGTAGGGCACCGGGGTGCTTGCGCGCGAGAATGCTATAGGTAGAGGCGCCCGGGGTAGGGACGCCAAGAGCTAGACGACGGGTGTCAGGGTGCTTGCGCGTGGGGGAGTTGCGAGTAGAGACGCCAAGAGAAAGGGCATCGAGCACCAGGGGCGCCGAGCGTTAGAGGTCAGGCGCCAGGGCGCTCACACACGTGAGCGCCGGGAGCAAGGCCATCAAGCAGCAAGGGCGCCAGGCCTTGGAGGCCAAGTATCGAGGCGCTCACATGCGGGGGCGTAGCGAGCAGAGGCACCGAGCAGGGCGTCGGGATGCCAGGGCACACAAAGCATGCACACTTGTCGAAGTATAGAGCATTTTAGATGGGAGGCAGTAGGATTCTCTCATCCCTTGCCCCTAGCCCCCCTTGCCCCTAGGGCGTCTTGAAGGGCTCCTGAGGGGAAAAGAAGAGTGGCAAGGTCTTCATCGTATTGCAGTTAGTGACGTCAAGAGTTTCAGGGGTGGTGGTTTGCCCCAGCACCCCTAGTGCTCCTTTGGCAAGGGTGCTTTGAGCTTCCTTCTCTTGACTTGATCTTGCCTTAGCCAGCACAAGGGAAGAGGATGCACTGGGGAGTCCTAGGTCACGTATGACACTGTCCACCCTGAGATGGAGGGCCCTGATCTCCAATGATGGTGCGTGCCCAGGGCTCCTCCAGAAAGTGGACAGGTCATCCATGAGCTCATTGCACTTCAGAGTTAGAGGATGCTTTGCAGACTTAGAGTATTTCTTAGTAGGAGTCATAGCCTTTTATCAATTAGCTATGCTCTCCACAAACGACGCTAATGTTGTAGGTTTGAAAAACAAACACAAGTGAGGGGGTAGACGTCGGCCATATGACGGGCCATCGTCCACAAAAGTAAAAATGATATGGGTATTTATACAGGTTCAGGGTTCGAGAGGACCATCCTATTCCTATCAGTGAGCCCACGAGGGGTTACCTCTGGGGAGGGAGCCCCAAGGGCTCGTCAGTTTGAATGTACTTCTTTATTAATCATAAGAGCTCAAAAGAGGCTCTGCTCTCAAATGAGGATTACATGAGATATTTATAGGCTCTTGGGCCAGTACAAATGTCCATAATACCCTATGAGGGGATAGCTACCCAATGAGTATAAGTGAGGGGTATAATCATCCTTTGTGAGTGTAGTAGCATTTCATGGGCGTCCTGGTAGGTGCCTTCTATAGAGTGGGCCCCTTGTTAGAGGAGTAAATTATTTCTCCAACAATACTATATCTTCAAATATGAGAATCAAAAGTTTAGAAGCACAGACGACGCATGTACAACTTCATTTTTACCTTCCCTTTCTTTCCATGTAAATCATTGTTACTGGTTGAGTAGCAGTTGATACTGGGCCACTGGTACTCCAGTGAAATTACAAGTAAAGTAGGGATTTGCTTTAAAATTTGTGAAGTTTTTACTAGGGGACTGGGGGAGTACTGAAGCAAAAAAAACCATAAAAGGAACCCTTTGTATGCTAACTGAACTATTAATACTATATGAGGCAATGCCTCGCGAAGGGGAAATGGTGATCCTCCTAATATCTGGCTAATAATAAATCAAATATATTGATATTTTAGTATTTTCTTAATGAGCTCCAGTACCTCTTGTAGTGGTGATTGGCGCCGTGGTAAAACTGCAAATGGGAGAAACTTTTTCAGATGTTCCCATCTTTTGCTTTCTTCCTGTGATGGCTACCATGTTCAGTCCATAATTATGTTGATTCTTCTAGATTAGAGGATGAAAAGTTAGATTTGTGGTGCAATTATGTGCAATGCTTTCTGTTTTATGGGGAATTGTTAGAAGCAATGTTTATGCTTTGTGATGTGATATGTGGGTTTAGAATGTGGTTTGTTCTTGTAGGAACGGATAATATTTTTACTCCTTAGTTCATAGGAAGTTGTCATGTTATGTACATGGTTAAATCTACGAAATATTTTCGTTGAGAAAATCTATGAAATAATGTTTTTTTTTCTTCAGATTGCTCCAAGGAATTCGTTCAGTATGACATAGTATTGTGGTTTTGAATTGTTCTTTAGGACGTTATTTGCTTCTTGATGATTGTTTTCTAGATTTACTGATGAAAGATAATTAATTGCGTTGCTTACAAATGAAATGTCATCTTTATTTTTACTCTGTTGACATATATCTCTACTAATATATTGGACTTTGTAACAAAGGGAAGCCATAGTTTTGTGCCTAAAATCTAGGTAGTATATTTAACAATATTTTTGATCCAACATGGTCTAATAGGCCTGGTGTGCAATGAAGACATGATATGAGCCATGGCGGCAGAGCCGAAGCATGGGTATAAGGGGGTGATCGTTTCGGCTTTTTTCGGCTTCAGCTTCTAGCTTCAGCTTTTTTTTTCACTATTCACTACACTATCCACTAACTCAGCTACAGTGTTTTTTCAGCCAGCTACAGTGTTTTTTCTGCCAAAAGCCAAAATCCATCGCTATTCCGATCACCCCCTAAGCCAAGCTCGTTGGCGGAGGCACGATGTGGACCGGGCAAACCACGGGCACTCGGCTAGTAGCAAAAATAATTGTCTCAACTCTTTTCATGGTGAGAAGCATTTTTAATCCATCGTTGTCTACTAAAGAATTCATCTCAACAAAAAAGAAAAACATGCATCGTATTTCTAGCAGCACAGGCGGCGGCGGGAGTGAGGTAGGCGAGGAAGATGGAGAAGTGAGCCCAGGAAGAAAATAGGAAAGGAAAGGAAGAGGGATTGGGCTGGGCTGGCAAATGAGCTTAGGATTTTTGTTTCCTTTTCTCCTTTTCTGTTTGGTTTTCAAATTCAAATTTCTATTTAATTTAACTTTTTGGATAGCAATTTTAATTCCAATATTCTAGAAATTTTTATTTCGTTTGTTTTTTGGTTTAATTTGAAATAAATTTTTGTTCCATTAAATTGTTCTGGATTCCAAAATTTAGCAAAGACTCAAAACAAAATCCGAAAAAATCAATTAACACCAAGATGAATCAATGTTTTATAATTTGCATATTCTCATGAACATAAAATTTAATTAAAAATTCATGATGTTACACGTGTTCGGATGACACTGAAAATCCGTAAGGGATTTAAATAGGTATGTTACGAGAAAAAAAACCAATAACTAATTATATTACAAAGATATTATCCCAATGTTAGTGTTAAGGGTATTAGAGATATAATAGGATTTTTTTAGTTGTTTCCTTATATGTCTAGGTTTTCTTATCCGTATATGGTATATTCCTCTGTAATATCCCCTCGTACTCCCTATATATATTGTCCATTGGGCCTTATCAATATACACATAATATTTATAACATAGTATCAGAGCTAGAGTTTGTAACCTAACCTCTGCTCGCTTCTGCATCTGCTACCCCCAGGGGGAGTGTTCTCCATTCCCGAGGGTGGCCGTTGTCGCACGCCGCCACCGACCTCTTCATCCTCGTCTCCGACAGTCGACGCCTCTTTCAGATCAAGCTGCCATCGCCTCGTCTCCAGATCTGGCCGCGCCTCCCAGCTCACCATCGGATCCGATCGCCACCCCAGATTCGCTCAGGGGGCCGCCTCCACGCTAGATCCATCCACCGCCGCGACACCCCCTCTCGGGTCGGGTTGCCTCCACGCTGGATCTGTCCAAACATCCCGACACCATCCGTAGCCCATGTTCGTTCGTGCTCGTGCCTCGGAGACACCCAGATCTAGCCGCCACTGGCCGAATCTGAAGCCGCACTGCATCTGACGTCGCGCACCGTCTGGACACCTTCTCGCCGTGGTCTGCCACTGCGTCCTCTGACCCATCTCAGTCGGTGTCGCCACGCTCTTCCCCACTGGCAGCCACTCCTCTATGGGCTTCTTCGACGTTGGCTTCTCCTCTGCAGGCTCTCCCCCGCTTCCGGATCTAGCTAGATCCCCCGAGGTCGCCGCCACCCTGTCTCTCGAGATAATCTGCCACCTTTGGATCTGGATGCCCTCGAGTTGCCGCCACGGCGGCGACATGGCTCCTTATCGCCTAATATGGTATCAGAGCTTAGGTTAAAACCCTAACCTCGATCTACTTCCACTGTTGCTGCCCCTAGGAGGATTGATCTCCACTCCTAGGGGCGACCACCTTATTGGGCCGTGCCACCGTGCTCACACTCTTCACCGTCAGATTTTCTATGTCTTCCTCGTTGCGCCCCGCCGCGAGTTCGCCCAGATGCTCCGCCTCAAGCGCAGCCTCAATCCGGTCGCCACCAGCCACGTCCTGCCCAAATCTGCCTGACCCGGTTGTCTCCACCGTTGGCTTCGATGCACCAGACCGCCTCTCGACCGGATCCGCCTGCTCCTCCTTGGCGCCGCCCTGGATCTAGCCGTCGCCGCTTAGATCCAGCCGTCGTTCCTGTATGTGTCAAGTTGCCCGCACGAGCCTCACCATCACCGCTGGATCCGAGACCCCCACGCCAGATCCAGCCACCTTCCTCTTGGCCTCTCTTGCCATCTTCTCCTTCGCCTCCACCTACGCCCTAGCTGCCGATGCCATCGCGGTGACCTTGCTCACCGCGGAGGGGTTGTGGAAGAGGTCGGAGCATCGCGAGGTGACGTCGATGGCCGCTTGGAGCTCCCGGCGAGATCGCACCACCTGTCCACTCAAGCACTACGGCGAGGGCCTCCTTGTTGTCGACAACTGTCACAGCTGTTGAGCGGGCCACGACGCCTCGTCCTCCTGGAAGTCGGAGATGATCGCCATAGGCTGTCACTCCTGCTCTCCTCTAAGGTTCTCGGTTTCTGGAAGTGCCTTCTTAGCCTGCGCGCGTGTCGAGATCTCATATTCGCAAGGGCTTTGGATAGTGCTAAGAAACAAGAAAATAACGCCTAAAAAAAGTGTGTGTGCCGGGCTGGTTTAGTTTTAAGTCTCCCGTTTGTGTCCATCCTAATTCCGTAGCTTCTACTTTTCAGTTCATCTAAGCCATACGAGTCCACAAATTTATTGTTAGTTATAGAGGTGTAGGAATTTTGTTTTGCATGACAGCAGCCGCCGCTCTTCTCTTTGAGCCATGTGCAGATCGTAGAAGTCGTTATGACACAGCCGCTTCTCTAGCTGCCGCCCCGAGCTTCTAAGGCCGCCGCACTTCTTCTGCACCTTATGCATTGCGCCGCTACCATTTTGGGCTTCGATCTACGCCGTCATGCTTTTATCTATACCTCTTCAGCTTCATTTGATAGTATTTTTCAAGAGTTGCACGCTACGACGACATTATCAAGACTCAGACTTCGGATTTTTACTATTTTAGTGACAACTCTTTTCAAATACAATGTTTGCATACGCTTTGTATTTAAATGGGGTGTTAAGGGCATTAGAGATATAATAGGATTGTTTCAGTTGTTTCCTTATATGACTAGGTTTCTTTATCTGTATATGGCATATTCTCTTTTAATATCTCTTTGTACTCACTATATATATTGCCCATTAGGCCTCTTCAATATGCACACAATATTCATAATAGTTAGGAGTAATTAACATGATTGTACCTCGCAAAAAAAGGTAACAGGATTGTAACATGTGTGGCCACTATATTAACATAAAATCTTTTTCTAATTGGAACAGCACTACGTCGTCTAGCGTGCATTCTTAAACCCAAAATAAAAACTAGATCATATTGTTAGCCCAAAAACAAAAACATGCGTACACACAAACTTACTTGATCAAAAGATTTAACAAAGAGTTGACACACACACACTAGTCGGATGGATAGACTCCAGCATCCATTCTTCCCTAGATAAACTCACGCACCGAAAAGGATACACAAAGAATACACAAGAGAGACACAAAGAATACTACCCTTTTATTCACTCTTGCTCTTCTTGTATCTCACACACAAGGAGTACACTGAGAAGACTGCATCTTCCTTTCTCCACCACTCCTGCTCGCTGCTGTGAACTGATGCTAATACAAATGAGCACTGGAGACAGTTTCATGTGTGAGGTGGAGATTGTGAGAGAAAAAAGCACAACTTATAAGTGTGAGGGAGTCTCCACCTATAAAACTAGTCTTTTGGGGGAGGAGGCCCAATACTACTTATAAGGTTGTTGCTTGAGGAGCTTGTTTGCGGGCAGCCCATGGACTTAGTGCACAGGGAGCGCAGCCCATTTAAGACATGGGGACCGGGGAGTGAACCCGGTGGGACCTAGAGTGGGTCCAGATATGTGGACCTAGAGTGGGTTCGGATGTAACAATTGGTATCAGACCTCAGGCGCCTAATATCTCTTTGGACCTCATGGTTGTAGAAATGTCCAACCAATGTGTGAGGGGGAGATTGTTAGAAATAATTCCACATTGGTTGTGGGAGAGGAGAAAACACAACTTATAAGTGTAAGAGAATCCCCACCCATTGGACTAGTCTTTTGGTAGGAGAAGGTCCAATACCACTTATAAGTATGTTGCTCCGTTGCTCCATGGATTTAGTTGTGTTCGAGACCCAGTTGGTGCAATTAAATAAAAATAATTGCAGCCCACTTCTATTCCACGTCTTAGGTCTGAGAGAGCCTACACGTAGGAGTGTTGAAGTATAAGTGAATTGCTAATATTTTCTCATCAGCTTAAGTTTTTAGCTGAACTGATTGGTGCATGTAACTCAATACATATGTGTGGGAGAGCCTGAGCTTCAATTGAATGCCATAACACATGAATCACGAGAAGGGCATATTAGAGTTTTGCTACCAACAAAAACAATGCTTGGATATCAAACAATATCAATCAAGTCAACATACGAGCCAAATCCAACAATACTTAATTACAAGCCATCAACGTATCATTCATTTGTTCTGGAGATAGCTTGCATAGTTACAAGCTAGCTAGTATTTTGATGGAAGGATGACAGCTAGGACGACGGCCACGCCGAACATGAGGATAGCGAGCCCGGCGAAGTTGATTACGAAAGCTTCGCTTGGTAAGTCGTTGCCGGTGAAGATGAAACTCGCTAGGCCGGTCTCGGCGGTGCAGACGGCCGTGAGGAAGATGACGATGCCGAAGAAGATGTGCCATGGCGCGTAGTCCGCCCTCATCGTCATCACAGCCCCGGGGAACACAAAGTACACAAAAGCCACCAGCCACTGCAAAACCAGGACACGTAAGCATCATTAATTGAATAGACTAGAATACCTGGCGTGTTGCAGCGGTAATTTATATAAATCAATTTATTGGCTGTAATGTTTGAATAAAACCAAGGTGAAACATTAGAACCTAATAGAATTACAAGACAATGTAAAGGAGGGAACATCTAAGACACACACACACACACACACACACACACACACACACACACACACACACACACACACACACACACACACACACACATATATATATATATATATATATATATATATATATATATATATATATATATATATATATATATATATATATTTCACTTTGCAGCTTACAAATATTATACGATGTGTTCATAAACACTGTGAACTTGTTTCCTTCGTTTTGGTTTTTGTGCCAATTAAATCATAGCCAAGGTTGGGTAAAAATCAATTTCTAATTAAGTACAGAGAGTGGAGAAACTTCTTGAAGAATTTGCTAGTGCGAAGTGTCCGAATGAACGATTAACTTGAACAGGTGTTGCTCTTTATGGAGACCAGCTGGGCTACAAAATTTTGGCCTTAAAGAACAGGAGCAGGCAGTTCGTGGCATCACCTGAAGAGCATAGAGAGCCACAGTGGCTATCCCCAGCCAGGAATGCAGGGAGTGGATGTCCGGGAGGCCGTAATCACGGTGAAACTTGAAGGAGGCGTACAGGCCGACGGCAGCGAAGGCGAGGGCGACCAGATGCAGCAGCAGGTGAACCGCCTTCTTCGCCGCCCGCCGCCCCAAGATGATCCTGTACGCCATTACCGCTGCAGGCACGATACGAGCCGTCTCCAATTAATGATGTACTTCATATATATACGTCTTGTTTAATAATGGGCTTTGGTTGTGGTTGTTTGCTTAATTACCTTCTCCGGTGCAAATGACAAGTCCAATCACCATGAAGAGAGGGTGTGCCTGTGAAGATTTAAGGAAGAAACGTTTCGTCATGAGAAGTTTCAAACAACAGCGTATCGCATCTAGTTCATGTACAGCAGTGTATTTCTTTCTTTGAGCTACTTGCTTTAGCTGCCAGCATGCACGTAGTATACAGTGGATTACTTACGGTGTAAACGGGCCGTGCGTTGCTGCTCCTCTCCCAGGAGACGCCTCCCCGGAAGTGCAGCACCCAGACGAGCGTCAGCGTGAGCACGGCGGCCGCGAGCAGCTGCGCCATGATCACCATCGGCAGCGCGGTGAGCCGGAAGCTCGCGCTGCTCTTGACCGGCATGATGCGTGGCCTCCGGCGACCACCGGACGTCCTCGGCGCCGGCACGACTGCTACCACGACAACGGCTGGCTGGCGTCGCGCGTTACCACCACCGCGAGATGGCATATGTATGCTTAGTTTGCATCACATAGCTCGCGACGGCCGGTTTAATTAAGGGTGTGTTTGGGTGAAGGGTCCAAGGCGAGCTTACGTAAACAGAACTAGGTCAAGGGACAGCTTTCTGGTGTGTGTTTTTCGTATGGTTTTGGTCGGCCTGCGCAGCAGCGGGAGAAAGCCAAGGGGCAGGATGAGAAAACCAGAGATGTGGTTTGGGGTGTTGCTCTGTGTCCGTTTGTGTTTGGGGTTTGTATGGACGGCAGAGGAATACTAGCTGTTCAGACTTGAGAGGGCTTAGGAGTCGAGAGATGAATCGATTCGTCAGCAATCCGGCCATTGCAAACTGGGCCATGTGCTACTTGGCAGTGTATGGGTGGCGCGCTGCTTGTAGTGTCTTCACTCGCTCCCATTTGGAACGAACGCAGAATGCTTCCACGGCATCTCTGGGGAACCAAAGCGTGCGGCACTACACAGACTGCAGTTTTTCCACCGGTTTTCCGCCTTTTTGTTATCCCCGACAAAGGGGGGGTTTACGGGGTAAACCGGTCCACCAAAACCCGGGATCGGGTTACCGGCCGGTCTTGGCAACCCTGAATAGGACTGTAAAAAAAACTTAAAGCTCACGAGCTGCTCGAGTTCGGCTCGCTTTGGGCTCAATTCGATCTCCAAATGAGCTGAACTCGAGCTTGATCTCAAGCTCACGAGTTTCAACGAGCCAATCTCGAATAGTTCGGTAAAGTTCAAAAATTTCTGACAAATGCATACGATTCATGTGAGTATGCATATGATTCATGTGAGTAAAGCTTCCTCATGTTCGGCAAATGCATACGATTTCCTGCACAGCCAAACCTCGAAGCTCTCCCACACCACCAGATCTGAGTATATATGATTGTATTCCTTGTAATGTGAAACCCGTATGTTTATCCTATTATCGAGCTTGGACGAGCCGAGCTCAGACTTGTTCAAGCTTTCGACAAGTTGAGCTTGAGCCCAACTTCAAGCTCAAAGCCCAAACTAGGCTCCTCACTCGAGATCATTTACAGCCCTAACCCTGATGCCATTCTGGCAACTCAACGTAGGGCTTATGCAAACCAGTTCAAATCCGACTACAGGAGAGTAGTGGGATCGCGCCATGGCAGCGAGGCGGCCGGTGACAAAGGACATTCAATGCCAGCCGGTTTTGCACGGGCTAGGAAAATCGGGCGTTGTCCCACTCCACTCCAGCGAAGAACAGGACGCAACATTACATGTGCATTGCCAGCTTCAGTTGACAGCTTGTCGAAGCCTGCCGGTCCATCGTGTTAGAAACCTTTAGGGTTTCAATTATGGGCAAATACATAAACTACCCCTATTCTACTCTTCTATAAATATAGGGACTTTGTGCCATGTAATGACAACAACAAGATCAATAAAGCTCCCACTCTTATACTCTATTCCCTGGTGTTTTATGTGATTGTTGGATTGCTTGAGAAGATTATATTGTGTGTATTGCATTGCCGTTCGCCGATCTACATCGTTTCTCAACACGTTATCAACATGAGTCTCTACAACGGTGTACGGTATGCAATTTCTCAAATCAATCTCGTGATGATTATTTCTAGTCATAGACCGATTTGTAATTTATGGCTTAGATCTAGAATACAGTAGATCGATTACATACTATCAAGCAACATCATGCCATTAGATCAATCTCGTATGGATCAACAACGAATCAATCTGTTATGTGGTGTTTGTTTTCTATGAATAATCATATAGACTCTAGATCGACATACTTAAGTCTATGAATAATCATCCCAGGGTAGAAAACAAAATTAAGTCTTAACTGAAACTGGTACCAAATCGCTGCCACAAAAACCACCGGATGTCGAAATCCTACCGTGGTAACCACCGGACACCAAGCGCCGCCATGGCAGCCGACAGCAACAGATCTCCTGCCATGGCAGCCGCCGGCAGCCGCCACGGCAGCACATGGTCTACCGGCCCCCTCCGCAATGCTCGAAGCACCAGAACATTGCCGCTTCAGATTTTAGTCGCCGACGCCCGCCATGGCAGCCGCCAGTAGCGGACCCGCCACCATGGCAGCCGCCGGCAGCAAATCTGCCACCACGCCAGCCGCCACGACAGCGCGCGACCACCGCTACCTCCGATGCCTGAAGCACCAACTCCCGCCGCAGGGTGCTCTCCGTGGTAGCAGATGGTGCTGGCTTTGTGCCCGAGCTGCCGCCGGCTGCTGTAACATCCCAAAAATACGGGATTGTTGTATTTGTAAAATAATTTAAAAAATCTTTTCCTCATTTTATGAGCATTTCTGAAATTTTGCTATAACTGGTTTCTTGATTTGAGGTTTCTGTTGGCAAAAGTGCAATTAAGCAAATCAAATTTTCTAAATCAAGAACCAAGTCTTCAATCAAAATCTGAATTCCCCAAAATTCCTTGCAAACCTTAAATCCACATCTTTGGAAATTGGAAAATTTGAAAGACAAGATTTAAGTTCAAAAATGAAATTTGTTTATCAAAACTTTCCCTCTATAATTGTCTTAACCCAGAAACCGGAATTGTGAGAAATTCTCAAAAACCTTTCTGGGCCGCAGCCCCCTTTTTCTCCGGCCTCCGGCCCACTTGGCCCGCCCGGGCTCTTTCTTCTCTACTGCCCCTCTCCCCACTCGGCTTCATCACCAGCGCCGCTTGGGGCCTCTTCTTTTCTCCGCCGCCCCACATCTCTTCTTCTCCTTCACCCGGCCCGTTCGGTCGCCTTCTCCAGCCCGGTGTTCTCTTCTTCCCCCTCCGCCCCCTGCCTGCTCAATCCACAGGCACCGGCCCGGCCCTTTCCCCTCGCCCCTACGTCAGCAACCTCGGCCCACCGGTGCCTCCCACAGCTCCTCATCGGCCGTACAGCTAGCGCTGCCCTCTCCCACCAGCCTAGCGCCCCTCCTCTACCCCACCTTCAATACCACGCAGGCCCTACTCTTCTCGCCCCGCCGACAAAACAAATAAGCCTAAAGCTATAAATAATCTAGTTTATTTTAGACTGTCGGCAAATCATTACAACCCTCAAAGGGTAATTGATTTGTCTCGAATAATATGCTAATCGTCAACATGCGACCACATACATAGGTATTACATGGTAACATGAAGCTACCGCACATATACCACTGGAAGCTATAATCATTTGCCTGAAGCAAATATAATTCTCAAAATACTAGATGACCTATTGGATGTTAATGATCCTGAATAATCTAAATATGCTACATTCATTTGGCGTTATAAATTATAACAGGCTTATAAATTACCTCCCAGATTAATCACATATATTTCTAAAGAATAATTATTCCATCTGAGAGGTTAAACTAGAAATATATTCTAGCAGAATATATATAAATATATTCCATGTAGATTAACTGTTAGACATGTTTTATGTGATAGTGTTATATTCATACTTTTGCCAACATCCTAAAGATGTAATTTATGCTATCAAAACATAATACTCTTGACCAGATCAAAACATGTTGTACTAACACAAAACCTGAAGTTTTGTGTGATCCAAATTTGAAGTCAGAAGTATGAGTAACTGGATCATAATATTGGGTAATAAATAAGAACCTAGAATATTTTAGTTGTATCAGATTAATAACCCACCAGATATTTGGGATAATCTATCAGAAGTAGAGATATGCAATTTTCCATGCTACTACATTAATAAATGTCTAGCTCACTGCATTAAGAAAAAGAACCCCCCAATCAAGCATTAGTGCGTATTATGAGAACTAATCATTTCCCATGTAATATCACCACCGCAGCATACTGAGGGGATTTTAAAGCATGCTATTAAGCAAGATCATATCTCGATATTAGGGGGAGAGAAATGCTTAAAATATTTGAATGTCAAGATATTTTCCTGAAGAAAGATCTTTACTATATGGTTCACACACTAACTAAGCGAAATATAAGTTTTGCTGATACTCCTGTACGCTAGAAGCAGGGAGACTGCCAGATTTCTTTACTCATTTGCATAAAGGAGTTATATAGTATTTACCTGAAGTAAATATACCGCTATGTTTGGAATACTCTGAGTTGAATAGTATTTCCATCTTTGCGAAAATTGATTTATTAGTCAGTAACCTAAACTCTACGGGGACACTTGTGGATCTAAGGTATGGTGACATTAGTTAAAATAATCGTTAAACATCCTTGAATACTATAGAAGAGAATTCACCCTGAAAGTGAAATACCTCCTGAAGAGACTTCTCCTGAAGATGAAAGCTCCAGTAATAAAGCGCGCGCATATTATACTACTGGGGAATACAGAACTACCAAAAGGCCTTCGTTTTGGCAAATAACGAAGTTTGGTTAACACTGAAAAACACTCAATTGTGAGGATATTTAGAGAAAAGTTGTCAACAACCAGTTTTACCTCTATAATTGCTAAAAGTATGAGAAAATAAATCTGGAACCAAAGTCCACGGCCATGCATCTGAAGTATTCATATCAGATCAAAATGAAAGAAAGCAATTGAGGTTGAACCATAATCGCGGATGAAAGTCTTGGAACCTGTTCGTTCAGACTTGATGGGTCATTATGAAATAATGAGGTGGTGAAAGCGATGGTTCAAGGATCCCTGCAGAGATCTACATTCTCCGATTATGAATGAAATAATATTCCGTTATATAATAACTCTGGCATATGGAAATAATAAGATATGCAGTTATTGGATTCTGAAAATCCTTGATGGGAACCCTGAAGGAACCCCAAAGCTCGATCCTTGAAAGACTCGGTGTTTTAATAAGAAAATAAATCGCAACATGTATATATATATATATATATATATGTATATAAAACTCATAACTGATAAACTCTTTCCTGAAGAAAGAGTATCTCCTAGAAGAGAGCATTTCCCTGAAGAAAAATCACCAGTTGATCGAAAATACACCAACAATTATGCGATCTCTAGAAGTGGATAAGGACCCATCCAAGACCCGAAGAAATGAAATGAAAAGGCTAAGAACTTGAAGTTTACCACATAAGCATATATGAAATGCATCTCCTACCAGAAGCTGATGGAGTGCCAATATCCTCTATTACCATAAAAGTACCATATATATTGGTGTTAATGGCAGATTTATTAATCCCCTGAGTGCCAAAATTAAGACTGGTTACATTGATTCTGTGGTAGTATGACTATGCTATTAGACCTATAAGACAGACTTTTGGTCATATAGTACTACTTAGAGATGGTTACTAAATGAACTTGAAAGGTTCTGATAAGTCACATCCTGAAAAAATATGGTATTGCAATTAATTACCTCCATATCCTGATTAAGATAAATATACTGGCCTACATTCATTTCTTAAAATGTATTAAAGGCAGTAGAACAATAAGATTTCACTGGAAGTGGTCTTCAGGGGGAGTATATGCTAAACTTTTATAGTTATTCATAAGATTTAGAAAATCTTGACTTTAGTCAAACTTAAAAATTATTGACTTGATGATCATGACCTTGAAGGTTTTACCACCTATCAATATAAGTCCAATCGATGGACATAATAAAGGTCTTGAAGATCATAATATATCCTGAAAATAGTTTATAAATTCTGAAGATAAGTATTGCAAATCATGAACATAAGTGTTGCACTCTTTTCTTTTAGTAAGTTTTTGCCATTGGGTTTTTCTTGCTTGAAGGGTTTTTAATGAGGCAATAACTGCAATACAATTTAACGAGTGCTATGTACTCTTTTCTCCATTCCTTTTTTTCACTGGGTTTTTGGAAGGAGTTTTTAATGAGACATATGCATATCGTGGTATGAAGCCTCACTAGAATGTGTTTGGCTTAGGTAAATGATTAGCTACATCCAGAAGTCATGTGGCATAAACAAAATTAATGACTCCACTATTATCTATGAAGATAATGCTGCTTTTGTTGCACAAATGCAAATAGGCTATGTTAAGAGTAATATCACGAAGCATATTGCTCATAATTCTTTTACCCTCATGAGCTCCAAAAGAATGAAGAAATAAAGACACTGAATGCTAAGTCTTGTGATAATCCAGCAGATTTATTCATAAAACCACTATCAGCCACTAGTTTCCATAAGTGCGTTCGAGGCATTGGTGTAAGACGACTTAGAGAATTCCAAGGTTCAGGGGGAGCAAATCCTCGAATCACAGCCCATGTGTAAGACCAGAAGACTTACATGATCCTGAAGATCTACAAGTTGCACTCTTTTTCCCTTTGTGAGTTTATCCTGAAGTTTTCTCACGTAAGATTTTTAATAAGGCAACAAGTGCCACAAATAACGGATACAATGTACTATTTTCTCTCTCTTTTCCTACCGGGTTTTTGGGAAGAGTTGTTGACGAGGCATATACATACCGCGGTATTCGCCCAAGGAAGAGTGTTACAAAATCTTTAGGGTTTCAGTTATAGGCAAATACCTAAACTACTCCTATTCTACTCTTCTATAAATATGGGGACTTTGTGCCATATAATAACAACAAGAAGATCAATAAAACTCCCACTCTTATACTCTATTTCCTGGTGTTTTGTGATTGTCGAATTACTTAAGAAGATTATATTATATATTGCATTACCGTTCGTCGATCTACCTTGTTTCTCAACACATCGCACGCTCATCCCGGCCCAGAATGTCGCAAATGGTCGGTCCCCTCGCAACCGTCCAAAGACTTAGCCCTGGCAGTGGTCTCTCCGATCCAGGGTACATTCTCGTCATTACAGTTTTGCCTCCGCCAAGTATTTGGCGTGCCTGGGATCTACAGATCTGCACCCAACAAACTGGCCTCAACCCCGCATCTGAACTGAGCACACTGCAGCAGGGAGACCGTCCAGGTTCAGCTGCTTTCCCTGTGCCGCTCATGCTGACGACAGTAAATAGGTGTCAGTAACCAATTGCAGTCTACAGCATCTCATGTTTGGTTTGATTCAAGTACCAAAGAATCCATGCATCCACTTGAGGAGATCGATGTATAAACTCGCCAACTTGGCCATCTTTCCTTATTTTGTTAGGATATCACGCATCAACAACCCACAGAGGCCACTTGTACCCTGCACTGCATACAGAACAGGATCATCAGTATACAACAACATATATAGGACAAATGGAGCACCAGTAAATCTGACAACGAATAAGAAGGAAACGTGTAATGCTAACCTGAGCTGAGATCTCACACCACCACAACAAAACCAGCAGCATCCAAGCACACAGACGAAATAGCAGGTCTTCAAAAAGCCTGACAGCATCATCACCATTATATATCTCTCTTCCAGAGATAGATATTCATATTCCAAACAAAAATAACTGCTTTTCTTAGTAGTCAGTCATGCTGTCAACTTCATATAGCTACATACACACACAAGCAAGAAACTAAACCAATACAACACGTCTGACAGGAACATCAACAGGTCAACTTCGCTTCACTGCAAAGGACCAAAACTACACCACAGATCAACATACAAGTTCATCAAACAAGACGATGCAAAAGCATACTGATCCTACAGGATCTTCTGGCCATCAGAAACAGAACCACACGTAACAACACTACAGCTGAATCAAATAATACAACTTTCTCTAGATGCGGACTTTGTATACAGAGGGAGGGAGCTTATGTCAGATGTTACAAAAGCCCTGCCTATGTTAAAATACTGATCCTACAGGACATATCAAACATGCATGCATGTTCGCAGCTAGCAGCAATCTCGCAACAACGCTTGAAACCTAACCTGCTCTAGAGCCAGCGAGATTTTTTTCCTCGCATGTCTCAAAACGAAAATGCCCAATTGCCCATGCATGTATACATCAATGGAATTGAAAGATGATGAAGCCTGTAATAGCACACTGAAGCAAGTATTGCAATGCCAGAAAATCTGTCCAGCTGACAGCCTTTTTAAGTCTGGATCGACATAAATGGACGTAATCTGTCCTGCACAATTCTGACATAATCCGTCCTGCACAATTCTGAGGGCTTCAGGCAGCCTTTCTTTGTTCCACAATCTGACAAATCAAGAGCCATATAGCCCATCCAACATGATGTTGTCTGATTAGCTAGTCGCCGGCAGCTATGGTTGCAACCCACCGAACAGAGGCCTACTCGTTTCATGATGAATCCTCAAAGTCTTGCCAATACCCATGCCTTCTCATGACCACCCCCACCCAGGGCACAAGGAATCTAATGCACAAGCAAGTTTACATCTTCTGAACAGGCAACACCTCGCTGACTTGCTCCATCCAAGCTTCATCCCAAGGCTACACATCATTGTCCCATGCTGCACCGACCATGCAAAGCTGCAGATAGCAACGCATTCTCCTTACACTTCTCTCCTAGAACCATTGGACGAATTCGGCCTCCTGGGCATTCCAAATTGCAAATTATCCCTAGACCTATCAAGAGGATGCCCCAGATCATCCAAATTCCGGTAACTACCATTTCTCGGAACAGAGTTGGAACGCTTACCCTCGTCAACCCGCATGCCAACCCTGGGTTCCGGAAGAATGTCCAAATGCCTCGGTCTTGGTCCACTAGTCCTCATGTTCCTTATGTTGCTTGAAGAATTCCTGCCTGAGTTAGAAGAAACTTTCATGGCTAGGAAGTCCTTGGGGATGCTATCCAGGTCCATGAAACATTTCCTAGCCTTTGCATCTGCTATCAGGGCTGCCCAGTCCTCTGACTGCATGAGAGCATTGGCATTACCAACAACCTGGAAAACAACAAAGACTATTAGTACCATGGCATACATCTAGGAGCATCTCTAAAATAACATTAGTACATGCTTTTGATGTATATTTGGGAAGAGGGAAAGAGGCGTACCCACAGAGCTCTCCTAGCTCGAGTAAGAGCAACATTCATACGGCGAATATCTGCAACAAAACCCACACCATGGTTTGAGGCACGGACGCATGACATAATAATCACATCACGCTCCTGGCCTTGAAAAGCATCAACTGTGTTTATGTAGATATCCTTCCCTTCCTTAGTATTCATAAGCTCCTCGAATTCCCGCTGAAGACATTTCAACTGCAACTTATATGGAGTGATTATACCCACAGATGCTTTCTTGCCACCATTAGCTCTAAGGAACTTTTGAAGATGCTCATGCAAACGCAACGCAAACTGCGCTTCATGAACATTCTGGTATGAAGATGACCCACCTCTATGAGACTCACGACCATGTGAGATGTCATAGAAAATGTAAGGTGCCATTAATGCATCTCTGTAATATGCCTCATCAGGCAATTTGACAACACTTTCACTATCTGCAAGGCGCCCTTGATAGAAGTATCTTGATGGAAATTCACGGATCTGGGGATGCATCCGGTATTGCACTGACAACAAAATGGTAGGGCAACCAGCTTGCTGAAACCTCTCGAAAAGACTCCTGCTGTAGAGTAAAGTTCCAGCTGCTTTGCTAATAACAGTGGCAGGAAGCTGTTGTGGATCACCAACCAAGACACATCTAGCAGCACCGAGTGAAAGTGGAGGGAGGACTGCTACTTCACTGGCCTGAGCAGCCTCATCAATTACAACCATATCAAAGCCGTGACTAAGGCGAGAAAATAACTTGCGGCCGCTGCTTGACACTGTTGTAAAAACAATTTCTGCTTCATTGGCGAAACTGGCTTCCAGGCTAGCCCTAGCATCTTCAAGATTGAAGTTGCTGCCAACACGGAACCTGCTTTCTAATATCAGCAGGCGTGACATCTCTACCAGTACTTTATCCCTGCTTTCGACTGAAGCAGCAAGTTTCTGAAGCAAAATATCACGGTTACGATCCCTTTGAGCAAGCAAATCAGGATCTACCCCAACTGAACCCTGGGATCTACCAGCCGCTGCAACCATATTAAGTTCCCTCTGTAGAAGTGCTATCTCCTGCGATAACTGTTGCTCACAGCATTTTAGCTGATGTAACCACCCAATTACTTCATCGCGGCCCTTCATTAAAAGCTGGTCTGTCCTTCGCTCGACTGAAACAGCTTGGGCAGCACGAGACTGTGAATCAACTCCAACACGGGCAACATCAGGGCGATAGACCTTCATCTCACCATCTATGAAACCACGGTCAAGAACACGAGCAAGCAGCTCATCTGTTGCAGCGTTTGATGGGGCACACACAAGCATCCGTGGCTTGGGGCAAAGCTTGGGTAGCGTGCGAAATAGGCTCTGATCCATGCTCTGCAAAACTTCATCAATTGACCCTGCGGCAACAGCCTCTGAGCTGCTGGTAACGCTGCCACTAACTTGCTTATAACTTTCAGGAGCAAGTTTCTTGAGCAGAGCAGCATAGTAATGTTGATACTGAACAAGATGGATAACATTTAGCATTCCCCACACAGTATGGGTTTTCCCCGTCCCCGGCGGGCCTTGTACTAATGTGAAAGGCCATGGTTCTTGTTTCTTCACCACTCCATTGCTAGTACCAGCAGCTGTATGCATTGCAGCCCACTGAATTGCCGATAGCTGAGGCCCGTTGAAAGTACGATGGAGATGATCAGCAAAATTTGGAGTGAAACAGTCAGGCGTAGCAGGTGGCTGCTCTTCATACTTGGGGAAGTGCTCTGGACTTGGCTGAAGGATTGCATTTTGCATCTGACGGAAAGATTTTTATCAAAATCAACTGAAAAATATTAACCAAGAAAACTTGATAACATAAGTATAATACACATTACCTGCAAATTAAGACGGCGGAATGCATGCAACGCAACATATTCCCTTTGTGTTGTTGCAAGAGAACCAAGACCAGTTAGATACCAGGTACTCCGAGGTTGGAGTTTCCTCAGAACATTAGTCTCACTGCTGCAGATACAACACGAAAGAATAATAAGACATTTAAGGTAAAGGATTCAATTAACAAATGTATAAAAAATAGAGAAAAGTTCAACAATTTTGTTCATAATCAAGCAAAGTTAGCAAAGAAATACGAGATGAACCAACCAACCTAGCAACTAAAATCTCAGAAAACTCTACATCCATGCACATGAGATAAAACCTCATAACAGGACCTGTTAGGATGAGGGACATTTAGTTCAGGTAGCGCTTAAATTCATCCAATAGGCTGCTCAGGTTGTCAGCATTAAACAAACCAGAACGAGAGCTACAGTGAACTGCAGAGCAAATGGTTTTCCATGCACGTCCAACTGTTCAATGTAACCGTGTGTGTGTGTGAAGAACATGAACTTAAAAGCAAAAGGCAAACTTACATGTTAGACAAGATAGGGTTGCTTATTGTATCAACCAAAAATAACTGTTTCTGACAAGTAACCCTATACATTGTGCAGTGCAAGCTCTAGGCATGTCTAACATAATATATTCCTGAGCAAAATCGACCTAAATAAGATTTAACATGCCACTCCTATCATATGCCTGTGATAAAAAAAAACAATCTTACAGAAAATATCGTTTATCTTTGATACTGCGCACAAGTATCAAGGGAACAGAATGGACAAACAAGTTTTACTCAGCAAACAACATCAGAGATATGTAACATTCAAAATAACAGAATCCTAAAGAATGAGCACTCACAAAAACAAATGCATTTGCAATGAACTAGCAGCAAGGTTTCAATAAAAACTATGTTAATATGTTTAATAAACACTAGTTAAAATGTGGTTTTATCAAAACATGGAGCGTAGGACAGCTAAAGAGCAATGGTATCACGAACATTTGAGTACCTGCTAGAATCAAATGAATCCCCAACATAGAAATGGATAATTGCTCCGATGGGATCACGTGTATCAATAGGCGTATGGCGCCTAACTGTACCAACAAGCCGTCCACACTCTGACTCAGTGTCTTCATTTGAACTAATGGTCCTCCTATTAGATCGACTTGATTGGGCAGCTAAAAAACAGAGAAATAGGTACATAAGCGCAGTTGTCAAAACATTTTCTTTTGAGAGAAAAAATATGCATGCTTAATACTAACAGAAGAGGAGGAATGCACTAGGCTACCTGAACAAGGCCGAGGGAATGACAAAATTGCGGCTTCACCTTCTTTGAAAGTCCATTTATACTCATGCGTCGGTAGAACGACAACATCATACCATCCTGAACGCACCAACCACAACTCAATCACGTGATTGCAATAAAAAATGAAAAGACAACATTTTTTATAATTGCTCTACAAAAATGCCATCAATAGAAAATATGTGATGAACATAGTAACATACCTCTTTCACGCCTATCCACAGTTTTCACATGCACCATTACATGTGCATAACTTGATACAGCCTCAAGACTCTCCTCATACGAACTATATAACTGGGCTCGGCATTCCTCAAAAAGCAAAGGCTCAAAAACTCTAATGTACTCCTCAGCGGATTCAAAGCTTCCAGGAACACACTGAAGTTCTGCCTCCTCTGTTCAGATAAGAAATATAAAACTTGGCTTGTCAAAGTCAGAGCACACACACAAACAGTGGTTTTGCCATTTTAGGATGAAACAATCAAACAGTGAAGATGCAAACACTAGGTACAAGGCATGCATTAAAAAAATCAGTGCCACAGTATCAAACATGAGAGGAAACACACACAGTTCTACTTTGAAAAAACTAGAAAAAAAATCTAAAGTACGGAACACAAATGGTCAACAGTTGTAAGAAGGTGTGGCTCTGGAATCTCTGTATTGCATTGATTAGGGGCAGCAGTACAAGGCATATATGTATATATATATAGGCAAGGATGTCTAGGGTTAGGTTAATAGAATCATGGGCCAACCAGAGAGATCCTTGCATATACTAAGCACACATGGGCCCAAGGCCATAAGCCCAAAAGACCTGTCTAACAACAGTAACATACAGTTTACCACATTTTTAAAATAAAGCATGTACGTCTACAAGACTACACTCATAATCTCACGTCTACAGGACTACACTCATAATCGCATTACAGCATGTAACAGTGCCATAAATGCAATGCATTTCCTCATAGCATAGTATATAATTTTTCAGAATAAGCAATGGTGTTAGTTAAACCAAAGAAATCCATAAACGCAATGCATTTCCTCATAGCATAGTACATAATTTCAGAATAAGCAATGGTTATTGAGGCGGTACGGCGAGGCGCAGCGACTCACCACCTTCACACAACAATATCGCTTATGGCGCGCGGCGTGGCAACGCCACACACAAGTAGCGGCAACAATATCGGACTTCCGGAGGGGCCCAAACAAAAGAAATACAAAGAGAGGACTTTGTTGCAATTTCAGAAAATGAGAAGGCTAAATTGCAAAATGCCAAAATCCCTCATAACCCTAGCCGTTGCCTGTTTTCTTGAGCTCAGCATCCCTTCCTTTGCCCCCCACTGCCTCTATCCCTCTCTCCTTCCCCCATCTTCTCCACCTCCGGCGCTGGCGAGGCCGAGCCAGCTCGCCGGTGACCGCTCCCTCTTCCCACCGCCACTCTCCACCACCCCCAAGCGGCAGCCACGGAGGAGGCGGCGGAGAAGACTCGCCGCCCGACGAAGCAGGAGGCGACACCACGGTGGAGACCAGAGCTGGTGGAGCTGCGGAGGAGACCCGATCTAGCGGAGGCAGTGGATCCGGCGGCGGTGATGGCAGATCCAACAGTGGTGACGGCAAATCCGGCGGCGGCGATGACTCTCTCCTCACTTTTTCTGGTGGCGGCGGAGACTTCTTAGCTTCCCAAAAACCCCAAACCCGATCTGAGGTATGCGTATGAGGTATGCGTTTGGACTTGACTTTTACCCCCACCCCTTCTATGGCGTCCACGGACAACGCCTTACCGCATATCACCGCTGAGCCGCCACGGCGATATGGCGACGATATATCGCCAATATAGCGACGGCTTAATAAATGTTAGTTAAACAAAAGAAATCCAAAGCAAACATGGATAATGCAGAAGAATTAACCTGGATTGTGCCAGAACCTGTCACTTGTCACCTCCCGTATAAGCCGTTCAACAGATGTGTCTTGATATTGTGTGTTATTTGCTGAAGCTTGTTTTTTGGAAACAAGAGACCTTTTGTTGGCTGGTTTCTGATCTGCATTATTCTGCCCTGTTACAACTGCTCTCTGGGAAGAGACTGGTCGGCCCTTGAACTGCTTGGAATCCACAGGTTGCTTCAAAGAAGCCTGCCTTTGCACAGATTGTTGATACCCATCTGAGGGGGGTTCTTCAGCATTCATTCTCTTTGGCCGGCCCTGAGATCCCAACTCAACATCATCATTGGATTCAGCATTGTGGTCACTTGGATCTGCAGAATTACTTCGTTCTGAACCCATCATTTCAGATTGCCTCTGATCCCTGATGACCGGCTGGCTTTGTTTTTCTGCAGCTCTTTCACCAACACCACCCGCACCACGAGAAGCTTCCTTCACAGTACGTGTAACAATTGGTGCTGGAAAGGATGACTGTCTCCTGGGTGTTGATGTCTTCATTGTGCTAGCTTGTTTTGCATCCTCAACGTTAATGAACACAGTTTGCCTGGCTCGCTTTTTACCTAGCATTGCCTCTTTGTGGTCATCCAACTTAGGTCTTTTTGCAGGGTTGTTTGCAAACTTCAATGCATAAGTGGCTTCTACTCCTTTAACATCCTTTGAACTGTTGCACGGGTCTAAATCATCCCCAGGTTGATTTCCTTTACATTCTAAATTTTTCATGCTCTCTAGTCCTGTGGGACCACGAACCACTGGATCTTTAGACGCATCAGCCATTTCTGTGTCACTAGGCTCAGCAGCAGTGTCATCTTTAATCACATCACCAGATTTAACAAAAGTAGCAGTGCCAACTTTAATCACATCACCAGATTTAACAAAAGTAGGTTCACTCTCTTGGGATTCTTTTTTCATTTGAGTAGTTGCAGTACCAGCTGACTCTTCTTTGTTGCTGACACTACTTCCTACGGTGTCAGAAGCAGCATCTGCATCAGACCACTCTCCCTCTTCTCTTTCAACTGCTTGTGAAACCTGATTGGCGAGCTCAGCCTGTTGAGCAACATTATCAGAGATATGATTGGTTGCCATAGATGTAGGGGCTACACTAGCATTCAAATTGTCCTCTGTCTTGATCAGTTCCTTTGTATTTTGTGAATCTTTGCTCCGCACAAAAGGTTGAAAACCTGAACCAGAGGATGCGTGCTTAAAGGCATGGTTGTTCAATATCTGTTGCGACTGCGATACTTCCCCTGGTGGAAACAAATTTGAGGGATGTGTGGTGGGAACAGAAAGGGACTTCTGAGGTTGTGACACAACAACTGCAGCTTCTTCCTCAGCTTCTGTTGGGAGCTCATTAAGGTCAAATAACATCCTTCCACGAGATCCCATGTCATGTGTAAATGCATATAGCTTGCATCTTTTATCTAGTAGACCTAGTAACAATCTTCTGGGATAACAGCACCTAGTGGAGGAGAGCTACTATTGAACTTCTGTAGGAAAAGATATCTGCAACACCAACCAGCACAATAGATCAGTAATATACAGAAACAGGATGTTGAAGGGGTGCTTGGATGCTTTGGTCCACTAGTGAGATGGCCCGCCAACAACTGGCCAGGAGAACTGAACTAGGAAGTGAACAATTACAGTCCTCATTGCATGGTACTGCAGGAAAGAAACATTTCAATCAGGTGGTGTGACCTGAATATCATTCTTCGCTGGATTCCTTTCATGTTCCGACCCAGCCCACTTCTTCCTCTTGTTGTCCACTTCCTACCCATCTCAAGAATTTGGATTCTAGCGATACAGGATCTCAGCATCCAGACAGACCCTTTTATAGACAAAGTAAATAAGTTCGTAGAACATAGAACGGAACAAAAGAATGATGGTACATTGCCCTATGGTATACATGGAAATGCTAATATAACTACTTAAGGGCGCATAGGGTAGCCTAGATTTGGTGTCATTTTCCAAGGAAAGCCATACAGCAATGCCATATAAATGACAACGACAGTGATATCATACACACCATAATGTTTTAAAAATGAGAGAGCACCACAACATTCTATTTAACAAACAGATGCCAGTTGGACCTTAAGTCAAATTACAGCAATGCAGTGGTCAGGTTTTCCAGTCTTAACAAAGTACTGAATTAAAAAAACAATAAGCTTGTATTATGAGAATAGTTTCAATTTCTTCTAACCCAAAAGCGGCTTTCCTATCAAACAGAGAGTACATAAAGAGCAGCAAAACAAAGAGCATAGATCAATGAATCTAGAAACTTTTCGCTGACCCCACCCAATCCTAGGTCTATTTTGGTAATAACAATGTCCATCATAATCCCCAAGTTCAATTGTAAACATATTCTGATTGGATACTCAATACCTACCAAAGCAATACCCTATCAAAAGGACCTATAACAGAAGATGACCATACCCTCACCGACAAAAAAAAACAAAAAGAGTATGATACACGAGAGACATGGTCTCCATGCTTTTTGCTGCATAGATGCACAGCCTATATGATCTTATGCAACACGTGAATAAATACACTGCCTCTACACCCAACAAATAATCCCTTTATACAACTTTGACCAAAACACCAACAATTATTTACAGCTACTCCAAAGTAAAAGCTAACCGAAACAGAATATGTATCCATAAACGACAAATACTCCCTTTATACCGACTTGACCAAAACACAACAATGATTCACAGGTACTATGAATTCAAAGATAACTAAAATGGAACATATATCTATAAACGACAAATGATCCCTTTATACAAACTTGACCAAAACGCAACAATGATTCACAGCCAATACGAATTAAAAGCTAACTAAAATGGAATATGTATCTACAAATGACAAATGATCCCTTTGTACAAACTTGACCAAAACGCAACAATGATTCACAGCTACTACGAATTAAAAGCTCACAAAATGGAATATGTATCTACAAACGACAAATGATCCCTTTATACAAACTTGACCAAAACACAACAATGATTCACGGCTACTCCAACCTAAAAGCTATCTACAACGGAAGGAGTACCTTTTGTAGACACATCCGACAAATCCACAGAATCAGTCCAAATCCTCCATGATTTCAGCTACACAGCAACTGGGATTTTAACTAAGTAACAAAACAGGACACCCGAGTAGCAGCAGCATAACTGACTCTTCCAATCTTCGAATTGACATTACAAAGCTTGATGACTACTACCACATAAAAGCAATATGCAAATTTGAACAGGACACCTGAGTAGCAGCAGCATAACTGACTCTTCCGATCTTCCACTTGACATTACCAAGCTTGATGACTACTGCCACGTAAAAGCAATATGCAAATTTGACATATAAGTCCATGTTCGTACATAACAGAGGAAATGTAAAATGCTTCTTCTATTGACCTAAGCAGATGAACTATTTAACTCCAAATTAAAAGCTTGCTATAACAGAATAAATATCTACATGTATAAACAACAAACGACCACTTTATACAAACTTGACCGAAACACAACAGTTATTCACAGCTATTCTACTCCAAATTAAAAGCTACCTACGAGGGAAGGAGTGCCTTCTGCTAGACACATACGACAAATCCACCCTGAATCAGTCCAAATCCTACACATTTCAGTTACAGCACAACTGGGATTTTTAACTAACAAAACAGGACACCTGAGTAGCAACGGTGGAACCAACCTTCGAACCTTGTATTTGACATAACCTAGCTTGACAACTACCACAACGTAACAGGAATATTCAAATTTGACAAATAATTCCCTATTGGAACAAATCAATGCAATATGTTTCTTTTATTAGCCTAAGCAGATGAACTATATAACCCTAGATAACAGCAAGAACAGTTACTGTCCGACTGAATAGTGATAGCAAAACAATGTAGCTGCTAACCCTAGGTCAAGCACTAGAATCAACTAGCAAGATTGTAATAGAAAATTCAGCAGGAGCACACAACAGCAGCACATGGAGCATTTAAATCGAACCATCACTCGAACATTCCACAACAAAAATAAAAAGAGCACGTACCATTCCATTACTAATGCTACGCTATGACGCCATAACAACCCCCTTTGGTCTGCTGGATCTACCAGGACGGCAGTATTTATAGCCCGTTTTAAATCAGCATGTTTCCACGAAATTTTTCAGAAAGCATGAATCACCCCGCGCCACACAGTCACTACATTTGGCAACTCCCCCTGATCCCCATTTCGTTCCCAGATTCGGCAAAATCACCACCGCAAAACTGTTTCCACGACAAAAGCCCGAATTCGGCAGCCTTCCCCCCTAACCCCGGCCCGGAGACAAAAAGTCCCGTCTCGTCCTCTAATCAAACCCGCGTGCCACCATGCGCAAGGGTTTCATTCCACCGTCGCATCCCCGTCCAGTTCAATTCGTTCCGTCCGCTCTCGCATCGCGTGCCAGTCCTAGGGCTCCAATCGAAGCGCTGGAGGAACGGAGGAGGAGTCGAGGGTGCGGGGATCTCCGTACCAGGCGATCGGCGGCGGCGGCAGCCAGATCCGTCCGGGCGGGCCGGCGGCGGCGGTTCTGACTAGGGTTTCCCTTTCTGGCCCCGCCTCCTCTGCTTCCCTTGCGATGCGTTTGTGTTTTTTCCAAGTAATTTTTCCTTTCCTTTTTTGTTTTGTTTTTGGGGGAGGGGGTTGGCCGCTTCTTCCCACGAGCTGTCGGTCTGTGCGTGTGTGACGACTACTTCCTCTCCTCTCCTCCTCTCTCGAGTCGAGGCAGAGGAAGGGAGCGTGCGTGTGCGTGTGTGAGGAGAAGACGCGAGGGGTGGGGGCTCTACTTATAGCCGTCCGGGGAGGGGCTAAGGGTCACGGCGCTACGCGAACCGGCCGGTTACCACCAGTGGTGTGCCCCGTCGCTGGTAGGTGGGGCCTTTCCTCGGTGGGAACCTGCTGTCGGTCACGTGCTGTAGCCCCTCTAGGCCGGGGGTGGGGTGGACGCGTGGTGCGTGCATCTCAGTGGTCGCACCAGGTTGGAATTAAATTTTCATTATTTAATCTTTTTTAAATTGTTTTCAAGTTAATCATGCACAAACTTTATTTCCAATTCTAGCATAACCAAAAGCGTTCTATCACACCATCTATAGAACGTGACCAAAGCTGCCACGCAAGCCCTCAGCCGCCGCGCATCATACCAGCGTGGAGGCTCGCGTGGCACTGTCACACCGTAACTCATAGTGTGACAACCTTTTTTCACACCATGAGACTTAGGCGTGATAGAGGAGATTATTACACCATGAGACTTGGCGTGACAGGGGTGACTTAAGTGTGGCCGCCACTCTAGTTGCCATTTTTCTCCACGTCCTATTATCTAATGTGCTCTCTGTCCTTCTTCCATCCCCACCGCCTGTGTCCCACCTCCCACCACCCCCCGCCAGCCCTTGGCCCCCTCCAGTCCCGATGAAGGTGAGCAATGTGGAGATCATCCCTAAGCCCGTTGTCCGCAGCAAGCCCGCCACCTTCAAGATCTCTGCCTCCGCGGGTAATCGACCTAGCCATGAAATCCCTGCGATTGTGCTGTGAATTAAGACGTCGTGTGCTTGTGAACTGCGTCAACGAGTAGCTATATCTGGTTTGTTAGTAACAGTCTGCAATTTTAGTCCGACAGTTGAGGAAGTAACTTACTTTGCATGTAGTAGTAGTCAGATAAAAACCGTAAAACCGATGCAACATTGCTTGTGGGATCATATTAGTGTTCCGGTGAAGGTTTCTCTTACATTGTCCATGTACTAGTATTGTCTATGAATAATCAATTAGTCCAGTCTACTGTAACAGTTGAACCATGACATGGAGTTTTAAGGAGGACCTACTGTTAGACGTTAGGATTTGGAAATAGCTCTCCTTAGGTATTTCTGTCAGACTGCTTTGGACAAGGTAGCTAGTATCGTCACGTTATTTACACGTGAAGCATGTAATATTTTTCAATTGCAAATTGCAATGATACACAAGTGTATTTAGTATTTACCTTGGTCACATGACCTTTCCTTTGTTTATTGATGTATGTATTTAAGCTTTCCGAGGGCCCATAGCTCCCTTACCTTTAGTATCTTACTAGTATACTGAAATGGTCTATTGTATGCTCATTTAACTGATCTGATAGCAAAGGACAGAGAATACTTTCAGAGCAAAGTCAATAAGATGGTCTAACCATTAGCTTAATGCATAAATGAATTTGTGCTTTTGTTAGCAACAGAATGAGGGATTTCCATTCACCTAGTTTCAATAATCTTTCTATTGTTAAGAATAATGATGAGGATTAGTAGAAAAAAGTTTAATTAGCACACGGACAAATATACATATGTGCAATACAAAATGGCTACAAAAAAATCATAGTAACTAACAAAAAGAAAACTAAAAGGACACAGAAAATTTTACTAGATGGCACAAAAGGGGCCCATCTGGGGCTGAAGGCGGGCGGTGGCGACAACGATGGATTTGGGGGAGGACAAAAACACATCGGGACGAAGAGGATGTGGGAAAAAAATAGAAACTACAGTGGTGACCACACTTAAGTCAATCCCTGTCACACCAAATATCGTAACATAACAATCTTCCCTGTCACGCCAAGTCTCGTGGCGTGACAGTAGGTTGTCACACCATGAGTTTCGGTGTGACAAATGGCACGCAAAGCCATCCACGCTGGCACAACGCGCTGCTAAGGGCTTTACATGGCTACTTTTGACCATGCATCTATGGGTGCCGTGACAGAGTGTTGGCCATGTCACGAGAGGTGGTGTGGTCAAAGAAGTCAAAATTAGAAATAAAGTTCACGAGAGATTAACTTTAAAATATTGTTTAGAAAATAATTAAACAATAAAAAATTCGTTGGAATTCACTTGTTTCTTTCCACTAGGCTGATGTTTGGAACGCCCTGATTTGTCTAGACTCTGCAAGAATTACAGTACTGTTGGGAAATCCTTACGTTCTAAATAGGACATGGAATTTTTCAAAAAATGATTAATTTTCAAAAAATATAAGAGGGGATAGTTACGTAGTAGTTGGGGGAAAGAGCCGTAGGTGAGTTAAATAGGGGGCGTACTTGTACTGATCCGAGTCCTAAGGGGTGATCGTTTTAGCGATGGTTTTTGATTTTTGGCTGAAATTTCACTGTAGCCTGACTTTTTTTACTGTAGCTGATTTGGCTTTTTGGGCATAATTAAATTTAAAAAAATGTAAAAATAGAAAGAATATGTTAGCCCATCACGGATAATATAAAGGAACACAGGAAAAAAAGAAAAATGTAAAAAAACCTAAAAAATCTAAAAAAATTCAGAAAGAGACGAATTACTGAATAGTGAAAAAAAGCTGAAGCTAGAAGCTGAAGCTAAAAAAAAGCTGAAATAAGCGGAGCCTAAGTCGTACCCCCCTTGGTAATTAAATCCAATCGAGTCGGCTGCTCTCTTGAGAGAAGTTTGTTTTTTTACTTTCAGTCATCTTATATTTCTATTATAGTAATTAACTTTTAAATAATATATTTTTAAAAATAAAATTACTAGAAAAATTATAGTAAAAAATATACTGAGTTTAACTATATTAACCAAAATTACATACGACTATTCTTTTATACATACTACTTCTTACGAATAGCTAAAATTTAAATATTTAAATTATAAATTATAAACTCAAAAGAATCCATCTAAGGTGGGACGTGGGACGGACGGAGGATGCAGCCATGCAGGTGTCGGATGGGCAGATTAATTGCACGGAATGAAGAATCTTCCTTGCGTCCTTTCTCTGTGGTATCTCCAACTAAAATTCTGGCCGGGAGGTTCATGGGAGCACCTTAATTTGTTAGTTCATCGGAGCTCCAGTGGCACGGCTATTTAAGGTAAACGATTTAAGGCAGTGATTATTGGTACTGTATCTTGTTAGTTTTTGTTTTTTTTTCTTCCGACGGTATGATGTATGGATTATAAAGTTATTCTTTTATTATAATATAGATTAGATAGTTTTTTTTTACAATTACAAAGAAGATGCACACGTAACACACCAATACAGATATGAGTATGACTCTTAAGCATACACCTGATGGGTAAAGTTATATACCCACAACTTCATCTTCATCACCCTATCATGAAGTGATTTTTCCAATTAGATGGCTGGTAGGGCTACCTTTGCTCATCCCAAATCAAGCATTTCAATCGCTTGAGGTTACATGTGGTTTATATCTTTGAAGTTTAAATACTCCCTGCATTGACAAGCGATGACAATAATACATGGAAATACGAATTGAACCATTCAAAAGATCTCTACGTAACAAGTGAAAAAGAAACTTTTTGGCTACTGTGGCTTATTAGTTTCGTCATGAGCATTGAATATATGAACTTAATTATGGATGTATTGAATATACGAACCTAATTATCAAAGTAGGATGTGGATTCCAGTAGCGGAGATAGAACGTGGCGAAAAAAAAGAGATGAACATACAACGCATGATACCTGGGAGAAACAAAAGCTTTTACGCAACAGAATGTTGCGAATCTAATATCACGCGATCCCTATATTTTCACCTTTAAATGCTTCAACAGCGATTAAACAAATGAATAAGGGCATGCTTCAAAGGGTTTATAAGCCGGAGTTTATGGTTTTTTATGTGTGTATTATAGTTGTAAAAGTACTACGATGGTTGTTAACCTTTTGTGGGTCAAGGAAGGAAATAAGAAAATAGTAAAAATTTAGAAAAATTTAAAAACACCACTACATCTTTTAGAAAAATTAAAACAACTTTTCTTCATTTTCCAAGATAAAATCCAGCTCGAATTATGCCATTTTGTACCACATCTACCAATGGCACATGTACACAATCTAATCCAAACCGAAATGCCGATGAAACGACATCAACACGGGTCTACCGTTCGTCGTCTGCTCTACCTCCGCCCATCATTCTCCTCTCCCATGATCCCATCCTTGATGATGACTTGTTCCATGCCATAGCCTTTTTCTGCTTATGTCGTCCAAGCACGCAATCCAATTATGATGTCAAAGGGTGGCCATGCACTGCCCTTCGTATTTCTAACTTTTAGGAGATCAAGACCCGGAGTTCTCACGTTCCATGTATGGCTACTAGACCTAGAGACCGCTCGATAAGGCTTTTTAAATGGATTTAAGGCTGAACTATACTGAATCTATCTTATTTTACACTGTAATTGATAATGATCTATTTGGTATAATTAAATTAAAAAATTAAAAATAGATTAGCCTATCTCGAATAATACAAACGAAGAAGGAAAAAAAGAACCGACAAACAAACTCAAAAAAGCTAAAAATTCAGAAAAAAAAATAAAATTTACGAATAATAAAAAATAAACTAAAGTCAAAAAACTTAAACTGAAATGGATGGTGCCCTAGTAAGCCGTGAAACATAAATATTAAAACCCCATAGGGGTGCATCTAAAGTAAGAACAAAACCAATAGCCGCTCGATTAGGCTTTTTAAATGGATTTAAAGCTGAATCTATACTGAATCTATCTTATTTTGCACTATAGTTGGTAATGATTTATTTGATATAATTAAATTAAAAAATTAAAAATAGATTAGCCCATCACAAGCAATGTAAACGAATAAAGAAAAAAAACAGACAAAAACACTAAAAAAAGCATCTGAAGTAAATATTAGGTTCCCATAGGGGTGCATCTGAAGTAAGAACAAAACGAGGGGTATTTGTGTAAAGTCGCACCGTTCGAGTTCGACTTCGCTTGCGCCTCCGCCTCCCCCACCTGACGCAGGCGCCGACGCCTCACTTCGCTTGCTGGCTCGGCTCGCTTTCCCTGTTCGAAAAAGATAAAAAGAGGCGGGTTAAAGGTGACAGGATAACAATCCAGCTCATCAATATGCGTGTGGGGCAGGAGGATTTGGCGCGCCTGCATGTCAGTGAGGTTTCTCGTGTGAATGGTGGGTAGGTGATTGTTTGGATCTGGAAGCCCATCAAGGAGGAACTCTGCCAGCTAGGTACATCTTCTTCTGCAGCCAAAGTAGACTTTTCACGCCGACGCGGTCCTGCTTCACTTTCCACATTTGAATTTTTTTTATCTAGCTCACTGTGAGAAATGTGACTGGCCATATTTTCCGAATTTGTTGGCACTTCTGACACTAGCCGATACATTCCTTTAGTTTCATCAGAATCTCTATCTGGCACATAGAGCGAGGTTCTGGCTGTGCCCAGCTGGGCTTTTCTTTTTTGGAATTTTGGATGCATATAACATATTTATTTTTCAAAATTTTGGAAATAGCCTTTAGATCACCAGAATTCCAGAAATAACCTCCTTCCCAACCGCGGAACAACCTGAAGGCGACATATGGCATGGTGGTGCGCCCAGGGGCCGCAACGGGTGGTGCGACCGGGGAGCGCACTACCCACTGTTCATGCCCGGTGGTGCCCATTATTCATCCGGTTTTTTAATTTGCGATGTTTTCCCGGCCGCACGCTGCAAGATTTCTAGGATTCCACCGAGAGGAGGAGCTGCTTTGCTGCACGCACACGCTGCGCCAAAAGAAAACAGTGCAAATACTATTCACTGCATCTTTACGTCCCGTCTTTTCACTGCTTTATGTCACTGTGCACTCTTTACGTCGTATCGCTGTTTCGTTTTATTTCACTGAGAGGAGCTGCCTGCGTATATACTGCTCGCTCTCATTTCTCCCACATGCTCTTTGGTTCATTTCTCGCATCGGTGCACTCTGAGAGGAGGAGCAGGAGTGAAGAAACTGAGGCATTAATTGCGGTGCTCAGTTAATTTCATTTACAATCAGGAGTTATTACAGTTGTGAAAGTTGTAGATCCTTTCGTGGACTTCAATAAGAGGTAAATTTTTTTCCCAGTGTAACTAAAATTTTTTCGGTGTGATTATTACGTAATTAGGTAAACTCTCAAATTTCTTCGTTTGCAATCAGGAGTTTTTACAGTTGTGAAACTTGTAGATCGTCTCGTGGGCTTCGAGAAAAGATAATTTTTTTCCCGGTGTAACTGTAATTTTTTTCCACATGTGATTATAGTTTTAGTAATGTACTTACCATGTAATTAGCTAAATGCTATGTTCTTAGTGTAGAAATATAGTAGTTAGCCTTGATAGAGTGTTCTGGTCGTTTCGCTAGGCGATCGAAGGGTTCAGGTGGTGCCGTCCAGTGCTAACAATAGACGGGACGTTCGTAGCTGGCAAGTAGAAGGGTACGATCCTCACTGCAGTTGCAGCTGATGCAAACGACTAGTTACTCCTTGTGGCCTTTGCAATTGTGGAGAATGAGAACACTGATAGTTGGCTTTGGTTCCTGGTCAATGTGAAGCAGGCCGTGGTGCAAGATCGGCCGGATGTGTGTATCATCTCAGACCGCAATGCAAACTTGTTGTCTGCGTTGCGCGCAATGCAGACCGGTACACAACCCCCCTTCCAGTGGAATGATATGAAGAACCGTTGGTGCATGAGGCATCTCGCGGTGAACTTTCACACAAGGTTACGTAGCAAAGACCTAATGAAGATGTTCAAAAAGCTTTGCATGCAGAACCAAAAGCGAAAGTTTGAGGCATTGTGCAGGCTGCTTGATCAGAAGATCAGCAAGCATGCATTACAACCTGACCAGGGTGAAGCTGGGCCTGTGGAGGGGGGTTCTACAAGAGTCGGGGAGTTTACACGGTGGGTTCAGTCGAACGCGCCTGACTTGGAGATGTGGTCCCTGCTGTATGACACCGGTGGAGTAAGATATGGAATAATGACAATAAACATGTCCAAGGTGTACAACGGTGTGTTGAAAGGTGTTAGATCCCTACCCATCACAGCGGTCGTGGAGGAGACTTGGAACTGTTCTGTCGGGTATTTTATGAACAAAGCCATGATGACGAAAAAGCATCTAGACGAGGGCAAACAATTCTCTAAGGTTTTCCAGGCACATATGGACAAGAAGATAGAGAAGGCTCGTTGCCATAATGCTCGTACCATGGATGGCATTAGAAGAAAATTCGAGATCCGCCTTAGAAAGAACTACATGAGGAGTCATACCAGAGGGGATCGCAAGCAGGTCTGCATGATTGATGACGAAGCATGTTGCACCTGTAATAAGCCGCAGCTTCTACATAAGCCGTGCTCCCATGTGTACGCGGCATGCGCGGTATGGCGCCAGGCACGACTCCTTACATCTCCAGGTACTTCGATATTCACCACCTGTATCAGACCTGGAGTACGGAGTTCCATTTGTACGGGGTGGACATGCACTACAAGGAGCTATGGTTAGGGCAAGAAAAGTGGGTGCCTAACGAGGCATTGAAGCATGTCGGCCGAGGAAGACGACAAAGCCGTCGCATCCACAACGACATGGACGACAGCCAACGTGGGGATCGGGTTCAGCGTCCGAGGTGCAGACTGTGCAAGACGATTGGGCACTCGTTAAAGTAGTGCCCAAACAGGCCGACATCAAGCAACGCTCCGCCGTAGTGAGGTCATAGTTGTGCTGTGCTTTTTGCTTGTTGTTGTTCTGTGTGTGTTGCATTGTACACAAGTGATGTGTTCTACAATTTTGTATAGGACTACACTTGTTACATTTCGCTATCGTTACGTTATGGTGCTGAGTTTGTACTTTGTTTACTTCATCGCATGGGTATATTGATACGTATATTTATTTTATGTCTTGCTATGTTTGGTACATATCACTGTCGTTACGTTTGTTCTACATTGTATTGTCGTTTTGAACTAACATTTTTTGCTTCAATGGCAGGACATGACTTACGAGATGCTAGACCCCCGTTGGGATGAGCACCACCGATGCCAAGCGTGGATGTCGGGTGAGGTCCTCCCAGCCTTCATCCTTAGGGGCCCCTGCGAGTACTGGCCTCTAGACGAACGGTAAATCCCACTTCTGCGGGACATCAGTCTGCTGCCCATTGCCCTCATGGTAAATGTACCACATGCGTTCCAGTTCGATGCAGCGTTGCTATCCGCACTCGTTGATCGTTGGAGACCGGAGACTCACACCTTCCACTTCCGGTGGGGCGAGATGACGGTCACTCTTCAGGATGTGTGCATGCTAACTGGACTACCTCTACGTGGTGCTGCAATAGTGCCACCCCCACATCTAGGGGACTGGAAGGAGCATCTGGGTCACCAGTTCCCTATCGCGATCCCGCATAGTGCAGCACGTGTCCCTCTTTCGTGGCTTCAACGGTACATGACCTGCCCCGAGAATACGCTTCAGTACGTGGTGCGGACTCACTTCGTCGCGTACCTGCTGTTCCTCTTTGGGTGGGTCCTATTTCCTACCACCATTGGGGACTTCGTTCACCTTAGTTACATACACCTTGCGGAGTCCTTGGCGAATGCCTTGCCCAACCAGGTGCCCGAATACAGTTGGGGGTCTGCAGTGCTTAGCGCCACGTACCAAGGCTTATGTGATGCTTCGCAGCGTAGTGTGGCCGCCGAGTCGGTCCTTGCCGTGTGTTACATTGTACTTCAGCTGTGGTCGTGGGAGCACTTCCCGGTTGGGAGGCCAGACTTTCGCAGTGTTGTACACCCTTACGCCCTCCGTCCGGATTTCTACGACGAGGACCACGACCTCATTCATGGGCCCACAATGGGTACTCGTTGGACACATGCGCAGCTTCGATGGGCTAAGGAGAGGCCTCGGCGAGTGTACACAGAGTTCCACAACCAGTTGGAGAGTCTCCTCGAGAGTGAGATAGTCTGGTTGCCATGGACTATAGAGTTCATTGCGAGGGTGGCCCCGCACGGACTATCATCTCAGTGCCACAAAGACCAGTTGTACTGGTTGACGACCTGCCACCTGGTCTTCTCGCACTTTTGTCGAGCCGTACAACCCACAACGAGTCATGAGGCAGTTTGGGCTGCACCAGCTGGTGCCACCCCCACCAGGATGGCCACTTGCCGCGGACTCCCATCGGTACGTCTTTTTCACAGTAATTATGATTGCTGTATGGATACATAATAGTACTAACTATGTTATGTGTCACACAAACTACAGGCAAACAAGGAGAGGACGACAGGACAATGACTGGACGGCCACACAGCAGCCTTGGACGGACTTGTGGCGTGACTACGGGGACACGGAGGTTGTGTACGAGCCACGGGCCTACGACCTCGCGACATACACGGAGTACCTTGAGTGGTACGTTGAACACACCCTCAACAGACTTACTGGGCCGGTACCACATCGTCCAGTAGAGGTCGTGCACGAGGCCTCAGTACAGGCAGGTCCAGACCGTCACCGAGCTGCACGGAACGATGATGTGGTAATTGTGTTTGCTTTAATAATACATCTCAATACTCGTATGTCTTCACCATATCTCTCTACGCGTTTGAACTAATTACTTATTTCACTGCAGTACGACCGCCTCCATCGTATACATGATGACGCTGCTGACCTTCTGCACGTTGGGCTGATCAATGGATTTCTTCAGTCCGCAACATTTTCAACGAGGCGAGGGCTGCGATCAAGACCATCTGCTGTAGCTGGCACAGAGATGAAATTGTCGCATGACACGGTGGTAGGGGACCACATCCAGCTCCACCCCCCTCGTCCAGACGTCCGTCGCAGTCTAGTGCCCATCCCAGCTACGCTCGCTCATCATCGGTGTGACTTGGCCCCACGGTACGGTAATTGCCAAACGTTGTTCGTTCACTTGTTTGCCACTTATTTATCGGACTACCACTTTTCCTTGCAGCCTTCATGGCGGGATACCGATTTGCTAGAGACATCGTCGTCAAGGAGGTCCACGCAGGCCGTAACGTCCTCTTCGGGCAGATGGGGCAGGACTGACAGCGACCCTGACTCGGCCCGGCGACCGGGGGAGCAGTCCGGTCGTCCAAGCTTTGCTCGCTCGTCCTCCACGCACTTCGGCCCAGCGGTATGATACTAGCCAACTTTTAGTTCATCTACTTGTTGGGCACTTATGTCTCATGCTTCACTTTCTTGCAGCGCTTGGCATGGGATAGCAGTTTCACACAGCCGTCGGCATCCCGGAGGGCGACACCAGAACCAACGCTCCGTTCGAGCCAACAGGGGCTCCCTACTGAAAGTGACACCGACTCGGCACAGCAGCAGGATGAGACGTTGCCGCCATGCGATTATGGCCATCAGTCAAGCGTGCATGAACAGTTTGGTCATATGTACGAGTAGATGTACCAAGGGTACACTACACAGGAGTACATGCACGACTTACCGCCATGATCGTCACTCGGACAGCCGCATACATCGGTACGATATAATGTACAACACAAAATATATATGTACGCTCGGACGCACTAACACGTACTGTAAATAAATGCAGGTTTACGCGGAACAACTCGGACACGAAGGCCAGGGTCCTTAGTCTTCATTGCCGACTACCCAGGTACATAACTTACTACAGTACTCAGCACTACAAACGTCGCGGTGTATGTACTAATCAACCTTTGTTATGTGCACAGGACATAGACCTGGCTGGGAACGAATGGCTGAGCGTCGTTTTCGGCAATACGTCGCAGCCCTTCACGGAGTTCTTGGCAACACCGCGGGCCTCATAGTACGACCTCCGAGACCGAGCCGCACGAGGACCACCTCACAGGTTCACCTTCTCTGATGACCACTTATGTCGGCAAAGGAAGCGGTCACCACCCGGAACATAATTTTTTGCATTGTATTGTAACTGAAATGGGATGTTGTACATGGAAATCGCAGTCGTAATCTCATATTTCTGTTTGAAGTCGTCATTGGTAGTATTGGTGTGTATTACTCGTCATATGTCATACAGATGTTGTGCTAAGAGTTAAGGTACCAATTCTGACAATGAACGAAAGTGAGGCATATACATGGAAACTTGAGAACTTCAGGTTTTTGCATTCCAATTGAGCTTGAAAAGGTAGCTGAAAAACTAATTTACAAGAGTCCAATAATTATGAGAAAATTTATCCATGTAGACCAATATTTGAGGATGAAAATTTATAATTATGCCTACCTCAGATTATGACCACATTAAAAGATATGAAAATCACAAATCTGCTCAAAACTACGAAAAGTTCTGAAGGTTTTTGCATTCCAATTGAGCTTGAAAAGGTAGCTGAAAAACTACCTTACAAAAGTCCAAAAAGTCTGAGAAAATTTGTCTATATAGACCAATATCTAAGGATGAAAATTTATAATTATGCCTACCTCAGATTATGAGCACATTAAAAGATATGAAAATCACAAATTTGCTCAAAACTATGAAAAGTTCTGAAGGTTTTTGCATTCCAATTGAGCTTGAAAAGGTAGCTGAAAAACTGCCTTACAAAAGTCCAAAACTTCTGAGAAAAATTGTCCATATAATTAATCTGAGGATGAAAATTTATAATTATGCCTACGTCAGATTATGAGCACATTAAAAGATATGAAAATCATAAATGTGCTTAAAACTATGCTAAGTTATGAAATTTTTTGCATTCCAATTGAGCTTTAAAAGGTAGCTGAAAAACTGACTTACAAGAGTTCAATAATTCTGAGAAAATTTATCCATATAGACCAATATCTGAGGATGAAAATTCGTAATTATCCATACATCAGATTATGAGCACATTAAAATATATGAAAATCATAAATGTGCTTAAAACAATGGTAAGTTTTAAAATTTTAGCAATTTGTCATAATGAGAAAAGTACAGATCTTTCTCAAAAGAAGATCAAATGCTTTGAAAACATATTTAACTCGTCATTGCTACTACTGGTGGGGCATTAGTAGTCATGCAGATGAATAATCCATTTGTACTGCTAAAAGAGATTCGTAAGAAGATTGCAATGAGAAGATGAACACAAGATTAGCGTACAAACGGCTGGTATGTAAGATGGTAGCGATATTGAGGACACGAAGAATTGAATATGAAGCTAACTAATAAACATGGAAATAACATAATGCGCAAAGTTTGTTTACATGCGTTGCACGATAGAAAACTGTAGGATCGATTCACACTAAGATAAGCAATCAGAGGGAGGGTGTCAATTATTCATCATCTAGCTTAGACCTGGCCACATAGTCTAACAAAAACAAATCGACATACTTCTATGATACATGTGTGCGTTGTTATGCGGACCAAAGCAAACTCGAACACACACAACCGAATAACCGGGGCCATTCACGGACCAGCACGAAACAACCCCACCTACTGCGTGGAGCGGGCCATTTTTCCTTCCTAGCGACCTCTGCGTCGAACTCCTCGTCTACCTCTTTTGCCTTGGCCGCTAGCTCCCTCTTCCTTTCGCGCTCTCTTTCGCGAGCTTCGTGCTCCCTACGCGTGCACGCCTTACGATGAGCTTGCGTCTCTCGATGTATACGTTCGGCCTGCTCGTCGTTCCGACGCTCCGCCTCACGTATCTCGGAGTCCCTTCTTTCATTCCACTCGTGGAAGTCGAGAGTCCACTGGTCGCGTGGGTGGATCTCCAGGTCGATCCACTTGCGATACCCGCACAGCGGTTTCGAGGATTGCGGGTACATAGGAAATGTTAGTGCGTACTTGAAAAGAGAAGTAGTGGGGAGGAACACGCTGTCAGCGGTTCTTACCGACTGTCGATAGGTGCTCATGTCCCAACGTCGGTCCGGATATTCGCTGGAGTAGTTTACGCAACCCCAGTAGTGCATACCCAGGCTGAGCCACTGCTTCGACTTGAAGAACTTACATGGGTCTTGACACCAACAGAGGGGCGGCCTCTCCCCCTCTGGCGGATCTTGCGGCAAATGCTCCGTTGGAACCGACGGGAGGGGGTTAGTGCATCGCGGGATGTCTTTTCGGGGAGCTGTCCTCCTTGCACGCACCGCTTCTTGGGCCCGCGCTGTAGCTGCCCTCGCCCGTTCGTCACGGGCTGCTGCAGATCTTGCTATGTCACGAGTCTCCTCCCATTGCTTCTGCATTTTCTCCCATTGTGCCTTCTGCTTCTTGTCCATCGCAATGCAGTGAAGCAAGTTACGGTGTAGTGTGGGGTTTGAATTCTATAGTGCCTTCTCCCCAATCCCTTCCACCTCCTTATGTACGCTGGGGGGTTGGTATGTTGCGGTTAATTTGGAGCTGTGGAAAGCTGGCTCGGGAATTAATGAAACTGTGCAGAGCTGGCCCTCCTCGTCTTGTCTCGTCTCGTCCTGTGTTGTCCTGTCACTGTGCAAAGCTGGTCAGTCTTTTACTGTCACTGCGCAAAGCCAGCTCGACTCATCTTGTCGCTGCGTAAAGCAGGCAACTCTTTCCCCTCACTGCGCAAAGCTGCCAAGTCTTGTCCTGTCACTGCGCAAAGCAAGCCACTCGTCCCCCTCACTGCACGAAGGTGCCCAGTCTTGTCATGTCACTGTCTACTCGATGCGTAAAGGTGATCTCTCTTTCCCCTCACTGCAGAAAGCTGCGCAATCATGTCTTTGTAGTCTGTGGTCATTTCGGTGCGCATAGCTGGCCCCGTCTAGTGTTTGCAGTCGATGGCCCTGACCGGCTTCGATAGGCACACGCACAAAAAATGACAAAGCCATGAAATGACATGACGACACCTCCTCGGGCATCTGCCCTTTTCCATGCGTGTGCGCTCGAGGGCCCCCCTGTGACTACCCTACCCTCGTGAACACGTGTCAGTTGTGTCATTTTCTTGGTCCCCCGGCCCCTACGTAGAGAACTTTTTAAATCGAACGAAAAAGTACCTTCTTCATCGTGCAGAAACATACCATGTCGGAAGTCGAGAGGCCAGTCGGATATGGGTCACCAAAGGAAGACCTTCCCTTGGAAAGGAGGGAGAACTTCGGTCCATATTACCGTCTGATACCAAGCCGACGTGCTCAACCCGTATGGCAAAAATGCAGACACAATGCGGACGCGGTCGTGCATGTCTTGGATGGCCCAGTCGATGAAGGGCGACGTTTCTTCCGATGCCCACACTCTGAGGTAGAAATTGCTAATAGTACAATTTTCATTAATGCTTGTGGAGCCTCCTTGTTAACCGTCCTTTCCCGCAGATGGCGAAATACGACTTCTCACGCTGGATCGACCCTCCTCATCAACTGTATGTTGCCAACTACGTGAATACATTATAGGAACGAATATTTGAGTTGGAGGAGCGAATCGAGACTTTTAACGAGGAGAACAACGACCTCCGCCAACAGATGCAACGCGAGAGGGGCAACGAGGAGGTCGTGAACATAGGAAGCTCGTACGATCCCGGATGTTGCTGCGCGAACCCTAGCTACATATGTGCGTGCCACTACAACGACGGCCAGCCATGTCCGAGGCGTCCCCCTCAGCAATACTCCATGTGGGTGCCACGAGGCTCGTTTGGCATGTAGGCAACGAGTTGTATGGTTGTACCTTGTGTCAGTACGTACGTTTCCTACGATATGGAGTAGAGAGAGTGATTAAGTTAGGAATGTGTCGTATTTTATTTGTTGTGTTCGTCGTCCTGTCGCTGCGCAAAGCTGCCAGTGTTTCCATGTCACTATGCAAAGCCGGGCTGTCTCGTCTTATCGCTGCACAAATATGTCCTCTTTTGTCTTGTCACTGCGTAAAGCTACCCTCTTTTGTCATGTCACTGCGCGAAGCTGTTTGGTTTTTTTATTTCACTGCGCAAAGCTGACCTCTTTGCAAAGCTGGCCTCTTTCGTGTTGTCAATGCGTGACGCCTTCTTATTCTATGGCCTCTGTGAGTGACGCCCCCCCACTGAGCCTATAAGAGAGAGCCATTCCTCACCTAGTCCCCTGTATTGCTCTCCCTCACCTCTTAAATTAGTTGTTCCTAATATGTGTACCTTTCTTTCGTGCTCACTCCCCTGGACGCCGATATGAGTCATCTCAGCACCTCTTAATCGGCACCTCCAGTGATTTGCCCACAATGCAACACGGTTGTTAGACGTAAGACCTCACACACGGTTGCGAATCCTGGGCGGCACTACTACAAATGTCCCTTTCACTCAGTGAGTATGATTGTTTCGGATTCGTTCAAATTGTGTAGGTATGTTTTAAAATCTTCTTCTCGTGAAACACAGGAAGCCCTCGGTGGTTGCCGATTCTGGGTGTGGGAGGATGAAATGGGCACTAGGACAGACATTATTCGGCATGGGAGAATTGTCGTGGGGGGTAGGGACCTCGTCGAGATGCGGCATCGTTTCGATAGACTGGAGTGGAAGATAAATTTAATGTTGGGTGCTATTTTCTTTCTTGTGTTTATTGTTATTTTCTTTCGATAGACTAGAGTGCTATTTAAGTTGTAGCGCTGGAGGTTGTTCTCGTGTATGTTGGTAATGTTTTATACTATGTTGTATCTCGTGTTTGTTGTTATCCTGTCTTCTCCTGCTTGAGAGTTAATGTACGTATGTTGTGTTCATTCTTATCGTGTGTTGTAGTGCTGGAGAGTTGATCTATGTATGTGTAATCAAACTCCAAAATTGCTCCTATGTTTCTATTTGCATAGTTTTTAGCATATTTGTTATTTTCATACCTTTTAATGTGCTCGTAATATGACATACGCATAATGATGACTTTTGATCCTCAGATATTGGTCTATATGGATAAATTTTCTCAGAATTTTTGGACTCTTCTAAGTCATTTCTTCAGCTAGCTTTTGATGCTCAATTGTAATGCAAAAACCAAAAATTCTGCTACTTACATTGGAATGTCCAAGCTTTTAAATAAAAGGTACCAAATTCGAAATACATAAATTTACATCAAATCAAAGTTTACAAACTACATTTACTAATTAAAATTCCAATTCATGTACACATGAAATATCGATAACAAATACCACTGATGGCGGACGATAATTAAATTCGTGCACACTATAGAAATAATTCATTTACGGATAAAATTTAAATTCGTGCACACTATACAAATATATAATTTACGGATAAAAATTAAATTCGTACACATTATACAAATTAATTATTTAAAAAATAATTATTTTATCTAATTACAAATTATTGCAAATAAAAAAACCGGATGAACAGTGGGTGAGTGCGGTAGGGGCACTCACAGAGCATGAACGATGGGTGGTGCGCCCGGCGCACCACCCGTTGATCTCTGATCCCGTGTGGTGCGGCTCCCGGGCGCATCACCATGCCACGTGTCGCCTCCAGGTTGTTCCGCGGTTGGGAAGGGGTCTATTTCTGGAATTCTGGTGATCTAGGGGCTATTTCCGGAATTTTGGGGAAGAAACATGCTATATGCGTCCAAAATTCTTTTTTTTGTGACTTTGATTTATTTTGTACTTTATCAATTGATAGTTTTTTTAGTAAAATTAAATTTTTAAAAATATATTATCCTATTACAAAAAATACAAAGAAATAAGGTAATAAAAAAGCAAAAAAGCTAAAAATTCAGAAAAACTAAATTAAAAAATAATGAATTAAAAATCAAAAGTCAGAAACTAAAATAAAAAAGAGCGGACCCTCTGTCACTCACTTCCGAGTAATACGCACCCACAAGTACGTTGCTCTTCATGTGCTCGATGATATTCATATGACCCAATGAAGGTACCATCACCTTCTTCAGATGAATTGACTTTGCTACGACATTCGTTCAAACCTTTGATGTTTTCTGGAGCAATAATTTGACAACCTTGTTTTTGCAATTCTTCAACAGATTTTGCTTCATCAGCATGCCATAAGTCCAAGCTCTTGTCTGCATGTTGAAACAACTACAAGCAGCTTCGGGGAATGACTTTTCTTCAGTGGTATCTCCTTTACTCAAACTATATAAGTTCGCAGAACCAACTATACTAATCGTCCCACATGTCTTTGGTGATTTTGTGAAGCCCCATTATCACCGTAACATAACACTAAGCAACAAATTATTATTAATAAGAACACCGGCTTATCGAATAATAAGCTATACCAGAGTGTTACAACAGAATAATAGTTAGAGATGATACTTTCTTATTATAATACCTTTTGTCATGCATGGCTAAAATCTTTAATATATTGCTTCCTAATTTGCTACAATTCTACAAAACTTTTACAGAAGTTCTATCGTAGGTTCTAATCATACAAGTATCTGATATAATCAATTAAACATCCTAACTCTTGTAGACGAAGAACTAAAGGTAGCCCACTCGTCCTAACCTCCGAGTAAAGTATCTATCTCGCCATCGTCCTTGATATGCTCATCCTCGTCCCACGTGATATCCTCTATGTCTAAATACTCTATGTCCAATCTGAGGTAATTTTCGGCCAGACTGAAATCTAACAAAGGAATATAATACCAAGAGTGAGTATAAATGTATTCGGCAAGCATTAATAGCAAGACAATACAACTAGATGACTCATCTCTTTATCATCAAATTCATTTTCTATCTCTTCTCTCTTCATAAAATAGGCTATCAAAGTAAAACGAAGATTTGCAATTTTTTCAGTATTTCAAACACTACTAATCACCCCGGTCAAGAGAAAGACCTCCTAGTTGGTCTCCGTGGCCTCCAATCCAGGATACAGATATGAATTCTTTATTTGATCAGCACTGCGCAGACTTACATCACTTTACTCATAGCTACTCTAAGCTTTTTACAAATAGATCATCTGTATTTCCTTAGATACAGTGCCAAGTTCGGAGTGCAAAGTATTTTTCTTAGTTTTGTTATTATATCTCTACCCAACTATTTTTAGTCGGTGACCTGGGGCGGTCTCTTACCCTCACCCGACATCCATCAACCTTGAAGTAGTCGTTGGTTGGGGTGGTCTAACCCTCATCCAACACTCCACTGCGCTAATATATACTATTTTTTAAATAATCTATTTTTTGGTTCGAAATAACAGAAATATACCCGTGTGAAATTTTTTTTACAAGAATGGCCTCCATTCGCCCAACCGTTGGGCGACTGGAACTTGTCGCCCAACAGCCGCGCGACACGCAAGTAGTCCGCAGACCGTTGGACGATATAATTGCAGTCGCTCAACAGTTGGGCGACTGGGACCTATCGCCCAACTGTTGGGTGACTATAAGCTCCAGTCACCCAATAGTTGGGCAACTGGATGTGTAGCCCTTGGCCATTCCCATCGATCGACGGTGTGCCGCGAAGAGAAGAAAGGTGAGAAGAGGAGAAGGAAGAAAAAGAGAGGAGAGGAGAGGGAGAGGGAGAGAAAGAAAAAGAGGTTCTGCCACTTATGTGAGGTAAATTTTTTTGCATGTTGTAGTCAATATTTTGTGAACGAAGTAAATAATCATAGAAAATTTAGTCAATATAGCTATAGAAAATTAGTATCGATAGAGAATTATAATTGTTGAAAATTTAGTGAATATAGTTATAGAAAATTAGCATCTGTGGAGAATTATAGTTGTAAAAAATTAGCATTTGTAGCAAATTAGTATTCATAGAAAATTATAGTTGTAGAAAATTTAGTCAATATTACGTACAAAAAAGCATCTATAGAAAATTATAATTGTTCAAACTTTAGTCAATACTTTTGTACAAAGTAAATAGTTCGCTTTGTGCAAAACCTTATTACATAACATTTATGATTAATTACGAATGAATATAATGTCGTTAGTACATTGAAAATTCATGTGTACCATTACAACTGGTATATTGGCATTTAAATCAGTATGTCATGTAAATTATCGAAACACATTTGAAATTATTTACAGTAGGAGAGAACTCGAGCAGCGAGAGAAGAGTGACGTCGGTGCGCGTGGGAGCCGATAGAGAGTTGATGCATGTTGGGTCAGAGGAAATGGAGCGGTGTCGATGCGAATGAGGATGGGTTACGCTATGAGGATAGTGTAGTTGGTCATGATAGGCAAATGGTCGTAGAATTGTAAATTATAGTACATTATTACTTTCATAATGTGTGATGCGATTTAACTAGTTACAACATTAAAAATATTTGCAGGCAGACATTAGTAATACCGATACCCATTACATTGAAAGTGCATTACGGTGTCGGTACCATTCGTGAAGGTCCGAACGGTGTTGACTTGAGCAGTTTTATGCAAGCCACTTTAATACACCCAGACGGCGAGAATGGTCGAATCACAGATATGATATATTGGCTTATCCGCAGTTTCTCCTTGGACCCTGAGGTTTGCAGTGTCGTCATACAAGGGCTTTGGAGCCGGTCTCTCATGGACATTAGATAGGAATTGAGAACATTGATGCGCACTGCAGTGTGGGAGGGCTTTGTGGAAGGTTACTGGCACTGTAGATACTAGTGCATGCTATTTATGCAACCATGCTCAATAAAATTTATACAAAGCTGTGCCGACGGCTATCATTGAGGTGGTGCGAGCAGCTCGGGCGCCCATCATGTTGGTCAAGAGGACCTAGAGGCTGGTATCACATAGGTTGCAGAGGAAGTTGCTAATGACGAGGTTGATGTGGTACATGGAGGAGAGGAAAAAAGGTCATATCATGGTGATCCTACAAGACAGGCTGATAAAGAGGAGCATATTGTGTATATAGTGCATGAAATGGAGAGCGATGACCGGATGATCTGGACTAAAGAGGAAGCTATACAGGAGGACGATGAGGACAATTTCGATGAGGTCAAAGCTCCCATCCCATAGGAATGGAACATGTTTGATGCTGAGAGTGTTGCTGCGCATGACGAGCACAAATCACTGTGGGAGCATGAGGCACAGAGGTTTGGTTGCACTCAATGTTTGCTGAAAAGGCATTTTTGCAAGATTCCATCAAGCTATGAGCCCTGTCTATGCAGTTGACTTTTTGGGTCGTGAAATCTAGCCAGGAGTAGTATATTATGAAATGTGAGCAGACCGATTGTCCTTGGTGGGTGCACGTACGTAGACCGAAGTATAAGACTCACTAGATTGTCTCGAAGGTGGAGCCGCACTCTTGCATTCTTAGTAGTGTTTTGCCGATGCATTCTTAGTAGCGTCGATGCTCTAAAAACCATAAGTGAAAAGATTGGAGGCAAATATATAATGTTATCCTTGGTTTTAACACTTCATTTGTATGTGTCTTCCTCCTTTGTATTTATACACAACTTACGGATTTTTTTTCTAATTTTTTTAAGACCATATGAATATGAATGTATATAAAAGATACAAAGTGTCATTTGCCACATGAACGTTTCAGACCATATGAACGGTTGCATGGCTGTGGCAGTACTAATTGCCTAATTAATTATGTTTCCTTTAGAATTATTTTTTTAGGAAGCATATTTTACAATAGCAGTATGCTGACTACAGTGATATACACAATTTTTGGAGGTCCATTTTTTCTGAATATATCCTCAAATTAATTTTTGTGCTTTTCTACGATTCATATTTGAGAAATCTAAGCAGACTTCCAATAAGCCAAAATTTGAGGAAAGAATATCAACCACTGCAACTCTAGCAGTAAGTTTGTGTTATTAGGTTTTATTTGAACATTACACTAGGATTTCTCCCAATTCCGTTTTCTTGCCTATTGTATTTGGGTTAGTATAATTAAGGGTGTTTATGCAGAGAAGGGAGCTGGTCTTATCAGTGAATAATGAAGAATAACATGTATTATATTAGGCAAACTAGAGTAGTCATCTGTAGACTGTTAAGAGTTTATGAGGGTAGAAGAAATATAAGCTCGAATCACAATATGGATGAAGCTTTAGAGCAAAACTGGGGAAAGGCAGTGCTGCCTTAATTCCTTAGTACAACTATGATCATCTTTAGCCTAGTTGGCAACCGATTTTCAGTGTCTTCAACATGTTTCACAGAACTGAAAGTTTAATGTTCGAGTACTGTAACATCATTGTCCTTCGAACCTGAGCAAGGATGAAGGATATCAACTTGTCTTAATAATTTCTGAACTATGAGCAAGGATGAAGTAAGAGGACAACAAATAAGCTAAGCCTTATATTCAAGAAATTGGAGGAGAACACAGGGATGATCTAATCGCTTTCAAGAGAAATCAGTTTGAGGTAAAAGATTGACTGAGCAGCATTTTGTCGAACAGCTCTAACAAGGAAGGAGCATCAGTAACACAACACCTGCACACATTGTTGAAACACACACGACTACGAGTACCTAGTACTCGTTTACGACTTCAGCACAAACGACTACGAGTACCTAGTACTTGTTGATGACCATAGTACACTCGACTACTCTTACGACTACAGTAGTTTTACGACTGCTACAGTGGTTTTATGACTGCTATAGTGATTCTATGACTGCTACAGTACCATTGCTACAGTGATTTTACGACTGCTACAATACCATTGCTACAGTATTTCTACGATTGCTACATTACCGCTGCTACAGTACTGCTGCTACAGTGTTTCTGCGACTTCGAGTAGTCGACTGCGACTATGAGCACTTGAACACTCGGGGATTTTTGTATTCGATAACGACTATGAGAGAATTGAGTTTTGTGCTACGCTAAAACTGCGCAGCTTTTCTCAGCTTTCTTCTCAGATTTATATAATGCAAATACAAACCAAAACTAAAACTTATTCCCTATTCTTACGCCATGATCCACTTCAGCCGTGTCATTCCACGTCCAGCGTAACCACGTCTCCACTAACTAAACGGTCTTAACCGAGAATCACAGCCATGACATGAATGTGAGCACGTCTTAGACCACTCGCTATGATCGAGTAAAATGCAAATATGCAGTGCAACAAGTTTAAGTCCAACAAATCACCCCCTAAGCCTGTTGCATAGACTTCACCTCAACGACGCTGAGCTTCTGTCTCATCTCGATGAACTTGACTTGCCCAAACGCATTTGTGAGTATATCGCTGAGTTGTCCATCCGTATTGACATGGTCGATGTCCACCTTCCCATCTTCAATGCATTCACGAATAAAATAAAAATGGGTGTCGATATGCTTACTCCGTTCATGATGCACTAGGTTCTTTCTTAGCGCGATGGCTGACTTATTATCCACCAGAAGCTTTGTCATCTTCAGTGCTTGCTCGACTAGTTCACCATACAGTTAGCTCAGCCAAACACGTTAACATGCCGCCATTTCTGCCGCGATGTATTCCGCCTCATAGGACGAAAGCGCGACAACCTTCTGCTTCTGGGATGTCCAGGTGATCACACTCGTGCCGAGGAAGAACACAACCCTAGTAGTGCTTCTGCGATTGTCGATGTCACCGGTGAGATCACTGTCACTAAACCCCACCAGTGCAGCCTCTTACATTCCTGCCTTCTTGTAGCAACACCCGTAGCTCATATTGCTGCTAAGGTATCGTTGGATTTGCTTCACTACCGCCCAGTGTGATGCAGCTGGTGCCTCCATGAACCTGCTCACGATCCTTACCGCGTAAGTGATGTCGGGTCTTATAATGCAGTTGTATTGTAGACTCCCAAAAATACTCTGGTATCGTATTGCATCCACACCGGCACCAGTGTCCTTACTTAGCTTCAAACGATTCTCCATCAGTATGTGGCAGGAATTGTATCCTGCCATGCCAGATGACTCTAAGATCTTCCCGGCATAGGCACTCTGGCAAAGTGTTATCTCACCAGCGTCTTGCTTGACCTCGATTCCTAAGTAGTAACTCAGGAGACTGAGATCGCTCATCTCGAACAAGTTATGCATCTAGTCTTTGAATGTGCTAATGTCGTTGATGCTGGTGCCAGTGATGATCAAGTCACCGATGTAGATGCCTACCAGCAGGGATGACATGCCACTGGTCCTCCGGTACATAGCATGTTCTAGAGGGCTACACTCAAACCCAAGGGAGGCAAGCGATGCGTCTAACTTTATGTTCCACACTCGTGGCGTCTGACAAAGACCGTATAGAGCCTTGTGCAGCTTGAACACCATGTGCTCGTTGTTGGGGTCAACGAAGCCAGGTGGTTGATGCACATAGACCTTCTCGGCTAGATCACCATTCAAGAATGTCGACTTGACATCTATATGGTGCACCTCCCAGCCTCTCTCCACAGCGAGTGCTAGCAAGAGCCGCATCATCTCCATTTGCGCCATCGGGGCGAAGACTTCATCGAAGTCCATCTCCTGCCGCTGAGTGTATCCTTTAGTGACTAGACGCGTCTTGTGTGTCTCCACCTTGCCTGCAGGGTCCTTCTTTACTTGAACACTCATTTGAGCCCGATGGCCCTATGTCCGGCTGGAAGTGTGACGAGCTCCCATGCACCATTGTTATGGATGGTAGTTAGCTCTTCTTCCATCGTATGCTTTGAGCATGCTTCTTCAAGCGCTTGGTTCATGCTGGCTGGTTCCTCAGTAGCCAGAAGGCAAATCTTATTCTGCTCGACGTTGACTTCCTCCGTATTATCGTAGATGTTTGACAACTCCTGGTAGCAACATGGCTCGGTGTCAGTGTCGAGCCTATCATCATGGGTTGGTGGTGCCGACCACTCGACGCCTGTAGATGCTGGTGGAGGTGTCGTTTGTGGCTTCGCTGCCTGCGATGTCATTGGATCTGCTTTGGGTGTCGATGTCGTTGCTTCGTTCGCGATGTCTTGCTCCATGGTGTATGTCACGGTGAATGTGGCAGTTGGCCATGGTCCAGCACTGCATTCGCTTGACTCCCAGTTCCATCGCTTATGTTCCTCGAACATAATATCGCGAGTCACATGAAGCTTCTTCGTCACCGAATTGTACATCATGTACGTCTTTGCTCCTTTCTCATAGCTGATGAACACCACCGGCGTCGAGCAATCTGCCAGCTTATTCACACCTAGCCCAACATTTTTTATGTGTGCAATGCACCCAAAAACTCGAAGATGGTGCACCTTCGGCTTCCTCTTCTGCCACGCCTCATACGGTGTCTTGTTGTTGATACTCCGTGTCAGCGCCCTGTTGAGGATGTAGGTTATAGTTTTCACTGCCTCGCCCTAGAACATCGCCAACAAACCCATGGTCTTCAGTAGACAGCGCGCCATCTCCATTGCAGTCTGGTTGCAGTGCTCGACAACCCTATCCTACTGCGGCGAATATGGTGTAGTGGTACAGTGCTTGATGCCGAGCTCATCGTAGTATTCATGGAACTCGGCGGAGTTGAACTCCCTACCACGGTCCAAGTGGAATGCCCTGAGCTTGCCACCATGCTCAGTTTCTGCTAGGGCCTTGATCTTCTTGAAAAATTTGAACGCCTCGTCTTTGGATCTGAGCGCTTCGAGCCACATATATCTACTATGATTGTCTACGATCAACAGGAAAAACTTATTACCTCCAACCGTCACTAGTGTGATCAGTCTGCATAGGTCACAATGCACCAACTCTAGTGGGCGCTCAATGCGGTAAGTCGTGGCCTGCAGGAACACGGTTTGGTGCTGCTTGCCGAGAGCGCACTCATCACAGTTCGACGTGATTGAACAGTGGAACCCCAGTAGCCATTCCCTTCAGTGCCAGGTTTTGTAGGGTTTGGAAATTAAGGTGGTCGTAGCGTCCATGCCATAGCCATGCCACATCATCCATGCGTGTGAGTAAGCACACATGATTAGGAAGGTTTAGCTTCAGAGTGTAGAGCCAGTTCCTGGTTCGATTCAACTGTGCTAGCAATTTTTGCTTGCGGTCGAACATGAGCTGTTCTCCATCTTCAATCGTCACCTTGCACCCGCTCTCATCCAATTGCCCAATTGAAATGATGTTGCTACAGAGATGTGGGATGAAGTATACCTCTATGAGAAGCCAATGCTCCCCATTTCGACACTGGAACATGATAGTTCCCTTGTCGTGGATGTCCACGAGCAAACTATCACTGAATTTGACTGTCTCTTTCATCGATTCGTTGAGCGTTTTGAACATCACTCGAGAACCGATCATGTGGTTGCTCGCTCTCGTGTTGAGGTACCAGACGCCGTCGCTGTGTCCGTCGGGATCACCTTCTCCTCATTGAGGAGCACTAATTGTTGCTGGACCTCGTTGTCGGCTTGTGACAGCTCGTAGTGCTCGACTATGAATAGTGTGGGTTCTTCATCTTGTGTACTTGTCAGGTGCACCTCCTCCTTACGCTCGCGGCGGGGCTTGCGGTAGTTCCTGGAGAAGTCCCCCCGCTCTCCCTTGTCACCTGCTGCACCACCACCTTGTGTTTGCGCACCCTCGTCTTGCTGTGTCCGTGGATCCTCCGTGGAGTAAGGGACCTCAAAGAAGACTCTGATCCGTTGCCAGACATTGTTGACATGATCTCTTCACCGCTCTGATACCAATTGTTGGAATACACACGACCACACACATGACTACGAGTATCTAGCACTCGTTTACGTTTTCGGCACAAACGACTACGAGTACCTAGTACTCATTGATGACCATAGCACACTCGTCTACTCTTACGACTACAGTGGTTTTACGACTACTACAGTAATCTACAATTGCTACAGTACCACTACGACTGCTACGGTGATTTTACGACTGCTATAGTACCACTGCTATAATGATTTTACGACTGCTACAGTACCGCTGCTACAGTATTTTCTATGACTGCTACAATACCACTGCTATAGTGATTTTTGCGACTGCTACAGTACCGCTATGTTTCTACGACTTCGAGCAGTCGACTACGACCACGAGCACTTGAACACTCAGGGATTTTTGTACTCGATAATGACTATGAGAGAATAGAGTTTTGTGCCGCTCTAAAACTGTACAACTTTTCTCAACTTTCTTCTCAGATTTATATAATGCGAATACAAAGCAAAACTAAAACTTATTCCCTATTCTTACGTCATGATCCGCTTCAACCGTGCCATCCCACGTCCAACGTAACTACGTCTCCACTAACTAAATGGTCTTAACTGAGAATCATGGTCATGACGTGAACGTGAGCACGTTTCAGATCGCTTGCTGTAACTGAGTAAAATACAAATATACAATGCAACGGGTTTTTAAGTCCAACACATCGCCATGCCTCCTACAACTGCTTCGCCCGCCTAGCCAGATGTGTAGTTGGAATTAATTGCATGGGGGTCATGCGAAGTGTAGTTGGAAAGTCAACACGCTGCGCCGAAAAACATTCATCTTTTGAATGGTACATGTGGTAACCGGTAATTGCCTGTTAAATACCTATTAGACCAAAATATCCATTAATCGCTCTAGATTTAATATTCCCATTACCTTTCTAGAGGTAATAAGGTGCAGTGCATGGTAACTAATTGGTGTGGTTAAACCGATTAGACCGACTCGACCCGGTCAAACAATTCCAATGGGTAAATTAATTCCCCGATCAGTTTAGAGATGAAAACACTGTTCAGCGATTAAAATACTGTAGCAGCGATTAAAATACTGTAGCACTTTTGTCACGTAGTGAATTTTTTTTTGGTTTTTTTGCGTTCCGTTTTTTTCTCATATTCCTTTGCATTGTCTGCACTAGACTAGCGAGCCGTTTTTATTTTTACATTTTTTAATATTTAATTATGCCTAATATGCAACTCAGCTACAGTGTTTTTCAGCCAGTTACAGTATTTTTTTAGCAAAAATCAAAAGCCATCGCTATTCCGATCACCCCCTAAATGGCTGGAAATCGAAGACGAAATTGACAGTGGCATTTTGAGATAGTTCAGCCTTTGGAACAGTGGCATATTCTGCTATGACATCAATGCCATTCTTTAGAGTGACATTTTACAAGAACCTCATAAAAATATGACTTCAAGATAAGTGAATATTTATTTGGGTCCAGTACACCCAAAAAAAATATGCCAGGTTGTACATAACAGAGCAGAGGAAGCCAACTGCAGATTGTGGTGAAGATCTACGGGTAGGCTATGCAATCATAATTTCAAAAATTCTACCGCGTAAAAGGGACCTCCTCTAGTAATAGATCACGGGATTACCTCTAGACGCGCAGACTCGTAGCGGAAGTAGAGTCGATGTAGCGCGTTGATGCAGTTGTAGTCGTTCTTGCAGAACGTCTCCTCCTTTAAGTCCTTGCGTTCGTCACAAGTTGCGGATCGTCCTAGTGTTGAAGCTTCGCATCAACACCTCCAAGGTATCCACACGTACGGGGCAGGAACACCACGCGCCGGAATGCTAGCGCTGGCGGCGCGGTATTAGATGGGGATGGTGTGACAACTAGGGTTTCGGGAATTCCGAAATTCTCTTGGCAAACCCTTTGCCACCTTCCCTCTATTTATAGGCATCCATCATAATGGGTCTCGAACTGGAGGCCCATTAGGAACTCATGGCCCATAAGAATTCGGATCACTATCCGAATTAAGTCCCAGCCCTTTAAGTGTGCGACCCTATAGGTTCACATACACTTAGACATAGCCCGAGTACTCCTACTCGTCCATTAATCGGCAATGCCCCTTAGCAAGACATCTGACTCTAAGTATATGCAAAGATCATATCGGACGAACCTCAACAAAACTTATGCATTTCCCTTTGCCTCACGATATCGGTTAAACTCAAGGCGAGTACGTGTCATCCTTGTTTGATTAGCTCAACCACTCTTTCTCGATTATGTGACTTGAATTCCGACTATGGTTAACTCTTTAACCGTGAATAGCATGGACATGCATTTCTCGAATCCAATCACTCGAGAGGCCTAGAGATATCTCTCCTGTTGCTTGGAGGCAAATCCTATCTTGATCGACCATGCCTCAATGCATGCATCATAACAAAACCAAAGCTACCTTTATGACTACCCGATTCTGAGTAGTGTTTGGCAACCCCTAAGTCGGTCATTATGCATCTTGAGTACGTGCGGCGATCTCAAGTCTTAAGGACATAGCATACGCTTTGTGAATGAAACCAATCGATGACGGTAAGAATGCAACATTCTCGCGATGTTTCATGGTGGGTCGATCCAACCCCATGTTTGCTAACATGTGTCCATATTATTGGTTTAATATCTTTATATCTATGACCCGTGAAACATGGTCATCAACCAATACATATGCTAGTCTATTAATATGTGTCCTCATATGTTTGACTAGGGATCATCTAAGAATAATCATCGCAGCAATATAGAGTTTCACAATCAAGTCACACACTTGATAATAAATATTGACGATGTTATTCAAGGAACAAGATAAATTATCCAATAATTCATGAACATAATAAATGTAATCATCTCTATGATTATCTCTAGAGCATATCTCCATCGTCTCCCACTTGCACTAGAGTTAATCATTTAGGTATCTAATACCAATAGCTCTTGTGTGCATCTCGTGCTTTTCTTTGTGTGAGAGGTTTCGTTAATGGATCAAAGAACATTCAAATCCGTGTGTACATTGCATATCTTTACATCTCCTCTATCCACAATATCGCGAATAAGGTGATAGCGCCTGAGTATATGCTTGGACTTTTGATGGGATCTAGGCTCCTTAGTCTGCGCAATGGCTCCATTATTATCACAATAGAGATTCATTGGGCTCAGGGCACTCGAGACTATACCCAACTCAGAAATAAAATTCCTTATCCAAACACCTTCCTTCGCGACTTGAAGCCGCAATGTACTCGGCCTCCGTTGTAGAATCAAGAACCGTCTCTTGCTTGGAACTTTTCCACTCACCGCTCCTCCATTTAAAATGAAGACAAAACCAGATTGCGAACGATAATCATCTTTGTCGGTTTGGAAGCTTGCATCGGTGTAACCATTTACAACGAGCTCTTCATCACCGCCATAAACTAGGAACACATCCTTAGTTCTTCTTAAGTACTTAAGAATGTTTTTCACAGCTGTCCAGTGACCTTCACCGGATCGACTTGGTATCTGCTTGTAACACTTAGAGCATACGATACATCGGTCGAGTACATATCATGGCGTACATAATAGATCCAATAGCTGAAACATATGGGATACCATTCATACGGTCTCGCTCTTCAGTTATCGAAGGACACTGATTCTTGCTGAGACTTATGCCATGTGACATAGGCAAGAACCCTTTCTTGGCATCCTGCATGTTGAACCGTTTCAACACCTTGTCAATATAAGTACTTTGGCTTAATCCAATCAGCCTTCTCGATCTATCTCTATAGATCTTTATCCCTAAGATGTATGTTGCCTCTCCTAGGTCCTTCATAGAGAAACTATTTTTCAATGAGACCTTTACAGATTCCAGCATAGGAATGTCATTCCCAATCAATAATATGTCATCTACATATAAGATTAGGATTACGAGTGCGCTCCTACTAACCTTCATGTAAACACAAGGTTCTTCTTTGTTTTTGATGAAACCAAACATTTTGACCTCTTCATCAAAACGTTTATTCCAACTCCGAGATGCTTGCTTCAATCCATAGATGGATCTCTGAAGTTTGCATACTTTTCTAGCATTTTGGGGATCAACAAAACCCTCAGGTTGTGTCATGTACACATCCTCACTTAGGTTTCCATTTAGGAAAGCCGTTTTGACATCCATCTGCCATATCTCATAATCAAAATATGCAGCAATAGCTAGAATGGATCCGACAGGACTTAAGCATAGCGACGGGCGAGAAGGTTTCATCATAATCAATACCTTGAATTTGTTTGAAACCCTTCGCCACCAATCGTGCCTTATGGATATGAACATTTCCATCCATGTCTATCTTTTTCTTAAAAATCTACTTGCACTCAATGGTTTTTACGCCATCAGGTAGATCAACCAAGTTTCAAACTTGATTATCATGCATGGATTGAATTTCAGATCTCATGGCTACAAGCTATTTCTCAGAGTCTGAGTCCATCATTGCTTCCTCATAAGTTTTAGGCTCATCATTGTCTAACAATAAAATGTCATGTCGATACCTTATCGGCAATTGACGTGGCCTTTCAGACCTACGTGGGGCTGGTGCCTCTTCCACAGGTTGTATAACTTCTTGTACACTCTGTGGAGGTTCAGTAGGAGATGAAACATTTTCTGATGGCTCTTGAATTTCTTCGAGTCTAGCCGTGCTCCCACTAACTCCTTTTGAGAGAAACTCTTTCCCCAAAAAGACACCATTTCGGGCAACAAACACTTTGTTCTCATCCCTTTTATAAAAGTAATATCCTTTTGTTTCCTTAGGATACCCCACGAAGAAGCATTTATCTGATTTAGGTGTGAGGTTATCAGACGTCAAACGTTTTACATATACTTCACATCCCCATATTTTGAGAAAAGATAAACTAGGACTCTTCCCAGTCCACATCTCATATGGTGTTTTATCCACAGATTTAGATGGTACTCTATTTAAAGTGAAAGCGGCGGTTTCTAGGCGTAACCCCAAAGGACAATGGCGGATCGATTGGCTCATCATAGACCGAACCATGTCTAACAAGGTCCGATTCCGTCGTTCGGACACCCCATTCCATTGAGGTGTTCCGTGGAGTTAGGTGTGGAACAATTCCACATTGTTTTAGATGATCACCAAACTCATGGTTCAAATATTCACCTCCACGATCGATCGTAGGGCTTTAATTGTCTTGCCAAGTTGATTTTGTACTTCGTTCTGAAATTCTTTGAACTTTTCAAAGGATTCAGACTTATGCCTCATTAGATAGATATAACCATATCTACTAAAATCATCGGTAAAAGTTATGAAATCTGAAAACCACCTCTGCCGTTGAGCTCATTGGTCCACATACATCCGAATGTATTAAGGCCAATGAATCACTTGCCCCTCACCTATACCGATGAAAGGCGCCTTAGTCATTTTGCCAAGTAAACAAGACTCACATGTTTCAAATGATTCAAAATCAAATGAGTTGAGTAGACCATCTTTATGGAGTCTCACCATGCGCTTCTCGTTTATGTGACCCAAACGACAATGCCGGATATAAGTGGGATTCAAATCATTTGGTGAAGCCTCTTAGTATTAATGTTATAGACAGGCACATCCTCAAGATTTAAAACATACAATCCATTCAACAATGGAGCATTACCATAAAGCATATCATTCAAATAAATTGAACAACAATTGTTCTTTATTCGAACTCATAACCTTCGCTCCCAAACATGAAGCGAAATAATGTTTTTGCTTAAGGCGGAACACAATAACAATTATTTAATTCCAAAACTAATCCTCAAGGTAAACATAATGGTAAAGTGCCAACACCAACGCAGCAACTCTTGCTCCATTGCCGCGCAAATATCAACTTCGCCTTTTGCTAAGCTTCTACTCCTTATCACCCCATCGAATTGCAAATGTGAGCAACCGATCCGGTATCAAATACCCAAGAACCAACATGAGAAGTAGCAAGATTGATTTCTATAACATTTATACCGTTGAAGTCTTACTTCCTTCTTCTTTTCTAGTTACGCCTAGTACTTCTTACAGTTCCTCTTCCAATGTCCGTGCCTTGGCAATGGTAGCAAATAATATCAGGTGCAGCGCCAATTTTAAGCTTCTGAAGCTTAGATTTGACACTCGAGATCCATCTTGAATTTTGCCCATACCCTTTCTTTTGCCAAAAGCCTTAGATTTCTTCTTTTTGAAGTTGGTAGTCTTTTGCACCATCATCACATGACTGTTGCTTTTCTTAATGCTATCTTCTGCGGTCTTGAGCATCATATGCAACTCGGTGAGATTCTTGTCTAAGCCATTCATATGAAAATTCAGAATGACCTGCCCAAAGCTTGCGAGAAGCGATGCAAGAATCAAATCGATAGCCAACTCTTGGCTAAGGGAAAACCAAGTTTTCCAAGCTCTGCGTGTAACCAACCATCTTGATCACATGAGGGCTCACCGACTACCCTCGGCTAGCTTACTTCCAAACAATTTCTTTGAGATCTCATATCTCTCGGTTCTTGCTTGTGTCTCAAACATGCCTTTGAGTGCTACGATCATATCGTAAGCCTCTATATTCTCAAACCGCTCAAGGTGCGAGTTCATGGCAGCAAGCATGAGACAGCTAACATCAAGGGACTCATCACATGCCTTTACGTAGGCATTTTTAAGAGCAGCGATAGCATTTTCATCGAGCTCTTACGGAATTGGTTGCTCTAGAACATGTTCCTTTTGTCTTGCCTAAGAACGATTCTTAGGTTGCGGGACCAATCCATAAAGTTTGTACCATTCAGTTTTCCTTTTCAAGTATCGAGCGTAAAGCAAAGCGGAAGTAGGTGTAACATTTGGTGCCATGATCTACAACACAAAATACGCAAAACTAAGATATATGTTCAAGAAAAGTAACTTCTATTAAACAATTTAATAAAGATACTCCCACTAAATACCATATCTCTCTTATGACATTTAGTGATTCAAGATCCATAATCAACTTATCTACTAGTGAGCTTTGGCATCACTGCTAGAGGATAGGTGAATTTGGTAAGCAACCCTTTGCTAATTATATCTCTATATAACTCTTGTTGTTGGGCAACATCTCTATGTTTCGGCACCCAACCTTATGCCCCAAGGTCCATAACTGTTATGATGACCTTGTCAAGTTAAACCAATGCTTTGCGTGTGAGTGTCTAACACAAACCCATCTAGTCAAGGAAATTAATGGCACTCTGCTTTAGCAAGACCTACCATTAAAATACATAGCTTTAGATGGTGCAGCTAATTGGGAGGGCATCAATTTAACTTAATATTATGTGAGAGAATTTTATTTCTACTATGTTAAAAGCATTTAGAGCAATGTAATAACATGCATAGAAATAAATGAACAGAAAGATAAAACCATTCACAAAACAATCACATTGCGTCGTGATATAGTATGGCCCTTTCACATGGTGATCTCTATCGCCGTGCTTTCCTGTTCACCATGTCTCCAAGTGGCCAAAACCTCCAAACACTCCCACTAAGCTATTACCATATGGCATACTAGTGAAGTCTACAAGGAGTGAAGCAACACAAGTCGACACGCAGGTCGTTATACAAATATAAACAGCCTTGGGCTGCAATAATCATGACTCGCAGGCCATGAACATTACATACATATATGCATCTCATACATCATTCATATGCATAATGGGCCATACTATTTCACAACAATCCCTGCAAAGCAAATATGCATAGAATCGTATTCTATCTAATATGCCAGGTTATTATTCTAGTCACAAAGGTCCTGTTTGCGGGGTCACAGGGGCGGGAGCCCCTGTTTCGAAATTTTTGGGACTATGTAGATCCAATCTACTATTCCGTCCATGTAAATCGCATCGGATTAATCACATTAACCCTATTCGATCGCAACTCTGATTCGATCGTGTTCCATGGATTTACGTATCACTGTCTGCCCCGATGGCGGAAACCCGACCGGTAGAGGCAAGTTGTGAATCGACCATGAAACACGATTACAGAAAGCAGTCATCTTCACGTGTTCTATGGATTTACGTATCACTGTCTGCCTCGATGGCGGAAATCCGACCGGTAGAGGCAAGTTGTGATGCGACCATGAAACACGATCATAGATTAGCGATTATGAACACATCTATACCCCACCGCGCATGGACGATCATATCGACCATCACCAAAATCAATCTATCATATAGAACGATCACAGAAACAAGGATAGATCACATCTACTATTCCCACATATCACAATATGCGTCTAATCCGAATCTAATACTAGATGGGAAGGCTCTGATACCACTGAAGATCTACGGGTAGGCTATGCAAGCATAATTTCAAAAATTCTACCGCGTAAAAGGGACCTCCTCTAGTAATAGATCACGGGATTACCTCTAGGCAGCGCACTCGTGAGCGGAAGTAGAGTCGATGTAGCGCGTTGATGCGCTTGTAGTCGTTCTTGCGAGCGTCTCCTCCTTTAAGTCCTTGCGTTCGTCACAAGTTGCGGATCGTCCTAGTGTTGAAGCTTCGCATCAACACCTCCAAGGTATCCACACGTGCGGGCGGGAACACCACGCGCCGAGTGCTAGCGCCGGCGGCGCGGTATTAGATGGGGATGGTGTGACAACTAGGGTTTCGGGAATTCCGAAATTCTCTTGGCAAACCCTTTGCCACCTTCCCTCTATTTATAGGCATCCATCATAATGGGTCTCGAACTGGAGGCCCATTAGGAACTCATGGCCCATAAGAATTCGGATCACTATCCGAATTAAGTCCCAGCCCTTTAAGTGTGCGACCCTATAGGTTCACATACACTTAGACATAGCCCGAGTACTCCTACTCGTCCATTAATCGGCAGCGGCCCCTTAGCAAGACATACCGACTCCTAAGTATATGCAAAGATCATATCGGACGAACCTCAACAAAACTTATGCATTTCCCTTTGCCTCACGATATCGGTTAAACTCAAGGCGAGTACGTGTCATCCTTGTTTGATTAGCTCAACCACTCTTTCTCGATTATGTGACTTGAATTCCCGACTACGGTTAACTCTTTAACCGTGAATAGCTGGACATGCATTTCTGGAATCCAATCACTCGAGAGGCCTAGAGATATCTCTCCTGTTGCTTGGAGGGGCAAATCCTATCTTGATCGACCATGCCTCAATGCATGCATCATAACAAAACCCGAAAGCTACCTTTATGACTACCCGATTCGGAGTAGTGTTTGGCAACCCCTAAGTCAGTCATTATGCATCTTGAGTACGTGCGACGATCTCAAGTCTTAAGGACATAGCATACGCTTTGTGAATGAAACCAACTGATGACGGTAAGAATGCAACATTCTCGCAGTGTTTCATGGTGGGTCGATCCAACCCCATGTTTGCTAACATGTGTCCATATTATTGGTTTAATATCTTTATATCTATGACCCGTGAAACATGGTCATCAACCAATACATATGCTAGTCTATTAATATGTGTCCTCATATGTTTGACTAGGGATCATCTAAGAATAATCATCGCAGCAATATAGAGTTTCACAATCAAGTCACACACTTGATAATAAATATTGACGATGTTATTCAAGGAACAAGATAAATTATCCAATAATTCATGAACATAATAAACAGAATCATCTCTATGATTATCTCTAGAGCATATCTCCATCATGTGGACACACAAAAGAAAAGAAAAGAAAAGAGAAGAAATAAGAGAGCCGAGGAAGCCAAGATGTTTATTTGGCTCCATCATTTTCTAGGGCATTTGGACTTGCCCTCGGCGCTTTTCATGTTGTCGTAGCATGGGCATTCTTCCTTATTGCCGGACGGAACGCACAGGCACTTCTCGCAGCAGACATTGCAGTACTTGAGGCATGGCTCTCGGTGCTTTGTTGCCGAGCAGCGGTAGTCGCATTTCTGTGGGCATTCTGCTCACGCGCAGCCAAAGAAATGGAACCCTAAATGGGAGGTGAGATCATGACATACACACTTTCAACCCAGCTGGTGGGTTGGCAAGTGAGAGATTTAATTTATTACCTTCTATGGGGACATATCCTTCTGCGCCAGCCTACGTTACAAAATTTATACATCAAATCAACATAGAAATAAAAGCCCAATACAAGAACTGAAGAATGATTTTGCTCTTTCACAGCATCCAGATAATAGTGCTATGAACTTAATTACCGGTCGGTAAAACCCTCCATTCGATCTCCCAGAGGCCTCGACCTATAAAATATGAACACATCTGTACGGTCAATATGTATCAGCTTGGAGTAGAAGAAGAAGAAGCATGTTTTGTTTCTCGAAGGAGCGAAAAGAAGCCGTTGATTCCTCGAAGTCGATTGAAGCCATCAAGGGCCCCGCTACACGGTTTTGGGGGCCAATCACTGAGCACATTGGGCTAGGTATGTCTCTAAGTCTCCTTTTGTTAGGGCAATAACGTCAGGAGCGAGGACGTCATCTTCGATGTTGCGGATACCCCAAGCCCGTACAACACCATTCTGGCCCGCCCCGTCCTCAACTCCTTCAAGGCGGTCTCGCATCATGGCTTCTTGTATATGAAGCTCCCGGGTCCGCGAGGAGTTATCACTATCTTCGGCGACCAGGACCTCGCCCGACGCATGGAGATTCGTACCAGGAGCCCCCACCGCAGGGTGCATGCCCTCACAGATAAGCTCAAGGCGGACGCACCATCCGCCCCGGGGTGGACTCCTAAGCCTCAACCAGAAGGCGGAGTCAAGAGGGTGCCTCTCCAGGCCAACGGTCAAGTCATCTCCATCGGAGAAGGCTTCCCCCCGGAGGTGGAGCAAGGTCTGCTCCGGGTTCTCTGGAACAACACAGATGTCTTTGTATGGTCCCCGAGCGACATCAAGGGCGTGGACCGCTCCCTCATCGAGCACAACTTAGCGGTCCGCCCGGATGCTAAGCCAATCAGGCAAAGGCTTCGGCGTATGTCCGCCGACCGGCAGCAAGCAGCCAAGGTGGAAGTAGCGAAGCTTCTTCAGGCTGGAGTCATCCGCGAGGTCCAACATCTGGATTGGTTGGCCAATCCGGTGTTGGTAAAAAAAGCTAACGGTGCCTGGCGTATGTGCATCGACTTCACTGCCCTCAACATGGTATGCCCGAAGGATGACTACCCTTTACCACGGGTAGATCAACTAGTCGACGCCACCGCCGGCTGCGAACTCATGAGCTTCTTGGACGCTTACTCTGGATACCACCAGATCTATATGGCTAAGGATGATGAAGACAAGATCAGCTTTATCACTCTGATAGGGACATACTGCTTTCTTCGGATGCCCTTCGGTTTGAAGAATGCGGGCGCAACCTTCACCCGCTTCATCGCGCTAGCACTGGCCTCTCAACTGGGGAGGAATGTGGAGACTTACGTCGACGACATAGTCGTCAAAACCAGGTAGCTGGCCTCCCACGGTCAGGATCTCCAAGAGACTTTCGACAACCTCAGGAAGGCGGGCATCAAGCTCAACCCGGACAAGTGTGTGTTCGGTGTGCGGGCGGGCAATCTCTCGGGCTTTCTAGCGTCCGGGCGCGGCATCCAGGGCAACCCCGACAAGGTCGACGCGATTCTCACTATAGAGCCACCCAAGGCGACAAGGGAAGTCCAGAGGCTTGCTGGCCGCATGGCCACGTTGAGCCGCTTTTTGTCCAGGGCAGCGGAGCGGGGCCTACCATTTTTTAAGACCCTTCGCGGCTGTGACAAGTTTCATTGGGATGGCGATTGCGCCAACGCCTTCGATGATCTCAAGAGACATCTCGCAAGCCTCCCTACCCTGGTCGCCCCGACGCTAGAGGTTCCCTCTTGCTCTACCTTGCGGCCTCAGTGAAGGCGGTCAGCGCCGTCCTCGTCCTCGAGGAAGGCGCTCTTCAGCGCCACGTGTACTTCATCTTCGAAGCCCTACAAGGCGCCAAGACGCGGTACACGGAGCTTGAGAAGCTGGCTTACGCGCTGGTCATGGCCTCAAGAAAGCTCCGACACTACTTCCTGGCTCATCCAATCACCGTACCGTCCTCGTTCCCCCTGGTGGAGATGTTGCACAATAAAGAGGCCACGGGACGTATTGGTAAGTGGGCAGCCGAGCTTGCACCATTTTCTCTGACGTATGCCTCGCGAACAGTGATCAAGTCCCTGATCCTGGCAGACTTCCTCGCGGAATGGACTCCTTCGACCTAGCACGCCCAGCAGCCGGAGGACCCAGTGTGGATGCTTGACACTGATGGAGCCTATGGCGTTTCCGGCACAGGCGTGGGCGCCATCGTCACTACGCCGGGACAACACCGTCTGTTGTACTCGGCGCATCTTGCATTTTCCGCCACCAACAACACCGCCAAATACGAGGCGCTACTCTTCGGTCTCGCAAAGCTCAAAGCCCTGGACACGCGACGAGTGCTCGTTCGCATAGACTCACGGCTGGTGGCGGGTCAGGTGGATAAGTCGTACCAGGCCAAGGACCTGAACTGGCCAAGTACCTAGCAGCCGTGCGAGCTAAGGATCGGCATTTTCTGGGCGTCACGGTCAAGACCATTCCTCGAGCAGAAAATGAACAGGCTGACATTCTTGCAAAAGCCGCCAGCAAACAGCTCCCCGCTCCCGAAGGAGCGTTCTACGAGGTCCTACCCGCGGCGGCCGTCGTGCACGACAATCACGACGTGGCCCTCGTCCACCAGATCACTCAGCAGGGTGATTGGCGAGAGCTCGTTTACGCTTTCTTGCAGGGTATCGTCGAGCTTGACGACCCCGTCGAGCTCCGTCGCCTACAGTGCCGTGCCAGGTCCTTCCAGATGCTTGACGGAGTGCTCTACGAAAAAGGGGTCTGCGCACCGCTTCTACGGTGCCTCTCGCGCGAGGAAGGAAAGCACCTCCTCGCGGAAATCCACACGGGACTCTGCGGCTTGCATCTGGCGCCGAGGTCGCTCATCGGTAAGGCGTTTAGGCAGGGTTTTTACTGGCCAACCACCGTTGCTGATGCCCAAGACCTCGTGCGCCGATGTCAAGGCTGCCAATGGATAGGGCGGGTCATCCACAGACCCCCGACCGGCCTCAACCCCATCCCCCCGTATGGCCGTTGGCACGGTGGGACATCGACGTTGTGGGACCTCTACCTTGGGCCCTAGGAGACTTGCGGTTCATAGTGGTCGCTTTGGAGTATTTCTCCGGTGGCGGAGGTCGTGGCGCTAGCGAGGTAACCGGCGGCCATGCGGCGCTTCCTCAGCGAACATCATATGCCGCTTCAGGGTGCCCAAGGAGATCACCGCTGACAACGGCCTGCAATTCGATTCTGCCCCGTTCAAGGAGTTCTGCACCAACATGGGCATCACGCTCCGATTCGCTTCGGTCGGGCACCCACAGTCTAACGGAGCGATCAAGCGGGCGAACGACGCCATCTCCGCCGGAGTCAAGAAGCGCCTTGTCAAGCTACCAAAGGGCAAGTGGCCAAGCGAGCTCCACAGCGTCCTCTGGTCTCTCCGCACAATGGTGACACGCCCGACGGGATTCACGCAGTTCAAACTCCTATTCGGTGACGAGGCAATGACGCTCGAGGAGATCACGGTCGGCTCGCGAATGGTACTCGTCCAAGCGCCAGAAGAAGAGCGCCAATTGTCCCTGGACCTCCTCGACGGAGAGCGAGTCAATGCCACCCAACACGTTGCCAAGTACGCACGGCAAATAGTGCGCATGCGTGGCCGCTCCGTGTACCAACGAGCATTCCAGCCGGGGGACCTCGTCCTCAAGATGGCACTCCGCGTAGACACGGTCGGCAAGCTGCAGTCCAAGTGGGCAAGCCCATACATCGTTGCGGTAGCTTTACAGCGAGGAGCTTATCACCTCGCCACACTTGAAGGGCAAACGCTCCGTCACACATGGAATGTGGACAGGTTGCAGAGGTACTATGTTTAGCCCAGTAGAGGCGAACATGAGACAGCACCAATACCCTGTCTATTATAAGACGCTTGCTTGTGCAAGCGGGAGATCAATAAAGTTGATCGTCCAACAACCTCTTGTCGAGGTCCGCCTCCGCACGCACTCTACGGAGTATAAATAAGATGTAGCGTTGAGGTCCGCCTCCGTATGCACTCTACGGAGTATAAATAAGACGTAGCATCGATGTCCGTCTCCGCACGCACTCTGCGGGGTATAAATAAGATGTAGCGTTGAGGTTCTCCTCCGCACGCACTCTTCAGAGTACAAATAAGACGTAACATCGAGGTCCTCCTCCGCACGCACTCTACAGAGTATAATAAGACGTAGCGTTAAGTTCTACCTCTGCATGCACTCTGCGGAGTATAAATAAGACGTAGCGTCGAGGTCCGCCTCCGCACGCACTCTACAGAGTATAAATAAGACGTAGCATCGAGGTCCGCCTCCGCACGCACTCTGCAGAGTACAAATAAGACGTAGCGTCGAGGTTCGCCCCCGCACGCACTCTGCGGAGTATAAATAAGACGTAGCGTCGAGATCCACCTCTGCACGCACTCCCCGGAGTATAAATAAGACGTAGCGTCGAGGTCCGCCTCCGCACGCACTCTACGGAGTATAAATAAGACGTAGCGTCGAGGTCCGCTTCCGCATGCACTATGCGGAGTATAAATAAGACGTAGCATCGAGGTCCGCCTCCGCACGCACTCTACAGAGTATAAATAAGACGCCATGGGGGTACGCCTCCGCGCGCACTTTACGGAGTATAAATAAGATGTAGTGTTGAGGTTTGCCTCCGCACGCACTCTACGGAGTATAAATAAGATGCGAATGTTCTCCCTGCGCACTCTACTGAGTATAAACAAGACACGGATGTCCCGTCCGCGCGTTGACGTACCCTCCGGAGCCTAGTTAAGTCGTGGTTGATAGTCCCACGTATCCTCCAGAGTACAAACAAAGACGCAGATGTTCTCCCTGCGCACTCTACTGAGTATAAACAATATGCGGATGTCCCGCGCGCGCATTGGCGTACCCTCCGGAGCCTAGCTAAGTGTGGTTGATAGTCCCATGCATCCTCCAGAGTACAAATAAAGACGCGGATGTTCTCTCTGCGCACTCTACTGAGCATAAACAAGACGCGGATGTCCCGTGCTCACGTTGGCGTTATCGCCACGTGTACTCTTCCTGAGTATAACCAAGACGTGGTCGATATTCCCACGCACTCTGCGAAGTATAAACAAAACGGGCAGAGGCTCGCTTCCGCGCGCATTCGGCACGACGTAGATGCAACACACCACGCTTGCGTCCGCGTGCTTCCGCGTTCGCGAAGTGCGAGAATGGCGCCCGGCTCGCGCCACCACTTGAGTAGGGGACGGAGCGCTCGCGCGTCTATCTCGACAAGGTGCCAGCTCTGCTGCCACAACTTCGAATGGTAGGAGACGGAGCACGATCGCGTCTACTCTGCTCGTGCGTCTACTCCGGCTAGGAGCCAGCTCCGCTGTGCGTCTACTTCGACAAGGCGTCAGCTCCGCTGCCACCACTTCGAAGGGTGGGGGACGGAGCACTTGCACGTCCACTTCGACTAGGCGCCAGCTCCGCTGCCACCACTTCGAATGGTAGGGGACGGAGTGCGATCGCGTCTACTTCGCTCGCGCGTGCATTTCGACTAGGGGCCAGCTCCGCTACCACCACTTCGAATGGTAGGGGATGGGGCGCAATCGCATCTACTCCGCTCGCGCGTCTACTTCGGCTAGGAGCTAGCTCCGCTGTGCGCCTACTTCGACTAGGGGCCAGCTCCACTGCAACCACTTCGAAGGGTAGGGGACGAAGCGCTCGCACATCCACCTCGACTAGGCGCCAGCTCCACTGCCACCACTTCGAATGGTAGGGGATGGAGCGTGATCGCGTCTACTCCACTCGCGCGTCTATTTCAGCTAGGAGCCAGCTCCGTTGTGCGCCTACTTCAACTAGGCGCCAGTTCCGCTGCCACCACTTAGAAGGATAGGGGACGGAGCACTCGCACGTCCACTTCGACTAGGTGCCAGCTCCGCTGCCACCACTTCGAATGGTAGGGGATGGAGCGCGATCGCGTCTACTCCGCTCGCGTGTCTACTCCGGCTAGGAGCCAGCTCCGTTGTGCGCCCACTTCGACTAGGCGCCAGTTCCGCTACTACCACTTAGAAGGGTAGGGGACGGAGCGCTCGTCGTCCACCGACTGGCGTCGGCCGCGCCACCACCGAATGGTAGGGGCGGGCGCGATGGCGTCTACTCGCTCGCGCGTCTTTCTGACGACTGGCGCCACCTCACGCCACCACTTGAAGGTAGGGGCGGGCGCTTGCATGTTCACCGACTGGCGCGATTCATTGCACCCTTTCGAATGGTAGGGGACGGAGCGCTCGCGCGTCCATTTCGACTAGGCTTCAGCTCCGCTGCCACCACTTCGAAAGGTAGGGGACGGAGCGCGATCGCGTCTACTCCGCTCGCGCGTCTACTACTTCGACCAGCCGCAACCGCTGCCACCACTTCGAGGGGTAGGGGACGGAGCACTCGTGCCTACTTTGACTAGGCGCCAGCTCCACTGCCACCACTTCGATGGGTAGGGCACAGAGCGCGATCACGTCTACTCCGCTCGTGCGTCTACTTCGACCTGGCGCTAGCTCCGCTGCCACCACTTCAACAGGTAGGGCACGGAGCGCGATCACGTCTACTCCGCTCGCGCGTCTACTACTTCGACCAGGCGCCGGCTTCGCTGCCACCACGTTGAGGGGTAGGGGACAGAGCGCTCACGTGCCTACTTCGACTAGGCATCAGGTCCGCTGCCACCACTTCGACGGGTAGGGCACGGAGCGCTACTTCACTCACAAGGCGCCACGACCGTTAAAAGAAGCGGCGACGACTGGAAGACGCTAGCCTCCGTCATGTCAGAATCCAACTAATACGTACGTAGTACGCTGCGATGGAGTGCTCAGAGCAACGGTTCTTTCTTTCATAAGAAAAAGAAAGGAAACAACAACAACAACACAAAATTACATCACAACCACTAGGCCCTGGCACCACACCTAGGGGGTCGCACCGTCTTCATTGCGTTGACGGACCTCCTCCAGCCAATGGAGGAAATTACTTTCCTGGTGTAGCGTTCGCCGCAATAGCACTTTGGCCGCGTCCTCCCCAAGGCAGCCCCAGATTCGGTCGTAGAAACTCTAGACGGCGGGCAGGGTGGTACGGGCTGCGCCGGGCAATACCCCGGCTCCGGTCGACACACCCAGATGGGGATCGACCAGCTCGTTCACGTGCTCACACCCCCGGGCATGGAGCATGGCAAAGGCGAGTCAGGCGCTGGCGAAGCCGTAATGATCGCCGAATGCTTTGGCACTGCGGAGCGCCACGCTCGAGCCCTCCTCGATCCGTGCCAAAGACTGTGCCACGTCTGCGACGTTGTGAGTAAGGTCCGGCATGTCGACAAAAAGGTCCCAGAGGGCCCCCTCCAGGGACTCCATGGCCCTCCACGCCGCCGTTGACGCGTCGCCCAAAGTCCAGTTCCTCTCTTCCAATGCTGTGGCAAGCTGGATCTTCTCTTCCTCTAGCGCACTGATTTGCTCAAGCAAGCCGGTGCGCTCCTCTGTTGCAGCGCGCTCGGCCTCTTTAGTGGCGCGTTGCGTCGCCGCCACCGCCATGGTGATTTTCGCCTCCAACATACAGATGCGATCGTCCTTGGCGGTGTGAGCCTCGTCGGCAGCGTGAAGCTGGTCCTCTAGCACCCTCCGCTCGCGGGTGCGAGCTTCCTCCAGGGACCGGCTGATGGCAATCGTCTAACAACGCAAGGAAATAGCATTCAGCAGGTGCTCAGCAAGAGGTGTCAATCGCGGGCTCGGTTTACCCTCATTTACGGCGCCCGGTAGCGAGTGCGAAGATCCCCGCGCGCAGCGGCGCCGCCGATCCACCCTGCTGTCACCACACTCCGCGGCCCCGTCAAGGACACGAAGCGTCTCCGACACGACAAGCCTCGAGGGCCCTGGGACAGCACCAGGCGCCCACGTCACGTCTTGCGCAGCGAGGCCGGCGGCTTCGCGAACACCTCCGCTGCTCGATCCTTGCCCGCGCCCGGGAGACCTCGTCTCTCTTGATGTCGACGACGGCATGAGAGAGCAAATCGGAGAGAGCTTCGCGAAGTCGCAGGGAGAAAAGGAATTGCGTCTACCTCCGCCACCTTCCGCCAGGACATGGGGGGTGTCTGCTCAGCCTCTGCCCGGGAAGCGATGACTCCCTCCTCGGTCGGAGTGGCTTCCCGGTCAGACCCTTGGCCCCCGACGACCGTGCCCGCCACATGGAATCGCCCCGCGGGCGGGGGCGATCGTACCCGGCGGCGCTTCGCCCTCGGGGATTCGGGCGACGCACCCTCGGCCGCTCCAGTAGCTGTAGGGGCTGGAGCGGGCGGCAGATCCGTGGTGGCCACCGTAGGTGATGATGACGAGCCCTCCGCTGCCCTGGTCATTGTAGCAGCTGAAGCAAGTGGAAGGTTCGTGGTGACCGCCATGGGCGACGAGGGCGCAGGAGGCAGGTCCTCGTCGGCCGGTACAGGCGACATGGCCTCGTCCTTGACGACGTCGCTACCGAGGCCCGCCCCACCACCGCCTAAGTCCTCCTCGCTGGGGGCAGTGTGACCCCCTGAGCTGGCATGCTCGGTCCCACCACCTGACACATCATCCGAACCAATGGTGCCCGCCGCAAATCTGGCGGGCGGGGTAGAGACGACAGCTCTAGACCGAGCTCTCCGCCGCCCAGGAGACGCCCCTGCCTCGCCGGCGCCATCGCGGTGACGAGTCAGGCTCCGCACCGGCACCGCGCGTTCCGGTACAGCGAGGCCTAGGACCTCGCACACCCGATTTATCCACCCTAGCTTCGTAGGCTCGGTCGTAGCTTCGCGCAGCACGTGCTCCTTCGCCGTGTACGGCCCCAGGAAGACCTCTACCGCACGCTCTGCGTCTTCCAAAGATAGCACTGCATGCAAAGTGCTGCCCCATTCACAAAACAGCTACATATGTGTAGGCAGCACACGGTTGAAGTACTTACCACGGCCGGAGGGTTGCTGGAGAGAAGACACTGTGGGATGGACGCCATCCTGCCGGCAGTGATCTCGCTCATACTTCCACCGGGCGGATAGAGGAGACACCCCGTACATTGTAAACTCCTCGGTGAGATTGCGCATATTGAATCGGAGGGCGACGCCGATGAGTCCCCGTGCCTGTTGTCGATCGCTGCCCTCTGGCTCCACCCCCGGATAGCAGTTGAAAGCTATTGGCTGACTCCGGCATCGAAGGTTGCTATTAGGCATCATGCGGTAGTAGAACCACCGCCGCATCCAGCCGGACTTCCACTTCTTCCGCGTCGCCAGAGTGGGGAACAGCTTCGCGCAGCCCGACCTCACCACGAAGTGGACATTGCCAAAATTAGACAGTGCCCCTCCCTCGACCTTCTTTGGCTGACAGCGCGCATCATGAAGAAGAGCGAACAGGTTCGCGCGGGGATGAGCACCTTCCACTCGGACCTCCCAGGCAAACACAGCCAAGCGAACTATCACGTTTGGGGTCAACTGCGCCAACTCCAATCCGTAAGCTCGTAAGACCTGGCCGACGAAGAGCGTCGAGGGCATCCAGAGCCCAACCTAAAAAAATACGGTGAATACAATCGCCTCTGACTCCTCCGGGTGAGGCTCCACTTCGTCGCGGGCAGGCAAGCGAGCTCCTGCACGCTCCTCTATCTTTTTCTCTCGCGGGAGGGCCTCGATCGTCTCCTCTGTAGCACGACTCCGCCCTAGCACCCCGGAGCAGTGCCCCTGCGAGCTCCGCATGGTGTCGTACCGCTTGTTGGCCTGGACGGCTTGCGAGCCACCAGGGGGAATTCCGCTCGTGGTGGCGTCGCACCGTGCTGGCTTGACGAGGCGCTGCCGCTAAGCCGGCGGCCGAAATCTCCACGGCATGCCATCCCACTTCCCAAGCGGAGGGCTGAAAGAGCAGGAGGCGCAAGTTTCGCACAGCAGGAAAGAGTAACCAGACAAAGGTGCACGTGCGAGAGTTGCATCTGCGTGCCACCAATAACGCTTTATGAAGACCCTCCACATCCCCACGATCGGGAACGCAATTGGCGGGAGCTCGTCGATTCGCCTCCCCACTATCGGGGAGGGCAACCGTCGACAGGCTGACCCGCCACGTGTCCCGACTCTCTCGGGACCGAACGCGGGCTCGCGGTCGTGCGACCACTGACATCCCACGATGCACCAACCATGCAGCACCACGTGTAACCCTCCCTCGGGACCATGCGTATGGCCGCAGCAGCCCGCCCCTATCTTTTCAGCACTCCGCGCGGCTCACGCCAACAAGTGAGATGTCATCTCCGAACTGCGTCGCTGTCGGGGCATGACAACTCTGGACCAGGCAAGGACCCACCTCATCAACTCGGCGCTGTGCGGGAAGGCCTGGTTCGGCCCGCGCCAAGCGGAGTCTTGGCGCCACGCCTCGCATGTGCGACACCTTCGGCTCCGCAACATAGCTCCGCCGATAACTGTGGCACCGCGAGGGATGGCCCCAAGACCACGGACAACTTCGACGCCTCACCGAAGCATGCACAGACACGTAATCGCACTTCTCTCTGATGAGTCACGGTGCGGAAGGGACAGAGGGGGCCAAAGGGCTCGGCAACATAGTTTTAGCCTGTGAAGCCCTTCACCATGAGAGGCTCCTGTTGTAGGGGTGGCTCCCACCTAAACCCAACTGGCCTGTAAAGTCGTAAGTATCGAGTGAGGCGTGTATAATGACGTAGATGCCCTGAAGGGTATTCCTGTAAAGATGCTTCTCGCAAGGAGATATATATGTGATGCCAGCCATAGGGGGAGGGGACATCTCACCTAACTCCCCACTACACCTTCTCTCTGTTTGGTCTGTAACCACAACAGATGGATATTCAATTCCAAAATTTGAAAGTTATCCATATATAATTGGTCCAATCCATATCCAATTTAAACTGTCCAAACCGTGATATGTTTGGCATGTGACTAGACCTGTTAATGGATGTATATCCAAATCCAAAATTTGAAGGTCCAATTTATATCCAAGTGTAACTGGTCCAATCCAAAATGACTGATATTCCCAGGCGTATAGGATTATTTAGCATGCTTTTTCAATGAAAGAAAACCTTAAAGTGCTCTCTGTTTTACGCTTTATTTTCTGCATTTGATTAAAACTTAGTAAATATTACATAATTCATTATTATAAAATCATGATTATTTTTTATATTTATCTTCATACCGAATAAATGTGTGTAGAAACTCTCAAGAACAAAGAACAATGAAAGAAGTCAAGTTTGGGCAAAACCATAGCAATAACGGGTGTTTGGATTGCTGTCCAGACCTTTTAAACGTAAGTTTGGGTATCTAGATGGGCTCAAATGAAAATACAGACAACTACAAAGTTGTAGATCACCACCGCGAATATTATGCCCTCCAAAGGAAGAAGTTACGGCCTCCGAAAGATTTATGCTTGCAATAATCTGGCCTAGAGCTTTTTGACCAACGGTACAGTCACATGGGAAATACACTGGCCGGTAGCCCCAAATCAATTAAAACGTAATGGATTATCCATTATAAGTCCAAAGCTAATGAATTGTAACATTTATACCTGATTTTAACATTTAGCCCCATTACGTTTGTAACATTTAGCCCATTTGATTTAGGGCATTATATGTCCTAACGTAATGTAAGCTTTTATAGACGGTTCCTATTAATACTTGTCTGTGATAATTTACAAATGGTTATTTATACAAATCATCTGTGTAAATGACAGATATCACAGATAGTTTGTATAAGTAACCGTCTATGCTTGTTTCATATGTATAAACCGTTATCATAGATGGTTTGTATAAATAAACTATCACAGACGGTTATTAATACAAACCATCTGTGATAGTTTCATATCACAGATAGTTTGTGGTTAGAACCGTTTGAGATATGCTACGTTATTATATATCCAGCATAGTCTCGACATATCTATTTTCATTGCGCTGCATTGAAAGAGGCGGTCTGCTTTGGGGAGTTTGGTGAAAATATACCGCTTGTAGATCGATTTGTTCTTGGTGATTAGAGATTAATATTTGCTTTTAATAACTGTTATGCCTTGTAATAGAGAGAAATAATAGCTAGGTTTCTAGATCTAGCTACGTACCTATTAATAACCGTCTGTAATAATTCACAAATGGTTATTTATACAAATCGTCTGTGATAATGACAGACATCACAGACGGTTTGTATAAATAACCGTTTGTGCTAGTTTCATATAAACCGTTATCACAGACGGTTTGTATAAATAAACTATCACATACGGTTATTAATACAAACCGTTTGTGATAGTTTTATATCATAGACAGTTTGTGGTTAGAACCATATGAAATACACAACGTTATTATATATCCAGCGTGGTCTCGACATATCTATTTCTATTGCACTGCATTGAAGGAGGCAGTTGGCTTTGAGGAGTTTGGTGAAAACATATCGCTTATAGATCGATTTGTTCTTAGTGATTAGATGTTAGTATTTGCTTCTAATAACTATTGTGCCTTGTAATAGAGAGAGATTATAGCTAGATTTTTAGATTTAGCTATGTACCTAGGTTTAGAGAGACATGATAGTTTACTTTAATTTAAGAATAAGTAAGTACTCTTAGTTACTTCAATATATTCTTGCTTGATATATATATATATATATATATATATATATATATATATATATATATTTTCATGAATACATGGCTAGCTACTTAATTTAGATGTGGACAATTTATTATAAGGTGAATGATAATTATGTGTGTAAGTAGCTAGGCTGGTTAACTATAGTTGCATTAATAATCTAATTTGACACTAGCTAATTTGTTACATGTTTAGCGTAGATGGACTGAAACTGGATATACGTTGAAAACCGTGTGAGTGAGGAGTATATTAATGGTGTGTCTACTTTTAGAAGAGCGACCGAACAGGATATGTTAAAGAAGGGGATATAATATATGTATTATTCATGCATTGATTGAGATAATCTAAAGACGTTTACCAACTTAGCGCAGATCGAAACTCACTTGATTCAAAGGAGTTTCAAAAAGGGGTATATATGTTGGACCAATTACGGTGAAGATAAGATTATACAGAGAGGTAGTATAATATCGATGAGGGAGACAACGATATGTTGGTTGTGGATTGTGCTTTCTATGAGGATATGTCGCAGGATGACAATCTGGATCAGATGCTACGCGATGTAGAAGTAAACTATAGTGAGAGAGAGTTTAGTGAGAGACCATGTGGAGGTAACCCCAGTTGTGTGATGAGTAATTGACACGTGTCCTATAAAGTCTGAGTTTGTTCAGGGTATTTTTATGCTAATTACCGATGCAGATATTTAATTATATCATTTTGAGCGGTGCTATGTAATGTATTTTCTTGTCGGTGATGACTGCAGGACTTTGAGACGGAGTCGTGGCGAGACACGGGTGACCGGACTAGGCAAAGGCGGTGCTGAGGTCAGAGCGGTCGGGGTGTGTCGAAGACGGCGCAGACTTGAAGTGGTGCGCGAGGCGCGCGCAAGAGACGCGAAGCTTCGGGAAGGTGCAGGGGGGCGTTTTGGAAAATACGCAAAGCTGCACAAACGGAAGCGGATTTTATATGGAATGATCCATTAGTGGAGAGGTGTTGTAACCTAATGGGTACAATTGAGTGTAAACCCATTAGTGGAGAGTTATTGTAACCTAATGGGTAAAATGTGAGTAAACCCATTAGTGGAGAGTGGTGTGACCTAATGGGTAAAGTAGGCTACTAGACCCATTAGTGGAGGCTATAAATAGAGGTGCTCTCTAGGTGGAGAAGTGCACTTGAGAGATAGAGAGAAATAGAAATGGGTATGAGTATTAGGGTTTCCTAATGCTTGTGCTCTTGGGAGAGAAAGTTTGTATGCAAGTTTTAGAGTTTTATTCTCTCCTTGTGGGTGTTCTTGAGTGAGACATGGAAGAGTAGATGTAAACATTCATCTATTAATCATTCATCGCTCTTCGTCTCAATATGATAGTTCTTATGGTTGAGATGTTCGTTGTTCTTTATTTAGTTTTTATTTCTCAGCTTGTGTTGATTTCTTGTGATAATTTCCTAGTTAAAATGCTAGTGTTCAATGTTATTTCTTGTTGCTCCTTTTATAAGTTGATTTCTGCTTAATAGCTACAAGTTGTGTTCTTTCTCTGTGATGGGAACCAGATTCAAGACCTTTTGGTCGCTTATATTCCCAAGAGACAATTAGCTTTTCATTTTGCAATCTGCTCCAAACAGGAAATACCTCAAGGCTCATTGGCCGCTTTACTTCCTAGAGCAATCCTTCAAATCTGCTTTTTGTTCTTGAGGTTTTCTTAGTTTACTACTGTTTTTGGCTATCCTTTGTTGTTTCTATTTTGTTTTTCTCGCCAACCGATTTCCCTCTGAGCAGTGCCACCTTCAACAAGGTTTCGGGCTGTTTGTCGTTTGCGGTTGTGCAATTTCGGTTGTTTCACTTTACTTTAAAGTCCATTTGATTGCAAGCTGCAGCTCCATTTTTAATCTCATTTCGATCATTGCTCAGCTTTTGCTCTTGTTCTCGGTTTGTATTTTCTGCTGGCTGCAACTCTTGTCTTTAGTTCTCTCGGTTGGTGGTTGATTTGCATAATTTAGGACAGCAGGTATACATCCTTCCTCCTATGCATTTTCGGCCAGGTTTAGTGCTATTATTTCCTCTGCTTTGGTCAGACTTCTTGTTTTCTGTGTGCAGCAATGTTTCGCCAACCTGCTGTTTGAAGCTGCTATTTTCTTGCTGTTTCTTTTTCAGTTTTCAGTCCTCCCGTACAGCCCGCTGCTTGACTGTTTCTTACTGCAGTTTTTGGCTGTAAAAGTACTCTTTTCAAAGGCAGTTTTGACAGCAGATTGAATTAACTTTTGGTGGTCGTTTCAGTGTTGTTTTGGGCCAGCAAAGTGCTGTTTTGGACAGCAGGCCTTCTCTTCTTTTAGCAGGAGAGCATGTTTTACTTTAGTGTGCAAACTTGTGTGTTCTTTTTCTGCAATCGTGTGTGTTGAATCTTTTTATTTGTTTCAATCAGGCACCTGAAATCACATTTGGTTTTAGTCCTTTAGAAGCGCCTTAGTGCTAGCTATTTGTGTTTCCTAGCATCTTTAAGAAAGCTTGTTTATTTTCAGTTTTAGCAGTATCTCTTGTCTTTGATTTCTTGTGCCCTTTTTCTCAGATAGTCTTTTGTTTTTGGTTTTTGGCTCTCTACTTCGTAGCTTCTATAGCTAGTGGAGAGGGATTTTTGTGTGTAAGATTTGCGTGAGAATACTTGGGGCAAGAATTATTAAAAGGCAGCATTCACCCCCCCTCTGTTGCCAACTCCGATCCTTCAATTGGTATCAGAGCCGGTTAGCTCTAATTAATAGATCTTAACCGGTCTCAAGAGCCATGGCGACGGACAAGTACTCGACCAAGCCGCCCGTTTTTGATGGCATTGATTACCCCTTCTGGAAGAGCCGAATGGAGACATATATCTAGGCCCAGGGGTATGCCATCTGGCGCAAAGTCAAGACCCGTTTTGTTGTTCCTGCCGATGAGGACATCAATGCTAATAATATGGCTGATGTTGAGGCAAATGCTAAGGCAAGGAACATTATAATCTAGGGTCTGAGCAGGAGCGAATTTGATCGCATCTCTCATCTCACGTCGGCCTTCGACATTTGGGTGACCCTCGATGCATATCATGAGGGCACCACCCAGATTAAGACGGTTCGACAGGACCAGTTCAAGCGAGATTACAACAAGTTTGAAATGCTCGCTGGTGTGTCCTTGGATGAGTGCTTCTCGATATTTCACAAGATTCTGAGCAATCTCCGAGCTGTCGGTCTCACATACTCCGACTCAGACAACGCTCGACAAATGCTTTCTGCTCTTGACTTGCGTGTTTGGGAGATGAAGGTGACTACCATCAAGGACACCACGGACCTCTCGACTTTGACTCTTGATGCGTCAGATTGCGTCTCAAGACTCACGAGATTGACATTGTCTCTCGCAAGTCGAAGTCACAATCGATGGCTTTAGTCACCGATCCCGGCTTTTTTTGGTCTTTCTTCCGATTTGTTTGTGTGGATTCTCCTTGCTGCTCTCGTGACATAACCGATGATCGCTAGAGCAGCTCGAGGATGAGCAATCGCCCTCCTAGCTCGGAAGTTTTCCCATGCTTACAAGAGGAGGAGGACAGAAATAGGAGTGGGCGATAATTTGTTTCGAGTGTGGTGGCCCCAACCACATTCGGTAAATTGCCCAAGCCGGTGAAGGGCAAGAACGACTACGGCGGTGTGAGCAAGAACGACTACATCGACAAGAACCGCAACAAGAAGCCCTCAGTTCACGCCAAGGCAAGAAGAAGTTCGCAACTTTGGCAAAGCCAAGAAGCTCTTCCACCGTATCCTCACCGCTTTGACGACATCGACTTGATGGCGTGGAGGGTGGAGCGGCGACGGCGACAAGGATGATCAAGATCCCAAGGACGGCGATGACTTCATCGGCATGTGCTTCATGGCCAACGACAACGGCGTCGGCGAATGAGCTCTACGACTCCGATGAGGTAGGTCCTCCTACGACCAGCTCTATGATACATTTACGAAGCTAGAAAGTTTTATGCTAGATCTAGAGCTAGGGTCGTAGATCTTGAGAAGGAAGTAGAGAGCTTGTCACGGGAGCATACTTCACTTATATCTGCTCCCTCCCGTGACGAATGTGATGTTTGTTCTTCTTTGCTTGGAGATATGGAGAAGCTAAGGACCTCGCATGATAGTTTGTCTTCCAAGCTTGATATTATTAAGGAGGAGAATGTTAGTCTGCTTGCCGAGTTAGAACTGAGTAGGATGGTCATTACCTCGCTTACTACTGATCAGACTACTTCTCCCACCTCATGTGAGGTTAAGGACATTGCTGCTAGAGGACCTTATGACATGCTTCTTGATCTGCCCGAGTCTTGTGAAAATTGCAATAACTTGAAAATGAACTTAAAACGGGCGGATCATAAAATTGCTGAATTACATGCTTCTTTGCTTGAGCCGATTGTTTCATGTTTGAACTGTCCCAAATTAACTACTGAACTTGAATCTGTTTCAAAGCAGTTTCAAGAAATGATTGATTATAACAAGAAAATGGCTAAATATGCTTCTAAGGATCCTGTTAGCTCACCATGCAAAAATTGTGATAAACTATAATCTGACTTGATTGCTTTGGAAGAAAAATATGTGAAGCTAACTAAGGATTTACTAGAGAAGCCACAATCTTGTTGTGATGTGTGTGCCGGTGTGGGGGAGAAGCCCAAGGGTAAGGTAAAGACGCCTAGCGACGTGAGCCAACCTGCTAGTAGTAGGACTGTCCCATCAGAGTCGGCTATGCGTGCACAAGCCATTCTTTCCTCTACTGTTGGTTCTTCTTCTGCCTCCTTACCCTCTCTTTGTTCCTCTTCTCCTGCTCTTCTTGCACCTCTCTCTTTCGGGAGTGTCAGTATCTTATGAACACTCTCGAGAGATTTGTAGGAGGCAAGAAGAAGCTCAATCTTATTCTAGACCAATCTAAGATTTGCAGATTTAATCAGGGTCTAGGATATGATTTCTATGAGGACATGAGGAAGCATCCACCTGCCGTGCTCAGACCCATAGCACCAGGTGTGATCGAGACTGAGCCCAGGACTGAGAAAGTCCAATTTAAGTCTGCGGGTTTTGTCCAAGGGATTTCTGATAGCAAGGTGATTCCACCTACAACTTCGGCCTCTCAGAGGGTAAAGTTTCGTTGCACCTTCTGTCAGAAGGATGGACATATGATCGATCGATGCTTCAGGCGCGCTAAGATCGCGCAGAGAGACCGTGTTGCAGCTCTTAGGCGTATTCAGGGTCAGCCCCAGACCCTGAGTGCATCTAGGACCAGCACGAGGTCTAAGGTTGCTACTGTTGATGTTTTTGGGCAGTATCGAGAACTTGGTTTTTCTGGTTATTCTGATTTTCGTCCTCGATTTACCCCGGGTCATGATATCCGCCATCCTGAGGGTAGATCTCGTTTCCATTGAGATAGCTACCCGCGGCGAGATCAGCATGTTGCTGGTACTCCGACTCGCTCTTCCGTAGTAGTCGGACCCAGCAACAGCTTTGGGTCTGCTCTTAGACCTTCTGCTTTGAGTAACAGAGAGCGTAGGGTAGGTAGAGGTCAGTCGTGCTTGACTACTTCATCTGCTCGACGTGTTATTCAGTATTGGGTACCAAAATCACTGTTGATTTACCCCAATACTGAAACTTTACTCTCTGTTTGACTCAGGTTCGCCGGGCAGGGAAGGGAAAGGTTTGGCTTGTAGACTCCGGGTGTTCACGACACATGACCGGAGATTCCTGTTGGTTTTCTTCCCTTGCCCGTGCTCCAGGTGATGAGACGATCACCTTTGGAGATGCTTCATCTGGGCGTGTCATCGCCAAAGGTACAGTGCGCATTAATGAGTCTTTTGTTTTAAAAGATGTTGCCTTGGTTAGTAAGCTGCAATATAATTTGCTTTCCGTTTCTCAGCTTACCGATGACGACTTTGAGGTGAGCTTTAAGAAAAACAATTGCAAAATTCTTGATTCTTCGGGTAGTCTGGTTTGCGGGATTTCTCGTTTTGGGAGGATCTTTCGTGCTGATTTTTCTGAGTCTTCTGGTGATCCTCTCAAGTGTTTAGTTGCTTCTGAATCCCGCGACCTTTCTTTCTGGCATAGGAGACTTGGTCATATTGGATTTGACCATTTGACCTGAGTTAGCGGCCATGATCTCATTCGTGGTCTGCCGAAGCTCAAGATGGTCAAAGATCTTGTTTGCGCTCCTTGCCGGCACGGCAAGATGGTCGCCGCTTCCCATCCTCCCACAACAGTTCACCATGACCGATGCACCAGGACAGCTGCTCCACATGGACACAGTTGGACCAGCTAGAGTGCAGTCAGCAGGAGGGAAGTGGTATGTTCTTGTCGTGGTTGATGACTTCTCGAGTTATACTTGGGTGTTTTTCTTAGCCTCGAAGGATGAGACTTTTACCCATTTTCGGAGTCTTTTCAGTAGGCTTTCTGTTGAGCTCCCGGGTGCCTTACGAGCGATCCGCAGTGACAATGGCAGGGAGTTCAAGAATTCCTACTTTGAGAGGTTTTGCGATGAGTCAGGTGTAGAACACCAGTTCTCTTCTCCATACGTCCCCCAACAAAATGGCGTTGTGGAGAGGAAGAACCGCACCTTGGTCGAGATGGCCATGACGATGCTTAATGAGTATTCTACACCTAGGAAGTTTTGGGCTGAGGCAATAGCCACCGCGTGCCATGTTTCAAACAGAGTTTTTCTGAGGGCACACTTGCATCGCACTTCTTTTGAGTTGAGATACGGGCGAAAGCCCAGCGTATCTCATTTTCGTGTTTTTGGTTGCAAGTGTTTTATTCTGAAGTCCGGGAACCTAGATAAGTTCGAGTCACGTTCCTGTGATGGAATTTTTCTGGGTTACTCGACTTCTTCGCGGGCATATAGGGTCTGGAACTACGAGTCTAGCAAAATGGTAGAGACCTGCGAGGTGACCTTTGATGAGGCTAGTCCGGGGACTAGGCCCGATATCTCAGGTTCAGTAGAGCAGTCCAAGCCCATCTTTGTGGATGAGGAGGAGGACGAAGATGAGGGTTGTCTACCCGATCTAGTTTCTCCTCCCCTTGAGGTGCCTACTTCCACTGTACCTCAAGGAGATCAGCCCATTCCTTCCGCATCCTCAGGAGCTAGTGGCTCTGTTCCTACCTCATCAGCTCATGAGGTAGAGGCCACTACTTCTCATCCAGGACCTCCTCATCATATCCAGAAAGCTCATCCTTCAGAGTAGATAATTGGAGATCTCTTTGAGCGCGTTACACGCTCAAAGTCTGGCTCGTCTCACTTCTGTCTCCACTCTGCTTTTGTTGCCTCTTTTGAGCCCAAGGATGTTTGTTATGCTCTATCTGATGAGTCTTGGGTCAATGCCATGCATGAGGAGTTGGAAAATTTCGAGAGAAACAAGGTCTGGTCGCTTGTCGAGCCCCCGCGTGGTCACAATATTATTGGGACTAAGTGGGTGTTCAAGAACAAGCAGAGCGAGGATGGAGCGGTTATTCGGAACAAGGCTAGACTGGTAGCTCAGGGGTACTCCCAGGTTGAGGGTCTAGATTTCGAGGAGACCTTTGCCCCTGTAGCCATACTTGAAGCCATTAGAATCCTGCTTGCCTTTGCAGCTTCTAAAGGTTTTAAGCTTTACCAGATGGACGTCAAGAGTGCATTTCTCAATGGCTTTATTGAGGAAGAACTCTACGTCCGACAGCCTTCTGGTTTCGAAAACCTCAAATACCCAAACCATGTCTTCAAGCTTTCCAAATCTTTGTATGGACTTAAGCAAGCTCCTAGAGCTTGGTATGAGAGGCTTAAATCCTACTTGTTAAGTCATGGTTTTGATATGGGTAAAATAGACAAGACCTTGTTCATTCGCCGGCATGGCACTGATCTTCTACTCGTCCAAATTTATGTGGATGACATCATCTTTGGCGGCTCCTCACATGCTCTCGTTTCTCAGTTTTTCGATGTCATGAGCTCGGAGTTTGAGATGAGCATGATGGGCGAGTTGAGCTTCTTTCTTGGCTTCCAGATCAAGCAGACTCGGGAGGGTACCTTCTTGCATCAGGGCAAGTACACTCGAGACCTCCTGAAGCGCTTTGACATGAGTGATGGCAAGCCAGTATCTACTCCGATGGCGACAGCGACTTCACTTGATCCAGATGAACATGGCGAGCCCGTTGATCAGAAGGAGTTCAGAAGCATGATCGGTTCCCTCTTGTACCTCACTGCCTCGAGACCGGACATACACTTCTCTGTGTGTCTGTGTGCTCGATTTCAGGCTTCTCCTCGCGTGTCTCATGTCAAGCGGTGAAGCGCATCTTTCGGTACCTTCGAGCTACCATTGACTATGGTATCTGGTACTCTTCGTCTTCCTGTCTTTCCCTCAGAGCCTACTCCGATGCGTACTTTGCCGGTCAGAGGATAGACAGGAAGAGCACTTCTGGCACCTGCCAATTCATTGGCACTTCTCTTGTTTCTTGGTCATCTAGGAAGTAGTCCGGTGTTGCACAGTCCACCGCAGAGGCCGAGTACGTAGCTGCCGCCAGTTGCTGCAGCCAGGTGCTTTGGATGGCTTCGACCCTGTGGGACTTTGGGTTAGTTATCAACAGTGTTCCACTCTTTTGTGATAACACTTCTGCGATTAACATTGCCAAGAACCCAGTCAAAGACTCCGGACCAAGCACATCGATATCCGTTATCATTTTCTTAGAGACCATGTGGAGAAGGGTGATATCGTACTCCAGTTTGTGGAGAGTGACCACCAGTTGGCTGATATCTTTACCAAGCCATTGGATAGCTCTAGGTTTTCAGCTCTGCGGGGAGAGCTTGGGGTGGTTTGTCCTTATGGACTGTTGTGAGGGGGAGCTTTATGCTTTACTGCTTTTATTATATTGATTATGCTCTTACTCCTTTTTTTTGTTGCATACCATTCGGGGTGCATTGGGGTTAGTCCTTCTAGCATAGATTAGAGTGGTATTCTTGTCTAGTTGCTTAGATTTCTGCTCTTATCTTGTGATTCTAGGATGCTGCTTATTAGCTGTTTTCTTTCTCACTAGGTTGAGCTCACTCACGGCTTGTAGGTTCTAGCGAGGGTTGGGCCATCCTCAGGTAGACAGGGTACGTGTTTGCTCTCTAGTGTGTGTGCTAGACAGTCAGCTGATAGTTCTAGAGTCTCATGGGGTAGATGAGAGTCAGTCTGAGCCATAGTATCCTCTACATCTTATCTATGCTTTAAGGACTACCCGTTTGGATTTTCTTTGCCAGCTTCTTGTTTTATTGCTTTGGTTCAGGGGGAGTTCATTTGGGAGCTTCTAGATATTAATTTTGACATAACTCAACTTGAACTAAAAGTGCATCTCATGTTGAGGGGGAGCTGGATTTTATTGCATTTCAGTTTGCATGGTAATATAACTACATGGAGCCTTGATTATTATCCTTGTATGATCTGTTTACACTGAATTACATCTTGCCATGATCTATGCTAAAATTACTCGATTTATCATGACCTTATATGTGTAGTATAGTCTTTGCCATGATAAGTTAATTAAAAATGTTTTACTTGAATTAATTCATGTCATGATAGTTCTTGAGACTAGTCTATTTTTAGTTATCCTTTTATGATTCCGGCCATGTCAAATAGGTTGAGTTGAGTCTTGAATCTTTGTTGAGCTTTAGATTGAGCTATGTTAGTTCTTTTATGAAGCATAAATTATCATTAACTCCTTGGTCTAAGAACTAACTGCAACAAAAGCAAAAATGATCTCTTTTTGTGCGAAAAAACTGATCTCACTAATTCACTCTCATGAGACGGCTTGCTATTGCACTAGGCATGAACTCAGGGGGAGTTTTGGTTGACCAAGATCATTTCCTTAAGCTTCTCGCTTGGAGTGATCGCATAAGGCTTGAGATCTAGCACATGGCTACGAAATTAAAATTTGTGAAAATGGTTGAAGCTTAGGAGGCAGTTGTGGATGGCTCCTAGTCCAGGACTTGCTTTGCTAAGATAAAACCAAATGTGATTTTCAGAAAAAGTCATTTGTGCTAAATTTGCTTATTTACAAAAAGACCAAGTACATGAAAAATTGAGTCATTCTTGAACTTGTAGCACTCTAAACCGGCTCAATATTCGCTTCTTGATTTTACTTAGATTATTTGACATGGCTTGCATCATTCTTGGATACTTTAGCTGGACTTCAATCATGTTTGACTTGACATGCTAAGACATAGGATCAATTTTCAGATTATGACTTATTTGGTTTAGCTTTTCTATACATAAATTGTCATGACCTTGATAGCATTCTATTGAATTATGGCTTGGTGTAATACTCGCAAAATCATTATGGATATTCTTCATGGCTCCAAATGCTTAAAATAAAGAACACACAAGTCATTTCATTCTCTCGTGCATTTTGATGATTTTATTGCCAAAAGGGGGAGAAGTTTGGAGAAAAAGCCTTCTGGAGTGTTGCAGAAAAATTTGCTCTTTCTTTTTCTGCTCCAGTTTTCTCTTTTGTCGATATGGTCTTAGTTTCCTTGATTTTCCTTTAGACCATGTTTGACTTTCAAACTCAACTTTATATGCTTTTTCTGTGTTTGTCAATATACTCATCAAGGGGGAGATTGAGAGACCATGTGGAGGTAACCCCAGTTGTGTGATGAGTAATTGACACGTGTCCTATAAAGTCTGAGTTTGTTCAGGGTATTTTTATGCTAATTACCGATGCAGATATTTAATTATATCATTTTGAGCGGTGCTATGTAATGTATTTTCTTGTCGGTGATGACTGCAGGACTTTGAGACAGTCGTGGCGAGACACGGGTGACCGGACTAGGCAAAGGCGGTGTTGAGGTCAGAGCGGTCGGGGTGTGTCGAAGACGGCGCAGACTCGAAGTGGTTGCGAGGCGTGCGCGGCAAGAGACGAGGAAGCTTCCAGGAAGGTGCAGGAGGGGCATTTTGGAAAATACGCAAAGCTGCACAAACGGAAGCGGATTTTATATGGAATGATCCATTAGTGGAGAGGTGTTGTAACCTAATGGGTACAATTGAGTGTAAACCCATTAGTGGAGAGTTATTGTAACCTAATGGGTAAAATGTGAGTAAACCCATTAGTGGAGAGTGGTGTGACCTAATGGGTAAAGTAGGCTACTAGACCCATTAGTGGAGGCTATAAATAGAGGTGCTCTCTAGGTGGAGAAGTGCACTTGAGAGATAGAGAGAAATAGAAATGGGTATGAGTATTAGGGTTTCCTAATGCTTGTGCTCTTGGGAGAGAAAGTTTGTATGCAAGTTTTAGAGTTTTATTCTCTCCTTGTGGGTGTTCTTGAGTGAGACATGGAAGAGTAGATGTAAACATTCATCTATTAATCATTCATCGCTCTTCGTCTCAATATGATAGTTCTTATGGTTGAGATGTTCTGGTTGTTCTTTATTTAGTTTTTATTTCTCAGCTTGTGTTGATTTCTTGTGATAATTTCCCTAGTTAAAATGCTAGTGTTCAATGTTATTTCTTGTTGCTCCTTTTATAAGTTGATTTCCTGTTTAATAGCTACAAGTTGTGTTCTTTCTCTGTGATGGGAACCAGTCCCAAGACCTTTTGGTCAGTTATATTCCCAAGAGACAATTAGCTTTTCATTTTGCAATCTGCTCCAAACAGGGAAATACCTCAAGGCTCATTGGCCAGTTTACTTCCTAGAGCAATCCTTCAAATCTGCTTTTTGTTCTTGAGGTTTTCTTAGTTTACTACTGTTTTTGGCTATCCTTTGTTGTTTCTATTTTGTTTTTCTCGGCCAACTGATTTCCTACAGTAGCAGGCCACCTTCAACAAGGTTTCTGGCTGTTTGCTGTTTGCGGTTGTGCAATTTCGGTTGCTTCAGCTTTACTTTAAAGTCCATTTGATTGCAAGCTGCAGCTCCATTTTTAATCTCATTTCCAGTCTGCTGTTCAGCTTTTGCTCTTGTTCTCGGTTTGTATTTTCTGCTGGCTGCAACTCTTGTCTTTAGTTCTCTCGGTTGGTGGTTGATTTGCATAATTTAGGACAGCAGGTATACAGTCCTTCCTCCTATGCATTTTCGGCCAGGTTTAGTGCTATTATTTCCTGCTGTTTTGGTCAGACTTCTTGTTTTCTGTGTGCAGCAATGTTTCGGCCAACCTGCTGTTTGAAGCTGCTATTTTCTTGCTGTTTCTTTTTCAGTTTTCAGTCCTCCTGTACAGCCTGCTGCTGACTGTTCTTTACTGCAGTTTTTGGCTGTAAAAGTACTCTTTTCAGTGCAGTTTTGACAGCAGATTGAATTAACTTTTGGTGGCTGTTTCGTGTGTTGTTTTGGGCCAGCAGTGTGCTGTTTTGGACAGCAGGCCTTCTCTTCTTTTTAGCAGGGAGAGCATGTTTTACTTTAGTGTGCAAACTTGTGTGTTCTTTTCTGCAGTCAGGTGTGTTGAATCTTTTTTTATTTGTTTCAGTCGAACAGTGCACCTGAAATCACATTTGGTTTTGGTCCTTTAGAAGCAGTTCTTAGTGCTAGCTATTTGTGTTTCCTAGCATCTTTAAGAAAGCTTGTTTATTTTCAGTTTTAGCAGTATCTCTTGTCTCTGATTTCTTGTGCCCTTTTTCTCAGATAGTCTTTTGTTTTTGGTTTTTGGCTCTCTACTTCGTAGCTTCTATAGCTAGTGGAGAGGGATTTTTGTGTGTAAGATTTGCGTGAGAATACTTGGGGCAAGAATTATTAAAAGGCACCATTCACCCCCCCTCTGTTGCCAACTCCGATCCTTCAATTAGTAAATTCGAGGGCTTGATGGAGGACTCGGAGAAACCTTTGTTCCCGGGTTGGAAGCCGCAATGCACAAGATTGTCATCCTTTCTTGAATTGCTAAAATTGAAGGCAAATAATGGTTGGTCTGACAAGAGTTTCACGACATTGTTAGGTCTTCTAGAGAACATCCTTCTAGAAAGTAATGTGTTGCCGAGAACCACCTACCAAGCTAAGAAGTTTCTTTGTCCATTGAAAATAGAAATAGAAAAGATACATGCATGTCCGAATAATGGTATCCTCTACCGTAAAGAGTATACAAGCCTACATATTTGTCCGGTGTGTAAAGCATCCCGATACAAACGTAAAAATGACTCTGATGACAGGGAGGGTATCGAGGTGAAGTAAGGACCTCATGCTAAGATATTGTAGTGTCTACCTATAATTCCCCGTTTGAAGCGTTTATTTGTAAACTGAAAGGATACAAGATTGTTGCGTTGGCACTCAAAACAGCATAAGAAAGATAGAATGATAAAACATACTGTTGATTCTGCCCAGTGGAGGAATATCAATAGGATGTTTGTAGATTTCGATGTGAAACTGAGGAATATAATGTTTGGGTTGAGTATAGATGGAATGAATCCTTTCGATAATATGAGCATCCGACATAGCACCTGGCCCGTGACTGTATGCATGTAGAACCTTCATCCTTGGCTATTATGAAGCGGAAGTACATTTTGATGTTACTACTTATCCAAGAGCCGAAGCAATCTGAGAATGATATTAATGTGTACCTAGCACCACTGGTGGAAGATCTTATGATACCATGGAACGAAGGGGTATAGTTATGGAATATGAACAAACAAGAGAACTTCACTCTACGCGCTATGTTGTTCTGTATCATCAATGATTTTTTTGCTCTTAGTAACCTGTCGGGGTTGAGTACAAAAGGAGCTAAAGCCTATCCACACCGCTTAGATTCTAACGAGTGTATGTGGTTAAACAACTCGCGCAAAACTGTGTATATGCGTCATTGTTGGTTCCTTCTAAGGTATCACTCATGCCGCAAGATGAAGAAATAATTTGACGAAGAAAACAGGATGACTCAACACCAAGGCCTTTTAGCGGGAAAGGGTCCTATGATATGGTCCATAATATCGATGTTGTGCATAGAAAGGGACATATGTTAAGGACCCATCAGAAGAACATGTTGAAGAAGAGGTCAATATTTTGGGACTTATCTTATTGTGAGCACTTAGAAGTTCACAATGGCATCGATATCATGCACGTATAGAAGAATATATGTAATAGCTTGATTGGTCATTTACTGAACATTCGTGACAAAATAGGGATGGTGTTAACACACATCGTGACTTGTTCGTTATAAACATCAGGACTGAGTTAGCACTGATAGGGGTCGATAAAGGCTAAACATACATTCCCACAGCTTGCTACACTCTGTCTAAGTCCAAGAAAACTGAACTATGCTAGTGCTTGTATGGTGTGAAAGTTCCGTTCAGTCACTCCTTTAGCATAAAGAAATTTATTTCCATAGAAGATTTAAAATTTATTTGCATGAAGTCTCATAACTGTGCTAATGATACAAATGCTTCCTGTTGCAATTAGAAGTATTTTACTAAACAAGGTTCGAGTGACAATCATGAGGCTATGTTATTTCTTTAACGCAATTGCTCAGAAGGTCATTGATCTCGATGGATTAGATCCTTTGCAAATCGAGGTGGTGACGACTCTACGTCATCTTGAAATGTATTTTTCTTCATCATTTTTCGATATTATGGTCCATCTCATTGTTCACCTTGTGAAAGAGATAAAAATATACAACCCCATGTTTCTACATCATATGTACCCGTTCGAGAGGTACATGAGAATTCTTAAGTCCTATGAACCATTCGTACTCACGAGACAAGTTGTTCAAGTATTTTATGTAATCGACCTGACAAATAAGAAGCACCACGTAGTTCTTCATGGAAAAGAGGGATTGTCGGAGTTAAGAATGTCGTGGATGAGGAAGAGTATAATCAATTTGACGGTTTGCCTCCATTCGGAGACGGCATCAGGCTCGAGGAAGAACAAGATGATGAACTAAGCTATATGCATGTCGATCATCGTAAAGGGCTTTATTTAAAAGGAAATAGTCAAGTGTAATCAATGATCCCACACGGCGTACACCTATTTGGAAGTTATTGTAATGTAATCATAATTAAGAAACTTGATATGTAATTATGGAACTATTCCATTGTAATTGATTAAGTAATTAAGAAATAATTACATTTATGATTATACTTGCCTTTTTTATAAGGCACGTTAGTATTTTCTGAGAGGAGTAGGAAAACAGGACTATCATAGGCGGTTTAGTGGAGAAAATCATCTGTAATAGTGCTATCATAGATGGTTCTAGAATGAAACCATCTATGATATGTGGATCTTTAGTACTTCATGATGTATGCTTCACTTATTAGTTAATTTGGTTTTCTATCAAACTTATTGAATTTGTGATTTTATTGTTGGGAGTGTATTAAGTTGAAGTACTGTCCTGCGATCACTAGCTTTGCCTTCCTGCTGGCCAAAAGTTTAATCGATGAATTTAAGCTTGGTAGATAAGTAATTTGTTATTTAAGAGTTCAAGGTTTGAATCTCATTTGTTATATCCAATTAGTGAATAGTACAGATCATAGTAGCGGGACGGCTAGGAATAATTCTTGTGTAACCCTACATCTGAGAGTACTAAACTAAAATTTGAGCTTTATGCTAATTTTAGATAATTCCCTGTTCTTGAGAATGTAATGACTTCACCCGTGTGCAATAAGTAATTAACAGGTAAATCCATTTTATCCATACATAATTCTATTATAGCCCTCCCTTCATTTACAATAGCCAAGGCTAACTTTTTGGAATCACATAGGTCATTCAGCGCTTACGTTGCCCAGGGAGGGAGACACAAGGTATCCAGTGCCACACTGTGACACAGGACACGATTTCCGGTATCCACTACAACACAACAATCTATATCATATTTCGTTTAATGCCTATAGAACTGACAATACCTATATATATAATTCTATTTTTGTTGTGCCACCAGTAGCTACAGGGCAATGTATGTGGATTGTAACATCCTGTTTTTCTGAAGAATTTAAAGCCTTGTTTTCAAAAATGATTTTTTGGAATTTAATCAAGCTTAATTTGAATTTTTAGAAATTAAAATGATTTAATCTAACTAAAAATAAATATTAACATAAGGTAAAAATATTTTATTTGAGTTCCACAGGTCTCAAAGAATTTTCTGGTATTTTTGGTGGATTTTTGGGATTTATCTGCTATTTTCTAGAGCTCATAGTATTTATTTGAATTTTGTTAAAAAGAAAAATACTAAAACCTCCCCAAACCCTAGCGAGCTGGCCTCAACCCGGTCCACCTCCCCTCGGCCCGCTCCCACCCCGCCACGCGTCGGCCATCCCGCGGCCCATCCGCCCGCTCCCGCGCACCGTGCCCTAGCGCCTTACCCTGCCCGCTCGCGCATCGTCCGATCCCGCTCGACACCACGCGCCATCGATCCAAGCCGCCACGTGCCCCAGCCAAGTCTTGCTCACGCCCGTGTCGTCTCCTTCCCGAATCGGCCTCAGTTTGTGTGATTTATATCCCGCCGTCACCTCGGTTCGTGTGCCCCACTCGCCGCCGTCGATCACCGCCATCCTTCTCCGCCGCGCACCCCATCCCCGCCGTCGCTGGAGGACCCTGTCGCCGTCGTCGTCATCTCCACCGCAGGTGAGTGCCGTCGCCACCGTCTCTCTCCGCCGCGTACCCCCTCCCCGCCGTCGTCGGTGAGTCGCGCCCACTGCGTCGCCTTGGTCGCGCTTGCGCGCTCCGCCCATAGTCCACGTGCCGTCGACGGACCCCACGCCTGCACCCCACCACGCGTCAGCGATTCGTCGGCTGACCATTCCATCGTGGTCGTAGATCCAGATCTGAGCCAACGGCCCAGATCCCGCCACACGTCGCCATCTCAGCCGTCAGATTCCCCGCCGCCGCCGCAACCAAGCCGTGCCACGTCAGCAACATCGACCCGCCCACGCCGCCGACCACATCGGCGCGGCGCGTGTCGGACGCATGTTGCCATGTCAGCCCTAGGTCATCGCGTCAGCACCGTCGCCCGAGCGCACTATTTCATGGACCGGGTCCACCGCGGACTGGCTTTTTCATGCACCGGGTTCACAGCACAGTGTAATTTCTAAATTTTAGGATTTTTCTTTAGAATTTATTTTTCGAGAGCCTGTTCTCCTTCGTCCTAACTCTGATTGACCCTGTTATTTTTTCTAAATTCATCTAAAATCGAGCTCTAGCTTTTGGTTCTTGTTTCAAGGTTTTTGAAGTTTATTTGCTTATTATTTGATGTGATTTTGTTGTTTCAATCGTTTTCTCTCTCGTTAGATTCCGATTCTAGAGGAGCAGGAGCGGCGCTAGAAAACCCCTAGTACCTCGCTGAGCATAACCAAGGAAAGTCGTAACCTTTGATCATGTTGAACCCAGTTTACAATCTATCATTTAATTATTTTGTTTTACCTTATCGTGCATCGCTATTTTAATACAAACCCTTGTATCGGTAGTTATTGTCCTAAATTGAATAATTCCTCCTTGATAACTTTGTATGCCATGATACCGTTGTTACCATTGGTTGGAAAATTTATTAGTGATGCTATGCTAGATGTCACATGGGTTGTAGCCTTGCTTATTTTACAAAAGGGTTTATCATCGCATATGAATATTTAACTTGACTTAATGAAATATAGAACCGTGGTTGGTGCCACAATTACTAAAATTTGTGTCATGACATTGGTGTGTCATTGGCGTGGTTATACAAACTTGGTTTTTCATACAGGCGAGTGATCGTACAGTAAAGGGGGAAGTGCAGGTTCACTTCGTAGGATGTGGTAGTCTCGCCCGGGTAGACTTAAGGACTTAACTTTATGCACCATTGATCTAAGCTTTATCGTGCAAACCACATTTCTAGTATTTGATAGACCTGGCTGATTAATTTGGGATATTTTAACTTTAATCTTGTCATTGTGATGAACATAGTTGCTGATTTTCATATGGCACAAGAGGAGTGTGATGCGAAACCCTAGCGGGCGGTATTAGGTTGAAATTGAACTTTGTAAAGGCCTTGTTGTGATTTTCTTAGATTAAGGTTAATCACATCGTGTGGGTATAGTTATGCAACCTCTGCAGTGTGTAAAACTATTCGAATAGCCGCGTCCTCGGTCATGGACAATGCTCGGTGATTTCACACGAGGAGCAGTGATTTCATGAAAACTTATGGTTTATGGTTGGAAAGTGAACAGATAGTTCACTGTTGGTTTAGCTTGTGGATGGGAGGTTCACAAGTGGTTTAATTTTAATTCTGTTGTTTATTTATTTATTACTGTTTTCCATTAAAGCTTGCTTTCCATCTATTTACTGTATTTATCTTAAATTGGCACTCTATGCAAATTAACCTTTCAACCTTCCATTGGTAAGCCTTGCATATTATATTGCATTTTTTTGTTACAAACGACTTGCTGAGTACTAATGTATTCACAGCTTTATGCCCATGTTGCTCAGTTGAGGAGGAGTATTACTAGCAGGAGGTTTGAGAGGGAGAGTACTTCGACGACTTCACGAATTAGGACTTCGCTCCCCAGTCGATTGCCTATGGACATGTCGAATGGCTATTACGCTTATTTTGTTCTTTCCGCTGCTAGACTTTAAGTCCTTCGGGCTAGTGATATTGTAAGCTTGACCATAAGGTCGTACTTTGGATATTTATCGATATTTGAGGTTTTCCTTTATTTTACCGTGTGTATGGTTGTGATCACATCTATGTTTGACTGTGTGCACTAGCGTGATTTTGGACTAGTGTAGTTTATATAGAGAGTCCGAATTTGCATATTCGGGTCTCGACATGGATTCTACATTTGCCGCCATATGGAGGAAATCATGGAGGCTATGTCGAATGATCTAGATGTTTGTCAACTTATCAATAATTATTTTGTGATTATCAATTTATATATAGATATATGCTAATGACTTAATACTACTAGTGACTGTGTGGAATTCGATGAAAGTGCAATTAATCTTGACAAACTCGTTGAAATTAGAGGAAAGCTCTCCCAATTCTTGATAGCAGAGGTCATAAAAAATACTGGGGAGTTCCACCCCGGCGATGATAATTAAATGGTGAAACATTGGATACAATTGTAATCACTCAATTATGTTTAATCAAATAATTCATTCAATTGTATTTTATTTAGTTATTTAATTCATTTATAAGATCTGTGTAACGTTTGTCATGTACTATATGTGTGATCTACTTACGTTGTTTACTTCAAAAGCTAGCCAATGAGGTAAAGGACTCACCTACTTTTAAGTTAGATTACTTGCCCTTCCACAACCAATGTGGGACTATTGTAACAATCTCCCCTTCACACATTGGTGTCCCTCAGCCGTTCACCGCTCCTTCGCCATACACCGATGGTCCCTCAGGGTCACAGTCCATCAGACATTCACACATTAATGTCTATTGGGCCGAAGATGTTAAAATCAGACTCTGATACCACTCGTCTAACTAGGCCTATGTCTTTTTACCTCAACTAGACTTTTGGTCCATTACTTTTTAAGGGACCTGAAACCCTTCCTAACATGGGTTTTTTTTAATTTTTACGCTTCCGATTTTTCCAGCCTATCACGCGTCGAAGCCTCTAGGATCGTACCTCCAGTATCTTCTCCACGCATCATCCACCTTTGATCTTCACGTGCACAAGTATGAGCTTGACCATCTCGTGACACCCTCGACCGCCTAACCTTGGATCTCCCCATCCTAGTCCCAGTCCACCTCGTCATCGACCCCGATTGCTCCATACTTAATCTGCACATGCAAAGACCAAAGAATATTTTTTCAGCACAAATTCGGCCGAACTTGACCAACGTCAATCCGTACATATGCAACACACCTCACATGACAATGCTAAATAATACTATCAATTATTCACCATCACAACATAACTATTGTTAATTATCACATGGTCTAACACTTTTGTTTACTTCATAGGGTATGACTAGTATTTCCTAAGACTAGTAGAAAAATAGAAAATAATATAATTTTTTAAATAGCTATCACAGACAGTTTAAAAGACCAAACCATTTGTGATATCTACATATCATAGACGATTTTGAAAAACAACCGTCTATGATGTGTATATGTATACCACAAACAATTTTTAAAATAAACCATCTGTGATATTTTTACTACTTTTGTATAAGTAGATTTTCAAGTAATGTACTTGAAAACTAAGGTATGTAATGAAGGCGGTTTAAAGTAGTCGAATTTTTCTGATTGTATTAATAGCCAAATTACACTATTGCCCAGTTAGGCTGTTATATAAGCAATTTGTGTAAAATGGATTTCTGATTTTAAATAAGATTATGCTAAAAAGCTTTCCGCTTCTACCTCATTTCATCTCAACCCTTACCCAGATTCGTCTACTTTACTCTCTCCTTATCTATTAGATTCAAAATCCCACTCTACTCGTCGCTCGCTTTCTTTTTACTCTTACCCCAGTTCATCCTTACTTTCCCTTGCTAAGTCCAAAAATGTTGTAGACTGATTCCTAAAAGATTCGGTTACCATCAAATAAGACACTACTGACAAATGAAAGTTCTGGCAGCACGATAGATGATGAAGGGAAGTCCGAAAAGACAATTCAGTATGATGGAAGTCTTAGCCACCATGAAGAGAGATCAGATCAAGTACCATCAAGAACAGATCAAGATGTTGGAGCAACAAACAAATATGTTAGAACAGTTGGCTACTACAACAATGTCACCAAAAGGATCAACGACAGCCTCAGAGACAACAGTGTTCAAGTTTGCAACCTTCCTGAAGACTCAACCACCTCAATTCTCATCAGCAACGGAACTAATAAGTGCAGATAATTGGTTACGAGAAATTGAAAAGAGGACGGACGCCATCCAATGTACAGATAAGGAGAAAGTTTCATTTGCCGCGTATCAGCTAACAGGACCGGCCATTAATTGGTGGAATACTACTCAGTGGATGTACCCAAATAAGAGTGATATCACATGGGAAGAGTGTGAGACCCGGGGTAGAAACTCCCAGACCCCCCTTGTGCATTTCAGTACTAGTCCCAGATCAAAGCTAGTACACACAGATATCCAGAAAAACGGTACAATGTCATCCACGATTTATTACAATAATAACTGAAGTTTTACAAAGGCCATTGCCTTACTAAGGTTCACAGAACCTCAAGCAAAAATAAACACAATGAAGCAAATGAAGATAAGCAATCGACCCATCAATGCCACGGGCAATTGGTGGGAAACGAATCTAGGCATCAGAGAAGAATCCACCGCATCCACATTCGCGCGAAGTCATACTCTCCAGCTTGATCTTCTTCATTCTCTGCTTTTATATTTATAGAGCAACAGTGAGTACAAAATGTACTCCATGAAGTCTTGGGAAAAATGCATAGATGTAAGGCTTCACAAAGGAAGGCTATATGGTTTATTTGCAAAAATCAGCATTTTATTTCAAATCTACATAATTACTTTGAAAGCCATTTTGTAAACAACTTGTTTTTAATAATCGAAATTGGATAAGTACTTTAGTGAAGGTTAAACTACCAACACTAATACCTCAGACCATCACAGCCAATTTTCAAAACCTCAGGTTACACCCCCTGATCTGAACATCACGAGAGTTATACTACTCCCGAGTTTTTCTCCAATTCATTTTGTTTTGAAATCAAAACCAAAACTTCTACCATGTGAATGCATTCCTTACTCGCCCTTGACCGTGGGCACGGCTATTCGAATAGTTTTTACTCTGCAGAGGTTGTACACTTTACCCACAAGAGATAAATTATTTTAATAGTCAACACGCTTCCTTTGGCATGAGACCCAGATAAATTATCACAAAGCCTTTCGCCTACTCCAAAGATAGTTTAAATACCACCCGCTAAGGTTTCACCACAACTCGAATCCACGAGTTGGAGCCCTCTTGCGCCATGTGAGTACAAGAAACCCTGCTCCTCACTATGAGTAACCAAAGATACCACGGCACCCAATACACCACTTTGTGATATCTAAGCTAAACTTTATAGGTTAGTTAGCTAGGTCGTACCCATATAGACTTGTGGTTGTACTGTTTTGCTCAGTTTGGACAAACACAAGCGTCGGTCCTTAATCGACCAGGTGGCTCATTCACAAACCCAACAATTCTCGTGCTAATCGCACCACCAAACCTTCCATCCACCCTTGTCAACTTTTCCTTTGAATTTCATTTTTATTTTCAAATTAACAGTGGTAACATCCATTACCACTTTTCAAACAAAATATTTAACAATGGTAACATCCATTACCAATGTTCAAACAAATCATTCATCAAAACATTTGATAAACATGCTACTCATTTGAACATTATTACATTGATTTGCTACGCTAAGCATTTGCTAGTATTTTAAACATTCAACCAATATAATGCTAACTCATTATTGAGTCAAAGGGATATCCTAAGTTGACAATGGTACAAGGTAAACAATTTTCAATGGAAGGTATAACATATTGGGTCTTTAACTAAATTTTCTAAATCAAACTATCACTTGATATAACATAAGCATGCATTAATTTAAAATAATTACCTAAACATTTTTCCAAATCATTTGAGCAAGTTGATCAAAGGAAACTTGCAAAACATGGGAGCAAAATGTTCAAAGGAGACTTGCCTTCTTGCACTGGGTTGAAACCTTCCGGAGCTTGGTCCTGAATATCCTCGGACAAATCGGCCTCTACACGAGAATCGAGAAAAACCAGATAAATAAAATAAAATAAAAACTAAAAAAAATTTAGAATAAATATACCAACTGAAAGATTGGAATTTTAGATAAATTTAGAAATTTGAATGGACCAATTTGGAGTTAAAATGAAAAAGATATGGCTATTTGAAATTTTCAGATTTGATTAAATCTAGAAATTCGGAAATTACCGGCAGTGGGGTCCATCGTCACGAGTTCATTTAAAATGAGTCTCTGACGTATGGGACCCACTGGACAGTGATGGGTACAGAGAGGTGGTCGCTGACGGGTGGGACCCAGGTGTCAGCGCGGATAAAAAAACGGAGAAACTCAACCTCGCGCGCGGAGCGGGGCTCGAACGCGCGCCGAGGGAGTGGGAGCGAGAGAGAGCGGCGCTAACCAAGTGAGCGGGGAGGCACTGCCTACCCCATAAGGGTAGGTAATCCCCTTAAGGTTTGTCTACGAGGAGGCCGGCGGAGCAACGTGGCGCGCACGTGGCTCTGACGTGGCAGACACGTCGGACAGGTTTGACGTGGCGGCTGAGGTGGAGGTGGATCGGACGGCCATGGGCTTGATGCGCGGCGTGATCCGGTGCGTTGATCCAAATCCGAAGCGACGGCGGGGATGGTACAGCGTGGAAGCGGGAAGCCGCGCGATGGCCGACGCGTGGCTTGGCCCGCCGCGCGGGCGTCGCGGAGTGACGTGACGCGCGCGTAGCGCGACGCGGCGGCGTGGCCGAGGCGGGCGCGAGGTGGACGGCGAGATGGAAACGCGTCGCGCGTATCCGGGCGTCGGTGAACGGGCGGTGGGGATGACGCGCGCGGAGGCGGAGTCCGAGCGATCGGCGACGCGTGGCCCAGCAGCGCCGCGCGAGGCGCCGCGCGACGCGCGAGTGTGGGCGCGGCGCGACTCGAGCACGCGACCGAGGAGCGGTGACCGCGCGCGCGGCGCCGGTGCGCGAACCGTGGGGCGCGCGAGACGTTTGGTGCGGCGGAGGCTTACCGCGGCGGCGGCGGCTTCGTCGGCGGCGCCAACCACGGCGGCGACTACGACTAAAACGCCGCGAACGGGAGAGAGAGAGGTTGCGAAGAGAGAGAGCGGCGCGCTTGTTTTATGCACGGCGGAGGAAGAAACGGACGCACGTCCTCGCCGGCGTTAATGGCGGCGGTTACCGACGCTTCGCGGCGGAAACGGACGTCTCTTCGCGAGGGGACGGTGGCGTTTAATGGCGCACAACGCGACGGTCTCTCCCGATGCATTAACGGCGAAGCGGAGCGGTCGGGAGGCGGAGAGGCAAGCTGGGTGAGCGGCTTCAATGGCGGCAACGCGCGGATGAGAACGGTCGGGGACGAAACGTCGGGGGCGCGGCTCGGCAGTGGGACCACCGGCGGTGAGTCCACGCACCGATCTCGGCAGTGGGGCCGCTTGTCGCGCAAATCCAAAAAAAAGAACTCAACCTCGCGCGCGGAGCGGGGCTCGAACGCGCGCCGAGGGAGCGGGGAGGGAAGAGAGCGGGCGGCGATAACCAGTCGGGCGGGGAGGCTCAGCCTACCCAATAAGGGCGGTTTACCCTTTTGAGTATTAGCTGCGGAGTGGCTGGTTGCTATCGGATGCGCGACAAGTGGCGCGGAGAGGAAAGGAGGTGGGATGAGGCACCAAGGCGGGGATCGGTTCGGGCGGGAAGAAGAGCTCGGATGCTTGACAAGTGTCACCCAGGAGATTTTGATATTTAAATCTTTTATATATTTCAGAAATCAGTAGGAGACTTTAAAATATTCAGAAAAATACCAAATAAATTCCAAAAATTCCAGAAAAATTCACATAATTCACTGATAATGTTTTAAACATATGAAAAATATTTCCAACTTATTTTGATATTAAATTTTCTTTTCAACAGAAACTTTAAATTCTGAAAATCCAGATAATTGGAAATAATTAATTTAAAATTTTTTTTTCTTCAAAATAAAAGCAAAAATTGGGATGTTACAAACCTACCCCACTTAGAAGGAATCTCGACCCTAGATTCTAAGAAGCGAGAAATAGATCTGAAACTCGCTCAAGATCCTCTTCTCGCTCCCGTGTTGCTTCGATTACGGGCGGTTGCTCCATTGCACTTTGCGAATTTGATAATCTTGTTTCTTGTGCGGCTCTGCCTCTTCTAAAATCTTGATAGGAAATTCTGGCTACGTCAAGTCTTCCTTTAAATCAACATCCTCAAAAGGTATCAACTCCTCTGGTACTCTCAAACACTTTTTCAACTGTAATACATGAAATACATCATGTACATCTGACAACTGAGGAGGAAGTTCTAGCTGATAAGCGACTTCACCTCTTCTTGCTATAACTAGAAATGGTCCAATATACCTTGGGGCAAGCTTACCACCGACTTTGAATCGACGCATCCCTTTCATAGGTGACACTTTCGATACACATGATCTCTGGCGCAAATTCCAACATTCTTCGACGATTATCGCATAACTCTTTGTCCGCAGTGCATGCTGTTTTCAATCGGTCTCGGATTAGCGAACTTGATCTTCGCTAACTTCAAGACATCCGGTCCGAATACTTGACTCTCTCCTGCCTCGACCAATATAACGGTGTTCTACATTTTACGCCATACAAGGCTTCAAACGGAGACATCTTGATGGATTGATAACTATTATTATATGAGAATTCCGCATATGGCAAACTTTGATCCCAGTGGCTTTATTGGCTAAAGCACATGCTCTCAAAGATATCTTCCAATATCGATTTACCGTTCATGTCGACCATCTGCTTGAGGATGATAAGCGATCTCAAATTTAAATTGGTGCCCAAAACTTCATGAAGCCTCTGCCAAAATCTTGAGGTAAATTGTGTTCCTCTATCTGATACGATCCTCTTTGGAACTCCATGCAAACACACAATTTTTGACATGTAAAGCTCTGCCAATCTATCTCCTGAATATGTAGTCTTCACTGGTATGAAATGAGCAACTTTTGTTAAACGGTCAACTATAACCCAAATTGAGTCATAACCTAACTTGGTTCTTGGTAGTCCTGTTATGAAATCCATTCCAATTTCCTCCCATTTCCATTCAGGTATATGCAGAGGTTGCAAAAGACCAGCAGGTCTTTGATGCTCTGCTTTAACTTTTTGACATATGTCACACAAGGCTACATATTCTGCAATTTCCCTTTTCATACTGTTCCACCAGTAACTTTCCTTTAAATCCTGATACATTTTTGTACTTCCAGGATGAATTGAATATCTTGATTCATGAGCTTCCTTTAGAATTAAATCTTTTATTTCCTTTTTTTCAGGTACTAGAATCCTTTTTCCAAACCAAAGAATTCCTTCTTCATCTTCTGAGAACCCAGGTGCTTTACCTTTCTTCATGTTCTCTTTTATCTCTTTAACATACTCATCATCCTTCTGAGCTGTCTTGATCTGATCTTCTAAAGTGGGTTGAACTCTTAACGTAGACAGAATTCCTTCATTTATCACTTCCAAATTGAGACGCTGAAATTCTTCACGAAGAGTTGACTGACTGTCTTGAATCAACATATTGTTAACATAGATCTTCCGACTCAAAGCATCGGCCACTACATTAGCCTTCCCGGGATGATAGTGTATTCCCACATCATAATCCTTGATCAATTCGAGCCATCTTCTTTGTCTCAAATTAAGGTCAGGCTGGGTGAATATATACTTTAAACTTTTATGATCTGTATATATCTCACACCGACATCGATTAAGTAATGCCTCCATAACTTTAGAGCATGCACAATGACTAGTTCTAAATCATGAGTGGGATAATTTTCTTCATGCGGTCTTAATCGCCTTGATGCATAAGCTACCACCCTTCCTTCTTGCATTAGTACACAACCAAGACCTTGTTTTAAAGCATCACAAAATACCTCAAAATCTTTTCGAATATCGGGTAACCGCAGAACCGGTGCTGAAGTTAACCTTTTCTTTAACTCTTGAAAACTATCCTCACAGGATTTACTCCATTCAAATTTCTTCTCCTTCTTTAACAGCTGGGTTAAAGGTCTGGCAATCTTGGAAAAGCCTTCAATAAATCGACGATAGTAACCGGCTAATCCCAGAAAACTTCGGATCTCGGTTACTGTCTTGAGTGGAGTCCAATTTAATACATCCTTAACTTTTCCAGGATCTACTGATACTCCTTCTGCTGAGATCACATGTCCCAAAAACTCAATTTCCTTTAACCAAAATGCACATTTGCTAAATTTGGCATATAACTGGTGTTCACGGAGTCTTTGCAACACTATCCTTAGATGACCTTCATGTTCTTTGTTATTCTTTGAATAGATAAGAATGTCATCTATGAAAACAACAACAAACTTATCTAAATAATCCATGAAGACTTTATTCATCAAGTTCATGAAGTATGCTTGCATTTGTCGGACCAAAAGACATCACCGTATACTCATATAATCCATATCTTGTGGCGAAGGTTGTCTTTGGTATATCTTGGTCTAATCTTCAGCGATGATATCCTCGACCAAGATCAATCTTGGAAAAGACACTTGATCCTATGAGTTGGTCAAACAAATCATCGATCCGAGGTAAGGGATACTTATTCTTTATAGTGACTTCATTTAAAGCTCGATAATCAACGCACATCCGTTGACTACCATCCTTCTTCTTTACTAGAAGCACCGGGCTCCCTAAGGCGAAGAACTTGGTCCGATGAATCCTTTCTCATACAATTCTTGGATCGCCTCTTGACTTACGCTAAATCATCGGTGACATCCGATAGGGTCTCTTTGATATTGGGCTGCACGGGCACCGTTTATAACAAATTCAACTTCTCGATCGGTGGTAATCTGGCAAATCTTCGAGGAATACATCGGGTATTCGCGGACTATTGTCACATCTTCTAAGCTTTTCCTTTTAGATGGTTAACATATTGTCCTTCCCGGAATGCATAACGGACTCATGTCTTATCTGAATTCCATCAGAATTGGTAAGAATAATAGCACGATTGGCACAATCGATCTGCCCTTTATACTTGGCCAACCAATCCATACCAAGTATTATATCTAGGCCATCGAAGTCTATTATAATAAGGTTCGCTAGGAACTTCACTCCGCTTATAATTATGGTTGCACTAGGGCTAACCAAATTAGTCCTCAATTCTTTTCCAGGAGATTGGACTATCATAAGGTCCTTTAGCAAACAAATTTTCCAATTATTCTTTTCAACAAAAGCCTTTGTTACGAAAGAATGTGTAGCTCGTAATCAAATAATATAATTGCTGATGCGAGTTCACTAGGAACTTACCGAGAACTACGTGCGTGCATCTTCCATTGCCTCTGCGATGACATGGTTGATCGCCCTCGATTAATGTTTTGTGGAGTCTTGGGAGTTTGAGGGCTTCCACGTCCTTGACCATTGGTTGGAGCTCTTGCTTTGGTGTAGGGTCAAGATTGAAACGAATCGGGGTTACCGCTTGACGTTTCTGTGGACAGTTGCTAGCATAGTGTCCCATATTCTTGCAATTGTAGCATTGCACTCCTGCAGCTACATTTCATTTTTGCTGCGGTTGGGCTGCATTTCGATTCTAGGAGCTTGAGGTAAGGGCGAGGTGCGAAATCGGTGTCCTTATATGACTATGTCTTGGAGGTCGGTTGTACCTTGTGGTGGCGTGAATCGTGAACTGCTTTCATGATCGCCGAGCTTGGAACTTCCTCTTCCGGAGTCGAAGAGTTGGCGTTGAGCATCTTCTTGCAATAAAGCTTTATTCACTAGATCTTTGAAAAGTAGGGTAGTCATTGGAGACTAATTGAACCTTGAGGTTGGGGTCTATCCCTCCCATGAACCTCCAAATCTTTGCGGCATCGATCGCCACATCTTCAGGGCATATCTAGATAGCTGAATGAATTTGCTTAAATAAGCGGAAACGCTCGGGTTTCCTGCTGCGGATGATGGAACTCCTTCCTCTTCATTTCCATAATACTCATAGGAATATGAGCATTACGGAAGGCTTCCAAAATTCCGCCCAACCAATGTTCAGGCATCACGGTGTGCTGTGCGATAATTGTCCCACCAATTGGCGCAACTCCTTGGAGTTGGTGAGCAGCGTACATAACCTTCTCATGTTCAGCACATTGAGCTAGATTCAGCTTCCTTTCCACTTCCTTGATCCAATCATCCGCCTCCAACGGATCGGCGGATCTGCGAAGGTCGGAGGTCGGGTCCTCATGAATTCCCGAGCTTAGATGCGGTGGTTGAATAGGTACTTGTTGAGCTTGATTGACTTGATTTTGGGCCAAAGCTCGAAGAAGTTGAAGTTGCATGGCCATCATTTGTTCCATGTTGGGAGCTTGGGTGGCGGAGGTGGAATTGGGGCTTCATTGTTGTTGGTATTTGGTTGTTGTTGATGTTACTTCTCGTGTTCACCATCTGAAGCTCCATCAAGAAAAGTACAGAAAAAAGGGAAAAGCATAGATGAGAGACGGGGCAATTTTTCATCCCAAAACATCACACAAGATTAACACAACAGATTGAGAAAACTCAACTTTTGAAATTCAAATTATCTTTTGAAAATGGCTGTACCACAAATGCGCAAGGCTCGGTACAATCCATTTTATTACATCATAACATTATAAAAGCGTTCTAGTATCGATAAACAACTGAAAAAGGGGTAGTCTATCTAACATCCAATTGTCCTCAACGATGATACGCTCCTCTGGCTCCTCCTCGGGATCCTCCTCTGAGTCCGACGAGTGACTCTGTCCACAACCACGGCAGTTGTTCGGCGAACGCGACCGTGATCGGCTCTGGCTGAAAGTAGGTGATCCGAGCAGGCGGCTGGCGTCCTCGGTGGATCCGCCGATGTCGAGGTCGGGTAGCGGATCGGGCGTCGCACACTCTTCCTTGCGGTGAGCCTAGTGCGAGGTCACGAGAGTCTGTCGGGAGCGACAGCAATGGAGCTGGTGGAGTCGGTGTAGTGGTGGCAGCTCGAAGACGCTCCACCTCTGCCTCAGCAGCTGTCCTCGCCTGTACAGCGTCGGCGTGGGCGGCCTCACTCTGAAGCAGCTGTGCTCGGAGAGTGTCGGAGTGGTCGTAGCTCGGCGTCGAAGCATCCGGAGAAGTCCTATCTCTGCTGAGCTCGCGTAAGTCGCGACGATGCTTGGGTGAAGCGCACTGATGAGGCAGCGTGGGTCGTCCACCACGATCTGAAAGCCTCGGGTGGGTCTGTCCCGCTCGGTAGTCGGAAAGAAGCAGATGGGCGATCGTCGAACTCCTCCTTGTGCCTCTGCACAACTCGCTATCGCCATCTTGGCCGCATCTGGATAGCGTCCGTCTGATGGGTCCGAGGGTGCTCAATCCTGCGATGACGGGTCAAGCTGCCCATCCGAGCATAGATGAATACCTCCATGATCCATGAATCCATAGTCATCACTCTAGTGTTCCGCCCTCTGAAAATAGGTCGTTGATTATATTTGAGATGCTGCATTAATCTGTCGTAGAAGAGTCGCAAAGCTCCTCACTCTCGCCATGAGAATGGTGATCCCATGGGGTGAAGACGACGAAGAACCCGCCATCTATAAGTTTGAAAATAAGGAGAGATCAGAAAGATTTTTTTTTTAAATAATGAGAGTAGGACAAGAACAAGATACTAAGTAAGAAAAGAGTAGAAGCAAAAGAAACTTATATTTTTGTACATAAATTTTTATTAAATATAAATCCTTAAAGCTTCCCAAAACCTAGGGCTCGTCCTACACCAAGATGGCTCGATACCATACGTGAGACCCGGGTAGAAACTCCCGGACCCCTCTGTGCATTTGGTACTAGTCCCAGATCAAAGCTAGTACACACAGATATCCAGAAAAACGGTACAATGTCATCCACGATTTATTACAATAATAACTCAAGTTTTACAAAGGCCATTGCCTTACTAAGGTTCACAGAACCTCAAGCAAAAATAAACACAATGAAGCAAATGAAGATAAGCGATCGACCCATCAATGCGCCACGGGCAATTGGTGGGAAACGAATCCTAGGCATCCGAGAAGAATCCACCGCATCCACATTCGGCAGAAGTCATACTCTCGGCTTGATCTTCTTCATTCTCTCGCTTTATATTTATAGAGCAACGGTGAGTACAAATGTACTCATGAAGTCTTGAGAAAAATACATAGATGTAAGGCTTCACAAAGGAAGGCTATATGGTTTATTTGCAAAAATCAGCATTTTATTTCAAATCTACATAATTACTTTGAAAGCCATTTTGTAAACAACTTGTTTTTAATAATCGAAATTGGATAAGTACTTTAGTGAAGGTTAAACTACCAACACTAATACCTCGGACCATCACGACCAATTTTCAAAACCTCGAGTTACACCCTCGATCTGAACATCACGAGAGTTATACTACTCGAGTTTTTCTCCAATTCATTTTGTTTTGAAATCAAAACCAAAACTTCTACCATGTGAATGCATTCCTTGCTCGCCCTTGACCGTGGGCACGGCTATTCGAATAGTTTTTACTCTGCAGAGGTTGTACACTTTACCCACAAGAGATAAATTATTTTAATAGTCAACACGCTTCCTTTGGCATGAGACCCAGATAAATTATCACAAAGCCTTTCGCCTACTCCAGTATAGTTTAAATACCACCCGCTAAGGTTTCACCACAACTCGAATCCACGAGTTGGAGCCCCTCTTGCGCCATATGAGTCTGATAAACCCTGTTCCTCACTATGAATAACCATATACCACGGCACCCAATACACCACCGGTGATATCTAAGCTAAACTTTTATAGGTTAGTTAGCTAGGTCGTACCCATATAGACTTGTGGTTGTCTGTTTTGCTCGGTTTGGACAAACACAAGCGTCGGTCCTTAATCGACCAGGTGGCTCATTCACAAACCCAACAATTCTCGTGCTAATCGCACTCACCAAACCTTCCATCCACCCTTGTCAACTTTTCCTTTGAATTTCATTTTATTTTCAAATTAACAGTGGTAACATCCATTACCACTTTTCAAACAAAATATTTAACAATGGTAACATCCATTACCAATGTTCAAACAAATCATTCATCAAAACATTTGATAAACATGCTACTCATTTGAACATTATTACATTGATTTGCTACGCTAAGCATTTGCTAGTATTTTAAACATTCAACCAATATAATGCTAACTCATTATTGAGTCAAAGGGATATCCTAAGTTGACAATGGTACAAGGTAAACAATTTTCAATGGAAGGTATAACAAATTGGGTCTTTAACTAAATTTTCTAAATCAAACTATCACTTGATATAACATAAGCATGCATTAATTTAAAATAACTACCTAAACATTTTTCCAAATCATTTGAGCAAGTTGATCAAAGGAAACTTGCAAAACATGGGAGCAAAATGTTCAAAGGAGACTTGCCTTCTTGCACTGGGTTGAAACCTTCCGGAGCATGGTCCTGAATATCCTCGGACAAATCGGCCTGGCCTCTACACGAGAATCGAGAAAAACCAGATAAATAAAATAAAATAAAAACTAAAAAAAATTTAGAATAAATATACCAACTGAAAGATTGGAATTTTAGATAAATTTAGAAATTTGAATGGACCAATTTGGAGTTAAAATGAAAAAGATATGGCTATTTGAAATTTTCAGATTTGATTAAATCTAGAAATTCGAAATTACCGGCAGTGGGGTCCATCGTCACGAGTTCATTTAAAATGAGTCTCGACGTATGGGACCCACTGGACGTGATGGGTGCAGAGGGTGGTCGCGACGGTGGGACCCGTGTCGGCGCGGATAAAAACGGAGAAACTCAACCTCGCGCGCGGAGCGGGCTCGAACGCGCGCCGAGGGAGTGGGAGCGAGAGAGAGCGGCGCTAACCAAGTGAGCGGGAGGCACGCCTACCCCATAAGGGTAGGTAATCCCCTTAAGGTTTGTCTACGAGGAGGCGGCGAACAACGTGGCGCGCGCGGGCTCGGCGTGGCGCACACGTCGGACGTGTTTGGCGTGGCGGTGAGGTGGAGGTGGATCGGACGGCCATGGGCTTGACGCGCGTGATCCGGTGCGTTGATCCAAATCGGCGGCAGCGGGGATGGTGCGGCGTGGAAGCGGAAGCCGCGCGATGGTCGACGCGTGGCAGCCCGCCGCGCGAGGCGCGCGCGGGGTGACGCAGCGCGCGCGACGCGCGACGCGGCGGCGTGACCGAGGCGGGCGCGAGTGGGCGGCGAGATGGAAACACGTCGCGCGATCCGGGCGTCGGTGAACGGGCGGTGGGGATGACGCGCGCGGAGGCGGAGTCCGAGCGATCGGCGACGCGTGGCCCAGCCAGCGTCGCGCGGCGTCGCGCGGACGCGAAGTGTGGCGCGGCGCGACTCGCACGCGGACCGAGGAGCGGTAACCGCGGCGCGCGCCGCGCCTTGCGACCGGGGGCGCGCGAGACGCTTTAGTGCGGCGGAGGCTTACCGCGGCGGCGGCGAGCTTCGTCGGCGGCGCTGAACCACGGCGGCGACTACGACTAAACGCACGCGAAGCGGGAGAGAGAGAGTTGCGAAGGAGAGAGAGAGCGGCGGTGCTTGTTTTATGCAGCGGAGGAAAAAGCGGGCGCCGCGTCCTCGCGGCGTTAATGGCGGCGGTTCACCGACGCCAGCGGCGAAGCGGACGTCTCTTCGCGAGGACGGTGGCGTTTAATGGCGCTGCGCGACGGTCTCTCCCGACGCGTGCCACGCGCGGCGGTCGGGAGGCGAGAGGCGGCTGGGTGGCGGCTTCAATGGCGGCAACGCGCGGATGAGAACGGTCGGGGCGAAACGCGTCGGGGGCGACGGCTCGGCAGTGGGACCACCGGCGGTGAGTCCACGCGACCGATCTCGGCAGTGGGGCCGCTTGTCGGCGCAAATCCAAAAAGAACTCAACCTCGCGCGAGCGGGCTCGAACGCAGCGAGGCGGGGAGGGAAGAGAGCGGGCGGCGATAACCAGTCGGGCGGGGAGGCTCAGCCTACCCAATAAGGGCGGTTTACCCTTTTGAGTATTAGCCGCGGAGTGGCTGGCTGCTATCGGATGCGCGACAAGTGGCGCAGCGAGAGGAAAGGGAGGTGGGATGAGGCACCGAAGGCGGGGATCGGTTCGGGCCGGGGAAGAAGAGCTCGGATGCTTGACAAGTGTCACCGAGGAGATTTTGATATTTAAATCTTTTATATATTTCAGAAATCAGTAGGAGACTTTAAAATATTCAGAAAAATACCAAATAAATTCCAAAAATTCCAGAAAAATTCACATAATTCACTGATAATGTTTTAAACATATGAAAAATATTTCCAACTTATTTTGATATTAAATTTTCTTTTCAACAGAAACTTTAAATTCTGAAAATCCAGATAATTGGAAATAATTAATTTAAATTTTTTTTCTTCAAAATAAAAGCAAAAATTGGGATGTTACAAAGAGTTTGCGAAGAAGTTCCGTAAAGCCCACATCTCCGCTGAAGTGGTCCAAGATAAATGTCAGGAATTTCTTCTCCTGCGACAAGAAGGGAAATCTATTGTGGAATATCTGCATCAATTTTTCCATCTTTCGCAGTATGCTCAAGAAAATGTGAACACTGAAGCCGAAAGGATGAAACACTTTGTAAGAGTCCTACGACCAAGGATAAAACGGTATATCAAGGCTACCGACTTTCCAGATTTGCGGGCTCTAGTTGATCAAGCTCTCTGGATAGAAGAAGAAATGTCCAGACCCGCGAAAGTTCATAAAAGAGGTGAACCTCTACCTCCAGATGAAGTAGCTTGTTCTCACTGCCGACAGAACGGGCATTACCGTGATGAATGTCCGATGAGGTCCATACCCGCAAGAATGGCCAAAACACAAGCAAGAGCACAAATATCAACAGCAACTCCATCGCCGATGGAGAAGGACACAACTTTTAAGAAAGTCAGAGTAGAAGAAGAAGAAATCAAGCACTAAAGTATGGTGTGGAGTTTTCGGACGTCTCCATTATGGAACATGCTTTGTACTACTTTTAGCATGCAAAAGAAACTGTAAAGAACCAACGTGAAACATCGGGCAATTCAGAAAGAGAATAGTAAGGTAAGGTATACAACAAGGATGATATACAGGAATTGTGACTTAGATTCTCAAGGTCACCCAAAAAGACCGAATGTCATGACAGATGAATTAAGTCAAAAGACAACTATCAAGATGGTTACTATTCTAAAGTACCCGTCTTAACTACAAGAGGAAGAAATAGCAGAATACATAAAATGCTACTAGGACTATTCCAATTACTACCAATCCCAAAATGGAAAGGAGAAGATATCGATGTGGATTTTATTGCAAATCTTCAAAGTCATAAGAAGGATCAGAAGTCATGGGTAAACCCAGATCAGACGACTAAAGGAGCACACACGCCGATGATTAAACAAACCCATGGCAAGGATAGCAAACTTATACTTGGCCAAGACCCTAGTGTTACACACAATATCAGAAAGAATCATCCTTCATGTAAGAACGCAGGTAGACTATTTTGGAAAGTATTTTATAAAGACGTGAAAGCCTAGATGTAACCCAGAAAGAGAACCTCGATAAGACGCACCAGCCAACAAATACAGCAGGAAGATCGTCCCGTAGGATGAGCAAGATTAATGTAAAAGAAAATGACCCAGAATAGGATGTCCTGGATCGATACAGATGGATCGATTAGAATGCACTCTATCAAGTCAAGCAAGCCACGAGGAAGTCAGCAGGACTATACTCAACAAGGACTATCGTATTGCAGGTAGCTTTATAGAAAATTGTTTGGGACCAAAACAAGGATCACCTATGTTCGAAAGAATATAGTATGAAGACACAACGACTTGAATGCAGTGCAGAAGAGAGACATCAGCAGACCCGTCAGTCAACAAATACAACAAAAAGGCTATCTCGCATGATAAATAGGACTAAAGGAAAGGAATCAGACTATAACAAATTTGTTTTATCCCAAGTTGTAATCTGGGTGAATCTCGAGGACGAGATTCTTTTTAAGGAGGGTAGATTGAAACAACCTGAAATTTCAAAACTTGATTTTTTTTCTTTTTCTTTTCTGTTAATCTTCAGCTGCTTCTCCTAATCTCTCCCTTAATCCCTCCCCTTTTTGCCCTCACTCCCTCACTCCGCCTCCTCCCCTCTTTGGCGCCGCAGCCGAAGCCGCCTCCTCGATCCCCTCACGCGTTGTCGCGCTGCCCGCATTGCTCGGCCTCGCCCATCCCTGGCCGTGCCAACTTGCCGCCTCCCCCGCGTCAACGCCTGCCAGGGGCCCCACCTCGACGTCCGTGCTCCAATCGCCCTCGCCCCTCCCTCGTGTCCAGCGGGTGCAGCACACCCCCTCCGCTCGGCGCCCACTCCGGACCGGGTTTTGCGCCGTTGCCTTTTTCCATAGCCATCCCTCCAATCCCCAGTAGACAGCGGTCGACCACCGATGTGACTGCCATGCCCCTCGGGAAGTAGCTCCCTCACCTCTCCCCATCGAGCGCCATCAACCTCCGTCCCCTCTCCTCGGCCTCCTCTTTCCTCCTCGAGCTGTTAAAGCCCGATTACTTCCTCCCCGAGCACCACCATAGCACCACCAACCAAACCCCCCAACTCAATTTGATTGAAGATGGTGCCGACTGACCTGTCACCGTGCCGCCCTTCCCGCCGCCATCCCTCCTCCCGGATCCTCCCCCTTGTTGTTCTTCCGAGAGCGAAGTGAAGCTCTTTTCCCCCGAACCCCCACCACCAGCCCGGCCATGGAGACCCCCCCTCCGCTCTCCTCCCTGGACCGATGTTGCCCAGGGCGGGCGCGCTCCGTTTGCCGCCGCCAGAGAAGGCCGGGGGAGGGGGTTTATCGCGAGGGAGAGTGGAAGGGTCGGCGACGTGGCCACTATCCCACCCTCCGAGCCAATCCAACGGCCGCGAGCGCGTTTAGCCGGTCCTTGCGCCGTTTCGCTCAGGCGCCGAGCGACGTGGCTCCATCCGGAGCTTCCACGCTCGATCGGACGGCTGCGACTCCGAGCGTTATTCCCGTGCCCCGCCTGGGCCGGTCGACCGCATGTGCGCGTGTGTGGGCCGCGCCAGCCCGCCCGCCCGCCGTTCAAACCCGCGAGCGCGCTCCCGCGCGTAGGTCGGGCCGGGCCACACTGTAGCTAAGGCCGACCAAAGACTGCTCCCAATTCCCCATTTGTCAATTTCCAGAAATCAGAAAAATCCAAATAAATCCTAGAAAATTCCAGAAAATTCCAAGAATCACCAAAATACACCACCTTGCCCAGTTTAATCTCCTAAACCCATTTTTGGCCTCCATTCCTCCAAACTCATCCCAGACAAATTCTAAAAATTCTCCTTTTGTTATTTGAGCTTTCTTTTTCTAAATAAAATGATTTTCTTTTATTTGCTTTTGATTTGTTTCTGTTTTGTTGTGTTTTTGCGCTAGTGTCGGAAGTCCCGGAAGCTTCGGTGCAAGGCCAGGAACCGGGAGTTGCTACGTTCGAGATCGCCGAAATCGTTCAGTTTAACGGCAAGTCGCAAAACATTGATCATGTTGAAATCCCATGCCGTTTAAATTATGTATTTATGGTATTTGCATTATTGTTGAAATGTTAGTTTACGTAAAATAAAATGTTTAGAATGACATGATATTTAGATATTTCCTACCACCGACAATTGCCTTATTAAATTGTTGCCATGCCTTTGATAGCCCTAGATATAATTGTATAATGATAGAAATAACTGTAGACTATATACTTTTTGTGCAAATTCTTTACACTACCAAGGTTGTGGCCGTGGGCTGGTAGATTTGGAAAACCCAAGCTAGGGTAGGGTGGCATGGGACACCGTACCCTAGAATGGTTGTACTGGCATGTGCAGTTTAGGGTAAGGGTGTGTGGGAAACCCCGAGACGGTCTGCGCCCACCGCTTTACCATGAGTTTATGCAGTGTAGGGTAAGGATGTTGTGGGACACCACGAGACGGTCTTCGCCCACCGCTTTACCTGAAGTTGGAGGTTGCGGACCTCGAGAAAATGCAAGGACTAGACCCTTATGCCGAGCAAATGACATAGTGACCGCTCGACCACAGGTGTTGATTTGTCAACCCTGGTTTAGTACCTGCTCAACTCAGGCAGAGTGCGACTTGAGAGTCAGTGCAGGTTGCGGACCCCGGGCCAAGAGTTGAGCAGCGAAACGACCCGGTTCCTTAACTCAGTCATGAGGGTTAAGGTTGCGTGTGGGTAAAGTTGGGCAACTCTGGAGAGACAAATAAATGGTATTCGAATACGCCGTGCTCCCGATTAATGGAGCTGTGTCACTTGGGTGATTCCAGTTGCGAAGCTTAAGTAGTTTTACAAGTGTTTTAACCGGACTAGTTGGTTAATTAACTTTTTGTGAAACCCCCCTAATCTAAGGAGTAGTTGTCGTTTCTTGAATTTCTAAAAGTGTTTACAAATAAAACTGCATCTACATAAAGTAATAAACCAGTATACTATCTTTCTTTGGAATTCCATGCATATAGTAAATTAAGGTTTACCATTGTGACTTGCTGAGTACGGTTGGTTGTACTCAAACTTGCTATATTACCACCCCTCCAGATACCAGAAGAGAAAAAGCAATTCAAGAGTTCGTGTTAGGGTTACGACCGCACCCAGGCTTTCCTGTGGGCGTTTTCTTCGGCTCTTCTGAGTGTAAGTTATAATTTGGGCTTGGACACCTGTGAAAATGTTAAATTTGACCACTAGGTCTTATTTCTGCCAAACTAATCCATTTCAAATGTTCGTAAGCAGGCTCGATGCTTCTTCTATCCGCAACAGAACTCCTGGGCTGTTGTGGGACGTACGGTGCTCCTGTTCCCAGAAACGGGGGCGTTACAGAGTGGTATCAGAGCAGGCTTGGCTGTAGGTTATAACCCTAAGTATAGATCTGGTTACGATAGGAATACGGTTTTACAAACCCTAATTCCAAATACAAAAGAATTTCAAAAACCATAAGTATTATTGCTATCTCACCTTTTCTATTTATACCTCATCTCTCTTAGATATGCATTAAAAAGTTTTTCTTTTGAGTTTGTCGAAATCTCAAAAACACGAGTAGACGTGTAGACTAATTTCTTGCTGTAAGTATTGAGCAAACTGAACGAAAGCTAACTCTAGTTGAAGATGTTCAGGATGGTGTTGTGAAGAATAGTACGAATACCCCGACCAAAACTTTCCCTTCCGAAAAGTTGCAAGGTCACCGCTCGAATATTTAGAAAATAGTACCCGTTGATTTCTTTGATGCAACGGGAAAAGGCCATTTAAAGTAGTCGAATTTCTCTGATTGTATTAATAGCCAAATTGCACTATTGCTCAGTTAGGCTGTTATATAAACAATTTGTGTAAAATGGATTTCTGATTTTAAATAAGATTATGCTAAAAAGCTTTCCGCTTCTACCTCATTTCATCTCAACCCTTACCCAGATTCGTCTACTTTACTCTCTCCTTATCAATTAGATTCAAAATCCCACTCTACTCATCGCTCGCTTTCTTTTTACTCTTACCCCAATTCATTCTTACTTTCCCTTGCTAAGCCCAAAAATGTTGTAGACTGATTCCTAAAAGATTTGGTTACCATCAAATAAGACACTACTGACAAATGAAAGTTCTGGCAGCACGATAGATGACGAAGCGAAGTCCGAAAAGACAATTCAGTATGATGGAAGTCTTAGCCACCATGAAGAGAGATCAGATCAAGTACCATCAAGAACAGATCAAGATGTTGGAGCAACAAACAAATATGTTAGAACAGTTGGCTACTACAACAATGTCACCAAAAGGATCAACGACAGCCTCAGAGACAACAGTGTTCAAGTTTGCAACCTTCCTGAAGACTCAACCACCTCAATTCTCATCAGCAACGGAACTAATAAGTGTAGATAATTGGTTACGAGAAATTGAAAAGAGGACGGACGCCATCCAATGTACAGATAAGGAGAAAGTTTCATTTGCCGCGTATCAGCTAATAGGACCGGCCATTAATTGGTGGAATACTACTCAGTGGATGTACCCAAATAAGAGTGATATCACATGGGAAGAGTTTGCGAAGAAGTTCCGTAAAGCCCACATCTCCGCTGAAGTGGTCCAAGATAAATATCAGGAATTTCTTCTCCTGCGACAAGAAGGGAAATCTATTGTGGAATATCTGCATCAATTTTTCCATCTTTCGCAGTATGCTCAAGAAAATGTGAACACTGAAGCCGAAAGGATGAAACACTTTGTAAGAGTCCTACGACCAAGGATAAAACGGTATATCAAGGCTACCGACTTTCCAGATTTGCGGGCTCTAGTTGATCAAGCTCTCTGGATAGAAGAAGAAATGTCCAGACCCGCGAAAGTTCATAAAAGAGGTGAACCTCTACCTCCAGATGAAGTAGCTTGTTCTCACTGCCGACAGAACAGGCATTACCGTGATGAATGTCCGATGAGGTCCATACCCGCAAGAATGGCCAAAACACAAGCTAGAGCACAAATATCAACAGCAACTCCATCGCCGATGGAGAAGGACACAACTTTTAAGAAAGTCAGAGTAGAAGAAGAAGAAATCAAGCACTAAAGTATGGTGTGGAGTTTTCGGACGTCTCCATTATGGAACATGCTTTGTACTACTTTTAGCATGCAAAAGAAACTGTAAAGAACCAACGTGAAACATCGGGCAATTCAGAAAGAGAATAGTAAGGTAAGGTATACAACAAGGATGATATACAGGAATTGTGACTTAGATTCTCAAGGTCACCCAAAAAGACCGAATGTCATGACAGATGAATTAAGTCAAAAGACAACTATCAAGATGGTTACTATTCTAAAGTACCCGTCTTAACTACAAGAGGAAGAAATAGCAGAATACATAAAATGCTACTAGGACTATTCCAATTACTACCAATCCCAAAATGGAAAGGAGAAGATATCGATGTGGATTTTATTGCAAATCTTCAAAGTCATAAGAAGGATCAGAAGTCATGGGTAAACCCAGATCAGACGACTAAAGGAGCACACACGCCGATGATTAAACAAACCCATGGCAAGGATAGCAAACTTATACTTGGCCAAGACCCTAGTGTTACACACAATATCAGAAAGAATCATCCTTCATGTAAGAACGCAGGTAGACTATTTTGGAAAGTATTTTATAAAGACGTGAAAGCCTAGATGTAACCCAGAAAGAGAACCTCGATAAGACGCACCAGCCAACAAATACAGCAGGAAGATCGTCCCGTAGGATGAGCAAGATTAATGTAAAAGAAAATGACCCAGAATAGGATGTCCTGGATCGATACAGATGGATCGATTAGAATGCACTCTATCAAGTCAAGCAAGCCACGAGGAAGTCAGCAGGACTATACTCAACAAGGACTATCGTATTGCAGGTAGCTTTATAGAAAATTGTTTGGGACCAAAACAAGGATCACCTATGTTCGAAAGAATATAGTATGAAGACACAACGACTTGAATGCAGTGCAGAAGAGAGACATCAGCAGACCCGTCAGTCAACAAATACAACAAAAAGGCTATCTCGCATGATAAATAGGACTAAAGGAAAGGAATCAGACTATAACAAATTTGTTTTATCCCAAGTTGTAATCTGGGTGAATCTCGAGGACGAGATTCTTTTTAAGGAGGGTAGATTGAAACAACCTGAAATTTCAAAACTTGATTTCTTTTTCTTTTTCTTTTTTGTTAATCTTCAGCTGCTTCTCCTAATCTCTCCCTTAATCCCTCCCCTTTTTGCCCTCACTCCCTCACTCCGCCTCCTCCCCTCTTTGGCGCCGCAGCCGAAGCCGCCTCCTCCATCCCCTCGCGCGTTGTCGCGCTGCCCGCATTGCTCGGCCTCGCCCATCCCTGGCCGTGCCAACTTGCCGCCTCCCCCGCGTCAACGCCTGCCAGGGGCCCCACCTCGACGTCCGCGCTCCAATCACCCTCGCCCCTCCCTTGTGTCCAGCGGGTGCAGCACACCCCCTCCGCTCGGCGCCCACTCCGGACCGGGTTTTGCGCCGTTGCCTTTTTCCGTAGCCATCCCTCCAATCCCCAGTAGACAGTGGTCGACCACCGATGTGACCGCCATGCCCCTCGGGATGTAGCTCCCTCACCTCTCCCCATCGAGCGCCATCAACCTCCGTCCCCTCTCCTCGGCCTCCTCTTTCCTCCTCGAGCTGTTAAAGCCCGATTACTCCCTCCCCGAGCACCACCAACCAAACCCCCCAACTCAATTTGATTGAAGATGGTGCCGACTGACCTGTCACCGTGCCGCCCTTCCCGCCACCGCCCCTCCTCCCAGATCCTCCCCCTTCTTGTTCTTCCGAGAGCGAAGTGGAGCTCTTTCCCCCCCGAACCCCCACCACCAGCCCGGCCATGGAGACCCCCCCTCCGCTCTCCTCCCTAGACCGGTGTTGCCCGGGGCGGGCGCGCTCCGTTTGCCGCCGCTAGAGAAGGCCGGGGAGGGGGTTTATCGCGAGGGAGAGTGGAAGGGTCGGCGACGTGGCCACTATCCCACCCTTCGAGCCAATCCAACGGCTGCGAGCGCGCTTAGCCGGTCCTTGCGCCGTTTCGCTCAGGCGCCGAGCGACGTGGCTCCATCCGGAGCTTCCACGCTCGTTCGGACGGCTGCGACTCCGAGCGTTATTCCCCCGCCCCGCCTGGGTCGGTCGACCGCGTGTGCGCGTGTGTGGGCCGCGCCAGCCCGCCCGCCCGCCATTCAAACCCACGAGCACGCTCCCGCGCGTAGGTCGGGCTGGGCCACACTGTAGCTAAGGCCGGCCCAGCACTGTTCCCCGAATTCCCCCCCCCCATTTGTCAATTTCTAGAAATCAGAAAAATCCAAATAAATCCTAGAAAATTCCAAAAAATTCCAAGAATCACCAAAATACACCACCTTACCCAGTTTAATCTCCTAAACCCATTTTTGGCCTCCATTCCTCCAAACTCATCCCAGACAAATTCTAAAAATTCTCCTTTTGTTATTTGAGCTTTCTTTTTCTAAATAAAATGATTTTCTTTTATTTGCTTTTGATTTGTTTCTGTTTTGTTGTGTTTTTGCGCTAGTGTCGGAAGTCCCGGAAGCTTCGGTGCAAGGCCAGGAATCAGGAGTTGCTACGTTCGAGATCGCTGAAATCGTTCAGTTTAACGGCAAGTCGCAAAACCTTGATCATCTTGAAATCCCATGCCGTTTAAATTATGTATTTATGGTATTTGCATTATTGTTACCGGTGAAATGTTAGTTTACGTAAAATAAAATGTTTAGAATGACATGATATTTAGATATTTCCTACCACCGACAATTGCCTTATTAAATTGTTGCCATGCCTTTGATAGCCCTAGATATAATAGTATAATGATAGAAATAACTGTAGACTATATACTTTTTGTGCAAATTCTTTACACTACCAAGGTTGTGGCCGTGGGCTGGTAGATTTGGAAAACCCAAGCTATGGTAGGGTGGTATGGGACATCGTACCCTAGAATGGTTGTACTGGCATGTGCAGTTTAGGGTAAGGGTGTGTGGGAAACCCCGAGACGGTCTGTGCCCACCGCTTTACCATGAGTTTGTGCAGTGTAGGGTAAGGATGTTGTGGGACACCACGAGACGGTCTTCGCCCACCGCTTTACCTGAAGTTGGAGGTTGCGGATCTCGGGAAAATGTAAGGACTAGACCCTTATGCCGAGCAAATGACATAGTGACCGCTCGACCACAGGTGTTGATTTGTCAACCCTGGTTTAATACCTGCTCAACTCAGGCAGAGTGCGACTTGAGAGTCAGTGCAGGTTGCGGACCCCGGGCCAAGAGTTGAGCAGCGAAACGACCCGGTTCCTTAAATCAGTCATGAGGGTTAAGGTTGCGTGTGGGTAAAGTTGGGCAACTCTGGAGAGACAATTAAATGGTATTCGAATACGCCGTGCTCCCGGTTAATGGAGCTGTGTCACTTGGGTGATTCCAGTTGCGAAGCTTAAGTAGTTTTACCATTGTTTTAACCGGACTAGTTGGTTAATTAACTTTTCGTGAAACCCGCCTAATCTAAGGAGTAGTTGTCGTTTCTTGAATTTCTAAAAGTGTTTACAAATAAAACTGCATCTACATAAAGTAATAAACCAGTATACTATCTTCCTTTGGAATTCCATGCATATAGTAAATTAAGGTTTACCATTGTGACTTGCTGAGTACGGTTGGTTGTACTCAAACTTGCTATATTACCACCCCTCCAGATACCATAAGAGAAAAAGCAATTCAAGAGTTCGTGTTAGGGTTACGACCGCACCCAGGCTTTCCTGTGGGCGTTTTCTTCGGCTCTTCTGAGTGTAAGTTATAATTTGGGCTTGGACGCCCATGAAAATGTTAAATTTGACCACTAGGTCCTATTTCTGCCAAACTAATCCATTTCAAATGTTCGTAAGCAGGCTCGATGCTTCTTCTGTCCGCAACAGAACACCTGGGCTGTTGTGGGATGTACGACGCTCCTTTTCCCAGAAACGGGGGCGTTACAATGCACACAAGCACGTACACATGCAAATGCACCTCCTAAATGTACATCTAGAAATTCGCCTCCTAAGTGCACATCTAGAAATACAGAGACCAGTGATAAATTTATAGGCTTACAAAGGTTTTACTGAGGTACACTCATATATGCATAAAGGTGGACATCAAAATTTAAGACTCTACACCAACAACTACAGTACCCTACGAGAGAAGTAATCCTCAGTACCGTGCTTGTTCAACCTATAGTTCATCTAGTGCAAGTGCCTTGTAATTTGTTGACAACGAACTTGAAAAGTCATCATCGGTGAGTGTCCGGCAGACCACCTGAATTGTTGGTCTTGCTTGTGGAGACTAACCACTTGATATATACACTCTTTTGGATGAGAAGAAAGTATGTACCGTGAGTTATCCGTCCGTGTCCCACCGACAGATGAACCTCACCGCTTTTAAATTAATGTTTAACCGGTTAAGTGAGTGTCGGTCACTGACAAGTGGGCCACTTTACTTTTTACACATTAAAAGGGACCCACATGTCAGCCCCTCTAACTTTCTTTTAAAATATAAATTGGTTTTTAATTTAAAATGCCCAGGACCCACATGTCAGTTTTGGTGACCATTTTCAATAAAAAAATAATTCAAAAATTAATTAAAAACCGTCAGCCCCTTATATCAGTGAGACTAACCTCCCTCCTCTTTTATTTTTTTGAATTAAATTATATTTAAATTGTTGATGAAGATCCTTTTAAATTGTAGTTTAAAAGAAAGTATGATGAATATAAAGTCAATTTGGTAGGAGAATACAATAAGAATGAATTTTATGTGTCTGATGTTTGCATTGAAAGTTCTATAGTACTACCATACACTTATTTTCATGTGAATAGGTCATTATACAATACTCTATTTTCTAAGGAGAGCCTGACGAGATACATACATACACAGTTCCAACACCATCTAGTGAGAATACTTCCAATTAGGTACACTTATATCAAAGAGATTTTATTTTATTTAATAAAGAACATATGATATTGCTCAATGAGAGTTCGTTGCATTCTTTGTCATATACTGAGACTTATACTCAAGATCATACTATACATTAGGCTACACATCTGTTAAAATCGAGGACGATTTTGTGTCAAGAAAGGGAGGATGATGTGATCATGCCACCAATACATGCGATCATAGCCCCCAAGATTGAACAAAAGGTGAATTTATTTCTTTAGCTTTAATTTATTTTAAATGAGAATATGACGCTACCTAATGATAAAAATGTATATTTGTGCAGCTATACAAGAAGGATTGTATCAACATTATATGTTTGTGGTTGGGGTCCACCTAAAGTGAAGCCGACCAGCACGTGAAGACCAAGTCCACACCTTCCTGAACTCTTTCTCAAGGTTTCTATGCCATTTCTTCTATAAGCCAAGCAAGAGTTCAAGTTGAATACATTCTGGAATCCAATTCGGCCTCTAGAGACAACACCAAGTTCAAACATGCATAGAATTCTCTTATAGACTCTGTTTCAGGCATATAATGACAACATGGAAAGCTTATCTAATCCTCTTTCTAATAGATCTAAGCCCACCTCCAAATTTCTTCTGAGCGAGCCACAGTCGCCAAAACAAGTCAGGATTGATCCTGAATCCAAGTCAAAAGGTGCTACACCACCCCCACTTAGACCCATATGCCTTGTACATTCTAGGGTTACGTGCTCACCTCCCTGGCAACCACCCCTGCCTCTCTCTCTTATAAATGGACCTAGACACCTCCTTCTTCCTCAGGTTTTGTTTAGATCAGTTTAGCTCTTGTATGTAAACTTCACGTTATCTCTTATATCGATTAGACCAACGATTCATGTTTAAGAACCAATTTCACATGGATAATTTGATCTACTACATGCAATGCCATATTGACATTGTTTCCAAATAAATAATTGCTACATTCCAATTATATTATTTTTCATGCTAAATACTTACTATCGTTTACATGAACAAGGAGAATTTGATCTACTATATGCAATACCATATTGACTTTGTTTCCAAATAAATAATTGCTAAATTATATAATTTTTCACGCTAAATATCCAAGAACGAAAAGACATTAATGCCCATGTATAACCCGGAAGACGCATGTTTTTTCCGCATATTGGCTGGCCATATTGACTTTCTTCTACATGAAATAGATGCATGTTTTTTTTTTTTTTGCAATTACCCGGAAGACGCACACATGCATGCACGGAGACCGGGGTTAAATTTATAGCCTTACAAAGTTTTTTACTAAGGTATACTCATATATGCATAAAGATAGACACTATAATTTGAATCCTAATGGATGGAGTCGTGTACCAACAACTTCAACACTCCACGAGAGGAGTAATCCTCAATACCGCGTGCTTATGCATCATCATCTAGTGCAAGTGCGTTGTAATTTGTTAACAACGAACTTGAAAAGTCATCATCTACGAGTGTCCGGTAGACCTCCTGAATTGTTGGTCTTGCTTGTGGAGAACAAACCACTGGATAGATATCCACACTTTTCGATGAGAAGAAAGTATGTACCGTGAGCTACCTAGCCACATGTTCCTGCTAGTGCGCACTCCAATTTGATGAAACAGGCATCAAAATCCTTCTGCAAAAATCTAAAACATAAGCCTTGAAAGATGCATCAAGTAAGATGTTGTTTCTCGTGATATCTCGATGGATTATAGGTGTATTGCAGTCATTGTGTGCAAATAAAGATGTAGGCTTGGCTGATATCGAAGTTGCCAGGAAGTGAAAATGTTGCTTGATAAATGTAACATCCTATTTCAGGAAAATATTGTACCCTGTGTTTGAAAAAGTTCAACCGATTTTTTTTCAAGCCATTTGAGCAAAATCCAAGCGACATTCAAATTTCCATGAAATTTTTGAAATGCAATTACTCCCTGGGCCTGGCCCCGCCTAGCTTCACTTTTCCTTCTCTTGGGCCCGGCCTAGAGCCCGCACAACCCGGCCAGGAATGGCTCGCGACGACCGGCGCCCCAGAGCGTGCCCAGGCCGCGCACCGCAAGCGGTGCCACCTCACTGTGCGCACCCTTGCCAGTGCATAGCGCGCCACACTCATGCAGTCCCTACGCCACTCGCCACCTCTGTAGTCCCCAGAATGCAAGCTTTGCGCCAGCGCTAAGCCACCCGTCCCCTGCTCCGTCACCACCCCCTGCGCCCAACGACGCTGCTTCTTTTTCCTTCGTTCTCGCTGCGCGTCGTGGCCAGCCATCTCTCCCTAGCATCTGCAAGCGTGCCTGCCTGTGCCTTGAGTCACGTGCCTGAGTAATCCACCTGAGGAAACGCCGTGCCAATCTCCATTCGTCTCCTCCCTGAATTTCCTGGCATGGCATCGTGCATTGAGTCATGTGCCTGATTGGTTTTTCTGTAGATCATATCTTGGTAATAATTATTATCTCTAGAATATTCGATCTATTGATAGATCTATTGAAGTAACTAATTTTGTATCATTATATAGGTGGCTACGAATTACAAGTTCCAAGTGAGATATGTCTCTGTTGCCCTAGACGCTGCTTGGGGCTAGGTGTATCTATCCGGTACCAGGGCCTTGATGCATGGTGTAACTCTAGCACTGGGTTTTGCAAAAATGAATGTGGACAGTGTTCATGCCAACTACGAAGTCATCCCGCTGCAGATGCCCCCAAACGATGACTCTAGAGCAAGCAATTAGAGCATTTATCCAGTGGCTCAATAGAGACATTTACATGAAATCACCTGCACCGATGCCAAGTCTACAAAAGCTATTTGCACCGAAACTACCTGCACCGATGTGACCTTCATGGGAATGGTCCTGCAATGGTGCTAAGTCCACGGGAGCTATCTACATTGGAGCTACATGCACAAGAGTTAATTGCACCGATGCGGCAAAGGCGTAGTGCATCTGAGAGACCATGTGGAGGTATCCCTATGTTTGTGATGAGTAATTGACGGTTGGTTTAGTGAGTTTGGGTTTGTTTTTGGGTATTCGAGGGTTGAGTACCTTTATTTGTGCTAATGTTGATTATACTGTTTCGTGCGATGTCATGTGATGGTTTGCTTGTCTGTGTGACTGCAGGACTTCGGAGCTAGGTCATGGTGAGGCGAGGAGGACCAGGACTAGGCACAGGAGGTGTCGAGGTCCAGACGGTCAGAGATGTCGAAGATGATCGAGGCTGCTAAGGTGGTTACGAGTCGGGAGACGAGAAACCGGAGCTACCGGTGACGGACATGACAGGCAGCGGCGAGGTGGTTCGGGACTATGCTCAGGGAGGAGTTGAGGTCCAGTCGGTCAGGATGCCGGGTGCGATCGTGCGTCGACAGGAAGCTTCCAGGAAAGTGCGACAGGGGTATTTTGGTAAAATGCGCAATATGGCAAAATGGAAGCGATTTCGGTTGGAGATAACGGGTTGGAGACCCGTTAGTGGATGGCAGCAGATTTGTTAGGGTTTGGAGTGGAATGACTGTTTTCCCTCCATTTCTCCTTGAGCTTTGACTTTTGCCTAAAATGGATGTGAGGCATGGAGTGGAGGCTTGCTGCCACTTCTTGATTTGCTGGTTGGAGATGGGAAGCAAGTGGGGTTTTTCCTTTTACCTCCTGTGGCCTGGGTGTCCAGAAGGTATGGAGTTAGCTCTGGGTGTGTGCTTCTTTTTTTTGGTTAGGAGCAGGAGAGTAGAAGCAAGGAAGAGGGTGTTCTCTTTGGTCCAGTGCTTTAGCTTGGATGCTTCTGGTTCCTGTGTGTATGGAGTAGGCCAGGTAGAGCATTCTGGAGTGAGCTCTGGTTGTGTTTTCTCCAAATTTCTTGTGCGTGTGTGTTCTCCTGTAGGTGAGACCATGTAGTGAGAAAAGGGTTGGAGAGAACTGTGAGCAAAAACCATGTAATCATTCCTCTTAATGAAATCATTCATGTCTCTTTATCAATTTCAAGAAATGTATGTTGAATTGTTTTGCTTTTGAGCCTCAGTTCTTCAGTTTCAGTTCGTGTGCCTCTTGCTCTGTTCTTACCTTGTTAGGGTTGATGGCAGGAACCTCTCATTCTTGATTTTCCAAGATACAAATCTCAATGTAGGGTGTGCTTTCCTTCTCTGAGATCATCTCCCTGCATTTCACAAAAGTGATTGAGCAAAGGAATCAAAAGGATGGAAAAATGAAAATCCTTTCCCTTCTAAATTGAAGTTTCAGATTTCTGATTAAATCTTGTTTTCTGGTTCTCTTGATGTAACCTTTTGTTCCCTAAGGTCTCAATGCTATTTAGTTGAAGTTCGTGCTGTTTTGGTCTGAGGAGGGGAGAATTTATTCATGGATTTCTCAGTATTTCGGACTGCTGCAGTAGTTAATGTCCCTTGCTGAATTTCAGGTTGCAGTGTTGCACTGCCTGCCGATCTGCTAGCTGTTGACTGCTCTTCCCTTGCCCAAATGTCTTAGTTTCAGTTTCCTGCTGTTTGCAAAACCGTTGGACAGCAGCAACTTTTGGGAGAAACTTCAGTTCTCTGCAGTTTGTTTGTATCGGCCGAACCGCTCTTGGCTGCTATTAGTTGCTACTGTAGGTTCAACGTTCTGCTGTCCATTTTGCCGAACTGCAGTCTGCAGTTTCTTTCTTGTAACCTTTTCGGTTCAGTTTCAGTTGTTTTCGGCCAGCTGCTGCACTGTATTTTCTTCAAGTTTCTAGCCCTGCCGTGAGCTGCTGTTTTGGTTCGGCCAGCAATAGTCCATGCTTTCTTTTGCAAACCGTGTGCACAGGGAATCATTCAATTAGTATTGCTGATCACAGTGAATTTCCCTGCTGTTTTCACCTTGTTATTTGGTTGATATCTTGGACCTTGAGCTTGAGTAGTGCAGCTAGTAACCTTCTCACTTACTGTCTTCTGCAGTCTGCAAGTAGCAATCAAACAGGGCTTTTTGGTAGCAATCTGCAGGTTGTTCTTCTGTTTCTTCAGTTCACTGTTTGCAGCAATTTCAGAAGTTAAAAAATTTGCAACCTCCTTCAGTTACAGCAGTGGTGGGTTACCTGCTTGTAGACTGCTCTTGATGATGTTTTGCTGTTGCTCAGTTATTCTTTGGCTAGTGCAGGTTGCTGATTTTCTTTGAGCTGCATGTATGTTTTTATTCAGTGGTTTCTTTTTGGTGGTGTGGTTCTGTGAAGCAGCAATTTGAGCCTTTTGCTTGTAGTCTGGGAGCAGTAGGATTTGTAGTTTTTTTTTGCGTTGGTTCTTCTGTGTAGTAAGTTGAACTGAAAAGGAGAGGTGCAGTCTAATGTTCTTGTGTATGTTCTCTCAGCTATGAAAATGGATTGAAAATCTTGTAGCAAAAGTTTTGTAATCAGTCTTCTCTCTCAATGTAAATGAAAATGACTTAGGCTCTCTCTCTGTCCTTCCCTGCTCTGTTGGCCTTCTTTCTGAAATGAGCTATCAGTTATCGTGTGAATATTTGGAGCGATTTTGAAGGCATCATTCACTCCCCCTCTGTTGCCATTTTCGATCCTACAGCATCACATGCATCTACACCTCATGCCCAGTCAACTTCCGTGAAGTCAACCTCTAAACAGCGAGGTGACAAAGGTAAACCAAAGAAAACCGATGATATCCTTTTCTTACCGTTAGCCCAGAAATTCATGCTGTACGAGCCGTTGGTCCACCTTGTAGTATTTCCTTTATTTGCAATAGCTAAGGCTAATTTTTTGAAATCATATAGGTCGTTCACCGCGTACGTTGATACTGGAGGGAGATCTAAGGGAGGGAAAAAGAGCCCTGTAGCATGATCTAAATTTACCGGTATTCGCTAGTATACATTAATCCTATATCCTATATAACACTTTGTAGTTATCAAACTAACCAATTTTATTTTTGCAGTGCCAGGCAGTGCCATCAGTAGCTGCTGGGCAACATCTGTGGATGCTATGTTTGCCATAACATGTAACTACTCGGTTTTGTGGTGACTAATGATCATCAGGTTTATCAATCTTACAATAATTATTTCATACTTATCAATATATATATATATATATATATATATATATATATATATATATATATATATATATATATATATATATATATATGCATCGACTATGATCTTTCTAACGAAAGGTTGTGACCATTACTACAATTGCATTGGAACAGGCCGAGCTCCAAAAAATTTGAGGACAAATTGCGTACTTCATGTTGTCTCAAATCACAAATCAAGTTGGGGAGTTCCACAATGTAGATTGAACTTAATTGAGATAAGATTGAACTTAATGGTATATGTGTGTATTTGTTAATGAATGGTTAATTTATTTCATTTGAGTTAATTAATTTGTGAAATGGATGTTTTTGTTTTTGAAATAAATGTGAATTGGATGTATACATATACTTGTTGTATTTCTGTTGTTTCAGGGGGCGTGGCTAGTATTTCCTAAGACTAGCAAACAATCAGAAATAGATTTAGCAATACAAATTTGCTAAATAATGTATGCAGCTAGCGTTTATGGCTGCCTGCAAAATTTGATTGTAACCGGGAGTAGGCTGCATTAGTTTGCTTCTAACCGGGTGTTTTTTTTTCCTTCTTTGGTTTCTTTTCGGTTGCTGTAGCTTGGCTACGGTGGTTTGTATGATATTTTCTTCCCTTTTATATATGAACGCGGCCCACGCGTATTGTCGAAAAGGAGTGAGAGCTTCGAACTATTTCTCCTCACCAATTAGTCCAGGTACCAGTTTACGGACGTAGCTAGTATCAGTTTGAATTTATTAGTCATGCATGCTAAAGAATAAACATAATTTAACTATAGTAGTTAACTAGCTAGCCATCCTAGTATCTTACCACTGCTAAACACCGATAGCTTGTCGAGTTTCCTTCGGCAATTGTATTCAGACCGTATGTAATAGCTTTCTCTAGTCCCACTCATAGTTAACAACAAAACATGCTCAGGGATATAAAAAAATAACCATGTATAATTCATTCAATGCTAGCACTACTTGTTTGGATTCAAAATATTTTTGGATCGAGTTTTTGAGAAATACCGTGGTTTCTCAAAAACTATCACAATATCAAATACTTTGTAGTGTTTCGGTACAACAAATTTTGTAATTTATAAAACCGTACTATGGCAAATACTATGATAGTTTTGGAGTTTTTAAAAATACACTCATATGACCTTTCTATGGAAAAAAAAACAGAAGACAGGCTTGCCTCATAGGTAATAGCCACGTCAGTCTTCGTCTAGTATACATCTGCATGCATCTACGTTTGTTTTTCTCGGGCATGTTGATGTCCAAGTCTCTAAGCATCTATTTAACTTCTATTTTTTTTCTCCTTCCCGTGCTTCTATTTCTAGCTTTCATGAATCGTAAGATATGATCGTTGCAATGTAATCCAGGCTTCTAGCACTAGCTACCATGTACATTGGCCCATATAAAATAATATGTTTATACGACAGAAATGCACGCCCAAATATCAAATAACATGTATACGCCCTTCGTAAATTTTTGTAATGCAAGGCCTAGAAATTTGCACAATAAGTCAATAACCCATTAAAAATCACACCTCTTATTTTAGTGGATCATATTACAAACATGTGCATTAATTAATCAGGTATAAATACTATGTGACAATTGTAGGCATTAGAATACATTGTATTATAAATACAATGCATTGTAGTATCTAGCTGGGCAATGGTGTGAGAACAATTTTTCTAGTTTTTATTAATATATGACAATAAAAGTTACCAATCAAAGTGGTATATATGTTGGAGTTGATAAGGGGATGCCCGATTTTCACGACGTAGGATTGATGATGATAACTTAGATGCATACAACCAAACGAATCGATGGCACCAACCACTGTTAGAACAACAATTTACTTACGATAAAAGAATTCGCCCAACCACACGCTTATGATCCCGTTTACCTGACCACGTAAAAGTAGACATGATGCTCCTGCAAAACCTCCACATTCACAGGAACAACAGCGAAGAGAAACTCCCAATTCCCTCAAGGTGCACTTTGGTGAGCCTAGAAAACAATATTACAATTCTCAAAATTATTTATTCGTGGTTACCTTGAAGAATACAACTCATGTCCCCTTTAAATAGTACTAGTTTCAAACCAACTTATGAGATATAAAACTATCCTATCGCAACTCAAAAACAGACTTTGATAAATCTTTAAAGACAAGAAAACAATACTTTGCTATTAGCTATCTTAATACCAAAAGACTCTGTTATATTGCTAGTGGTTCTGTCCTCTCATCATGTTGATTGTATCCCGTCACGTGCGCTGTAGCTTGCCTCGCCTGGAAATTTGATTCGACTAGTTCGAACATCACCGAGAATTTTAGACGGTCCGATCTGCTCTTGAAGGCTTTGGATTGTCCGACCGACATAAAGCTTCGGACGGTCTGAACATTCACTGAGCCTTTAGGTGGTCGATCATCTTTGGATGGCCCGATCATTAGCCGAGCCCTTCGGATGATCCGAACGTTCACCGATCCTTTCAATTGTCAGATTGTCTTCAGACAGCCCGATCATCAGCGAACCCTTCGGGTGGTCCGAATGTCCATCGAGCCTTCAGACGGCCCAATTGTCTTCGGATGACCTGATCGTCAGTGGGGGCTTCAGACGGTCCGAATGCCCAACGAGGTTTCGAGCAGTCGTAGACGTGGTCGTAAACATGGTCGAAGGAGTGGTCGTAGGTATGGTCAAAGGAGTGGTCATAGATGTGGTCATAGACATAGTCGAATGAGTGGTTGTAGGCGTGGCTTGTTCTGTTCCATTACTCCTTGGCGCAATGTCCTCCCACACAGACTTAAGAACAATTAGAACACTAGCATTAGGCAGTAACCAATTCTTATGTAAATTAGCACTAAATTTAACTAGGAGCGAATTCACCTGTTGCTTAATCTTGGCTCGTGCTCGCATAATCAGTCTAATCGGGATGTCCTCATCATCCTCCCTCTATTGGAAAGGAGTCATTCTTGACTCTGATTCTTTCGGTCCAAAGAATGGTGACAATCAGTAACATTGAATATAGTAATCACATCATAATCATCACCCAAAATCTCTATTTTATATGCATTGCTATTGATCTTTTCAAGTACTTTGAAGGGATCATCTCCTTGAGGCATCAACTTGGATTTATGCTTGTCCGGAAAGCGTTCTTTATGAAGATGGACCCAAACTAAGTGTCCCGGTTTGAATAACATCTTCTTTTTTTGACTTGTTCGCCTTCTCAGCATAGTGATGTGCCTTCTTTTCAATTTCTTCTTTAGTCTTGACATGAATATTTTTCACATATTTAGCATGTTTCGACACCTTCATATTAGCATGTTCATGTAGTGGAAGTGGTAGCAAATCATGTGGTGTGATTGGTTTAAAGTCATACATAACCTCGGAGGGATACAATTGAGTAGTAGAATGTACAACCATATTGTAAGCAAACTCCACATGAGGCAAACAATTTTCCCACTCTTTGAGATTCTTCTTGATCATTGTTTGTAGTAGCATTGAAATTATTCTATTTACCAGATCTGTTTGTCCATCTGTTTGTGGGTAATAAGTTGTTGAGAATGACAACTTGGTCCCAAGCTTAGCCTACAAAGTCTTCTAAAAATAGCTTATGAATTTGACGTCACGGTTTGAAACATTTGTCTTTGGTATGCTATGCAATCTTACAATTTCTCTGAAAAATAAGTTAGCTACATGCGACGCATCATCGCTTTTGTGACAGGGAATAAAATATGCCATTTAGAGAACCTATCTACAACTACAAAAGTTGTTTCCCTCCCCCTCTTAGTCCTAGACAATCCTAAAACAAAGTCCGTACTAATATCCTCCTAAGGTGCATTAGGAATAGGAAGTGGAATATATAAGCCATGTGGATTAAGATTTGATTTTGCTTTATGGGATGTCACACATCGTTGTACAAATCTTTCAACATTACGCCTCATTTTAGGCCAATAAAAATGATCGCTCAACATTAGGAAAGTATTTTCTCTTCCAAAGTGTCCCATTAATCCACCTGTATGAGATTCCTGCAATAAAAGTAAACGCACGGATGAATCTAGAATACATACTTTGTTAGCACGAAATAAGAACCCATCATAAATATGGAACTTATCCCATCCTCTCCCATCTTTACATTTAGAATATGGTTCTGAAAATTCATGATTGGAAGTATATAAGTCTTTCAAACTCTCTAATCTGGGTAACTTTACTTCCAATTAGGTTAAAAGCACATTCTTTCTAGATAAAGCATCAGCTACCATATTATCTTTTCCTTTCTTATGTTTGACAACATATGAGAAAGTTTCAATGGATTCTACCCAATTAGCATGTCTGTGGTTCAGTTTAGTTTGGCTCTTTAAATACTTCAAAGCTTCATGATCAGAGTGAATAATGAATTTTTAGGCTAAAGATAATGTTACCAAATTTTAAGCACACGCACCAAAGCATACAATTTTTTATCATACACCAGATAGTTCAACTGGGCATCTTCTAGTTTCTCAATAAAATATGCCATGGGTTTTCCTTCTTACATTAAAACACCACAAATACTTATTCCACTAATATCACCTTCAATTTCAAAAAGTCTTAGTCAAATTAGGCAAAATATGCAACGGTGCTTCAATTAGTCATTTCTTCAGTTCTTAAAGAGCTTTTCCTTGTGATGCACCTCATTCAAACACAACACCCTTCGTAGTTAACTCATTTAATGGGGTAGCAATGATGTTGAAAGGCCAATTCTTAATTATTTTAGTTTTAGATTCATCTACTTCAATGCCTTATCTAGAATCGACATAGCCTAAGAACATAACTTTATTGGTACAAAAAGTGCATTTCTTAAGATTAGCATACAATTTCTCACTTCTAAGCACTTGTCTAATATGATCAATGTGTTCTTCTATCATTTTGCTATAGATCAATATGTCATCAAAATATAACACAACAAATTTTCAAATGAATGTTCTTAAAACATGATTCATCAATCGCATGAATATACTCGATGCATTAGTTAAACCAAAAAGCATTACTAACCACTCATACAGTCTGAATTTTGTTTTAAAAGCAGTTTTTCACTCATCACTAAGTTTCATTCTAACCTAATGGTAGCCACTTATCAAATCAATTTTTTTGAATATAGCAGCACCACTAAGTTCATCTAGCATATAATCTAACTTAGGAATAGGATGACGATATCTAACAGTGATATTGTTAATGGCATGATAATCAACACATATTCTCCATGTACTATTTTCTTAGGAACAAGAATCACAGGAATAGCGCAAGGACTAAGGCTTTCACGTCCACACACTTTCTCAAGTAGCTATTGCACTTGGCGCTGAATTTCTTTGGTTTCCTCTAGATTGGTGTGGTATGGTGGATGGTTGGGAAGTGATGCACCGGGAACTAGATCAATTTGTTGCTCTATTTCACACAATGGTGGAAATCCCGCTGGTATCTCTTCTTGAAACATGTCATCAAATGCCTGCAAAAGAGTGGAAACACCACTAGGAAGAGAGGTCATGAGGAGGAGGGCCTCTAGGTATGTGAAGGCCATCTGGACGAATCAGTTCGAGCGGGAAGCGTCATGGGAGCTTGAAGATCAGACGCGGATTAAGAACTCGAGCTCTTCGAGGCAGGAGAGTACTTGTAGTTCTTGTTTCCTTTCGGTTGTTCTCTCCTTTGTTGTTCTTTTGTCTTGTGGTTTAAGGAGTTAGATTCGAGAACGAATCCTTTATAGGAGGGAAGAATGTAATGCCCTGAACGTCTTTACGGTGTCCCTAGGAGTATTTAGCAGAAACACGGAGTGTTGGGAGTATTAAGCAGAATTGCGGAGTTTCTTGTTTTTCGGTGAATCGCGGGTGGCAGGGAAAAGTTGTTGTAATTGTCTAAAGAGAAAATATTATTATTAATAATAAAAAATACTGTGAGCTATTTTATAGGGAGGGAGGTCTCCCACATTTAGGCCCAGAGCAGCCCACCAGGCCCAAGCCATCCCTCTTATTTATTCCCCCAACCCTAGCCACCTTCCCCTTTTCCTCCTAGCCGCCACCTCTGTCGTGGCAGGATTGTGGCTGCTGTTGCAGTGTGTTTGGCTGCCGCGGCAAGGATTCGGGCTGCTGCGGCAAGGTTTCTGCTGCCGTGGCAGGGGTAACTTGGGAAGAAGGAGAGGAAGAAGAGGAAGGAAGGATAAAAGGGGTTCTCGCGTGGATAACCTAGGTAACTTTTCTTCATCTCAAACCCTTCTATTTTTAGAGTAATTAGGGTTCTTGGCACATGATTATAAGGGGATTAGCAAATTAATTAACCGATTAGTGATTTTCTGTGGTCTGCGCGTAGTCAAATTTGTGCAGCGCGGCTGTTTGCGTAGATTAGGGCATAGAAACGATTTTTCCTGCAGGTCTAGCCAAAAGAAAAGTTGTATAGGACGACGAGATCTATTTTCTGTAATTGTTCTAGAATTTTAGGCCGTGGGGTTTGGGCGCAGCAGAGTCGGGAACATTGCTGTTTGGCAGAGGTATAGTCCGAGACAGATTGCTGTTCAGGTGTAGATTCAGAGTAGTAGATGATTTTTATGATTTTGGCCACAATTATGAAAATTGTAGAGAATTCAGTGATCTAACTACTATATAAAAATCATAAATTTTATAACTTTTTACAGAAGGTAATGATCGTTAGAAGTTGACTGGCCTGATTGCTAAAACAGAGTATGTCCTCTGTTTTGCCCATTAAATTACACCACGTTAGCAGCAAAATAAAAATAAGTGGTCAACTTGAAGATTGAAGATATTTCATTGTATTTTCCAGAAATATGTCATTTGCTGTAATCGGATTAATAGTTTTAAAGATACAAAAATATTAAGCAGCGCTGTCGCAGTGGGCTGGGTGAAGGATCGACGAGCGGAGAGGTTATTGTCGGGTTTGGGGTATAGTGGCGTTTTTATTTTCTTAAGTCGCGAATACTTTGTTGTAGTTTTGTGCTTAGAGGTAATTTTGGACAGGTGGCGTCGCTCCTGACCGGGCGTGAGCACTTCGCTTCAACGGTAAAGGCAAGTAAATGTAGCGGATGTGCTACTGTTTAACTCGTTAATCATTCTACATTCACACTAGTTAATTCTCTTAATTTGAAATGCTATGTCATTATTACATGCTTCCTTAATGTGATCCATGTGGTAACAATTTAATAATCAATTGTTTATGCTTTTGGATGGATTAATTGTGGTTATTTGGTATTGTCCTTGATGAAACAAATATTGTGGGGTAGTATTCTTAATGAACATATTGTGGTTAAGTGGTAGTATTCTTAGTGAATATATTATGGTCTTAGTGGTGGTATTCTTAATGAATATATGGGGGTCTATGTGGTAGTATTCTCTATGAATCGATTGATTATGATCTTGGTGAATTGAATGTGGATTATATGGTAATGTCTTTATTGAATCATATGTGGATTATGAGGTTGTATTCATGTTGAATATGTTGTTGTTCTTTGTGGTTAAATTCATGATGAATATGATGTTGTTCTTTGAGATTAATTTCTTGTGAATTATGATTATCATATCATTCATAACATGTCATAGCATTTGCATTGTGGATGTCGCCGCTTATAGTCGTGACCGTACCGCTACGGCATCGTACATTGCCGTAGTACGATGCACACTCTTACTTTGTTGGGTAAGGGTGCAGTGGATCATATGCATCCATATGCATTTTCATTGTGGATAGATCATTCGCATATTTATGCTATGTGATGTGAATAAATGATTTGGAAACATATGCAACTTCTTAGCTTGTTATGTGGAATTGGCTCAAGAGAGTTCCTTGTGGTATGAGGAATGTGGTTGTAATCGTGGAGTTAGGTTCACCCCTTGTGGTATGGTTGGGGATATGATTGTGGCATGAGATATTTCACATGTAGTAATTGTTGTTAGCGGTTGTGGTTAGGGGTGAAAACGGATCAAATTCGGTCGGATATTACTCATTTCATATCCTATCACATATTTTTTCTCGGATTCGGAGTCGAATATGAATAGTATCGGATAAGAATACGAATTCGGGTAGTGTTGGTCACAGATACGGAACGAATACGGAGTGGTTGCGAATACGATAACGAATATCTAGTCGAATATTACGTAGGAATACAAAGGGTATATATAGTGCGCACGACAACCACTATATTTTTCTAAAGAAATTTTTTGGCAGGGTACTGGTAGAAAATATATCAAAGGTGGCTCCACCAGGTTTTTTACACTTCTAGAAAACTTATTTGGATTTTATTGGATTTGTTTGGATTTTTCTGGATTTTATTTGAAAGCACAGCGCAAGAAAACTTATTTTAACTATTTTCTAAAAGCTAAAAATAGTTTATATTATTTTTCCAGAGCTCTCCTAGATTTTATAGTATTTTGTGAATTTTTTTGAAATTTTCTAGAGTTATTTGCATTTTATTAGGTTTGTTAAAATTTATTTGGATTTTTTTAGATTTTATTTGAAAGCTAATAGAAAAAAATTATTTTAACTATTATCTAAAAGCTAAAAATATTTAATGTTATTTTCCTAAGTTTTCCTAGATTTATAGTATTTTTTGTGAATTTTCTAGAATTTTTCAGAGTTATTTGTATTTATTAGATTTGTTAGAATTTATTTAGATTTACTTATGGGCTGATGGGCTGATCGGATATCCGATAAATATATCTGGGTATTATTCGATAAAATTTTGGATAGTATCTGTATCTGTCGGATAGTTCTTTTCCGAATCCGTATCCAAAAACAACTATCCGAATCTGACTTCGAATCCGATAATTATCCGATATAACTATCCGAATTCGATCCGACTCGGATTCGGCGGTCGGTCGGTCGGAAAATATCCGATCCGTTTTCACCCCTAATTGTGGTTGTGGGAAAGGATAAGGTTAGTGAGGAAAATATGTTAATGCTTTATTTATGTTGGTAGTAGAGGTTGGTGCGGTTATGAAGTAAGCAATCAATACCTAATTACTAATGTTTTGTGGTTGTTGGTAGTAGTGGTGGTTAAGGCTATAATTGTGGTCAATGTGGAAAGTAAATGTTGATGCTTAAACTGTTGTAGTTTAATTAGCTTGTTTAATAGTTTACTTGCTGATATTTTTATCTCACTCTTGTTTTTCCCCCTTATAGGCGATCCTTAAGCATGCATGGGAAGGGTAGAGCGGTACAACACAATTGCACACCATCTTATGATTAATGCTGTAATAATTGTGTAGAGTCTTAGTCATGGATTTATTTCCCTCATTGATGTTCGTTTCAAATTAATAATGCTAGGTTGTGGATTGTTATATTTGGCTAAATTTGATAGTGGTTATTCCATAATTAATATTTATCTTTACCCCATAATTAATATTTATCTTTACCTTTTGTTTTAGTATGCTTCCGCTTAACTTATCATATTTTAGAAGTTGTTTCCAGTTTATTTTATCTTGTAAATTGGCTAGTTGTGGAGTGGTTTAGTGGCATCTTAAGGTAATGTGGGTCCTAGGGTGTTACAGTTGGTATCAGAGCCAGGTTAGGTCTGTGGTAATTAAACTATTAAATTGACACACTGGTGCACAGTAGGATGGGATGGGTTAACCATTGCATTCATGTTTTTGACATGTTGTATTGATAATTTATGTTATGAGATAATCTTGTATGATTATGATTTGCTTCTATGACTGTTATGAGTGAGGATTGTCAATGATAAGATGTAGAGATTGTAGTTGCTGCCTTAGCATTGCCAGTTTATGCCACTATACGCGGTATGGGGATAGCGATGTAGTTATCTCAGGTAACTTAGTTGCAGATGTTGTGGATGAGTTTCTTTAGAAAAGTTGTCATCTTTCTTGAGTTGATTTTGGCCAATTCTTGGGTTATTGCAGTTAATGAATTTCTCTCGGGTTAGCGGTACATTGCAGTTGTTGGGTGCTAATAGGCCTCTAATTGTTCTTGATACCAAATATTGTTTCTTTTTGATTGATGGGTTGCTTTTGCTGCTTGTGACCAGTGTTTTTGGCGAGACGGATATTTTCCATGTTTTTACCATCTTTCTTACTGAAAAACATGACTCATTTATTCGTTTGATATTTAAAAAAACAAAGCTTTATGATGCAAGTTCGTTAACTTGTGAAGTCGTGGCTCTATGTATTTCTTTGGGGTTATTTCGAGTGTTGAAATTTAATTCCTCTCTTTTCTGAAAGAAAGTGTTAAAACCCTTTTGTGGTGTTTGTTGTGCTTAAGCAGAAGGTGGCAATCATATAAATAATTGATAAGTTATGAATTATCAAGTGGAAATGTTAGCGTGGTACAAAATTAATTTCTACTAACATACTTGGAAGTGTAGTTGAGTAATATGATATTGTCCTGTTGTAGTTTTTTTGAAGAATTGTGGCTAAGAATTTATCGATGCATGTTTAGAACTCTTGTAGTTTTTGAGGAATACAAAAAAAAGTGGTTTGATTATTATGATTATGTAAATTTCCAACTTGTTGGGTAGATTGGATTGATTGATCTTAAGTAATTAATTTGACCATTCAGGATGGTTAAGTAAAGAAGTGTTGGAATATTGCCTTAGTAATATTAACCTTTAATATGTCCCCTCTTTAAATACTTGATGAGCATGTACAACTACTAGATTCATTTAACTTCTGCCATGTTAAATTGCTAAAACATGTATAAGAAATAGATGAAGATTGATGTATTGACTTGTGGAATCTTGTCTTATAAAGCTGGTATTATTGAAGTTTAAAGTTATTTCATTCTAATTTTTGGACGTAAGGTGGGATATTGAATATATGCTCATAATTGTTCATGTGGTTGCAAAACAAAGATAGGATCATGAATGTTACCATGACAAAAATAGTAATCAATTATTGGCCGTAATGGCTAGAGTGCAATTAATATTTGTGCTAAATTAGAGTTGAATATCAATAAGAATTGAATGAATGAGATATAGTAAGTGATCTGTATAGTGTGTTTTTGGGAAATTGCCATGTCCTAGTAACATCTTGTTAAAACAATTTTATTTCAGTATTGTAACTTATGTGCTAGGCTTATCGTAGGTTAAGTGGTTGCAATCTTACTTAGATAATAAGAACATAATGAAGGGATTTACTGTGTTTCTTTGGAAAAGTTTTGAAGGGATAAGAGGGTACGATGATTCTTGCAAAGAATATTTTATCTTGTTGTTAATACAATTGACAGTACGTAGTTGTGATTATTGTGTTGAATGTTCTAAATAAAGGAATTTGTTAGTTCCGTGATACTAATCGAATTAAAGGATTTGAGATTTGCGGTTGAGATATTTTTTTGGACCTTATGACTTATGTGGTAGCCAAGGTTGCTTTGAGTAAAGCGACGTGTTGAATGATTTTAGTGGTTTTTATCTGAATCGTGTGTTGTGGTCTTCAAATATCTTTTGTTGGAATTGGCGGAATGCTGTAATCAAAGAAAATTGTTTCTAGTTAAAAGAAAGAGTGCACTAAAAATATTTGAGGTACAGGTGATCCCATCTTGTGTTTTTCCAACCTCTTTGCTATTCATGTTTTCCCTTGATCTTGTGACTGCTGTGAATGTACCGTGACCTGGCCACCAACCGGCGCAGGGGAAAGTTAGCGCTAGTGGTAGTGCACAATGGTCCAGTGCCATGGGAAGGGGATGTTGTGTGTGCTCGCTGGTTCATGCGATTGGCCTGGAGCACTTGCCAGTCCATGCCGCCACCATGCACTCCTCAACCCAAGGGGCTATGCATTCTTGTCGTTACACGCCACCACGCTACCTCCTTGCCTCACCTAGCATCGCCTTGGATAGGGGTGGATATCGAGTCACATCCTTATCTTGTTAAGTTTTTTTCTAAAGTTAATATAGTTTGATTTAATATTATTTTACGTATAATTTAGAAGTATTTTTAGAAACGAGTTAACGAGCCAAGCCGAGCCAAGCCAAACTAAATCTGTCATAAATATTGTGGTATAAGCATATATTTAATTTTAATTCCAGCATAAACAATATGGACATATATATTATGTAAGAGTCCATAATCAACATATACACATATAAACAATGAACCTTTTAAGTCATTGAAATTGAACCATATACCCAACATATATATTATGTAAGAGTCCATAATCAACATATACACATGTAAATAATTGCAACTGAATGCTGATCTAAACATAAGCATAATATGTATGAACAAATTCAGCATGTTAATAATATTTTGTATGTTATTAATTGCTCTTAGAAGGCTAGTTGCACAAGATCCACTCTTGTGCATCTCTGCCATGACAAAATGCAATCTTAATTATATATGTCAACTTATAGATTCGATCTTAAGCTTACATCACATTTTGCTATTAAAGAAACTACCATATCATGATTTACATCACAGATCAATCTAGCATTCTCTTGACAGAAACAACATTGATTATTTTAGCATAACAAAGGTAGAATATCAACTATAGTTACCGAGCAGGGAATCACAAGGCACTGAAATACAGTGACCAAACAAGGATAATAGAGCACTGAACTATTACAATGTGTAACAATTAACCACAATGACATCAATGATCAGAGTATGCCAAATAGAAATTCTACCGAAAGCTCACAATCTAATCTATACTCAAGATCATATATAACTTTAGTGTAAAGTCATTTCATAATGTCTTAGAGATCGCACGAGCTATAGATTTCTCCAAATCCAAAGCCGAGATCAATCAAAGAAAAAAGAAAAAAAAAAGAGATAGACTCACTGGATCTCGATCTGCCGAAGGAAGAAGAGGGCAGCTTAAATAGTGGAGGCCTAGACCGGCGACATGGTGGCAGCGAATGACCTACTCTATGGAGCCCAGGCCTATCCATGCCTCCGGTGTCGTTGCTCCGGTCGCCATGCAACGAGGCCAGGAGACCAGCTCCCATCCACCGAATCGCCGAGGAAAAGGTTAGAGACCTTATCTCTTCACCTCTACCCACTGACAGGTGGGCCCCACTTCTATTTTTCTTTTCTATTTATTCCTTTTCTTAATTGAGAAATTACCAAATAGCCCTCAGATCCAACAAAAGCAAAATCCAAGTGCATTTAAAATGAACTCGTTTCAATATTTAAGCAATTAAGGAGTATAATTGAAATAATTTTGAACTGACCTAACAAACTTCATTCACGAGCTTTTTTGCCACCCTAGCCGTGGAGAGAGACACATGTGGAAAAAGGTAACAAAGGAGTAGAGAATTTATATTGTTTTGAGATTTGTGTTTCCACGTAGCACACATCTATGCTAGGCCTTGAGGACTGAGAAATAGGGCTCTGTCCATAGTTTCTTTTTCCCAATCTATGATGTTGGATATAATATGACCGCCAGCATCACTGCAATTTACTGTAGCAGTTGTTCCGTTCCGTTGATTCACCGAGTGGGATTCGCCTAACGGCAGTGCAGTTCAGACTTTGACCGTTAATATATATAGAGTAAATTTTATAAAATTATAGGTATTTTGACAAAACTATTATAAAACTATAGATTTTAGAGACTATTTCATAAAACTATAGGTTTTATACCAGAACGTTTCGCTGAGCTACAGATTTTAAATTTATCAACAAGTGGGTTGCGTTCGAAAGATCCAGCCACCTGGCAGTCACTAAAATTATTGAACTAGTGGACATGACAGAACGGTATATGAGGGAATCAGGGAAATATATTGACTGCCAGGTGAATCTAACCTGTCAGACGCAACCCCCAACAACAGTAAATTTAAAACCTGTAGGTTAACGAAACGTGTTGGCCTAAAATATTTAGTTTTGTGAAATAGTATATTAAATATGTAGTTTTGTGATAGTTTTATCAAAATACATATAGTTTGCCAAATTTAGTGGATATAGTTTGCCAAATATCTAGTACCGTTAGTTTGAAACGAGTGGTACTGGATATATCTTGCAATTTTCTACTGTATTACGATAGAAAAGAATAGTCAAAGCTTTTGCATTGGAAACCGTGGAAAGTCTAGAAGGACATTATTGAGGGTGGAGGGAGTTCATAATGAACGCGCAAATGTCCATGGATGGGCTTCAAACTTGGCTTTTGGGCTCAGCTCTGGATTCCGACAACGAGGTAGGCGCCGGAGTTGGAGGATCACCGCCGGCAGCTGCTGGCTGCATGGGCTGCCCCATGGCGATCCCTGACTGCTGCTCCGCGAGCGGCTTCGCGGAGCTTGCAGCCGTCGCCTGGAGCAGGATGTACGAGGTGATCTGAAACCCAACGGCAACGAGAGACATGACCGTCGCCGCCGCGAACTCTCCGCTTCCCGGTGCGACGCATTTGCCGTCGTCGGTAGCCTGTGTGTCTCCGCCTATGTTCGCCACGGCCCCCACCATGAACAGTACCACGTTTATGATCACCATGACCCTGCAAAATATATATATATATGACCAACTAAAATTAATTACACACTGCAAGCTAGATATCTAGTGTGCTTGGTGTAGGGAAAGATTAGTTCAGTAACACTGCTGAGAAGAGGGAGCATATATATAACTACTAAACCGCATTGCGATCACCGTTAATTTGTTACGGAAAATGACACTGTTTTCTCTTGAGACGTGACAGAGCTAGATTAATTATAGTACGTATGCACCATGCAACGGCGGACAAGGCGATGGCGACGATGCGCTTGGTCTCGGTCGGAACCTCCCACGTCCGGCAGCAGCCGCAGCAGCCGGCGGCGGCGGTGACGACTATCTGGGCCGTCAGCGCGAAAAGCGCCGCCACGATGCCGCAGCCCACCGCCGGTGTGGTCCGGTACTTACAGACGTCGTCGATCGCAGCCGGTGACTGCATGCTTCCCACGAAAATATATATTAAACATGCAAACTAAGAACATTGGAGGGATCGAGATATCTATATGTGAAAATATATTATGCGTGCGTTCGTGCGTGCCTGCGCCGTGGAGGCCTCGCCGGCGACTCCCAAGATGACCGTGACGAGGCCGAGGACGCCCACTACGGCGCATATCACCACCACGTGCATCCGCACAAGTCCGTTCTTCTCCATCTAGCTAGCTTGCTGATGCTACGTACGTACGTACCTGCCTCTCAGCTCAATTTTTTTTTCTGATGAGAATAGATTGATGGCCCTCTGATCTCATGCATGCATGTGATATATAAGGTAGCTAGCTCGACGCACGACGAATTGAAGGTGGTTGTTGCATTGTTACATGTCGTTACAAGTTATAAAAACTCGGTGCTTAACTTGCGTCGATATAATTAAACTGCAGCCTGTCTCCAATGATGTACTTCATATACGTACGTATATACGATGATTTACTTTGGGTTCTCAGCTGGGCGTGTAGATATGTCTCGTTTAATTATGGGCTTTGGTTGTGGCGCGCGGCCGGCTGCTAGCTAACTTGTTTCGCTATCTTAATTAATTGGTGTGACAGCATTCCTACAGATTGATTGATTTTCTAACGCTTCAAAGTCCAAACGATCGATGTTGACGATGCATCGTGCATGCAAACCAAGGTTCCTTAGCATCTCCGCGATCTTGTAGAACTATTTCGAACCCGTGTATTATCTCGGGATCTTAATCCGGAAGACTTTATAGAATAGGAGTATATATTGAACTTATTAATCTTCATAAGTATGTACCATAATAGTATACTCGTCACAAAAGAGTAATGTCCTAGCTAGAATGCATGCAGTCAAACATTATTAATTTTGACCAAAAATATTATTTAAAATGTATGGTTTAGATATATGAAAATGATACGAATGAATTGTTATAAAAAATTACTTTCATAACATTGCACTTTTACAACTTTTTGGAATATATGATGAGAGAATTTAATGGTCCAAATAGCATTCTTCTAACTTTGAAAAGTTGAAAACGTCACTATTTTGTGACCGGAGGGATTACTTATATGGAAGCTGCTAGCCTATACCATACGGTTGAATTATATTCCAACGATATAGCAGTTTCATGAAGTTTCATTGTATGATTTATGTTTTGTACGTTTCATCAAGTTTCAAATTTCAAGTTGAAGGTTTCAATAAGTTTCAATGATTTTCAAGTTCTAGATTTTAGAAGGTTCTTTTAGTAAGTTTTAAGTTTAAAGATCGCAGTTTCAACAAAGCTTCGTAAATTTCAAGTTTCCAAACGGCATGTTCTAGCAAGTTTCTGCTAGTTTCAGTTTGAAAATACCATGTTTCAGTAAGTTTCAATTAGTTTTTATTTGAAAATACCATGTTTTAGTAAATTTTAAATAGTTTTCAGTTTGAAAATGCTATGTTCAGTGATGCTTCAAGTTTGAAATAAAAATTCACATAAGTTACGCAAAAGTTTCAAAATATAGAGCAAGTTTCAACTAGTTTTCATGTTTAAAAATGACATATTTCAGAAGGTTCCAACTAGTTTCAAGATTAAAAATGCTCGCAAATTTCAATAAGTTTCATTAATGATTCAAGATTTAAATCAGAATCCATGTAAGTTTTACAGAAGTTTCAAAATACAGAGTGAGTTTCAAGCGAAATTTCATTCGTTTTTTAGCAAGCTTCAAAGAAATTTTTACAAGTCTGAACCAAAACAACCAACAAACTTAATACAAATTTCAAAAGAAAAAATCACAAGTTTCATGAAATCACATTCCAAGGTGACATCCATAAGATCAACACTAGCCTCACCAGTGATGAACACTACTAGAGGCACTAGTACAAATATGGGCTTCAATGATGATCAGAAATCATTACGGAAGATCACTTTTTTGTCATCGAAAATATTTTATGACAACAATGAGATATCACAAGCATCAAAACAGAAAGTGCATCATAGATTGTATCTAGTGACACAATAAGGCATTTTCATCGTAAACTTAACGGCGAAAATATTATTATTACAGAATGTAACAATTAGTGATGTTTATAATCCTCATGCATGGTTTAGTAAACATCATGTAAATGTGCCATTTCATCATATATTTCTTGGCCTGCCCGGCCAGGTAAGCTCTGAGCAATGTGCTTTATGACATTTTTTCGTCGTAACATCCATAAAGTTCATCTAGAACCCTGAAGGTCACCCATCCTAGCTCTTCTCTCACCTGGTCTCTCTTAACTTCAAAGTTTTTCAAGGTCTGATGCGATGGTGTCTTTTTTTCATTTGATTGAACAATTCACCTTTAGCCTTTTGTATTTTTTGCTTCTTCAAGCTAATTTTTAAACCAAGTCTCATCTTGACCTCGTGCAAAAATGGAAAATGACTCACATTACTCAAGCATCAATTTCTAGCTATTTATTTTTATTTATTCTACCATTTTCTTTTATTTAGTAGTTTTGAAATTTAATGACCAAAAACCACTGTTCCTGAATCCTTTCATTACATGTCAGTTTCCCATCACCCAAGCCTTCAAATTGGCTTCTCGTAATTGCGTTGCTTTCCTTCCACACTTTTAAAAACTTTCTAGAGCTTCCAAACACCGTATTCTTGAGCGTCATCCATCGCCCAACCATGCCATCTTTCGCTCCGGTGAGTTTTTTTATTCTTATTCGCGTTATTTTGTGTTCCAGCCTCTAAACGACTCATCTACCAAGTTAATTTGTGTTTGGTTTAGTCAATAAATGGGAATCGAGATTTTTGTAAAACTAGCCATTCCCACTCCTTGTCGTCAATTCATCATCTCCGGTGAGCCATTCTTCAATTCCTTACAATTACACCATCACTAGCACATCCTCTACATATTTCATGCTTCGAATTGACCAATACATCACCATAGAACTCTTGCACCGGTGCCACCTCTTCTAACCTAACAATCTATGATGATATGTAACTGCATTTTGTGATGAATTTTTTTGAATCTTCACCAAGTTTTTGGGCAAAATGCCCCTACTTTCAAAAATGGCAAATTTAATACATGTGTCATAGAAAGTTTCTTATTAATGACCTTTATTTCTATCGTCAAGGAGTATTTTGTAACATCTCATTTTTGGGATGGCCTTGTTCTTGTGTAATTTGAATGTTTCTTATTAATGAGCTTAGTTTTCAAAAATTTCCAAAATTTAAAAGTCTGAGTTTCTTTTAGGCCCCAGGTCCACCTTCCCTTTTCAGTCGCTCGGCCTTTTCCCTCCTGGCCCCTTGGCCTTTTGACCCAACTGGCCTCCCCTTCCTCCTCCCCTCCTTTCTCCCCTCCCTTGTTTCACTGCCAGGGTGGCGCGCCGACCACACTGCGCCCCAGCTTTTCCCTTCTCCCCGTGGCACCAGCCCACCCCATGGCCTTGTCACCACCGTGCCATACCCTCCTCCTCAGGCCTAGATTCCCACCTCCCCCTCTTAGCTTCGCCGCATGTCACCAACCTCTTTCCCTGCCTTGGCCGATGCCAAAACCGCCCTTGGTTTTCCTGTCACCTTTGAGCCAATGTGCATTGAAGACGGCATTGAAGCTGGGCCACATTGACATCTCTAGCGCTAAGTGCTCACCTCCCTCACCTAGCCCTGCCGCCTCCATGCCTCGCCCTGCTTCACCTCTATTCTCTCCAAGCACGTATGTGCACGAATTCAATTCCACTGGTCGGGCCATCTTCCTCTCTCTTGGGCTCGCATAGTGCCGCCACTACCACCACTTGACTTAATTTGCACCAAACCACCAACACTCCCCATTTTCCCTTTCTTCCCCTATAAAAGGCAAGGTTAACCTCCCAATTGCTCCCACACCACTTCCCTAGTCCACTCCTGTAGACTCCCGAGCTCAATTCTGCCACCTTCGGAAGATTCTTCGGCCACCGTCGGTGCTAGATCACCTCGAAGAACTGCAAGCGGCATTGACCTCTTCCTTAAGCTCACCTTGCCCATCTAGTGCTCCCATCAAGCCTAATCGACTTCTCCTCCTTTGCAGCTCACTGGCGACCGCTTGTTCCTCAACTCCAGCCACCCTCCCTCACCGTCGTTTCCTACTATCGCCATTCGATTCCTCCCGTCCAAAGCATCATCACTACCCCGTGAAGCTTACCTCGACACCAATTAGGAGCACCGCAACCTCCTTTACACCGGTGTTGATCACCCTCCTCCGACGTTCATGTCCCACACCGCCAACCCACCTCTAACATACCCAAGCTCTATTCTTCCTTTGGTGAGCTGCTGCACCATCCTAGAAGCTTCCCCTCCATTTAATTGGACTCTAGTTGGGTAGTTCATCGTAAAGACTTAGCCCCTGTTCCAACCGCTATCGAGTTTGTCACTGGTGGCTCTCTAATCTATTTTGGCCCATGCCACCATTCTCAGTGGAGCGCGTGTGGCAAGTGAACCCATTTTGGGTATGATTTTGTGCCACCGTGGTCTCCCTCGTTGTCGGTGAGCCTCATGTCAGACCCCGGGGTGGTGAATTCGAATCCTCTGTGTAAGTTGTACTAGTCCAAAATTAGCTAGTGCATAGAGCGGTAACAGGGATACATATCAAGCACAAATGACAAACTTTATTACTTCAAGGAGTACAACCTTGAGGCTAGAGTTCACATCATCAATGCTTAGTGGCAAAATAATAAAGGAGATAATAATGGAAACGAACTGATAAAAGTGAAGCCCAAATCTTGCCCACAGGTAGATGACAGTAAGATCTGGCCTACTCATCCTTGTCCTCACCATGATTGAAGTCGTCCTCCTCTGAGATGAGATAGCAAGGGTCAGTACAAACTTGTACTCCGTAAGTCACACAGGAAAATGCAATACAATGATAAGGAAGCAAAGGAAGGCTTATAGGGTTATTTTTGCATAAATAGCATTGAATGAATACAATAATAAATTTGAAATATTGGAATTTAACATAAAAAGTAAAGACAGTAATTTAAGCAAAATAATACCGTTAGTGCAAGCTCCACTCTAACACTAATCTATCCATAGGTATCCCACCTAAACCATTTTTTCCCAAAAAGATTCTACAATTCCATCTAAAAAGATTTTATGAAATTCAAAATCTAATCCATGAAAAACTTTATTCAGCTTGCTCTTGACCGTGAGCATGGCTATCTAGGATAGTTTATACACTCTGTAGAGGTTCTACAACTTTACCCACAAGACATGATCAACTTATATTGCCACACGATTAGCACACTTCTTTAGGTGTGCGGTGGAGAGATCAGGATAAGACCTTTACAATACAAAGCCGTCAACCTGACCATGCCTCCACTAAGGTTTTATCCCAATAAGGAATCCACCAGATCAGGACTCCCTCTTATATCATATGAGACTTCTCATAGCATACGCTGCGCTCACATTCAACTTGTAGCAAGACTCAAATTAGGACATGTAAATTAGTTAGTTAAGACTGTCCCATATCAGCCTTGTGGTAGTATTAAAGAGCTTTGAAGTAGTAGCTCACACACTGATGCTTAATTGACTTTGACACTATCCACATACCCCTCGTGCCTAGCATCAACATTGTGTCACTGAACAACAACGTGTGCCTGTAAACACCCACCACCTAGCTATTTGCCTAAGTCTAAAGCAAGTTGTATATTTTATTTAGAAACAATTTCATAATCCTTCTTGATTCACCGAAGTCAATAATACATTTTAAAAGCTCGTCATTTTATGTGAAAAAGGTATCCCAAGCCTAGATTTATTTGTAAGCAAGACTAAGCGTTTGTTACAAAAGTCTTCTAGCCATATTAGTGTACTAACTAGAGTTTTATTTTATGGTGACAAGGTACAGGAATTCGCAAAGCCAAAGGTGTCATAACAAATGTGTATTAACTAAAGTAAAATAGGAATTGAAATATTGTGCATAAAAATTAAGAATACAATATAATTTAAAATAATATAATTTTATTTACAAACTGGGATCAACATGGTCAAAAATGTGTAACTTGCCTTGCTCTGCAGTCTGGTGTGAGTCGTCGTAGTAGTACTCTCCTAAATCGTCGAAGTCTGCACGTGAAAATAACCCACAAAATTTAAATAAAATTAAAATAAACTCTAAAATTTGAAAACATTATATATTTAGATAGATCTTGATTTTAGATAAATTTAAAAATTTGAACGGGTTCAAACGGAGTTAGGATAAAAGACAACGGGTTTCTGGAAGTTTAAATCCTAAAGAAATTGAATAAAATAAATTTCTAAAATTATTTTTCTAAAGAAAAGACATTAATGATGATAGTAAGGAATTTTGGATTTTTGAGAAATTATTTTTCTAATGGAAATTTAGGAATTATGACACCAGCAGCGAATTTAATTTTTGGCCGAATTAAATTTCTACAAAAATTCTAATTTATGACATCATACTAAGGTCAGCCGTACACGTGGCAGCTAACGTGGCTACCACCTAGTTGACACGTGGAGTTGATGTGGCCTGGAGGTGGCTCAGTGTTGATGTGGCATGCCATGTGGCGAGCACATAGACCTATGATATTAGGTGGCACGCCACTCGATAGCCACGTGGGCGGATGTGCTGGTGTGGCCAACGGGGGGTGGCATGGCGTCCACGAGTGTGGAGGTGCTTGGGACCTGAGGGTCACTGGTGCTTTGGTGGACAGCATCGGCCGGCGAGAGGTGTGTGTGGGGAACCCGGTAGTACCTAGCGTAGCACTCGACGAGCAAGGGAGGCAGCCGACAATGAGATAGAAGTGGAGGTGGCGCACAGGCGGTGGTGTTGACGACACTACAAGGGTGGAGGGGCATGGCCGAGGGGCAGACAAGGCTCGCCTGGGTGTGGTGAGGCTGAAGGTGAAGATGGCGGGGCTCAAGGAGGGCCAGGGCGGTCGGAATTCCTCGCCAGAGGAGTTCACCGGCATGGAGAAGCAGGGAAGGCGGCATTGGGAAGCTCGGGCGATGGAAGGAGAGATTGGGGCAAAGGGAGATGGAAGGAGAGATTGGGGCAAAGGGAGATGGAGTGAATGGAGAGGGGTGCTCAGGGTATTTATAAGGGCGAAGGGGAGGGGCTCACGGTAGCCAACTACCTTCGTGAAAATGATAGTGGCGGCGACCATTCTAGGGAGATAAGGGCAAGGGTGGCTCGAGAAGGGTGGGGGCGAGAGCAGATTTTGGGGGGATAAGGGAGGGAGAGAGGTACCCAGTGCATGGGGATAAGGGCAAGACTGGAAAGGGTGGAGCCAACCAAACAGCCATGGCGGCGGTGCGCGTGGGGAGGGAGAAAGAGGGGGTACAGGAGGATAACTCAATAAATTTGCAAATAAAAAAATAAAAATTTTGAGATGTCACAAACCAACTGCCGTTAAGAAAATCTCGATCCCGAGATTTGGATGAGCTAGGAAAAGTGGTGGGGATGGTTGGCCTTCAGATCGTCCTCTCTTTCCCTTGTCGCTTCATCTTTTGTATGGTTGCTCCATTGCACTCTGCAGAAACGGATGGTCTTCCATCTGGTCTGACATTTTGCTATCTCGAGGATTTTGATTGGCTGCTCTCTATAGGTCTTCCTAAAGATTGAGAGTCTCCAGTACACCGGTCATGGTTGGTGCTAACTCTAATTGATATGCAACTTCACCTCTATGGCTCAAGACTTTGAATGGTCCTACAAACCTTGGTGCAAGCTTTTCCTTGGTTTGGAACCTCTTGACTCTTCTGAGTGGGGACACCCTAAGGTAGACAAAGTCACCCACTTCGAAAGACAAGTCTTTGGTATAGCTCGTTTATCAGGATTGGGCTATCTTCAGTCTATTGTTGATCTTCTGGACCTTCTCTTTAGCATCTTGGAGAAGATTGGGTATGGGGTCCTAAGATTCTTATGGTTGGTCCCACAATAATGGGGTTCTACACTTTCTCCCGTAAAGGGCTTCAAAGGGTGCCATATGCAGACTAGCTTGATAACTGTTGTTGCAGGAGAACTCAGCATAGGATAAGGCATGATCCCAGCTATCTCCAAAGTCCAAAGCATAGGCTCTCAACATATCCTCTAACACCTTATTGACTCGCTCGGTCTGACTATTAGTCTGAGGGTGGTAAGTAGTGCTGAAGTTGAGCTTACTTCCGAACTCTTCATGAAGCTTTTGCCAGAACTGAGAGGTAAACTGGCTCCCTCGATCTGACACGATTTTCTTAGGAACTCCATGAAGGCACACTATGCTAGAAATATATAGCTCTGCCAAATTGCCTCTAGAATAGGTAGTTTTAACCGATATGAAATAGGCACCTTGGTCAAATGGTCTATCACTACCTATATGGAATCATAACCAAACTGAGTTCTGGGGAGTCGGTAATGAAATCCATGCTAATTTCTTCCCAGTTCCAATTAGGAATTAGCAATGGTTGTAGAAGTCTGGCGAGTCTGTGGTGCTCTGCCTTGACCTTTTGACAAGTGTCATAGGTATCAATATACTTGGCAATTTCTCTCTTCATACTGACCCACCAGTATCGTTCCCTAAGATGCTGATACATCTTAGTACATCCTAGGTGTATGGAGTAAGGGGTGGCATAGACTTCTTGCAGGATCATATCCTTGATCTCTTTATTATTGGGCACACAGATAAAATTCTCATACCAGATAGTTCCATGTTCATCCTCATTGAAACGGGTGGCTTTACCTATTCTCATATTCTTCTTTATTTTCTGGATATCCTTATCCACTTTCTGAGCTTCTTTAATCTAGTTAGGCAATAGAGGCTGGATTTCCAAAGCAGACAGATCACTCTGGTTTGCTGGTTCTAGGCTAAGATGGGCAACTCCCTCCTGAAGTTATGTCTAAACCTCTTTTGTTAAAGTGTAGTTTGTATATGAATTTCTACTCAATGCATCTGCTACAATATTGGCCTTGTCTGGATGGTAATGAATCCCAAGGTTATAATCCTTGATCAACTCTAAGTATCTTCACTGCCTTAGGTTGAGCTCTGTCTGGGTGAAGATATACTTCAAACTCTTATGGTCCGTGTAAACTTCATAATAGTTTCTAATGAGATAGTGCCACCAGATCTTTAATGCATGTACCACTACGGTTAACTCTATGTCATGAGTGGGATAATTGCACTCATGAGGCCTTAGCTGGTGCTATGCATAGCTTACTACCTTACCTTCTTGCATCAGCACACAACCAAGTCTTTGTTGGGAGGCATCACAGGATACCTCAAAGTCCTTACGGATATCTGGCAAGGCTAGCACTAGGGCTGACACTAACTTCTTCTTGAGTGTCTAGAAACTCTGTTCATTTGCCTTCGTCCATTAAAACTTCTTTTCCTTCTTCAAGAGTTGAGTCATGGGTTTGGCTATCTCAAAGAATCCCACTATGAAGCGACAATATTAACCAACAAGTCCAAGAAAACTCCTGACTTCTATCACTGATGTTGGTTGCTTCTAATCCATTATTGCCTCACCCTTGGAAGGGTCCACTGCAATTCCTTCGGCCATTACAATGTGACCAAGGAAAGCTACCTCTTTTAGCCAAAACTCACACTTGTTGAATTTGGCATAAAGTTATTGCTCTCTAAGTCTTTCCAGGATTATCCTGAGAAAGTCTTCATGCTCTTTCTCATTCTTGGAGTAAATTAGGATATCATTAATGAAAATCACCACAAATTTATCAAGATACTCCATGAACACCTTGTTCATCGTACTCATGAAGTATGATGGTGCATTTGTCAGCCTGAATGACATGATGGTGAACTCTTACTGACCATAATGAGTCGTGAAGGCAGTTTTGAGTATGTCCTCTTCCCTAATTTTCAGCTGATGGTACCTGAATCTCAAATTTGTCTTGGAGAAGACACTTGCTCCTTTCTGCTAATCAAAGAGATCATTGATCTTGGGCAACGGGTACTTGTTCTTAATGGTGGTATCATTGAGTGCTCTATAATTGACACACAACCTCATGCTAACATAGTTCTTTTTAATGAAGCGAACCGGTGCACCCCATGGCAATGAGCTTGGTCGGACATATCCTTTATCCTTTAGTTCATGAATTTGCTTCTTCAGGTCAGTTAACTCATTAGTAGGCATTTAGTACGGCCTCCTGGAGATAGGGGCTATGTCGAGGACTAAATTAATCATGAACTTGCTATCCCTATTCGGTGGCATTTCAGGTAAGTCCTCTGGAAACAATCGGTACTTCTTCTAGGACATGACGGTGATTAAGGACACACTCTTTCACTCATGAATCTTCGGTGCAAAGGTCACTTCTACCCCCTAGCTATTGGTGAGGGTGATAGATCGGGTGGCATAGTCTATTTGACCTATATTCTTAGACAAACAATTCATACCAAGAATGATATCTAACCCTTGAGAGTCTAGGATGATCAACTCGGCGGGAAAAGGAACTCCCTCTATGTGTAACTCCACTTTTGGATACAGGGTCCTGGCTCTCATTTCTGCTCTAAAGGATTGGACTAACATGGGGGTTGCTAAGAGAAATTGAACCCAACCCATTTCGAACCACAAAGCTTTGGAAATGAATGGATGGGAAGCTCTAGAATCAAACAAAACTAATACTGATACTGAGTTTACTAGAAACTTACCCAGTATGACATCTGGTGAGGCTTGAGCTTCCTCTAATGTGACATGGTTCACACATCCCCAGACAAAGTTCTGAGGTTTCTTGAAGGCTGGCCCTGAGCTCTGTCCTCCCGAGGATCCCACATTGGCAGTGACTTGTAGCTTCTTGGGGCAGGACTTGGCAAAGTGCCCTGTCTCTTTGCAATGTAAACAGGTCACTCCATCGGACGGGGCTGGATTCTTCTGAGTTGGCTCGCTAGAAGGGAGTGCACAAACTGCATGAGGAGTTGTGCGACTTGCCTAAAAAGATAGGCGATGGAAAGCAGACCTGGAGCTGCTAGAGGATGGCGGAGTGCTACGGGGCTTAGGAAAATCTCCTGGGTAGCCATCCTCCGCTTGCGGTTTTCCATCTCCACGTGCATGCCTTCCTGGAGGATAGCCTTACTAACCAATTGATGGAAGTCCATGTAATCATTGAAGAGGAGTTGTACCAAGATGTTGTCATTGAGACCCTCAAATAACCTCTCCTGCTTAGCTTCATCTGTGGCAACATCCTTTGGTGCATATCGAGCAAGCTGATTGAACATCTAAAGGTACTCACTCATGGTACATCCTCCCTGGTGTAAGGCTCAAAACCCCTTCTTCTTCAGGGTGACGATGCCAGTTGGAATGTGGGCCTTGCAGAAGTGTTGCATGAACTCTGTCCATGAAATGGCCTAAGCATTAGGGTGAGAGGCGGTGAAGGTATCCCACCACTCCAAAGCGGGTCTGTGCAACTGATTTGAAGTGAAGAGGACTCACTCCCGATGGCTGCACTACAAAATGTCCAGCTTCTTTCTGATAGCTTGGAACCAGTTGTCAGCATCCATAGGCTTGGAGCTGCTTGAGAAGGTTGGTGGTCGCATCCTCATGAACTCTGACTGCCGGGGTTGAGAAGCTTGAGCTGGCTGAGGATGATGAATAGATGAGGCAAGATTAGCAATGGTCTAGACTAGCAGCTGAATCATATGGTTCTAATTGGTCATCATCTAGGCCTAATCAGGTTCATTGGTAGGTGGTGGTGGAGGGATTGGAGCATTCTGGCCTCCAATGTGGTTGCTGTTGGCGTTACCATTGCCATTACCGTTGTCCTTGCTCCTTGTGTTGACCATATGCATGGTATTTCCAAGGATTAGAAAAGAGGAGATAGAGGGAACTAAGGGAGGTGTTACTTGAACCATCCCACACACAAACACAATGAAACAATCCAAATAAAAACAAGATTTAACAAGCAAAAGCAACTTTCTTACTTATTTTATCTTGATAATCTCATGACTTTCGACAAAGAATGGCAGCTCACAAGTAGTCTCTAATCTAGCCTAAAGCCTAATCCTGGATAAATAACCTACTAGGCTGGTTTGAATTGAGACAAGTACTTCTTCTTTTCACCAGTGCAACGTGTCTTCGGTAGAGACTCGATTTTGTCTCTGGTGACTGAGGAGAAACAATCATCCAATCCTCGTAGCATAGCCAGTTGTTCTTCTGCTCTTTGAAGTTTGTAGGCGGTGAAGCTCAGCTCATCCAAAGTCACCTAGTACATGTAGTCCAGATCTTGGGTGAGTTCCACCTGTTGCTTGAGCTGTGGGTCATCTCTTATTTCTACGGGTGCAAAGATGCTGCTCGCACTCATAGGATATTTGCTAGAAAAATACCAAAATGCAGTACCTCTGAGTTCCACAGCATAAATCTCCCTCAACTGGTGGATGGCTTCTCGGGCAGCATCCTGGATACCAATAAAGAAGGTGTCTTACCTCTAAGGAGCATCGAAGATGTGAAAAGTAGCTTTATCTCCTACGTTTGCATAGATCAGCACCTCCACTCGCCAATACTCTTTCTCTCCAATGGTCTACAGGTACCCCTAGTAGACAGGGCATGTCTTGAAGCCTATCTCTTGCAGGAGACTCCAAAGACGTGAGGCTAGATGACCAGCGTAGATACCATGGGTAACGTGGGTGGGAGTCTCGACCATCTACAATTTTGAAAAGGAGAGGAGTTAGAAAACGAATGAAAAGGTGGCTGAGTACGAGAAAAGAATAGACAAGTGTTACGAGAACTTTTGAAATCTATATTTTATGAAGTAAGTCCTTAAGGGAGACTGGTTCCATTCTACCGACGGTTATGCCTTAGAGTCATTGCAGCTCTGATACCATCTCTGTCGGACCCTAGAGCGATGATTTTAGATCCTTTATGTAAATCGCACTAACCCAGGATTAGCTACTGCACACAGCGGTAACAGGGATACATATCAAGTACAAATGACAAACTTTATTAGTTAAAAAAGTACGACATTATGGTCAAAGTTTACATCATCTATGCTCATTGGCAAAACAATAAAGGAAATAACAGTGGAAACAAACTGATAAAAGTGAAGCCCAAAGCTTGCCCACAGGCAGATGGCAGTAAGACACGGCCTATTCATCCTAGTCCTCACCGTGGTCGAAGTCAACCTCCTCTGAGGTGAGATAGCAAGGGTGAGTACAAACTTGTATTAGGCAAGTCACACGGGAGAATGCAATATAATGATAAGGCAGCAAAGGAAGGCTTATAGGGTTATTTTAGCATAAACAACATTTAATGAATACAATAATAAATTTGAAATTTTGGAATTTAATATAAAAAGTAAAGATAGCAATTTAATAAAAATAATACTATTAGTGTAAGCTCCGACCTAATACTAACATATACATGGGTGTCCCACCCGGACTATCTTTCCCCAAAAAGATTCCACAATTCCATCTAAAACCATTTTATGAAACTCAAGATCTAATCCATGAAAAACTTTACTCAACTTGCCTATGAATGTGGGTATGGCCATCTAGGATAGTTTATACGCTCTACAGAGGTTGTATAACTTTACCCACAAGATATGATCAACTTATATTGACACGCGATTAGCACACTTTCTTAGGTATACGACGGAAAGATTAGGACAAGGCCATTACAATGCAAGGCTATTAACCTGGCCATGCCTCCACTAAGGTTTCACCCTAATAAGGAATCCAACAGATTAGCACCCCCTCTTGTCTCAGGTGAGACTTCTCATGGCCTACACCGCGCTCACATTCAACCTGTAGTGAGACTCAGATTGGGACCTATAAATTAGCCAGCCAGGACTATCTTATATCATCCTTGTGGTAGTATGAAAGAGCTTTGTAGCAGTAGCTCACACACCAGTGCTCACCGAACAACAATGTGTGCCAGCAAGCACCTACCACCTAACTGTTTTCCTAAGTCTAAACCATATTTTATATTTTATTTAGAAATCATTTCATAATCCTTCTTGACTAACCGAAGTCAAGAATACATTTTAAAATATCTTCATTTTATGTGAAAAAGTATCCAAAGCCTAGATTTATTTCTAAGCAAGACTAAGCATTTGCTACAAAAGTCCTCTAGCCATCCTAGTGTACTAACTAGAATTTTATTTTAGGGTGACAAGGTACAGGAATTTGCAAAGCCAAATGTGTCATCACAATAGGTACTTCTTTTAGGACTTGAAGGTGATTAAGGACACACTCTTACATCTCAGGAATCTTGGGTGCAAAGGTCACTTCTACCCCTGGCTATTGGTAAGGGTGATGGATCAGATGACACAGTTTATTTGACCTCTATTCTTGGACAACCAATTCATACCAAGAATGACATCCAACCCTTGAGAGTCTAGGATGATCTAACTCGGCAAGAAAAGGTACTCCCTCTGAGTAACTCCACTTTTGGACATAGGGTCATGGCTCCCATTTCTGCTCCAGAGGATTGGACTAACATAAGGTTGCTAAGAGAAACTGAACCCAACCCATTTTGAACCACAAATCTTTGGAAATGAACAAATGGGAAGCTCTAGAATCAAACAAAACTGATACTGGTACTGAGTTTACTAGAAACTTGCTCAGTACAACATCTGGTGAGGATTGAGTTTCCTCTGTTGTGATGTTGTTCACATGTCCATTGATGAAGTTCTGAAGTTTCTTGAAGGTTGGCCCTGAGCTCTATCCTCCCGAGGATCCTTCATTGGTAGCGACTTGCATCTTCTTAGGGCAGGACATGGCAAAGTGCTCTGGCTCTTTGTAATAGAAACAGGTCACTCTGTCAGATAGGGTTAGATTCTTTTGAGTTGGCCCACTGGAAGGGAGTGCACGAACTGCCTGAGGAGCTAGGCAACTTTCCTAAAAAGACAGGAGGTGGAAAGCTAGCTTGGAGCTACTAAAGGATGGCAGGGTGCTACAGGGCTTAGGAAAACCTCCTAGGTTGACCTTCTGGGTAGCTATCCTATGATTAAAGTTTTTCATCTCCACGTGCTTGCCTTCTTGGCGGATAGTCTTAGTGACTAATTGATGGAAGTCTGTGTAATTATTGGAGAGTAGCTATACTGACATGTTGTCATTGAGACCCTTCAAGAACCTCTCCTACTTAGCTTCATCCATGGTAACATCCTCTGGTGCATATCGGGCAAGCTGATTGATCCTCTAAAGGTACTTGCTCACGATACGTCCTCCCTAGTGCAAGGCTCGAAACTTCTTCTTCTTTAGGGTGAGGATGCTAGATGGAATGTGGGCCTTACAGAAGTGTTGCATGAACTATGCCTATGAAAATTCTAATTTATGATGTCATGCTGATACCAGCTCTACATGTGGCCACTAACAAGGCACTTTTTGCTGATATGGCTACCACCTGGCTGACATGTGGCGCTGATATGGCCTGGGGTGGCTTGGTGCTGATGTGGCTAACACGTGGACCTATGTTAGTAGGTGGCACGCCACTAGGCAACCATGTGGGCGCACGTGCTAGTGTGGTGAACAGGGGCGGCGTGGCGTCCATGTGGCATTCGTGCCATTAGGTGGCACACCATGGGCACCACCTAGCTGCCACATGGGCCTCGAGTGATGATGTGGCAGCTCTGGAGTGTGGAGGCATTTGGGACCCGAGGGTCACTGTAACACCCCATTTTCAAAGTCTAGTAAGAATGTAAATTTTCAAGCTTATGATAATTCAGAAGGCTTTATTCCCAGTTTGATTTGTTCTTGGTGCTTTCCAAAAGGAAAATTTCAAGAAAATGCAAACTAAGTTTTAATAAAAATCTTGTTTTGTCTCCAGCCAAACATCTCAAAGTGATCCTCAAAATTCTGGACTTAGAATTTCACTTCATCAGTAGAAGTTCAGCAACAGTGGTGTTTAATCCTTTCAAGGAGGACAGAGCAAGAGGATGCGTGTGTGTGTGTGTTAATTAAAACCCCCCCTCCAGTGTACCTGGCTGCTACGCTCTCCTTTTCCCTGGTGGACCGAGCGCCTCCCCTCCTGCCCAGACCATGCCGCCGCTGGCCCCCTCCGCCCCCAATCCACGCCGGGAGAAGCTACGACGCCGACGCCCTTGCCTTCAGCGCCGCCCTCGTCTTCAGCACCACCTCTCCTTCAGCGCCCGACCGCAGTAGACCTTGGACACGCCACTCCGCCCTCTCTTTTCAGCACCGTCCGGCCAGTCCTCGCCGCTCGCCGTCCCCCACCCGAGCTGCGCCGCCGTAGTCCTTCGTGGGCCCCACGGGTCCCGTCGGCCGTAGCCCCCTTGGTCTTCGGTGCCGCGCCCGCACTGTGGCCGCACGGCGGTGACGCATCCACGCGCACGGCGCCATGCCGCCTTGCCCCCTCCCCCCGACGCCTCACTCCTCCCCCGGCCTCTATAAAAGGCGTCGGAGCCTCATCACCGTTCACCCCCACCGAAGCTTGCAACCGCCCCATCTCCAGCAAGCCGCCGGCCTCATCTTCCTTGCCGTCCAGCCTACTCCCGCCGTCGGCCCGCCCCGCTCCACTTCGGCCCCAAGAAGCACCCCAGGTGAGCTCAAGGTGGGCTGTGGGAGCTTACCTGTTGCGGGATTGCTCTCCGGTAGCCCGAGCCGCCGGCGCCTAGCTCCCCTATCTTCGCCGCCGCCTAGCTCGCCGCCTTTCCGCCTGGCCGCCTCCGACCGCTCCCCTTCCCCTCCGAGGTGCGCACCAGCCCGCGCGGCCCAGCCGGGTCGGCGCAGGCACGCCGCCGCACCCCCCCCCTTGGCCGCCGCCGGTTGGCTCCCCCTCCCTTGCGGCCGGAGTGAGTTGGAGAAGGAGGCATTAGGGATTGATTTTTCCTCCTGGGCCGGGCCGATCGATGGAAGGAATTAAGCAAGCCGGTCGTTCCTTTATTACCTCTCAGGCCCCACCTGTCGGCAGCCCACTCTTTCCCTCCCTTTTTTTTATTTTTATTTTCTGAATTTTCAAGACTTTGAAAAGCCATAACTCTATAACCATAACTCCAAAATTAGCAAAACCAGTTTCTAAATTTTTGTAAAATCAAGATCTTTCTGTTGGTTCTATGTTGGTTCAGCTTAGAGCTTATTTGAATTTGTTTATTTTTATTTTATGTTTATTCCGTGCTCGCTCTTTTGTTGTTTTTCCGGTTCTCCGCCCGAGTAGAGTTCGAGGACGTGAACGAGCCCCCGATCGAAGCAGCACCAGACCACCAAGCTCTTGATCCAGGCGAGTCAACAGTTTGACCATGTTGAATTCCTATGTTTTAATGAATTATGTTGCTTTAGAGTATTCAAATTGCATGCGTTATTTTATATATAATAGTTTACCGATTTTCCTTAGTTAATGAACCACCTTGCTTTATTAGCACTATGAAGCTACTCCACTCCTTGAAATCATCGGTACCCCTACCATTGTCGCCTTAGGTAATACTAATAAATAAAATTCACAAAATAAACTACATTATTAATTGCCAGGCGAGTCCGGTAAGTTCTCAGGACATTAGCATGCCCTGATCATACTTTCTCAACGACTAAGTTGTTTTGGGGCGATCATGGGATGTACATGATTGGTAGTTGTATAAAGATTATTTTATGCTTCTTAAAACCCTACAACTTGCTCCCCTGTCCGGGCGGATGGTAAGGGTGGATGGTGGAGGTAACAATCGGGTTGCGGAAGCCCGTCTGGACAATTTAAGGACTTAATCCTGTGTCGGCCTCTCCATGTAAAACAGTACAAACCACAAGCCGGCAAACTGTAGGTATGGCTAAATAATTTGCATTCGCCAGTAAAGAGGAGCACTTCGGGGGAAACCATGATTTTCATCGCTGGACGCAAAACCGTCTTGGATGGATCATGTCGCCGGATAGAGGCGGGCGCAAGAGGGGGTCTAGCTGGGGCCCAAAGGGGTTTTCCTGTAGACGAAACCTTAGCGAGTGCTAGTCTTTACTAGATGCATTGTAAAGGTCATGTGATCGCCCGGTTGACCTGCATGTCTAAGGAAACGTGCGGAGTATAACGATTGGGTTATCTCTTGTGGGTAAAGATGTACAACTTTGCAGAGTTTAAATAAACTATTCGAATAGCCGCTCCACGGTCAAGAGCGGACATGGACACTTCCTCGAGTTAGTTCTATTTACAAAAATCTCTTGGGGTGGGAACCGAAAACTAAGTGGAGGGAAGTACTGCACTTTGTTGGATTTTTCCTGGAGGGACGTACTCCAGTGTTAGTAGTTAGGGTGGATGTAGCCCAGTAGCCAAAAGCTAAGCATTGGTGGGTGGAACCATGAAATCGGTGGATGGAACCAACTACAATATACTTATTGCACATTTACAAACACTTTTGCATTATCACAAATCTGCTAAGTCATAGGGTTTTAATTATGTATTTGTCCAATATCGCTTTGTGCAACTAAAATAAACCCCAGCCATATGTTGTCAAGCCATGCATTTTATACTATTGCATCCTGTGTGTTGGCTCGCGGAGCACGTTGAATTGTGCTCACCCTCGCTCTTCAACCCCCATATTCAGAAGCTGCGAATCAAGAGCACTACGCCTACTGCGTGGACCAGGATGCCGAGGGGAATGATGACGGTGGATATTAGAATAGGCATCGGTAGCCTTGCCGCTTGTTTCAGACCGGTTGACCAGGCTAGTTTTGGCGGGTGCCTCCGTTATTAATCAGGTCTCTGGTTAATAGCGATGGTACCCGAGTAGGCCCAGTCACTTGCCTGTGGCGAGCTGTGCCCCTACGCTTATGTACGTTTCCGCTTCCGCTCTTTATGTATCGTAAGACATTTGGCCTGACGGCCCTATTGTAACCTCGGCCCGACGTGGTCTATTTTAAAACTCTGGTATTGTAATGTATGGTTTTGTCTATATGAAATGATGCAGCGTTATATCTGTGAGCACTATCTACTGATCCAGGGAATAGTGCAGTACTTCACAGAGGATTCCAGGTTAGTAAGCTTGGGGTCCGACAGTCACCGGTGCTCCGGTGGATGGCATCGGCCAGCGGAAGACTTGCGAGAGAGAGGGAGGCGTGGGGAACCTGATGTTACCTAGCACGGTGCTCCGCAAGCAAGGGAGGCAACTGGCGATGAGATGAAGGCGGCGGTGGCTCATGTGTGGCATGTCGATGGCACAACAGGGGTAGAGGGGCGGGGTCGAGGGGCAGATGAGGCTCGCCTGGGTGCAGTGAAGACAAAGGCAAAGATGGCGGGGCTCGGGCGGAGAAGCGGGAAAGGCGGCATTGGGAAGCTCGGGTGGTGGGAGATGGTGAGAATGGAGAGGAGTTCTCGGGGTATTTGCGGAGGGGAAGGGCTCATGGCAGCCAACCGCTCGTGTGAAAATGACAGCGACGGCTGCCGTTGTGGGGAGATAAGGGCAAGGGCGGCGCAAGAACGGTGTGGGCGAGTGCAGATTTCGGGGGATAAGGGAAGGAGTGTAGTGGCCAGCGCATGGGGATGAGGGCAAGGCCGGAAAGGATGGAGCCGGCCGAACAGCCATGGCGACATCTCGTGTGGGGAGGGAGAAGGAGGGGGCACTGGGAGGAAGATGACGGGGTGGGGCCCACCTATCAGGGAGAGAGGTATGGGAGAGAGAAAGAAGGGGAGGAGGGCGGACGGGCGGGATGGCACGGGTGGTGATGTGGGTGCATCTGGCCATCCACGCGTTGTCCCAATGAGAGAGGTGGGAGTATAAATTTTTAATTTTTTGTCTTTGATTTTCACAAATCCTGAGAAAAAGAAATAAGGCTTAGAAAATAGCAAAAAATCCAAATAAATCACAGAACATTCCTGAAAATTCTAGAAAATGCAAGGAACTCAAATAAATTAAAATAAACTTATTTTGACCACAAATGCTCATATATTTTAATAACTTTTAATCTAGGCTTAAAGAGAAAGGATTTTTAAATTCTAGAAAAATCAATAAATTCCCAAATAAAAAAATAATTTTTTTTGGGATGTCACACCTCGCCACTGTTTAGCCGAGAAAGACCACTCTTCCCGCATAATTAGTGTTAATTCTGTCATTAGCATGTGGACTAGATGACCAGTGCTTAGTATTTGCTAGTGAACCGCTGACCAGTGGGCCCTATTCCGATATGCAGCCCCACCTTTGTTAAATTCTTTTAAAACCTAATTTAATAATTAGGCCACTAACATGTGGACTAGATGTACTGTTGGCACAGTGCTGAGGCCCTACATGACAGTTTCTCTAAAAAGAAAAATGATTTTCTTTTAAATTGTGGGCCCCACATGTCATTCATTGAACCTTTAAGATTTAAAAATATCTCAAAAATTAATTAAATATTGTAGGACCCACCTTTCGGAGAGAGAACTCTCTCTATTTATTTTTTTATTTTTCTTAAAAATAAACTTTGAAGAGCTCATTCTCCCTCGTTTTAACTCCAAAATTGGTGAAACTTGTTTCTAAAATTTTCTAAATTTAAGATCTTTTTGCTGGTTCTAGTTTTATTCAATTTGGAGTTTATTTGAATTTTATTTGAGTATTTATTTGCTCTCTTTGCTTGTTGTCCGCTTTTTGGTGCTTTCGTCCGAGTAGAGTTTGAAGACGCGACCAAGCCTCAAGTCAATGCATCACAAGAGCAGCAAGACTACCCAACTTGTGACCCAGGTGAGTCACCATTTTGATCCTATATTTCATGCAAATTTATGTTCAGTTAAACTAGTTAAAATGCATGCTTAATTTCTGTACAAACATATGTTACTCGTAAGGTAGCTATCACCCAGTTGCTGATTGAGTAATACATATTTATGTCATCCTTGATAAATTGGAAGTTCATACTTGATAAATTGAAAGTTCATAAACATTGTCACCTTAGATAATATTATTAATTGGAATAGCTGTAAGCCTTAAATAACTGCCATACTAGTCTTGTCTAGCATAGGGCCCTAGTTGGCCCTGATCATCATTGTTTAAACATAAAATCTTGATTTTGGACATTAATGGTATATAGATGATTGATACTTTGAGACAACTTACTTTGCTTTCCAAAACCCAAAAACTTGCTAAAACTGTCTAAGCGGATGGTAAGAGAGGTTGGTGTGGATGTTACATGAGAATCTGTGGCTTGTGGTATGAATGTAACATGAGAATCTATAGCTTGTGGTATGAATCGCCCAGATGAATTAAGGATTTAATCCTGTGATGGTCTCTTGTTGTAAAATAGTACAACCACAAGTCTGCAAAGTAAAACTAGGTCAAGTTGGGTTACCAAACCTCGGAGTCCTTCCGCAAGTGGGGGAGTGAAGTTGTGCATGCGCAGACCGAGATCCGGCATGAATGGGATACCATGTAAGGGTGATGTGTACCCATTTCACTGGGGCTATGGAAAGCCGTGGTCCAGCTATGCCTAGTGTTAGTTTATGACTTCCTGCACTAATTTATGGGGGCTACCTTGGGTGGTTCTTCATAATGGTGTACTTGCAATGGGGCGAGGTAACTAGGAAAAGCTGAGTGACGATTGCTCGATCTACACGACCAAGGAATCGTGTAGAGCTATCGGGTTGATTGTCTCTTATGGGTAAAGATGTACAATCTCTGTAGAGTATAAACTATTCAAAAAGCTATGCCCATGTTCAAGGGTAGGCATGGGAACTTCCTCAAGTTAGTTCTATTTTCCAAACGTGGGTGGGATGAAAACATGTTGAAGGGATGCACTTCAACTTTGACTTTTCCTATAGGGAAGTATTTCGGCAATGTTTAATAAGGTGGATGTAACCTAGATTAAAAATATAGCATTGATGGATGGAACCATGTAACAGGTGGATGGAACCTGCACCACTATACTTATTACACAATTTCAATCTCTTTAAAGCATGGTTTGCAAAAATGCTAAGTCTTAGAAATTCTAATTGTAACATTTGCAAATATCGCTTTATGGAATTCTAATTAGTAATATTCTCATAGTTGTAGGGTTGGCTGGGTTAAGGATATGATCACTTCTTGCACGAGTCTATATGTAACAACCCAATTTTGGATTTGCAATAAACCATGTGGGGACATCAGGAGTTGAATACCTAAAATCCTTGCATGTGTTCTATACTAGTCCCATGATAAGTGGCTTGTACACACATTCATAACATTGATATCACATCTATACACATCGCATACAATTAATATACAACAAAGGTGTGAATATATAAGCTATGCATAAATAGTTTACAACATACTACCGACCAACCAAATAAATATAAGTATCAAGAGTGAAACACAGTGGAAAACAAGTAAACAAGAAAAAGAGAGTTCAACGGTATGCACAATAGCCCAATGGCAATCGATTAGGATTATACCCTAGAAAGACCATGATGGTATTCCCCTGTACCCGGAGCAAAATATGGGTCGTCGAGTGTGCTATCTTTCTCATTCTCTAAACAATAATTTAAGTAAGATTGAGTAGATTGTTTACTTAGCAAGAATTGTAGTGCATCGCAACATATATATAAATGCAAGGCCAATAAATAAGGCTCCATTCTACAAGTTATTTTCAGTATGAAGCAGTTTTTGTTTGCAATACAATAAGTAGTAATTTGTAATAGAATTGTAAAGAGAATTTTATATGTAATAAAATAATATTTTATATAACTTTAATAATAGTAAATCACAGTGGATCGCAGCCCTCCTTGGCTGTGATCATCGATCAATTCCCAATTATGTGCATGGCACACGGTAGATGCGTACATGCCATCCCATCATTTTCCAATGAAACAGTTTTGTAAAAACAAAGCTATACCCATTGTGGATGCATCCAAGTATGCTCATGATAGCGAGCACAACTATTTAAATAGTTTTTAATACTTTCAAGAAATTGTACAATTTTACCCAAATGAGATAATCAAATACACTATCAGTAACTACATGCTTCCTTGAGTGTGTGATGAAAGTGATTATCATATAACCTTTACATTATCTAGTCCTATCCTCGCACCAGCCCGATGAACGTTGAACCTCACTTAGGTCCATCCCCTAAGTGAGGATTCGGACCCTTACTTAGGTCCATCTCCCAAGTGGGCATTCACCGTTGTATTAGCAAGCTTTGGTTTCAATACCTTACCGGAGGGAGACCCTACAAGCAAACCTTCCTGGAATGTCCTCATTACTTCGGCCTACCAAAATACAAGGCTAGTCCTAGATAACTTAATTAGCTAAAGCTAGAGCTCACATAGCATATGTAGTTGTACAGTTAGACTTACATGTGTAGCACTTGTGTTCGGTTCTTAATTGACCTAGGTGAGAATCTCCCTCTATCTACATGTGAGATACCCTCTCACATTTTATAGTTCATATTATAACTCACCTGTGTCTAAATCTAGGTTTTTTGTTTTATTTTATACCAAAATAATAGAGGTTCTTCCTCTGGTCCAACTTTTCAAAATCACCTATAACCAAACACAAGTTTTTCTAAAATAACAAACTTAGTGAAAACTAGTGCATGGCTAAGCATCTAGACCATACACTCAGTGTAATATACCTAAATTTTGCCATTAGTTACTATCTAAACCATGTCTTAAAGGCTACAATAGTGAGGGTACAAATCCAAAGGAGTACAAAGAAAAGCCAAATAAATTCAAATAAAACCAAATCTAAATATTTTTGCATATTTAGATAGCATGATTTCTGAATAATTTAGGGACAAAAATCACTCAAATAGGAGTTCGTATGCAAAAGTTATAGCTATTTGAATTTGGTTCGGTTTTATAAATTCTGAAAATTATTAAAAGTGCTAACGTCGAAGGCGCACTTCTCAAAAAATACACTTCCAACAAAGAAAGTGAACTTTCGTATATGTTCTTCTGAAAATGCACTTTCTGGTAGAGAAAGCAAAGTTTCAAATAACTAAATGTGGATTTTTCCTAAAGGTTAGTTGGGATGGCTAAGTGGATCAATCACTAACGGTTTTAGCGGGTTGAGTCTTATAGATACTTTGAGAATCATGTGTAAGTATGTAAAACTCGTGTTAGTAGGGTTGATGGATTTTCCCATGTGCTTAGCAGGTCAAGACCCAGTAAGACAAGGAAGCACTAGTGTTAAGGAGTTTTGGCTATGTCTTGAGTAGTTTCTACTCTGCCTTCCTAAGGCTATGTGTGAAATCTTGAGTGAGTTAGGGTGATGCTTTGAGAGCACCTTTGTAACCATCTATGTACATATAAATGACCTACTGTACTAGTAATAGATCAACTCTTTGATTCCTTATTTGGTTTTTAGGGTTTTTGGGTGTTCTTGAAGCCTAGGCTCGATTTCCTTCAAATTGCTAGAACCAAGTCCAAGAACCTTGTGTTTCTTGTCTTGATCTGGTTTCTAACATCTTAGATAAGGTGTTTTCAAATATTCAAGTCATTTGGAGTTATGTATTGAAATTTACATCGATTTTTGGATTTAAAATCGTGTTGATTTTCTGTTATATGTTGAGGGAGAGGTTAGATCACCCTGAAGAGATCAGACCGTATGGCGCTCAGACCACCAACTAAGTAGTGGTTATACCGCCCGAGCACATAAAACATTGCTTGGTTTGGTTTTTTTGGATATTACATTGCGAGTGCCTTGGTCTTAATTTCCATAGATTTCCTTAGCTTTTGAGATCCAACTAGGTGGAGTAATATGATCTTCTTGGCTTTCATAGCCATTGGAGTGAAAGGTTAACAATATCTGATGGAAAAAATTATAAATAATCATTCACCCCCTCTAATTGCTTGCATTAGTCCTATAAAGAAGAAAGAGATGTCAGTTACAAGGACGAAGCCAGAGAAACAACTAATGATCAATAGCAAGACAGAGGAAAAGAAAAAACAACAGCATTACACTATAGTAAAAACAACAAAGGCCAACCCTTTATAATTGGTACTGCAAAGCCCTATATCTTATATCAATGGCTCTCTTTATACGCATGGAAACTAATTGGATATTGACGCTGACAAAAAAAACTCAGTGGTTTCTTTCCTTCCAAATATTCCAACATGCTATGTTACGGGAATACTTCACAAAATCGGCGTATCAGTACGAATATCGTATCAGATATAGATACCGCCCCGATACAACTGAATACGCATCCTACCCATATCGATGATTTTCCTTTTTTTTAAGAAAAGAAAATAATTCTCAGTACTTGGTGAATACTAACCCAATATTTTGTAGATACCTTTAACAATTACCTCTTTCTCCATTTGTTATGATGCTATCTATTGGTAACATGTATAGATGACTATCGCATTGACTAAGCTTGGTTGAGTGTGTGCATTGCATAGGTGCCATTGCTTGGGTGCATTCATGGCGAATGAAATATGATTGGACTAACGTGAGTTGAGTTGTGAAAAACTTGAGTTTCGAAATGATTTCTTGGTCTTTGATGTGCATAGTAGTTTGGAGGCGACCGTGGTTGACGGCGTGAATCGGGACTAGACTCGGGGAAAGACTGAGGTAATATCAAGGAAACCAGACAGGATTGTTGGGCTCAAGCAAGGCATAGAGAAGACACGGAATGTTGAAGAGAAGGTTTGAGCAACGGTTCATTGAATTGTGCGATCGATGCAAGTGAGGTATGGTTGGGGGCGAACCGATATCAGTGGGTGAGCCATTAGTGAACATGCACGTTGAAAGCCTAAGGATTATTTGTAAAGGAGTAGATGACCATGGAGTAGGCTTCTAGAAGAGGTGAGATCTATGGGTAATGCAAAGAAAGTGTGAAGCTTGAAGGAAGGCCATAGAGTGTTATTTTGGTAAACTGCCTAATGCCGAAAAATGGCGGTGTGCTAAACCGCAGTGTGTCCTAAGCGGTTTAGGTCAAGGATGTGCTAAAAAAATGCTAAGTTGATTGAGTGTTGATTCACTAATGGGTTAATAGGGTTGTGTGTGTGCGCTTTTAGAAGCATGCATATGTAAGTGTAAAACCCGGTCTATTATTGGGTTATCGGGGTAGACCATGTAAGTGGATGAAACCCAACTAGAGGTGTTAGCTAGGGTTTTCCATACATAAGAAAGGAAAGAAGTGGTTAGGGTTAAGGCTTTTGAGAGAGTTCATGCCTATACTTAAGAGTTAGAGTTCTTAGAGAGAACTTATAAATATTAATCTCCAAGTACCAATAGATATCTAAAATTTATCCAAGTCTGTCATATGCTCTCATATTGATTTCTTGATTTAGTTTGGTTTTTTATGCTTCTTCTTCCCCTCTTGATCTTGCTTTGTGTCAAGAATGTGTAAATAATGATGATGTCTCTTAGAAACCAGATCTCATCTATTTAGATACTTATTTATCGTATGTTCTCGTAATTGCCCGGTTTTGCCTAAGAGAATGGTGTTTTTGGGATTTTGATCTTATGGGTATTTTGGGCTGAGTTCATGTTGTGATGTAGTTTGCTATGATATATGAGAACCCATTCAAGGTCATCTAGAACTCACAAGCAAGACTAGATCATTTTTCCCTCTTTTGCCCTATTTTGATGCAACTTTCTTTATTTTGGACAAAGGTCCGAACTTTGGCATTGATTTTCATAATCCATAATTAAAATAGGTTACTGATATTCTAGAGAAGATGCATACAAAATTTCAAATGATTTGGAGTTTTAATTTGAAAGTTGGCTCAATTTATGATTTTAGCCCGGTTTTAGTGCAACAATGCTTCAAGAGCCAAAAAGACCCAACCTTCTTAAGTTCTTGGGGTAGGTTCTTAAAGTCATGATATAGCCTTTGTTCAAGTAAGTCTTTTGAAGTTGTGGATCACAAGTTTTGTTAATTTTTTGGATTTAAAATGGTGTTGATAATCTGTAATGTTCTTAGGGGGGATGTCAGACTGCCAACCAACTAGAGATCAGTCCACCAACAAAGTAGCGGTCAGACCACTAACAAAGTAGAGGTCAGACCACTCTTTGGATGGAGGTCAGACCGTTAGAACCTGTTGAGCCTCATTTGGCTCGATTTTTCTTAGATCTTTTCTTATAGTGTTAGACTAAAGAGCTTTGTTTTGTCTTGTGAGGAAAAGATTTAGAAAAGCATTTAATCAAGTTGGCTCCTTTTTACCTGCATCTAATCGCCGTTTTGGGCCCTATAATCGACACATGTAAAACAGAGAAGATCAAAGTTGTACTTGTAGCCCTTCTTTTACTTCTTATTAATGCTTGGTGCCTCTCCGGCCGTTACCATTAGACATCCTCCATATGCATTTATGAAAGAAGGGTTTTCCATAGGGGTGCAAACAGAGCGGATACGGATGGATATTGCTCATTCCGTATCTTTTTCTATATTTTTTTTTGTCGGAGTCAGAATCAGACACGGATAGTGCCGAATATGAATACGAATAGGGATATTCTCGGTCACGAATACGGAGCGAATACATGCCGTTCCGAATATGGTTAGTCTTGGTCACAAATATTTAGTCAAATAATGCACGAAAATAAAAACCATATATATCACACGTGTAAGGATCAATCACCATACTACATATCTATAATGGAACTACATCAGCAGCTTAACAAGCAAATTTCATACGATGACAGGGACAAGTTCAGCAACTAGTAAATTCTAGTTAGCAAAGTAGCAAGTAAATGATAGAGACTAGTTAAACAAGTAGTAGCTAACTAGCTACATGTCACACATTTCGAAAGTAAGAATTATCCATAGCTAAGTAGTGAAGTATATCACTTGATACGGGGTCGCCCGATCTTCTCGACGTAGGATGGATACTCGCGGGAAACTTGATGAATCGTAATGATCCTCCAATGCCAGTGTAAGGAACGAATACTCTTTAATCTGCTAAAACACGCTCGTATTGATTTCGCCTACAACCAACCAAAGATCTACAATGCACACAATTCTCAGCGGAAAGGCTAAACGATCTTGATTGAAGAACACTCCTAATTTCCCATGAAATTTCGGTAGCAATGATGAACTTAAACAAACTTTAGTAGATTGATTTTTCTCAAAGATAATCTGAGCCCTAAAGGCTACGATTACAAAGTTTATATAGCCCCTTGGGACATCCATATGGTCTCCAAACCGAATACAACTCAACTCTATATTGTTTTAGACTCGAACTCACACAAAAAAGAAACTATATTTTACAGCTGTCACATTATTTTGGTCATATCAGATGATTTGTGATGTATTTGATGATGAGACCTTATCCATTGCATAGGTATTGAAATAAGCTTTCCAACGAGTACAAGAACCCCTGAATCGGACTCTGTTTGTGAAAGTTATGGCCTTTTTAATAAGTGTCTATTAGGCTATCCCGAACCGAATCTGAATTGAGTTCTGAGTTGAATCCGGTAACTATCCGAACATATCCAGTAACTATCCAGAAAAATATCTGGATAGTTCCGTATCCGTCGGATAATACCTTTTTCGAATTTGTTTCCGTATCCGGCAAAAAATATTCGACTCCGTTTCCGGATCCGACAAAACCTTCGGATATCCGAAAATATGCTCTGAATTATATCCGAATTAAAACAGACGAACAGTCGGTTGAAAAATATCCGCTCTGTTTGGATCTCTAGTTTTCCGTGACCAGGTCCAGGCAACCTCAAGCTCCAATATTGTCAAAAAGTCCGTTTACCTCGTCAGTTAGGACACCTAGCTATAACTTGCACATCAAATTCTTAAAACGTATTTACGATGGGGTGATTATCATGTCAATCTCCATCAATGAACTAGATCAAAGTAATTTATTGTCTGCTATATTAAGAAAGCAAGCGTGCATGCATGAAATGATGCAAATAGCTCAGGATACTGACTTACCGCACGCAAACAGGAAGTAGAGGAAACAAGCAAGACGCGCATATAGTATACACAACAAAGCTTAGTTCAAGATGGAGGCATCTTGAACTATCTGCGATTGCGGGTGACGTAATCAGCCGACTCATCTCCTTTCTGATGAAGAAATACACAGAAAAGACAAGTTTAGATGACAAGTTGGAAAGGATCGATGCAGGAACTCCTACGGAGAGTCCATGCAGTTGTCGAGTAGGCGGATACGCCATACGGCACCAACCCTAGGATGCTAATGCTATATGCTGGACACCTTCAAATATAAATCTGTTGAAATGAGGAGGTGAGAAGCTTGCCTGCTGTTGGAATTAATCTTGATTTAGAATTTAAATAGAGTTCGAGATACAGTAGAGTCTGTCTTCGTGTGTTACTGGAGTTAAAGTCGAGACCAACTTGAAATCCGAAGATGTATGTAAGTTGGAGAGTAGTCTATATAATAAGAAGGTTTGTAATCAATTTTGTAAAAAGAAAATAAGAGAATAGAGAAATTTGGAAAACTCGACTATGCAATTACAGCTAGGATAATTCTTATGTGTTCTCTTTGTTTATTTATTTAGAATATGTGAGTTTTCTCTTGCGGCGGGGCTAAAATCTGCCATCTCGGATTCTGCATGTCCTTTGAAACGTTCACGTACAACATTTGGTACCATAAGAGGAATTGTTGGAAGTAATGGTTTACAAAGTGTACTAGACAATTTAGAAGATGCTGTTGCTAACATGAGTGAGTTCATAGTAATGTTGGGACGATGCGAACGAATGTTTGAAAGACCCTATGATGTTTACCTTTACACTGGCAACTTTGTAGGCCCCGTTCAATCCGGTTTATTTTAGCAGTAACCTAAAAAATAGTCTAAAAACTCAAAAAAAAAATAAAAAACTAACACATTCATTCAGGCTTTTGGCTTTTAAAAGCTAGAAGCCAAAGCCAGAATGAACGGAGCTATGTTCGCTCACCATGTCGAGAAGCAGCAGATCATCAACATCTTGTTGCAAAATCCTGCTCATCTTGGTGCTCCTATTGTGCTTCCAATCATCGGTGGTTGCAGGGTTGGTAAGAAAGCATTGGTAAGCCAAGTATGCAAAAATGAGAAGATCCGATCCCAATTCCCATTGATATTGCACATCAGTGGTGATAGCATATAGGAATGGAGCATGCAAAGTTCAGCAATGAGAGGACTTGTTGTGGAATTTGCTACCGACGAGGAGGATGACGATTGGGTGAAGTTCTATTCTACTGTAACATGCATGGTAGGAGGAAGCAAAGTGATAATCATAAGTAGGATTGAAAAGCTTGAAAGGCTTGGAACAGTAAAGGCAGTTCATTTAAATAGTTTGTCACATGAGGAGTACAGCTACCTCTTCAAGATGATAGCGTTCGGAAGAACAGTAGAAAAAGATTATCCCCTGTTGGCATCAATAGCAAATGACCTAGCAACAATCCTGAGTGGGTCCCTACTCATCACTGCAAATGTGATTGCCAACCTGCTGAGAAGGAACCTTGACGTTCAGTTCAGGCTCCGCACATTGTCGACGGTTCAAGGGGATGGTTGAGAACAACTTATCAAAGTATGGACAACATCAAAAAGAAATCCTTGAGAAAGAGCAGCCGATAGACATCACCAGACACTACTATAAAAATATTTATATTAGACGTCTCATCACAGACGGTTCATAAAAACCACCTATATTAAATACAATCATATACGGTTCTTCATAAGAACCGTTTGTGATATTGCCAATATCATAGACGGTTATAAATTAAGAACAGATGGTTCTAGATTTGCTTCATTATATCCTGACCGTCCTCGCATGATGCCTCCTCGAGTAGAAAAGGATGATACTGCCAAAAGGAAACTAACTAGCATGTTATTGTTAGAATACGGATAGGCTACACTAGTGTAGATTAAATTTTTTTATCGTGTAAACTAGAAAGCCTTGCGAGTAAGAGATCATATATTATTACCACTAGACGCGCAGTGCAGTGAAAGTAAAGTTGAAGCGGCCGGTTCAACAAAATGTGCATCGGCATAGTGAAAGTAATCGATCGTCTTTTAGCCAACCATCTCCTCATCACGATCATCCTGATCAGCAACACAGTCGCAGCAGTGCCTCTACCGAGTTCCACACGTTCAAGGATGGAATGCTATGCGTTGGTGTGCTAGCACTAGCGCACATGACAAGGGTTATAAGAGGTGGCTGCTAGGGTTTCGATAAGTGTGTCTCGTGATACCTCTCCCTTAGCCCCTCATCTCTCTTTATATAGCTTCCAATTGGATCCTTATCCTATATGATCTGATATCATATCTAACTCAAAAAAAATCTCATACTGGATTTTTATCTAATATGAGTAGAGATCGTATTCTACTCGGAGAAACTCCAACCGGACCTTTATACTTCTGACCCGTTAAGTGTGTAACCTTGTAAATTCATGCATATTTGATCATGGGCTGAAAGCTCCTTTTCAGTCCATAAATCGATAGCGGTTCCTAGCAAGACATAACAATTGTCACCAGTGCCATCCATCTGCACCACTGTCCCCGAACCTCGCCGCCGAGCCATAGATGTTGTCGCCTTCGCCTGGCCATCGTCGCCGTTGTCTGCGTAGACCGGTTAGCCGCCGAACCGTCCTTCCTCTTTGCCGTCTCACCATGCACCATTGTTAGCCTCATCCACCGCGCCGCCCTCAGTTCGCATGTCAGCTACCTCGGTTCATGAGTCACCACGTCACCCCGCACTCATGCCGGCCGCGTCCCTTTGGTTTTTTGTAAAACCAATCTACCATGAATCGAAAGACTGACACCTTGGGCCTACACATCAACGAGTACTATTCTATAGACCCATGAGCCAGTGAGCCGAGTGAGCCACCACATCCGCTGTCGCGCAAGCCCTAATTCTATGTGTCGCTACGTATCACGCCATGTGTTAGCCACATCAACACTGAACTGAATGACCATGCCATGTGGCAGTGCCACATCAGATGCCACATGTCTGGCCACGTCAGCCCTAGATGCCACGTGTCTGCCATGTATCATTCCACATCACTACCACATCAGCTCTAGCGCCACATCAGCAAGCCCGTTGCCATGCATTGTTCCGTGAGTCGAGTCTACTGTTGACTAGCCTTTTCATGCACCAGATCCACAACACAGTAAAATGTTTGATTTTTCAGTATTTTCTTTAGATGTAGTTTTTTCGAAGCCTGTTCTTCTCCGTCCTAATTTCGATTGACCCTATTCTTTTTCCTAAATTTATATAAAATTGAGCTCTACATTTGATTCTAGTTTTGAAGCTTTTTGAGTTCATTTGAATTTTATTTGATTTTATTTATATTTCGTTAGATCATGTCTTCGATGGGGCTGAAGCAAGATTTGAAGATCAAGAGCAATTAACTGAGCAAGGTCATGGTAAATCATATCTTTTGATCATATTGAACCTAGTTTTCAAATTTATTATTTTATTTTAAATTATCATGCATTGCTATTTTATTACAAACCTTTGTACTTGGTAGTTATTGTTTTAATTGATTAATTCCTCATTTGATAATTTAAAAACTATGATACCATTGTCACCATAGAATGAAAAATTATTTAGTGATATAATACTAGTTATCATATGAGTTGTACAATTAATATGCTTAGCCATGCTTATAGTCTCATTGGGTTCATATCACATGTGATCAATTAATTAATTTGACTTAATGAGATATTGAATTGTGGTTGTAGCCACAGTTATAAAATTTGTATACCATGATATTGGTGTGTCATTGGTTTTGGTTATACAAACTTAATTTTTACTTAGGTCAGTGATCATGCAGTAAAGGAAGAAGTGTGGATTCACATCGAGGGGTAGATGTTTCGCATAGGTAATGTCTAAGGACTTAACTTTGTACGCTACTGATTTGAGTCTTACCGTGCAACTACATGTCTAGTATAGGATATGCTTGACTAATTAATTTATGATATTTTAATTTTAATTTCGCCAATGTGATGAACATAGATACTGATTTTCATGAGATGCAAGAGGGGACTGGGATGGTGAAACCTTAGCGGACAAAATTGAGTTAAGGTTGAGCATTGTAAAGGCCTTGTTGTGATTTTATTTAGCACAAGGATGATCACATTGTGTGGGTAAAGTTGTGCAACCTCTAGAGAGTGTAAAACTATTTGAATAGTCGTGTTCTCGGTTATGAATAATGCTTCGTGATTTCACATGAAAGGTAGAGATTTCATAAAAATTTGGGAAGTGAATGGTTAGTTCACTAGTGACTCATTATGTGAATGATTAGTTCATGTATGGTTCATTGGGTGGATGGTTAGTCCACCTGTGGTTCGTTTAATTACTTTGGTTATTTATTTACTATTGTTTTATTTAAAGTTCTCTTTCAATATATTAATTGTATTTACTTTAAATTACTACTTTCTACAAAATAACGTTTCAGCTATCATTTGGTAAGTATTGAATATTATATTGCATCTTTGTTACAAACGAGTTGCTGAGTTCTAATGTAATTGTTGCTCAGTTGAAGAAGAAGAACTATATCAGTAGGAGGTACCTGAAGGAGGATATTTCGATGACTTTATGAATTAGGACTTTTCTTCGTAGTCGATTACCTATGAGCATGTCGAGTGGCTACTATATTTATTTCTATTTTTTATGCTAGTTTTTTAAGCCCTTCAGGTTATTATTTATAAGCTTGGCTATAAGGTCACGACTCTGATAATTATTAATATTTGAGTTTTTTTCTTTATTAATCATGCATATGGTTAATATTTTATCTATATTTATGCTGTGTGCACTAGCGTGATCCTAGAATAGTGCAATATACACAGAGGGTCCAAATTTGCAGATTCAGATCTCGATAGGCTTGCTACCAAAGAATCTTGAACTAGTAGCATATTCCTTGCCGAACCAACTTTGCATTTCCAACAATATCCTTCCATAACTATTTTGCAAAAGCATAAGCTACTTATTGTGGGATTTCACCAAGCACTGTTTATAATAGGGGACATGACTATTCAAATAGATTTACACTCTAAAGAGGTTGTATACTTTACCCACATAACATAAACATCCCAGAATGTTATACATGTCACACGATACCATTGCTATCAGATTTGAGAATTCATGATGAAGCTTTTAAATTACTGGTCTAATAACTACTACATTATGATACATTCTTAAGATGAGGAGTGCCATTTGAAACATCCTAATTTTTAGTGCTTTTTAAAAATTTCAAAATAAAAATAAACATTTAGATTTTTTGAATTATTTAAAAATTAATTTGAATTTTAGAAATTTTAGTTGGATTCCTTGTGTTGTAAGGATTTTTTATATTTTTATGGATTTTTCAATGTTTATTTACTATTTTTGGAGCTCAATTGAAGTTATTCCCATTTCTGAACATTTGAAAATCCTTGAAATTGAGATCTAGGTCTTTGGGCCGAATTCCCTAACCCTCGGCTCATTCTTCCTCCCGGCTTGGCCTAGTTCTGCATGGCCTGCTCCCTTATTCCTTTCGCTAGCCCATTTTCTTCTGTGCGGTTCAGCCTAGCATATCGACCTGCCTCCTTAGTTGGTTTGCCTCGGGCCGCACATCTCTTGGCCCAAACTGCCTTGGCCTGCCCAAACCATCCTATCTCACCTCTTATGCCGACAATGCGACCCTACTTGCCAGACCCTATTCATCATCTTCCTCCTACGACTCCTGCACGTCCACGATTGTCGCGCCGCAACCATCCCGGTCACCTTCTTCCCCGAGTTATAAGAAGGCAAGCCACGCTAGAAAATCGGTACCCCGAGCCACCCTCCTCCATTGGCCCTAGCTGCCGCCCTTGACTTCACTTCTTTCATCGGTTTCTGCCACCGCCGTGAGAGCCGACAAGGAGCTTCACCATTCCGCCGCTTTGCTTTGTTGGCCCCAAATCCCTGCAATACACACACTTCTTCTGGATACAATGAACATAAAAGAAAAAAAACACACGCACAGGTAGTGCTGCCACTACTTAGCACTGGAACACGCAAATGTTGTCTTCTTTCTTGTTGTTCATTGCTCACTTTGAAAGATGCTGCTTACATGGGAATATATAAGGAGGCACACGCAAACAGCCGCCACGTTTGTCTACGCATTGTTAACTGACTCATCAACTTTCTGACTAACAAACTCACTAGATAACTCTCAAGTCCTATTCTTGTGCACACAACAAACTCCCTGCATGCAAGCTAACTACCTCATCAACATGAAGACTAGTGCATGTACGTGCACACGCACGTTTTTGAACTAACTGCCTGCATGAAAAAATACTGACCTATTCTTAAGCCATACACATCCAATTACTAGGCAACTAACAAACTAACACGCATGCACACGACTTAATCTCCATGCTGGCTCATGCATGCATATTATTAGCTAACCATGCAAGGAACTGGTAAATGTGCAATATGATTAATCTAACATGCTTGGTATTTGTTGATTCTAGAGCATGTCATGGCGTGTTCCTGAGAGACCTCATCCTAAGCCTTCCATCAATTGAAGAAAGAGCTGGTGCATTTGGAGATCAACGCCATCCTTTGCCCGGCAGCCGCAACCCTTCGTCGTCTGAATTTGCAACCATCGGTGAGATTCTCGCCTCCCCGTTTGCTCCATCGCCTTCATCGAGCCACATTCTACCTTGTGCTTCCTCTGCCCTTGCCGAAATCATGTCGGTTTCCCTCCTGATGAGAAACCTATCGGTGCCGTCGTTTCTTCACCCTGATGAGAAATTGCTGAATTTCTCGCACATACACTACCTTCTCCACCTCCTGAACCTTGCTTTGACCACAATTGGATTGCAAACTTGCCGTGGCACCGTTGCCATCATGACAGTTGGCCACCACCGCATCTGCTTCTCGCCGGCAATCTACGGTGTCTAACTTGTCAGAGTGGACACGCAGCAGTTGTAAACAGCCACGAGCACCTGGTACTCATTACGACCACATGAAGCTCCTTACGACATCGAAATCATTCACGACCACTCGAAGCCACTTACGACCTCAAAGTTGTCTATGACTACTCCTTGTCGCAGGTACCCGGTAGTTGGTTTCGACCACGACTGCAAGCCCGACTTTGACTTCTAACCACATACTCGATTACGACAATGAAGTCGTGCTTGCATATAACACTCAGGGAAACACTCGTGACACTCAGGGAAACACAGGGATTTGTGCTTCTCAACCGGTGCTATGTTTCTCAGCTTTCTTCTCTAATTTATCGGATCAGGATACAAAGCAAAGACTAAACTTATTTCCTATTCTTATGTCATGATCCGCTTCAATTGTGTCATCCCACGTTCAGCGTAAATACAGCTCCACTAATTAACAGGCTATCCAAGAATCACGTGGGTTTTGACAAAGTAAAAATGATGCAATGGGCTTAAATCCAACATAACTGCCCCAAGTGAAGCCACCCATGGGTTCCCCTCAAAGCCCTATACCTGTTCCTGCCGTCACTACCCCTTCGCTGGCTACTGTTCACCGTCGACGGTGGCCACTAGAGATGCCATGGCTACACCTTCTTCCCCATTTCTCTCTTCCATGTGGGCCCCTATTCATCCCATCTCTTGTCTCTATGATAGTCAGGCCCCATGTGTCAGTCAACCACATAGACCCTAGATGAGATCTCTGTATCACTTACGTGTGGGTCCATTCTAGCAGGTCAACCTTTGGTTAATCCGTCTCCATGAGCTTGGTCCATGAGCCATGGCCCACATGTTAGCCTAACCACCTTTTTCCAAGATTTTCTTTACTCTAAAATTTTCAAAAATCCAAGGGCCCACCTGTCAATCTCAAGACTCTTATTAAATTAATTCCAAAAGTAGGGGTGGCAAGTTCTCCTAAGGGGAATTTCCCATCAGGGGCAGGGGGTGCTCTCCCCCACAGGAGAATGGGGCGCGAGCCCCATTAGGCTAGCAGGGTGGGGACATGGGTTGTCCTCCCCCTACGGACCCGGTAAATATTTTAATATATTTTTTAAATAATATATTATTATTTTAAAATATAGGAGAATGTATTATTTTTATATTTAGACTAAAACTTGAATTATATATTAGAATATATATTTTAAAACTATATTTTATAAAAAATATGCTTAAATAATTATAAATTACTAAACAAAGTCATATTATTATTTTTGAAAATATTTTAACATATTATTTTAATCCCCGCGGGGATCCCCATGAGGGTCGGGTCCCCACGAGGACCTAAGGCGGGGGGCCATGTCAGACCGAATGGAACATTACAGATAATATTCTTGTTTCTCTCTCAATTTCTTCTCTGTCCGAACTCCGGTTGATCAGATTCTTCTTTCTAAATTCATCTAAAATTGAGTTCTATCTTTTGGTTCTAGTCTATTGTTTTTGGATTTTATTTAAATTTATTTATATTTCATTCGTTTTCTCTCTCGTTAGAAAATATTTTCAGAGAAGCAGAAGTAGGAACTGAAGACCAAGAATTGGTAACTGAGCAAAACTAAGGTAACTTATATCCTTTGATCATGTTAAACCTATTTTTTAGATTCATTATTTATTATTTTATTTTAAATTATATATCCTTTGTTCATGTCAAAACTATTTTTCAAGTTCATTATTTATTATTTTCTTTAAAATCATCATGCATTGCTAATTTATTACAAACCTTTGTGACTGATAGTTATCGAATAATTTGATTGATCTCTCAATTGATAATTTGAATGGCATGATTCCAATATCACCATAGGATGGGTAATAATCAAGTGATGTCATACTAGTATCCACTTGGATTGTACATTCAGTATACTTAGCCATGCTTGTAGTACGTTGTGCTCATCATCACATGTTGATTATTTAATTATTTTGACTTAATGATATATTGAATCATGATGGTCAGCCACAGTTATAAAATTGAAGTACCATGATATGAATAGTGTCATTGGTTTTGGTTATACAAAATGATTTTCACTTGAGTGAGTGATCGTGCAGTAAAGGGAAAAATGTGATCAATACTTTTAGGATGTGGATGTCTTACCTGGGTAATGTCTAAGGACTTAACTTTGTGCACCAAATCTGAGCCTTATCGTATAACCACATGTCTAGCATGGGATGGACCTGCTGATTAGTTTGTGATGTTTGAATTTTGATTCCATTATTGATATGAATGTGGGGGTGGTCACAGCCATTATCTTACATTGGTGCAAGAGGGGGCTTTTGCCGACTAGGTGATTTACCTACTTGGGAGCAAAACCTTAGCGAATGGAATTAGGTTGAGGTTGAGCATTGTGAATAGCCTTATTGTGATCTTCTTGGTTGGCACGCCTAAGAAAGCATGTTATACTAGTGAAAATAGAAGATGGTCACATCGTGTGGGTAAAGTTGTGCAACCTCTCTAATGTATAAAACTATTCGAATAGCCGTGTCCCCAGTTATGGACAGTGCTCAGTAATTTCACACAAGGGTTAGAGATTTCATGAAAAGCTGATTGGGTTAAGTTTGGATAGTGAATGGTTAGTTCACTAGTGGTTCATTACATGAAAAGTTAGTTCACGGGTATTTCATTGGGTGAATGGTCGATTCACTTGTGATTTACTTAATTTCTTTCACTTATTTACTTATTTATTATTTTTAAAGTTCGCTTCCAATCTATTTATTTTAATTACTATTTTTCTGTAAAATAACCACTCAGCCATCATTTGTAAAGCCTTGCATATTTATATTGTATTTTTTATAAATAACTTGCTAAGTACTCTATGTACTCATGGCTATATCATACTTACTCAATTGCTGAAGAGGAGCCACGTTGGACAGAGGTACTTGGAGACGAATTCTTCGACAACTTCACGGATTAGGACTTCGCTCCCCTGTTGATTGCTTGTGGCCATGTCGAATGGCTACTATGCTTGTCTTTATTTTCTACTGCTAGTTTGTGAAGCCTTTCAGGGTATTATTTGTAAGCTTGTACATAAGGTCGCAATTTTGATAATTAATAATATTTGTATCTTTCTTAGTTAATCATGATCATGGTCGATATTTTATCTATATTTCTACTGTGCACTAGCATGATCCTAAACTAATACAGAATGCATAGATAGAGTGGATTTGCATATTCAAGTCTCAATAGCCCTCTAGTGTCCCAAGAATCATACGGTATGATAGGTACCTTCTGTTACGGGCAAGGTCCCTTCGAACATGGAATCTGTACCATATCCACACAGCCTAAAAATCCACCTACAATCTAACACCTACAGTGACATTACTAGCCCTAGTAACTTATTATACTAAGACCTTCCCATAAAGGCACAATATGAATCAGTTCTTAGTGGCCTAGTGAGACATCTGCAAGCCCCATTCTTGCGTGAACTGCACTAGTCTCCACAACCACTTACCCAAGTCTAAAATATGTTTTCTATTTTTCTTTTCTAACCAAAATATCAGAGGTAAACTCCACTATACTAATTCTTGAGTATATCCCATTTTTTGATATTGTGATCCATTTTCCAACCTAGTACCATTATGAGCATGGATGATGATCTACAAAGTTTAAAGTTACTAAGTTCCACATTTTATAACCTATGGGTATTATTTCTATGGCAACAATAGTAGGGTAACAAATTTGTAAAGGTGGGATTTGATGTAACAATTAGGTATAAATACTGCCTATGCCAATATAGCAGTTTTTACCAAAATTACGTGCATGAATGATAGTTTTGAACACAATATAAATAACATTGAAATATAGGATCAACATGATCAAAAGGGGTGCTTGCCTTCTTTAGCTCCAAATTCTCTGGAATGTCAGTATCTAAGTGTCAACACCAAATATTGCAAATAAGAGGTGAATAAAGTCAAATATAGAGAAAATTCAAAAAATTTTGCAGCGTATGAAAGAGTACGAAATAAGAAAATTTCAGATACAAAAATCACTTAATTTAGAGTTCATATGCAAAAGTTACATGCATTTGAAATTTAGTAGGTTTGAAAAATCATGTAAATTGAAAAATGGCATTGTTTGTAGGGGCGTGATCGATGGCAGACCCGGATTTTTAATTCAGAATTCTCTGTGATTCTACCGCACTATTCCCTAGATCAGTAGATAGTGCTCACAATACATTGCCGATATCATCTCATACATCGCATGATGATCATATAGTCAAAATAATATTTACATATGTCAGAGTTTAAGGTATGCCACGTCGGGCAGCTATTTTACATAGCGGCCTCCCAGGCCCAATATTTACACAACAAAAGAATGACAGCGGAAAATAAAATGCAACAGTGGGACCATAAGCAGCGACTAGGGGTAAATGTGAGCATCTATATTGCCCAGTTCTGGGTAATATAGATGAACACTCTTACAGCTAGTCTACATGCTCAGGACTAAACATTTTAAAATCCACCCTAGTTGTCATTGTCGGCTCCTTGACTTGGCGCCTCTTTGTATGCATAGTGATTCTGTCCTTCCGCCTCTGGATTTGATTATGCGAGTGTGAGCACACTAAACACCATGCTCAGTGAGCCAACACACAGAATGCAGTTAACTATTATGCATAGCTTGACAAGGATAGGCTCGGTTGATTTTATTTACCAGAAACTGCGTTTTAAACAACTTAAGATTAAGTATAAGAAATTCCTAGACTCTCATACCACAAAGCCAATTTTCATAATACTTTTGACTAAAAGGTTTTATAGAATAAGTACAGATCTCATTCACCAATCCAAGACTCTCATACCACAAAGCCAATTTTCAGCGTCATAGCCGCTTAACTTACCACTGGGACGACACCTAAGACAACTCAAACCAGGACAGTCCATCGCCCTTCATTTTTTTTCCATTCCAGATCCCAACCATAAAAATTGTTTTTGAAATAGAATTATATTAAAGTTAAGTTCCCATGTCCACCTTTGATCGTGGGCACGGCTATTCGAATAGTTTTGACTCTACAGAGTTTGTACACTTTCACCACAAGAGATAATCTGCTCGTTGCCCCGCATGATTCCTTAGTCATGCAGTTGAGTAGATCATCACAGTAACCTTTCAACACTACTTGGCCTCGGGGTCTCATCTCACTCGATGGGAAGCTGCCCACTTGCGGTGGGTCCTATACGTTGCACGGGATGTTAATCACTCTTTTACTAGAGCCTCGAGCTCCACTTCCCCTACACTAGTAAAATAAGAGAAACAAGCCACCCTCCACTGGTGTCCCTTAGCCACCCCAGGGCGTGGCCTTCTTTCCCCCAGGTTGTGAGATAGTCCGAAGTTCGGTAAGATTTACTTAGCCAAGTTACGCTTTGCAGACTTGTGGTTGTATTGTTTTACAATGGGAGGTCATGACCCGATTTAGTCCTTGATTATCTGGGCGGTTCTACCACAAACCACACACTTATGCACCCGGTGCACCACACCCCCGAACCAGCCGCCCAGCCACATAAGTAATTTTGGGGATTTTTGGGGGCATAAAATAATCATTTTAAACTTACCCAACCATAGCCAACTACAACTCTTCCCAAAACTTGCTCTTTGCAATTGCATATGAGATTGGGGTATTCTCAACACCCCCGGAAACTAAGCATTGCTAGGCCGTAAATTATAAACATAACTAATTTCTGAAACAATTACATTTATAGAGTTTTCCTAGGGATATCAAGGTTCACAGTATAATATGCCGAGAAGGTACAATAGTGGCATTTAATAATAGGGCAGCTAGCTAGAACACGAAATCAACATAATATAGCACATAAAATACCAGCGTGCATTTGATAATTTAAAGGTAAATAATTTGCTAAAAATGGAAATTCAAAATGATCAAAGTATTGACTCGCCTGATTCACAGGGATCCTGGTCTGATTGATCTTGACTTGGGTTTGCTTCCGATTCTTCCTCCTGGGCCTCGTACGCAAATTTATCGTCGAACATGCATTTTTAAAATAATAAAGCCAATTAACATAGCCAAACAAAACCTCAAAAAAAATTCAACAAACTCAAAAATTTATGGTGCTAGTTCTACTAAACAGAAAATTTAATTAGATAACTATTGCAATTTTTCTTACTGAATTTGGAGTTAAAACGAATTAGTTATGACTTTTTACGGTTTAAAATTTATTAACATAACCAATTAAATTTACATCATATTTTGAAATGGACTCAAAATTCCATGATTTTAGTTTCTCTGGACAGAGGATGAATTTAGATAAATTTAGAAATTTTTCCCATTAAATTTGGAGTTAGGATAAATTAGTTATGGATTTCTAAAGTTTTCAACCATTTTAATTAGAGCTGAAAAGTCAGAATTCATTATTATATTCAAGAGAGAGAAAGCATTAGCCTGACAGGTGGGACCTACTAGATATTTTAACCATTTCTTTGCCGACACTAACGAGTGGGACCTACTGAAGTTTACTCTTTCTTTATTCCTTAAAGCGACTGACAGGTGGGGGGTCCGAGTAACGTTTAATCTATCTATGCCCAGATGTCAGTGGTTAATTTCTTTTAACTGCCGGCCATTAGTGCTAACCTAATCTCGGTTCTTAATCAAACTCGTGCGCTCAACCCTTCTTCAACCTCCCGACTTCGGCGAGGTTTGTCGTCGGCGGAGGAGACGATGGCCGCCAGAGTGCATTCGCAAAATGGAACCCCTGTGCCTACGCCCACCCCTGTGAGAGATCTCGCTGACCAATTTGGCCGGAGCCATGGCCGGCGGCGAGCCCGAGCGGTAGTGGAACAGGGCGTTACTAGCCACAGCGATCTACAAGATTAAAATCCAATTAACTTTCTTGTGGAGTACCTCGGAATGATCATGGTGAGGAATTTGAGGTCGTCGGAGCTCGGGGAAGACCGGAGTGTCCTAGCGGCGTGCGGTGGCGAAGTTCTAAAGGGGATGAACGGTGGGAAGGATGCTCAGGCCATGGGAGCTTTGGGGAATGCTTGGGGTGGCTTCGCCACTTGCTGGAGATGCTTCAGACCCAAGGAATTGAATGCAACAGCTTGGATCAATGGCGAGCCCGATCGCCAGACTTGGGGAAGAAGATGGCTCCAGTGAGCTGGGGTGCAACATAAATTCAATCGGTTGTTTTGAGAGTGAGAAGGAGTTGTGGGGAGGTGAACCATAGTCTCGGTGGGCTTTTATAGCAGACGGATCGGCCTGCCGACGTGGAGGGGCATGGGCGGCGATGGCGGCTGATGAGAGCTACAGCGAGGCCACAGTAGCCTAATCCTGACGTTGCACGTCGCTAGGGGTTATCATTAGGATGCCTAGGGCATGGTCAATTTATGGCAGGGAAGCCTTGGCGATTTGGCATTGGTGGAGCTGACGCGGCGGCGATCTTCCGGTGCACGGATGAAATTCGGGCAGGGATGAGGCCGTGCACATTCATAATGGCGGCGGTATGGAGTAGGGGTGCAAGCTTGTGACCTTGGGTACGAGGAAGCGGTTGTCCGGGCAATTGCTTACGCGCGGGGAGGACCGGGCGCAAAGGAGTGTGAGCACGGAGCCAGGAGATTGGCGGTGGGGCTAAGCATGACGTGGGGCGAGTATGGGCAAAGGAGGTATGGAGAGAACCGCTGGTCCGAAGATACGCTCAGGGCTGAGACCAGGCGAAGCGAGAAAGTGGGACGGCTCGGGCACAATGGGGCGTGGTGCGGGCGAGCCAGAGAGGGAGAGGGGGTGCGAACAAGAAGAAGAGGGGGCTGGCTGGCTCTCTCTCCATTTTTTCGAACAAGCTTTAGATTATCTTTTCGGAATCCAAAATTTTCATTTCAAATTTTCTATTACCCAACCTATCCTTTCATTTTAGCTTTCCATTTTATTTTATGTGTTTTGCTTCATATATACATATGTGTTTATTCTATTTTGTTTTAATGGAATCCTTAACCAAGACTTTGAAAATCCACAAAATTCAAATGCCAACAAAAGCCAAATCTTTCAAATGCCAAATCACGCCACATTTAGTATTTTAAAAAATTGGAATGTCACACTCTGCAACTTTGTTTTCCATCTAGGGTGGTATATTTCTATTGAAGTGTAGGCATACTTTTTATTTTCTAGGTTTTTTAAACGTTTTAAAGGGTTGGGCCCACATGTCATAGACTCATCTGGTTAACTTGACTTTTAAAATAAAAACTACATCATGGGACCATTTGCTTAGTGTCCTAGCCGAGAGGGGAGGGAGTGGTTGGCACTGATAGGTAGGGTCGCTTGTCGGTGACTCTGAGTGGTGCGCAGCTCCGGCGAGCGCTACCGACGGTGAATGATAGCAAGGTGTGCAAAAGGAAAGTGCAGTGAAGTTTGAGGAGATCACAGGGTAGCTTTGGGTGTGCTTGGCCATGGGTGAGCATGGCCTGAGAGGGTTGGTAGCAGAGCAGTGGTAGTGGCATTCATGGCGGATGACAAAGAGGAGGAAGGGGTGGCGTAGGAGAAAAATTGGGAGGAAGGGAGCATTTAGGGGCAGAGGGTGTTCCATTTTGGGTGATAGCATGGTCAGAAGTTTACTGAGGTAGCTCATCAATGATGGCCCGACGCGGCAGGGAGGAGCTTTTGCTACGGCGGTGCTCTGGTGGAGGGAAGCTAAAATTTGAGAGGGGAAAGAGGTTAGCGGTGCTTGGGGTGTTACTGGCATGACGAATTGAGGAATTATCCACTTATGTGGTAGATTGTCCTTGGTTTGGTTGTGATCGGCATTGAGGAAGAAAGGGCTTAGGCGGGCGCTGGCTATCATGGCACAGTATCCTGAGGGTAAGCGCACCGACGAGGTCGCGATGAGCGAGTGCGAGCTCGGTGGGATTCCAAGGCATGGTAGTTCCTTCAGCAACGTGCAGTTGTGCTAGCATGTGATGAGATGAGTAGTGCAGAGGCATGATGGCAAGTGGTAGGCGGCAGAACTAGCAGGCGGCAAGTGCTAGAAAGAATATATTGAAGTAAACTAGGAGTACTAACCCACTCTTAAATTAGAAGAAACTACCATCTCTATCTAAACCTAGCTAGATCTAAAAACCTAGCTATCATCTCTCTCTTTGACTAGGTATATAATTAGAAGCAAATACTAACCTCTAATCACTAAGAACAAATAGATCTACAAGCGCTATGTTTTTACCAAACTCCCTGAAGCTGGTTGCCTTCTTTAATGAAGCGCAATGAAGATAAATCTATTGGGACCCCACTAGCTAGGCATTTAAAAATGCGACGTATCCTAGCATGTCCAACTGTGAACCATCTATGATATATAATTATCACAGATAGTTTGTATCAACAACTTTCTATGATACCTAATTATCATAGACAGTTCTCATTAATAACCATAACCGTCTTGATAATTAGTTATCACATATGATTCTACTTAATAACTGTCTATGAAAACAATCATAGATAGTTCTAAAGTAGAACCATCTGTAGTAATAGCTTGAAATTCATTCTCATATACATAAATACAAATTTAGTAATGCCTTAAGAGTAAATATGTATTACTTAGTTGTTTTTTACCGATCAATAATGTCGTCATGTCATTATACCGAGACCGTTTACATATATAGAAGAGAGTAAATACAAATTTAACTACTTTATTTTCTATATGGCCAAACAGTGTGGCCAGTCACTTCTTGCAAAAGATAACAAAAAAGTAAAAAACTTCAAAGTAGAAACCACATTGATGGCGAGTTAGCTCGCCGGAAGTGGGAGACAAATCGAAAGACACGGCAGAGGAGGATGTCAAGGCTGCGAAAGGTGGCCTTCAACTTTTTTGGTAAATCCTCGGATATAGGAGGGAGGACACTATTGGCATAGTGTCCTTCCACAACATCCTCCAGCGTATGACCGGCGAGTTGCTCATCCAGGATGGCCATGTTGGCGATCAATGCCAGTGAAAAGGAAGAATAGGGAGCCATTTATTTGTACTTGAGAGACAAGGAAGATAGCCGACCGGCAAGGTGCTTGAACATGATCAACAATGTGGGGATTAATCTTCGGTGGCAGACGTTCATTTTTATACAACAAGGAATACATTGCGCGTAAGACGAGATCAAGACGCATCAAGGAGTTGAAATGGTTGAAGAGGCACGCACGCATCGGGGAGACGAAGCGCCAATATTAATGCTAGAAACACATATCACATACGGTTCCAACCATAAACCGTCTGTGATACACAACTATTACAGATAGTTTATGTTAATAACCGCCTGCAAAATATCAAAGTCAGTTATTCGTAAGAACCGTCTGTGATGACTGTCATTATCACAGACGGTTCGTATCAATAACCATCTGTGAACTATCACAGATTGTTATTCGTAAAAACTATTTGTGATAGTTGTGTATCACAGACGGTACACGGTCACGCTTGTAAAACTGTCTGCGATAATTATAGTATAGACGGTTTCCCATAAACTGTTTGTGATAATTATAACATAGACGGTTTCCCATAAACTGTCTATGATGAGGTGTTTAGTATAGCTTGTTTTGCAGTAGTGTTCATAATGATCCATGAATATATTAACACAAATTCTATTTCCACGTAAACATCCGGTACGTAATATATTATTGTTTTGTATCAATTGCTTTGCTTAAAGAAATTAATAATTGCCAGCCTGCGAAGTTGCATGGGCTACCAGTTTGTAACTAATAATTCAATAATTAAGGCAGTATCCTTTACAACATACACGTTTGAGATCACAAGGTCTGGTTTGCAACTCCTTAACGCTTGAGAGGGAACAATGAACTGTAAAAAAATACCATACTATGGTAAATATTCTACTTTATTCTACTTTACAATTTATAAGCTGGCATGCATAAGCTGCTACTCACTGCAGTCCATCGATAATTCCTTCGCGACAGGCGCCGCCGTCCAGTCCAGGCAAAAGATGCGCCTCCTCGTCACTGTAGATGCAGCAGGCGCGGAGGCTCATCACTGTAAAGATACGTCTTCAGGAGGCAGCGCTTGTCCACGGTGAGCTCGCCGTCGCTCTTCCAGGTACCCTCGCGGTGGAGGCTGCCCGGTGTCCACGGCGACGAACGGGAACCGATCGACTGAGCAGATTTAAATTGTGGATCAGATCTCAACGTCGAGGTTCGCCGGCGTTGTGTTTGTTCAGTTGTCCTCTAATATCTCAACTCGTATGTTAAACATCTAGAGACATGACTAGCTGAACCTAACATATCATCAAACTTGTGCATGCATAGGTACTATATATGCATAGGCAAACTTTTCAGTTTTCCATGCTTTCATTATGCAAGGGTCACCCTTCATTTTCCCTGGCTGATCTGCCAATTGCAATGCATGAACATTACATGCCTAGCTATGGTCCTTTTAACATGTCTACAAGCAAATTAAGCATGACAAAGTCTAGCAAGTGGTGTCATACACAACAACTAGATGATCGATCTATGAATTGGACTTAGCTAGTACTAGTGCATCCCTCGATCTGTTATATATTGATACTTCAATAGGAGAACCAGCTATGAACCAACGTACGGGAGTCTGGTTTTTTTTTTTTTTTTTTGAAGGCCTGCAGGAGAGCTGCCTTTGCGGGGGAAGGAAAAGATTGAGGGAAATGCAAACACAGATTCCGAGAAGGAAATTGTAGAGAAAAGGACAATTCCGCTAGCCTACTAGCCCCTGCTAGGACCCAGGCCTTAGCCTCTTCCTTCACTGCCGCAATGAACTGGCCCGAAGAGGATGTGGTGGAACAGAAAATTTGGGTGTTACGCTCCTTCCATATCTGTCAGGTGACGAGCATTACAAGGGTGGCTGTTGCTTTTTACAGTGTTGTAGCGGTGAGCATGAGTGATTGCCACCAATTACGTGTCGAGGAGAAGGAGGTCCAATTGACCAGATTGATGGAGTTGCAACTAGCCCATTGTGCCACTGAGGTTCATACCATCCTCAAGAAGTGGCACTTTGCTAAAATGTGGATGGCCATCTACGGCAACTGTAAACAAAGGGGGCATCTGTGGTTCGGCCACCATCGTTTGACCAAATGATCTGCTGTCCACTGTCTATTCTGTGTGGCGAGCCAGGCGAAAATTTTGCATTTTTGGGGTGCCCAAGTTTTCCAAACCATGTTGTTCATAATGCTTTTTACAAATCCTAGAAACTGCAACTTGTAGGCCAAGGCCGCAGTGTATACTGTGTTGGAGGTGAGTTTCCAAGAAACTATGTCATCCAGACCTTCGATTAGGTTAATGCTGGTGATGTGTCCCCAAATAGCAATCAACTCATTTATGTGTTGAGGAGTTATGTCCATTGCCCATTCAAGGTCAAGCAACCATGTGTTCATTGCTAGCACCGCTCATATGGTGCGGTTTTTCCTCCTGGATGTCATGAAGACAGTGGGAGCGATGTCCCATAATCCATTTCCTCCCACCCAAGCAGAGATCTAGAACCCCGCGAAGATCATCCGATCCTGGTGATCACAATGGGATTCCATTCCTTCCCAAGGTTTGATTTGTTCACCCCATTCTTGCCAGAGCCATCGAAGCCTGAGAGCCCTGGTGAAGTGGTCTAGGTACAGGAGTCCAAGTCCCCCCAAGTTTTTTCGGTCTACAAATAGTATCCCAATTGACCTTACATTTTCCTCCCATTAACTTGTCTGACCCGACCCAAAGGAAGCGTCTCATTCGCCTATTAAGGGTTGTTATTACGCTCTTGGGCACCCTGATGGCTGTGAGGAGATAGGTTGACTGTGGTGTGAGCACGGATTTGATGAGAATCATTCTACCCATAAGCATGAGTAATGTCATGCGCCATCCTATCAAGCATGTTGCATATTTGTCATCAAGTTTTTGGAAGTCTGCCCTGCGAAGCCTTTTGATTATTAGTGTTAAGCCAAGGTAGTTGAAGGGGAAGGTTGCTTGCTGGGCCGAAAAGTCATGCAAAACCTGGTGTAGGTCGACGCCCTCACACCTGATTGGCGCCACTAGGCTTTTTTTGCAAATTGGTCTATAGCCCTATTGTGTCGCAAAATTTGTTTAGGATCCGGACCAACATACAAATGCCATCTATGTGTGGCACGATAAAGATGGTGGCATCATCCCCATAGAGGGTTGTTCTAAGGATAGCTGCATTTTCATGCCAATGGGTGCAAGATATGAAGCTTTGTTGCAATGCTGAGGATCCTTTGTCACGGATCTATCACTATGATGAAGAGGAATGGAGATAATGGATTTCCCTATCATAAGCCTATGTGGTGCTGTATCCTGTTTCCCAGCACCCCATTGAAGAGGACAGTGGAGCTAGCCATGGAAAGAAGATAGGAGATCCAATCTCTCCACTGGGGCAGGAAACCTCTCTTTTCCAACAGGGTTAGAAGGTAGTCCCACCTGACCGAGTCAAATGCCTTGGCAATATCCCGTCTTCAATAGGGTGCTAGCTCCACTTCAGTTTAAGCAAGAGAGCCGGAGTTGTGTTTCTCTGGTACCTCCTAGATGCATCTACCTTTGATAAAAGCACTCTGACTTAGGGACACTAAATCATTCATGAAAGGCACCAAGCATGCCAGTATTTTAGCTATGATTTTGGAGACACTGTGAATCAGGCTGATAGGTCTAAAGTCCCCTGTATACTTCGCCCTATCTTTCTTCGGTAGTAACACAAGATCTACGGTGTTTGTGTAAGGGAAGTTCGATGTTCTCAAGGCGAAGAAAGCTTGAAGGGTAGCCATGAGGTCATCCTTTATGATGTCCCATCCTATACGATGTCCCAGCATGCATGGTAGAACATTCCGTTGAACCCGTCGATGCCTGGTGCTTTGTTCGGCTTTAGCTCTAGGATCACTGCATGTTCAGTGAACATAGCTTCCAGGGTTTGTAAATCCAGTCGTGGTAGCTAGAGGGTGTCCCAGTCAAAGGTGGTGATAGCCGGGGAGTTCTACCACAAGATTTGGTGAAAGTGGGACAACAAGACGTTCACCTTGTCCTCATGAGAGACAGCCCATCCCTGTCCGTTGCTCAGGCATTGGATGAAGTTGTTCCTCCTACAGCCGTTTATCCTAATGTGAAAATTTTGCGTTCGCATCCCCTTCTCTAAGCTAGTTTATTTAGGATGCCTGCTTCTTCTGGGATCTTTCAACCACAGCCAGCCCAAGTACCCTTGTCTTGAGGCGCACCCGCAGCTGACTCTCCTCCATCGATAGTGGCCTACTATCTTATGCGATGTCAAGGCAAAGGATTATCTCTTAGACCATGTGGAGCTGAAGTTTTAGTCTTATAAATAGCCTGTTGCTTCGTGTTTTAAGCCTTTTAGCCATGTTCATTAATTTGTTGTGTAGTATCCATGTTGGATGTAGAGCTAGGATTGGTTCTCCCCACGCATGGTGGACTACTTGGAGGAATTGAGGTAATTGGATCTAGAAATTTTCAAATCAAAAACTTTTCGATGGTCATGGTCCAGTATCAGTAGATAGGAGTAGGGGGCAGTGGTCCGAGACTGATGCGGACAAGGCATCTAAGGTGTAGCTATCGAAGGTGCCCACACGTTATTGCAAAAGAATCTGTCGAGTCTAACTAGGTTTGGATTGTCTATTTTATTGCTCCAAGTGTATTTGCGATTCTGTAAGTGTACCTCTTTCAACTCACAGCTATCGAGGTTAGTCAAAACTGTGCCACAAGACGTCTGTTCAAGTTTCGATTATTTTTGTCAGCTACCTTAAATATGAGATTGAAATCTCATAACAAAAGCCAAGAGGTGCCATTTGTTGGTTACACATCACGGAGTTCCTGTAGGAATCTGCCCTTGTCCCTACTTTGGAGGGACTGTATACTATTGTCATTACAAAGTTTGTGGAACACTCATTAATGTTGACATCGACTATCAGGGAAAATTCACAACGGGTGTAGTTGGATACCTGGATAGTATCGGTACTCCAGAGGATAAGAATACCGCCCCCTCCCTGGGTGTTGTCTGCAAACAGGAAGAACAAATCATGTGGGATTCCGATGAGGGCGCGATCCACTGCACTGAGTTTTGTCTCTTGAAGGCAAACAATTTGAGGGATATACACATCACACAACTCCCGGACCACCGCGCAACAGGAGGACGAGTTAAGACCCCTCATGTTCCAGGACATGATTGTGAGCCTAGGTTCTATCATTACCCAGTGTAGATCCCATCATTTATCTCACGGCATGGCGTCGCCTTTGGTGTCGTTGTAACATCCTGATTTTTTCAATATTTTAAAGTTCAAAATTTAAAATTAAATTTTGGAATTTTTCTGGGAATTAATCAAGCTTCAAATGAATTTTTAGAATTTAAAATGATTTAATCTAATTAAAATAAACATTAACATAAGTTGAAAATATGTTCTTTGGATTCCTCAGGTCTCAAAGATTTTTTTGGTATTTTGGTGAATTTTTGGGTTTTATTTGCTATTTTCTAGAGCTTTTGGATGTTTATTTCAATTCCTGGAAAAAGAAAAAGAAAAATAAAACCCCGTCGCCGCCCAGCCGTCGGATTCCGCCGCCCCCACGCGTCGGTCATCCGGTCACCCGCACCAGCCCAGCTCCCCAAGCCGCCTCGCCGCGCCACCATCCGATCCCCGCCCGCGACGCGTGTCGTCCATCGCGCCGCACCCGCCGCCGCCCCGCCCGCGCGCGTCCGCCTAACCCTAACCCGCCGCCACTCCCGCATCCGTCTGATTCCACCCTTGTGCCACGCGCCGGACGCTGGTGCGTCATCTCCAATGCGGGATCATCGCACCGTGTTCGTCCCGAACCTGTCCCTCGGTTCGCGTGCTTTTAAACCGCACCGTCCTCGGTTCATGTGCAGCAAGCCGCCGCCTCGCCCTCTCCGCTCGCCTGCGCCCATTCTTCGCCTCCTCTCCCGTGTGCCGCTGCCAGCCGTGTGCCACCAAACCTCACCCCAGCGCCGGAGCCGCGCCATCCGTCCTCGCCGGTGAACCCTCGCCGCAGCCCCGTGCGCCGCCGACTCCGTCTCCGCCATCGTTCCGTCCGCGTCGGTAAGCACCGCCGCCGCTTGAACTCTCACCGCCGCCTCCGCACCGGCCACCGTCGTCCAGGACCACCTCCGCCACGCGCCGCGCTCGCCGGACCCCGTCGCCCCTCGGTCGCATCCGCGCACGCGCGCTCGCCCTCGCTTTGCCTGCACCGACGCCTCGGTCCACGCGCCCAGACCCGCGCCACGTTCGCGCCTCACGTCCATCGTGCGACACTTCAGAAAGTGCGCCGGACATGCGTCGGCGATCCAGCCTCGCACCGCTCAATCTCCACCGCACAGCCAGATATGGATCAACGGCCAGATTGCGCCACGCGTCAAAACCCTAGCCGTCTGATCTGCGCTGCCGCCACCGCACCCGTGTGCACCACGTCAGCCCTACCCATGTGGCAGCCACGTCAGCCCTAGCCCACGTGGCATGCCACGTGTCAGCCACATCAGCATGCCATGTTAGCAAAAACCCGCCGCCCACACCACGTCAGCCGCCATGTGTCACCACCTCAACCTGCCACGTTAGCCGCGCCAGCCCCCATGGCGTGACACTGTTCCATGCACCGGGTCCTCCATGGGCTTGGTTTTTTGTGAGCCCGGTTCATGGCACAATACCCTTTTTCTTTTTTTCGAATTTTCTTTAGGGTTGTTTTTCCGAGAGCCCGTTCTCCTCCGTCCTAGCTCCGATTGACCCCGTTCTTTTTTTGAAATTCATCTAAAATCGAGCTCTAGCTTTTGGTTCTAGTTTCATGATTTTTGGAGTTCTTTTGCTTATCATTTTATGTATTTTTCTTGTATCAGTCGTTTTCTCTCTCGTTAGATTCTGATTTCGGAGGAGCAGGAGCTACGCCCGAAGACCAAGAGTACCTGCTGAGCATAACCAAGATAAGTCGTATCCTTTGATCATGTTGAACCCAGTTTACAATCTAATATTTAATTATTTTGTTTTAAATTATATTGCATTGCTACTTTATTATAAAACCTTGTAATTGGTAGTTATTCCTTCCTTCACATAGAGAAGAAGTTGGGGTGGCTCAGTCCTGGGCAGGCCGGTAGCAGCAGGCAGGGTTTAAAATTTCGGAAGAGAAATAGCAAAATTTCATTCCTTTTGTTGGCCCCCGAAAGAGTAATAATTCGGTTAAATTTTTATTGAATTTATTCCTATTTAAATTTTATCTAAATTTTATTCAAATTTTGATTAAATTTCATCAAAAAATTTAAAATTTTCATCCAAATTTTCGAACAAAACAGAAATTTCAGATTTCGCTCCTTCCGATGACCACCAAAAAATTTTCAACGCCGAAAGTTTAAACCCTGGCAGTAGGTGGTCGGTCGCACCTTGAGTCGCCTGCAAATACTCATTCGCCATGCGGAGCCACTCACAGTAGTGGTAAGGTTCTTCCCCCGATTACCGAAGTCTGGCCTTGAAGACCTCTACCTACTGAATTCCCTCCAAGCATAAACACACATGGAACCTGAGAGCCACGTCGCGAGCATGACAAAGTTGCTTCCACGGTCAAACATGAAACTCTAGGTCATGGAAATAAAATTTGTAGAGACTTGTCACCTCTTCTCTATGATGCTGGTGCTCGAAATTAATGAGAAACTTTTCTGGGTACAGGTGATGAACCGAAAAGTTGGATGACCTCAAGTTGAACCTCCTTCTCAAGGCTTCGGCGACGGTGTGGAGGTCTGCATCGCCCTTTGTATGCCCTAGCCAAGCAACGACCGAGTAAGCCTCATGCCTGAGCTACTCTCTGTGTAGGTCTGCATCAGAGGGGATGATGCAGGTGTCTTCGAGTGGTCGGGTGGCCAGGTCTCTGAGGCTAGGGTTGGCCATGCCTTCGTCTTAAGGAGGTTGTTCTGTCGGGCTTCTGTTAGACCATATTGTATTTTAGGTGATGAATAATTCACAACGTTGGTTTTCATATTACTTATGGTGTGCTGCGTGTGTGTGGATTGACTTTAGTCAAGTCGTGGACTTGTGCTCGTACGCGGTTGCTGGTTTATTTATGTGCAGGTGTTGCTTGAGGCAGAACGTCGTCGATGACGGGACTGAAACTAGGTTCAGGTGGAACTGAGGTTTCGGGACTAAGTTCAGGGAGGAACTGAGGTCCTATCGGTCCAGGATATCATGCGAGATGTTCACGGCGGAATGTTGTGCGACAAGGCTACAGTGCGGACGGCTGCTAGCTAGTGATCGCAAACATGTGGTATCCAGAAGGAGTAGGTTCGCTACGAATGCGGGCTGGCGTGTGTATACGGCCGGGAATACGAGTCAAATACGGATTTTTCCTCTGTGTTGGAGTTGGAGTCGGTTGTTGCATGGTACGGCATGCATGCATGTATTTTCTGTAAAAGAGACGTGATGTAGTTTGAGTAGATGACTCGGCATGGGTTTTGGTTCCGAGAGGATAAAGGTTCCTACGGCCGAGTCCGGATAGGTGACGGTTGTGTTGATCGTGATCTTCAAAAGGCTGTCACGTGGGTTCTACTCGGGCATGAGCCCTGGCGTGTGTTTAAAGTAGAGGGAGGCTTGTGCCCTGCTTTTTGTAGGCAGCGATCTTGTGCACAGAAGTATTTTGGGTGCTGCGGCTGCTGTGTTTTCTTGTGCATACGTGCTGCGCGGAAGAAGATCAGAAAACAGCGGCTGTGCTGTCCGTCCCAAAAGGTGCAGTGCACTGTGGATTCATTGCAGAAAATCAGAAAGTCGACGACTATTTTGGTGGCGCGTAGGCGTCCTTTGCGCTGGGAAGAAAAGAAGCCAGGCGAGGTGTATGCTAGTGCCATCTCGGGAAAAAGAAAAGTCAAAGTGCGCAGAAGACTTGAGGCGAACAACAAGAAAAGCGTGTCGTGCTCGGCGGTTTTCTTCTCTGGCATTTTTGGAGTAAAGAATTCAATCTTGCATTGATTTTATACAAGTGATATTTTTATATTCTTTCTCACATCTTGTCAAGGACAGTGGCTGTCACTTTGGATGTGTAAAGCTAGGTAAGAGTTTTAATTCAACTACTCCATCACGTGATATGTGGTATTGAGTTTTAGGAGAGAGAAAAGGAGATTAGTACAAGGTAATTAAATTAAGTGCTTATTGTTTTGACGTCAGACTGCATGCTTGTGTTGCATCAAGATTTTTGATTAATAGAGATAATTTGAGGGGGAGCCGTAAAATTTATTTTTAGCTTCCGCAATCATTCACCCCCCCTCTGATTGCCTATCTTAGTGTGAATCGATCCTACAAGTGGTATCAGAGCTAGTTTATTTTTTTTCTAATTGATCTTAACCGGTGATTAGAAAACATGTCGACGGATAGGTATTCCACAAAACCTTGTGTTTTCGATGGTGTTGATTTTCAGTATTGGAAAGCGAAGATGGAGGCATATATTCAAGCTCAAGGCTTTGCAATATGGGAGAAGGTCTACAAGCCTTATCAGGTGCCCGAGAACGATGCTGTGACAGCAACAAATATGGCACAAGTGGAGGCGAATAGTTAGGTGAGGAACCTGATAATTCAAGGACTAGGAAGGAGTGATTTTGATCGTGTTGTGCATCTTAAATCCGCATATGAGGTATGGAAAGCACTATGTGATTATCATGAAGGTTCATCTACTATTAAGGAGGTACGTCAAGATATGTACAAAAAGGATTACATGCGTTTTGAGATGAAATCTGGTGAATCAATAGATGATTTCTTTGCTCGTTTTAATAAAATTCTTAGTAACCTACGATCTGTTAATGTTACTTATACTGATGCTGAAAATGCACGTCAATTACTTGGAGCATTAGATATGTCCATATGGGAGATGAAGGTTACATCTATTAGAGAATCTACTGTTATGAGTACACTTACATTAGATGTGCTTTACTCTAAATTGAAAACTCATGAATTAGATGTTTTTGCTAGGAAAAATAATGGTAATAAATCAATTGCTTTAGCTTCACAATCTGGCAAGTCTAATAATGATAATTCTTCCACTAGCTATGCTTTGTCTTCTTTGTCTTCACTAACTGATGAACAGCTAGAACAACTTCCGGAAAATGATTTGGCACTACTCTCTGCATGTTTCACAAGAGCTTTACAGAATGTGAGATCAAGAAAGAGAGGAAATTTTGGTCCTCAAAGGTGCTATGAGTGTGGTGATCTCAATCATATTCGTCCCAAATGTCAAAACTTCTAGCAAAATTTGCAAGGGAAGAAAATGAGAAGGAAGAAGAGATGGAGAAATAAAAGAAGAACAAAAGGAAGGGCTATATAAATCGCAAGGTGGTGCATCGTGTTCTTTCGGCTCTTAAGCAAGTAAATTTGAGTGATGTGGACACAGAAAGCGAGGATGATACTCCCAAAGGCAAGAAAGATTTAATTGGATTGTGTCTAATGGCAAGTAGCAGAAGCTCCACTGACAATGATGATCTTGACAGCGACAACTATAATGAGGTAGAACCTTCTTATGATGATTTAGCTAAAGCTGTTGCTAAACTTGGTACTTTGCTAGAAAAGAAAGATAAGAAGATTAAAAAAACATGATATTTTGATTGAATCTCTGAATTCTGAAATTGCAAGATTGAGATCTTTAATTCCTGATGATGATTCTTGCAAATCATGTGACGTAATTTATTCTGAGCTTACTTCATTAAAGGATGTGCATGCTTCTACTTTAGAGCAACTTAGAGATGTAAATGCTAAATTTGATGAATTAAGATTGTCACATGTCTCTTGTGATGAAAAATTAAAATATGCTAATGATGAAATTGAAAAGTTTAAGTTTAGTTCTTCTACATGTTTAGAATCAAGTATTTCAAATGTTCATTCTAAAGCTTGTTTTCAATGTGAATTATTAGAAGCTAGACTTAACTCATCTCAGGAAACAATTCAACAGATGCTTTATCATGAGATATCTTCTTGTTCTAATTGTCCTATTTTAACTAAAGAAAATGAATACCTTAAGGACACTTTAGAGAGATTCTCTTTTGGCAAGAAAAATCTGAATATGATTCTAGACAAATCGAAAATAAGTGTGAAAAATCATGGTCTCGGATTTAATTTTATTGAGCATGCCAAGAAAAACCCTCCTAAGATTGTTAAGCTTCTTGAACCTGGAAAAATTGAAATAACATCTGAACCGAAACAAACTGTTTTTAAATCTGCTGGTATTATGTCACCTACTAATCAAGTGAATGCAAATGTTGCTTCTACTCCTCAAATTAAACATAAAGTTAAGTACACTTGCAGTCATTGTGGTAAAGATGGACATTTTGTGCAAAACAACAAATGAAAGAAAAGGCTAAGTCTAGGTCTAATATGAGGAATGCACATTCTTTTGTGACTAGAAACATGAGTAATGCTAAATCTGAATTTTTACATAAGAATACTCGTGTTGCGCCTACTTTTGCTCGTCGTGTGTCTCAGTACTGGATTCCTAAATGTTTTATTTCTAACCCCAGTACTGAGGCCTCGACATCTTCTGTCTCTATGTAGGCTTCTCGCGCGAGGAAGGAGAACATATGGTTAGTGGACTCCGGATGCTCGCGTCACATGACCGGTGATAAAAGTTGGTTCTCCTCCCTTTCACATGCATCTCGAGCTGAAAGTGTTACTTTTGGAGATGCTACTTCCACATCTGTTTTGGCAAAAGGTACAGTAAAGGTAAATGAAAAGTTTATGTTTAAAGATGTGGCTCTTGTTGAGAATTTGAAATTCAACTTGCTTTCTGTTTCACAAATGATTGATGAAGATCTTGAAGTATGTTTTAAGAAAGATGAATGTAAAGTGTTAGATGCTTCAGGTGATCTAGTTTTTAAGATTTCAAGATTTGGAAGAGTTTTTAAAGCTGACTTTGATGCTTTACATGATGCTAAGTTTAGGTGTCTAGTTGCCAATATTTTCAAAGATTTATTCTTTTGGCATCGTAGACTTGGACATGTTGGTTTTGATCATCTCACACGTGTTAGTGGTATGGATCTTATACGTGGTTTGCCTAAAGTTAAGAATGAAAACAAAATAGTATGCTCTTCTTGTAGACATGGTAAAATGTGTTCAGGTTCACATCCTCCGCTTACTATGGTCATGACAAATGCACCAGGGCAGCTCCTACACCTTGACATAGTTGGACCATCAAGAGTTCAGTCCTTTGGTGGTAAGTGGTATGTACTTGTGATTGTTGATGATTTCTCTAGATATTATTGGGTTTACTTTATGGCATCTAAAGATGAGGCTTTTAGTCATTTTAGAAGTCTTGCTCTTAGATTATCTATCGATCTTCCAGGATCTCTTAGAGCTATTAGAAGTGATAATGGAACTGAATTTAGAAATTCCTCTTTTGATCACTTTTGTGCTGAAAAAGGAATTGATCATCAATTTTCATCACCATATGTTCCACAACAAAATGGTGTAGTTGAGAGAAAAAATAGAACTTTGGTTGAGATGGCTAGAACAATGCTAGATGAATATAAAACTCCAAGAAAATTTTGGGCTGAAGCTATATCTACTGCATGCTATATTTCAAACCGTGTGTTCTTGAGATCTAAACTTGGGAAAACTTCATATGAGCTTCGATTTGGACGTAGGCCTAGTGTATCTCATTTCAAAGTTTTTGGGTGCAAGTGTTTTGTGTTAAAATCCGAAAATTTAGATAAATTTGAAGCTAGATCAACTGCTGGTATTTTTCTTGGATACCCTGCTCATTCACGTGGCTTTCGTGTGCTTGTTTTGGAGACTAACAAAATAATAGAAACCTGTGAAGTTTCTTTTGATGAGGCTAGTCCAGGCACTAGTCTAAGTGATGCAGGTGCAAGTGCATATGTTCAGAGGGAGAGCATATTTGTTGATGACGATGAGGATGATGAAGATGAGGTTATGGTTCCTACTATTTCTCCACCTATAGTTTCTTCTACACCTTCTACTACTGCGGCTACAGTTGGGTATCCTCAAGCTACTACTTCGTCTACACATATTGGAAATGAACAAGAAGGTACTTCAGAAATTTCTGCTCCTCGACACATTCAAAGGAGATATCCACCTGAACAAATGATTGGAGATTTAAATGAAAGAGTAACAAGGTCCAGGTTTATTGATTCTGACTCATATGCTCATTCTGCTTTTGTTGCTTCTTTTGAGCCCAAAGATGTATCTCACGCATTAACTGACGAGTCTTGGATCAATGCTATGCATGAAGAATTAGAGAATTTTGAACGTAATAAAGTTTGGGAGCTTGTTCCACCTCCTTTAAATCATACTATAATTGGAACTAAATGGGTGTTTAAAAATAAACAAAGTGAGGATGGTGTTGTTGTTAGGAACAAAGCTAGGTTGGTCGCTCAAGGTTTTACACAAATAGAAGGTTTAGATTTTGATGAAACCTTTGCTCCTGTTGCTAGATTTGAAACCATTAGAATTTTGTTAGCCTTTGCTGCATCTAAAGATTTTAGATTATATCAAATGGATGTAAAAAGTGCTTTTCTTAATGGCTATATAAATGAGGAGGTTTATGTTAAACAACCACCTGGTTTTGAAAATCCACAGTTTCCTAATCATGTTTTCAAATTGTCGAAAGCTTTATATGGGTTAAAGCAAGCTCCTAGAGCATAGTATGATAGATTGAAAAACTTCTTATTAGAAAAAGGCTTTTCCATGGGAAAGGTTGATAAAACTCTCTTTGTACTTAAGCAAGGCAATGATCAATTATTCGTTCAGATTTATGTTGATGATATCATCTTTGGAAATGTATCTCATACTTTAGTGACTGAGTTTTCAGCAACGATGAGTAAAGAATTTGAGATGAGTATGATGGGAGAGTTGACTTACTTTTTTGGACTGCAAATAAAACAAACAAATGAGGGAATTTTTGTGCATCAAAGTAAGTATACAAAGGATCTTCTACGTCGTTTTGGAATGGAAAATTGCAAGCCTATTATGACACCTATGGGAGCTGCCTCGACACTTGATCCTGATGAAGATGGTGAGGCTATTGATCAAAAAGAGTATAGGAGCATGATCGGCTCACTGCTATATCTTGCTGCTTCGAGGCCAGACATACAATTTTCTGTGTGTTTATGTGCTCGCTTTCAAGCTTCTCCACGTGTTTCACATCTACAAGCTGTCAAACGAATTTTCAGGTATCTACATGGTACTCAAAACTTTGGCATATGGCTTTCTGCTTCCTCATGTCTTAGCTTAAGATCCTTTTCGGATGCTGACTTTGGAGGTTGTAGAATTGATAGAAAAAGTACATCTGGCTCATGTCATTTTTTGGGTAATTCACTTATTACATGGTCATCTAGAAAACAATCTTCCGTTGCACAATCCATCTGAATCAATATATGTAGTCTGCTAGTTGTTGTTCACAAATACTTTGGATAGTATCTACACTTAAAGATTATGGGATAATTTTGGATAGTGTTCCACTTTTCTGTGATAATACTAGTGCTATTTGTATTGCTAAGAACCCAGTACAACATTCAAGAACTAAGCATATTGATATTAGATTTCACTTCCTTCGAGATCATGTGGATAAAGGGAATGTGGTGATTCATCATATAGATACTGAACATCAGTTGGCAGACATTTTTACGAAACCTTTGGATACTTCTCGATTTGTTCGTTTGCGAAGTGAGTTGGGTGTGTTGCATCCTATAGGATTATTCTGAGGGGGAGCTTGTCATTTAAAATCTCAGAAGTTTTGTTTATTATCCTTGTCAAATAACTCATCAAATCCAAGTCATTGAAATAAATTAAGTAGTAGAGCTCTCTTTATCATATTTATTCATATGCTTTGTAACTTTGATCACGACTGGTTATAATTAACTTGCTACATTTAAATTAAAAAATATGATATGACGGAATACTTTGACTAGATTGATTATAGTTATTACTTTGCGATGTTCATCAAAAAAGATTAACTTGATTGTGAGTCTTATTTTAACTCTTGGCTATGCGGCTCGCATGTTTCATGTTGCAATTTTTTTAATAATCACTCAGTTTGGCATGTTAAAAATTTAAGAAAGGGACATTTGAAAAGATGTATGCTTCAAGCATGCCATAGTAAATAAAAAAAATAGAAAAGTGCGCAAAATGAAAAGAAGTATGCTTCAAGCATACCACCATCAAAAAAAAAGAAAAAGAAAAAAATGTCCTTGTGAAAAGAAGTATGCTACAAGCATGCCACATGCCTAAGAATTGAGTGTGGAGAAATAAGTTGTTACATGAGACTGCTAGCCCGCCTAGAGTTAAGGTTTGCTTCACTTTTAGGCTTTGACTTTTCGTTGTGATATCTCATAGTGCTCTTTATAATTAGTCTGGTCATTGTTGCGATGTCTGTCATTGATATAAATTGCTTAATCATATTGACAGACTTGTTCTGATATTGCTATGAGATATATGGCTTTATATGATCTAGAAAGCTCTACTCAAAAATATGACTTGGTTATTTTATTAAACCAATACAACGTGACTTGGATAATCTACAAAGTTTCTAGATTTTTATTCTTATTGCTCCTTCTTAGATTTATTCTTAGAACGTTAAAATTTCTTGATGATTACATTGCCAAAGGGGGAGAGAAAATTTCTTGATGATTACATTGCCAAAGGGGGAGAGAAATTTGAGAGATTGGAGAGTTTTTTTTTGTTCTCTTGTTTGAGAGAGAGAGTTTGAGGTTTTGACTTCAGTTCTTCACTTAGATTTATTGGAAATCATGTTAATTAAATGTGTTGTCAATGTATTCATCAAGGGGGAGATTGTTAGACCATATTGTATTTTAGGTGATGAATAATTGACAACGTTGGTTTTAATATTACTTATGGTGTGTTGCGTGTATGTGGATTGACTTGAGTCAAGTCGTGGACTTGTGCTCGTACGCGGTTGCTGGTTTATTTATGTGCAGGTGTTGCTTGAGGCGGAACGTCGTCGATGATGGGACTGAAACTAGGTTCAGGTGGAATTGAGGTTTCGGGACTAAGTTCAGGGAGGAACTGAGGTCCTATCGGTCCAGGATGTCATGCGAGATGTTCATGGCGGAATGTTGTGCGACAAGGCTACAGTGCGGACGGCTGCTAGCTAGTGATCGCAAACATGTGGTATCCAGAAGGAGTAGGTTCGCTACGAATGCGGGCTGGCGTGTGTATACGGCCGGGAATACGAGTCAAATACGGATTTTTCCTCTGTGTTGGAGTTGGAGTCGGTTGTTGCATGGTACGGCATGCATGCATGTATTTTCTATAAAAGAGACGTGATGTAGTTTGAGTAGATGACTCCGAGAGGATAAAGGTTCCTACGGCCGAGTCCGGATAGGTGACGGTTGTGTTGATCGTGATCTTCAAAAGGCTGCGACGTGGGTTCTACTCGGGCATGAGCCCTGGCGTGTGTTTAAAGTAGAGGGAGGCTTGTGCCCTGCTTTTTGTAGGCAGCGATCTTGTGCACAGAAGTATTTTGGGTGCTGCGGCTGCTGTGTTTTCTTGTGCATACGTGCTGCGTGGAAGAAGATCAGAAAACAGTGGCTGTGCTGTCCGTCCCGAAAGGTGCAGTGCACTGTGGATTCATTGCAGAAAATCAGAAAGTCGGCGACTATTTTGGTGGCGCGTAGGCGTCCTTTGCGCTGGGAAGAAAAGAAGCCAGGCGAGGTGTATGCTAGTGCCATCTCGGGAAAAAGAAAAGCTGGTGCGGCAGAAGACTTGAGGCAGAACAACAAGAAAAGCAGAAGCTGTGCTCGGCAGTTTTCTTCTCTGGCATTTTTGGAGTAAAGAATTCAATCTTGCATTGATTTTATACAAGTGATATTTTTATATTCTTTCTCACATCTTGTCAAGGACAGTGGCTGTCACTTTGGATGTGTAAAACCAGGTAAGAGTTTTAATTCAACTACTCCATCACGTGATATGTGGTATTGAGTTTTAGGAGAGAGAAAAGGAGATTAGTACAAGGTAATTAAATTAAGTGCTTATTGTTTTGACGTCAGACTGCATGCTTGTGTTGCATCAAGATTTTTGATTAATAGAGATAATTTGAGGGGGAGCTGTAAAATTTATTTTTAGCTTCCGCAATCATTCACCCCCCTCTGATTGCCTATCTTAGTATGAATCGATCCTACAGCTTCTCTTCCCGGTGTGGGTGGCCAGGCAAGCCGACATGACGTTGGCTGAAGGGGTCATCACCGTAAGTGTAGAGCTCCTCCTGGGATGGGAAGCCTACAAGACACTTGCCGAGAGGGTTGTCACTGTGCACGTAGGGCTAGAAGAGGCCTCCGGGCGTGAAGGCGTGTGGCGATGGTAGTCTCTCGCTTTGTGGCAGGAGCGAAGGCAGCGGAGGCACTTTGGCAGGTCTCTTTAGTGGCGATATTTGTGGTCATGGTCGAGACAAATGAAGCAGCGCCCTCTTGTGTGTCAAAGGAAATCTTGGTGGTTGCGAATTGAAGCCGCATTCAATGTGGTTTTAGGGGGGCGTCCTCTGCGCCCGACGCCTTTACGCCACCAAAACCTGGGCTTGACGATTATCCACTACGGCCGAACTGTGGCACAGCCCTGGGGTGATGAATATGCCGTCTTGTTGGGGGAGAAACCGAGTGGAGAGAGCGTTGGAGCCATCTGCCTGCAGGGGCTGGGGGTTGGCGATGACAATTGATTGAGGCGACGTGGAGCGCTGAGGCTAGTGTGGACAACATCATCTGCGAAGGTCACTCTGCACGGCGGAGCCTTGATTCGGCGCAGATTATGTGGGATCTGGTGGTTGGCGTCAGTGCTGGTGAGTCGCTGGGTTCCTTTAAGGCAACTCGGCATTGGGACGTAGCACGACTTTGGGAGGGGATTGCTCTTGTAGATCGGCCGGTAGCTACATCCCGAGGGTTGGTGGTTGAAGCTGCACTCAGTTCGGCTTAGATCTGGCCAGGGGGATGGTAGATCGGACGTGGCTGGGGCAGATCCGACGGACGACAGCCTCAACAGTGAGCGGTGCAGCCAGAGGGGGGACATCGGCGCCGCTTGGGGCGGGGGGTAGGGGTGGGGAGAAGTAGCCGTGCTATGGGGACAGGCGATGGGGAGGTTCGGGTGGACGTCGAGGCCGGAGTGGCCAGCGGCGGGCGAGGACGGACGAGTCGCCCCTCAGTCGCTAGTTGGTTGCGGTTTTCTGTATATGAGCGAGGCTAATATATCACGGGAGTCTTGTTGTTACAAATAGATACTTCAATAGGAGACTGTCGAGACCCGAATATATAAATTCGGACTCTCTGTGTATACTGCACTCGTGTAGGATCACGCTAGAGCACACAGTCAAACATAGTTGACATAACAACCATATACACGGTAAATAAAGAGAAATTCAAATAATAATAAATCTCAAAGGTGCGACTTTATGGCCAAATTTACAATATCACTAGCCCAAAGGGCTTAAAGTCAAGCCGCGGAAAGAACAAAATAAGTGTAGTAGTCATTCGACATGCCTACAGACAATCGACTAGGGAGCGAAGTCATAATCCGTGAAGTCGCTGAAATATTCTCCCTCTGGTACCTCCTGCTGGTAATACTCCTCCTCAACTGAGCAACATTGGCATAAAGCCGTGAGTATATTGGTACTCAGCAAGTCATTTATAACAAATGAATGCAATGTAATATTCAAAGTTTACTAATGGATGACTGAAAGGTTAATTTGTATAAAATGACGGTTTAAGATAAATACAATAAATAGATGGAAAACGAACTTTAATGAAAACAGTAATAGATAATCAACGGAATTGCAATTAGATCATCTGTGAACCTCTCATCCACAAGCTAAGCCAACAGTTAACTACCTGTTCACTTTCTTATCATAAACCACAAATTTATATGAAATCAGTATCTCTCGTGTGAAATCACAATCCGACAAGGTATGACAGCTCCAGGAACTTCAGCAGCCGCACGCCGAGATTCCCAGCCAGTCGAGGTGGGCCGGCCCTCACCTGCGCCATGAATTCCTCCCTGGTCGCCGGCAGCGGCTGCCCGCCGGTGAGCAGCTTGACGAGGTATCCGAGGTCGTACAGCCCGCCGAAGGTCGCCCACGTCAGCTCGTCCCGCCGCGACAGGAAGCCGAGGAGCTTGTCCCTGAAGGCCGCGGAGCTCACGCCGATCGCGCGGGCCAGGTCGAAGTCGAATCCCTGGGACCTCAGGAACGCGACGGACTCGACGGCGTGGCGGTCGCGGTGGACGTCGATGTCCAAAAAGTTCACCTCCCACGCGAGCTCGACGGGGAGGCTTTGCTCGTCGAGGACGACGGGGAGCCTCCCTTGGTCGTTGCAGAGAGTCATCCCGAGCTGCACGATGGGCAGCTCGTCAACGTTGGCCTTGACAACGTCGTAGCACTCATCCGCGGTGAGCTGGCCGTCGCGCCTCCCGGCCGCCGCGCTTCAGGAGGCAGCGCTTGTCCACGGTGAGCTCGCCATCGCTCTTCCAGGTAGCCTCGCGGTGGAGGCTTCCCGGTGTCCACGGCGACGAAGGGGAACCGAGTGAGCAGATTGTGGATCAGATCCATCTCAACGTCGAGGTTCGTCGGCGTTGTGTTTCTTCAGTTGTCCTCTAATATCTCATCTCGTATGTTAAACATCTAGAGACATGACTAGCTGAACCTAACATATCATCAAACTTGTGCATGCATAGGTACTATATATGCCATCTCAATTTATAGACCCGGTATGTTCTTCGAGGCGTCCAAATTAAGGCAACCTTTTCAGTTTTCCATGCTTTCATTATGCAGGGGTCACCCTTCATTTTCCCTGGCTGATCTGCCAATTGCAATGCATGAACATTACATGCCTAGCTATGGTCCTTTTAACATGTCTACAAGCAAATTAAGCATGACAAAGTCTAGCAAGTGGTGTCATACACAACAACTAGATGATCGATCTATGAATTGGACTAGCTAGTACTAGTGCATCCCTCGACCTTAGTGGAGGGCATTGCTTGGTGGTATGGAAATCGGTTTGCAAGCCACTCTCCCTTAGCGGTTCAGGCATCCTCGACCTTAAACTCATGGGATACGCGTTGAGGATACGGTGGCTTTGGTGGCAAAAGGAAGACCCGTCTCAGACAAAGGCACACCTTCAAATGTCCTACTAACCAGCCATTCAAGCATTGTTTAGTGCTGCAAACAATGAATCCATCAATATATGCATGGGTTGCGTGCCGAGTCGGTTTCGGAGTAATCAAGGTCGTTCCGAGCGAACCACGGTTTAATTTGTTACTCTGACACCGAATTTGACTCGTGTTTCACTCGAATGGGCCCACCTAGCAGCTTGGATTTTAGAGCAACTTCAGCAGGGTCCCTACTTGAGCCCTCAAACTCAGATTTAAGAGCAAGAGTAAAAAAACTGAGCTCCAACAGAGCCCCTACTTGTCTCTCAAAAATAGGTGGCCTCTCAAATGAGGCTTCTAAACCCTCATTCCTAGGGGTCCTGCTTCGGCTCTTATTTTTCAGTTTTTCTCGTTTTTAAATTTAAATTCGGAACAAATTCAGAACAAATTTGAATTAAAATTTAAATTTAAATTCGGAACAAATTTGAATTTAAATTTGAATATTCGGAACAAATTCAGAATAAATTTGAATTTAAATTTGAATATTCGTATGTGAATTCGGAACAAATTTGAATTTAAATTTGAATATTCGGAACAAATTCGTAACAAATTCGAATTTAAATTTAAATTTAAATTTGGAACAAATTTGAATTTAAATTTGAATATTCGTATGTGAATTTGGAACAAATTTGAATTTAAATTTGAATATTCGGAACAAATTTAAATTTAAATTCAAATTCGAAACAAATTTGAATATAAATTTGAATATTCGTATGTGAATTCAGAACAAATTTAAATTTAAATTTGAATATTCGGAACAAATTCGGAACAAATTTGAATTTAAATTTAAATTTAAATTCGGAATAAATTTGAATTTAAATTTGAATATTCGTATTTGAAGTCATAAATTTAAATATTGTCCCTCATTGTGAAATCATAAATATTTTATTGTGTATTGTGCTTTTGTTCCATACGTATGCATATAGTGTGTAAGGAAATAGAGGGAATTGAGAAGTAGGAGTCCTGTTTTGAGGGCTTCTGCTAGAGTGCAGTCTAGAAAACAGGGCTCTTAAAAGTAGGGAGAGCCTTCAAATAAAAAATAGGAGCCCTGTTTTGAGAGCTACTACTGGAGTTACTCTTACAGAACAGGGATCGAGAAATTATCAGAGTTGGCCCGAGGACGACAGTATCCTGAAACTTGATTGTTCCTTCCGAGTGTGTGTTTTTTTTTGCTTTGTCTGATTTGCTATAAGATTCGTGCACCTACCCTTTTCTAGAGTTCATCTAACTAGAAGGTGGCAGGGAGATCAACAATGAAGAAACATAATGACTAGTCAATGCCCGTGTGGTCAAGGTACTAAATAGCGTTTGGTGTCCGCATAGCGAATAGCAGCCTATAATGCGGACCCTATATTTCAATAGCGGAATCTAAAAAACACCTACAATTTTGAGTTACTCATGTGTGTGTATATATCATGATTCATGTCTTACTAACCTAAACATAGCAGCAGAAATACACATGTAGTATATAGTATATCAATATATGCATGATAAACTTGAAATTAGATCTTACTGATAGACATATACCCTGGGTAGCATGCATGTTCCTATCCAAAAATGTGCAGAGATGTGTCTCGTTTATAAAGTTGCTTACTTGCTCCACATTGCATCGCAGGCATGATTGCAATGCCCAGCTGTCAACACCAGCAACATGACGACTACTGCCCAGCTCAACAGAGGAAAAGAAGTGCCATTGCTGTGGCTGCTACCTCTACTCTATCAACACTCTACCATATTCTTACATAAGACAATGTCGGAGCAACCGTAAAGTTCTAGCCCGCTATTTTCCAGCGCTACTTCGTCTCGGTAGTGCTAATACTCTGGTGCCATAATTGCGGCCGCGACCAAGGCTGTTTAGTACGTTGCATGCGGTTCTACGGATTAAAAAAACTATCTCACTTCAACACGTTGAACCATTGTTGCCAGGCGGTCAGCTTGCACACACTTGGTTGGGCTGGCACGCAGCCGGTCTCCGCCTCTGCACATGTCGTGGCTCTGTCATGCCCACGGCTCCACTGCCATGTCCGACTTTGGTCTGCCACGGCCAACATCACTCTCTCTTTGATGAGGATATGGCTCCGATGGTTACAACCAAATTAGCAATGGTTGCTGTTCGAATTACAAGAGATCATACGCATCACTTAAATTATCAGCTATACAAGGAGGATTCTGATGGAGATATACCCTAGAGACATTCTACGCATATTTGCTTTACAGGGATTGTTGTGAAATAGTATGGCCCTTTATGCATGTGAATGATGTATGAGATGCATATATGTATGTAATGTTCATGGCCTGCGAGTCATGAATATTGCAGCTCAAGGCTGTTTATATTTGTATAACGACCTGCGTGTCGACTTGTGTTGCTTATTCACTCCCTGTAAACTTTACTAGTATACCATATGGTAATAGTTTAGTGGGAGTGCTTGGAGGTTTTGGCCACTTGGAGACATGGTGAACAGGAAGCACGTCGATAGAGATCACCATGTGAAAGGGCCATACTATATCACGCTGCAATGTGATTGTTTTGTGAATGGCTTTATATTTCTGTTCATTTATTTCTATGCATGTTATTTAATTGCTCCAAATGCTTTTAACATAGTAGAAATAAAATTCTCTCACATAATATTAAGCTAAATTGATGCCCTCCCAATTAGCTGCACCATCTAAAGCCATGTATATTAGTGGTAAGTCTTGCTAAAGCAGAGTGCCATTAATTCTCCATGACTAGATGGGTTTGTGTCGGACACTCACGCGCAAAGTATTGGTTTAATTTGACAAGGTCATCATAACGGTTATGGACCTTGGGGCATAAGGTTGGGTGCCGGAACATAGAGATGTTGCCCAACAACAAGAGTTATATAAAGATATAATTAGCAAAGGGTTGCTTACCAAATTCACCTATCCTCTAGCAGTGATGCCAAAGCTCACTAGTAGATAAGTTGATTGTGGATCTTGAATCACTAAATGTCATAAGAGAGAGATAGTATTTAGTGGGAGTATCTTTATTAAATTGTTTAATAGAAGTTACTTTTCTTGAACAAATATCTTAGTTTTGCGTATTTTGTGTTGTAGATCATGGCACCAAATGTTACACCTATTTCCAGTTTTGCTTTACGTTCGATACTTGATAAGGAAAAACTGAATAGAACAAACTTTGCGGATTGGTCCCGCAACATAAGAATCGTTCTTAGGCAAGATAAAAAGGAACATGTTCTAGAGAAACCGATTCCAGAAGTGCCTGATGAAAATGCTACTGCTACTGTAAAAATGCCTATAGAAAGGCATGTGATGAGTCTCTTGATGTTAGCTGTCTCATGCTTGCTGCCATGAACTCAGACCTTCAGAAGCAGTTTGAGAATATAGAGGCTTACGATATGATCGTAGCACTCAAATGCATGTTTGAGACACAAGCAAGAACTAAGAGATATGAGATCTCAAAGAAATTATTTGGAAGTAAGCTAGCTGAGGGTAGTCCGGTGAGCCCTCATGTGATCAAGATGGTTGATTACACACAGAGCTTGGAAAAACTTAGTTTTCCTTTTAGCCAAGAGTTAGCTACTGACTTGATTCTTGCATCGCTTCCTGCAAGTTTTGAGCAGGTCATTCTGAATTTTCATATTAATGGCTTAGACAAGAATCTCACTGAGTTGCATATGATGCTCAAGACCGCAGAAGATAGCATTAAGAAAAGCAACAATCATGTGATGATGGTGCAAAAGACTACCAACTTCAAAAAAAATAAATGTAAAGCTTTGGGCAAAAGAAAGGGTATGAGTAAAACTCAAGATGAGATCTCGAGTGTCAAATCTAAGCTTTAGAAGCTTAAGATTGGCGCTACACCTGATACTATTTGCTACCATTGCCAAGGCACTGGACATTGGAAGAGGAACTGTAAGAAGTACTTGGCAGAACAAGAAAGGAAGAAGGGAAGTAAGACTTCAACTTCAGGTATAAATGTTATAGAAATTAATCTTGCTACTTCTCATGTTGGTTCTTGGGTATTTGATACCGGATCGGTTACTCATATTTGCAATTCGATGCAGGGGCTGATAAGGACTAGGAGCTTAGCAAGAGGCGAAGTTGATCTTCGCGTCGGCAATAGAGTAAGAGTTGCTGCGTTGGCTGTTGGCACTTTACCATTATGTTTACCTTAAGCAAAAATATTATTTCTACTTCATGTTTGGGAGCAGAAGGTTATGAGTTCAGAATAAAGAACAATTGTTGTTCAATTTATTTGAATGATATGCTTTATGGTAATGCTCCATTGTTGAATGGATTGTATGTTTTAAATCTTGAGGATGTGCCTGTCTATAACATTAATGCTAAGAGGCTTCGACTTAATGATTTGAATCCCACTTATATCTGGCATTGTCGTTTGGGTCACATAAATGAGAAGCGTATGGTGAAACTCTACAAAGATGGTCTACTGAACTCATTTGATTTTGAATCATTTGAAACATGTGAGTCTTGTTTACTTGACAAAATGACTAAGGCACTTTCACTGGTACAGGTGAGAGGGCAAATGATTCATTGGCCTTAATACATTCAGATGTATGTGGACCAATGAGCTCAACGGCCAAAGGTGGTTTTCAGTACTTCATAACTTTTACCGATGACTTTAGTAGATATGGTTACATTTATCTAATGAGGTATAAATCTGAATCCTTTGAAAAGTTCAAAGAATTTCAGAACGAAGTACAAAATCAACTTGGCAAGACAATTAAAGCCCTACGATCATATCGTGGAGGCGAATATTTGAGCCATGAGTTTGGTGATCATCTAAAATAATGTGGAATTGTTCCACAGCTAACTCCGCCGGGAACACCTCAATGGAATGGGGTGTCTGAACGACGGAATCGGACCTTGTTAGACATGGTTCGGTCTATGATGAGCCAATCTGATCTGCCATTGTCCTTTTAGGGTTATGCTCTAGAAACTGCTGCTTTCACTTTAAATAGAGTACCATCTAAATCTGTAGATAAGACACCATATGAGATGTGGACTGGGAAGAGTCCTAGTTTGTCTTTTCTCAAAATATGGGGATGTGAAGCATATGTAAAACGTTTGACGTCTGATAAGCTCACACCTAAATCAGATAAATGCTTCTTTGTGGGGTATCCTAAGGAAACAAAAAAATATTACTTTCATAAAAGGGATGAGAATAAAATATTTGTTGCCCAAAATGGTGTCTTTTTTGAGAAAGAGTTTCTCTCAAAAGGAGTTACTAGGAGTGCGGTTAGACTCGAAGAATTTCGAGAGCCATCAGAAAATGTTTCAACTCCTATTGAATCTCCACAGAGTGTACAAGAAGTTGTACAACCTATGGAAGAGGCACCAGCCCCACGTAGGTCTGAAAGGCCACGTCAATTGCCGATAAGGTATCGACATGAAATTTTATTGTTAGACAATGATGAGCCTAAAACTTATGAGAAAGCAATGATGGACTCAGACTCTGAGAAATGGCTTGTAGCCATGAGATCTGAAATTCAATCCATGCATGATAATCAAGTTTGGAACTTGGTTGATCTACCTGATGGTGTAAAAACCATTGAATGTAAGTGATTTTTTAAGAAAAAGATAGACATGGATGGAAATATTTATATCCATAAGGCACGATTAGTGGCGAAGGGTTTCAAACAAATTCAAGGTATTGATTATGATGAAACCTTCTCGTCCGTCGCTATGCTTAAGTCTGTTCGGATCATTCTAGCTATTGCTGCATATTTTGATTATGAGATATGGCAGATGGATGTCAAAACGGCTTTCCTAAATGGAAACCTAAATGAGGATGTGTACATGACACAACCTGAGGGTTTTGTTGATCCCCAAAATGCTAGAAAAAGTATGCAAACTTCAGAGATCTATCTATGGATTGAAGCAAGCATCTCGAAGTTGGAATAAACGTTTTGATGAAGAGGTCAAAAGGTTTGGTTTCATCAAGAACAAAGAAGAACCTTATGTTTACATGAAGGTTAGTGGGAGCGCACTCGTAATCCTAATCTTATATGTAGATGACATAATACTGATTGGGAATGACATTCCTATGCTGGAATCTGTTAAGATCTCATTGAAAAATAGTTTCTCTGTGAAGGACCTAGGAGAGGCAACATACATCTTAGGGATAAAGATCTATAGAGATAGATCGAGAAGGCTGATTGGATTAAGCCAAAGTACTTATATTGACAAGGTGTTGAAACGGTTCAACATGCAGGATGCCAAGAAAGGGTTCTTGCCTATGTCACATGGCATAAGTCTTAGCAAGAATCAGTGTCCTTCGACAACTAAAGAGCGAGACCGTATGAATGGTATTCCATATACTTCAGCTATTGGATCTATTATATATGCCATGATATGTACTCGACCCGATGTATCGTATGCTCTAAATGTTACAAGCAGATACCAAGCTGATCCCGGTGAAGGTCACTGGACAGCTGTGAAAAATATTCTTAAGTACTTAAGAAGAACTAAGAATGTGTTCCTAGTTTATGGCGGTGATGAAGAGCTCGTTGTAAATGGTTACACCGATGCAAGCTTCCAAACCGACAAAGATGATTATCGTTCGCAATCTGGTTTTGTCTTCATTTTAAATGGAGGAGCGGTGAGCTGGAAAAGTTCCAAGCAAGAGACGGTTGCTGATTCTACAACGGAGGCCGAGTACATTGCGGCTTCTGAAGCTGCGAAGGAAGGTGTTTGGATAAGGAACTTTATTTCTGAGTTGGGTATGGTCTTGAGTGCCTTGAGCCCAATGAATCTCTATTGTGATAATAATGGAGCCATTGCGCAGGCTAAGGAGCCTAGATCCCATCAAAAGTCCAAGCATATACTCAGGCGCTATCACCTTATTCGTGATATTGTCGATAGAGGAGATGTAAAGATATGCAAGGTACACACGGATTTAAATGTTGCTGATCCATTGACAAAACCTCTTACACAGCAAAAGCACGAGATGCACACAAGAGCCATTGGTATTAGATACCTAAATGATTAACTCTAGTGCAAGTGGGAGACTGATGGAGATATGCCCTAGAGACAATCATAGAGATGATTCTGTTTATTATGTTCATGAATTATTGGATAATTTATCTTGTTCCTTAAATAACATCGTCAATATTTATTATCAAGTGTGTGACTTGATTGTGAAACTCTATATTGCTGCGATGATTATTCTTAGATGATCCCTAGTCAAACATATGAGGACACATATTAATAGACTAGTATATGTATTGCTTGATGACCATGTTTCACAGGTCATAGATATAAAGATATTAAACCAATAATATGGACACATGTTAGCAAATATAGGGTTGGATTGACCCACCGTGAAACACTGCGAGAATGTTGCATTCTTACCGTTATCAGTTGGTTTCATTTACAATGCGTATGCTATATCCTTAAGACTTGAGATCGTCGCACGTACTCAAGATGCATAATGACTGATTTAGGGGTTGCCAAACACTACTCCGTAACTGGGTAGTCATAAAGGTCGCTTTCGGATTTTGTTATGATGCGTGCATTGAGGCATGGTCGATCAAGATAGGATTTGCCCCTCCAGGCAATAGGAGAGATATCTCTAGGCCTCTCGAGTGATTGGATTCCAGAAATGCATGGCCATGCTATTCACGGTTAAAAAGTTAACCGTAGTCGGGAATTCAAGTTACATAATCGAGAAAGAGTGGTTGAGCTAACCAAACAAGGATGACACGTACTCACCTTGAGTTTAACCGATATCGTGAGGCAAAGGGAAATGCATGAGTTCTGTTGTGGTTCGTCCGATATGATTTTTGCATATACTTAGGAGTCGGCATGTCTTGCTAAGGGGCCGCTGCCGATTAGTAGACGAGTAGGAGTGCTCGGGCTATGTCTAAGTGTATGTGAACCTATAGGGTCGCACACTTAAAGGGCTGGGATTTAATTCGGATAGTGATCCGAATTCTTATGGGCCATGAGTTCCTAATGGGCCTCCAGTTCGAGACCCATTATGATGGATGCCTATAAATAGAGGGGAGGTGGCATAGGGTTTCACAAGTGAATTCGGAATTCCCGAAATCCTAGTTGCCACACCTTCCTCATCTAATACCGTGCCGCCGGCGGTAGCACTCCAGCGCGTGGTATTCCTACCCCGTACGTGTAGATACCTTGGAGGTGTTGATACGAAGCTTCAACACTAGGACGATCCGCAACTTGTGACGATCACAAGGACCTGAAGGAGGAGACGTTCTGCTAGAACGACTACAACTGCATCAACACGCCACATCGACTCTACTTCCGCTACGAGTCTGCGCGTCTAGTGGTAATCCCGTGATCTATTACTAGAGGATGTCCTTTTTACGCAGTAGAATTTTTAAAATTTTGCTTGCATAGCCTACCCGTAGATCTACAGATTCATCAATACTACGAGCTCGTAGTTGGGATCTACCAAAAGGGAGGCCAACCAACATGTCAAGATCATATCGACGTCTCCCCCAACTCTTCCTCATGGTCACCACGTCACTTTTGGACTAATTCAAGTAAGAGTTCAAGTAGAACACGTTTTGGAATCCAATTCGGCCTCCAGATCAGTTCGGATTCAGCCCGATAGGTCCAACTTCAAACAAGCATAACTTTTACAAACGGAGTACGTTTGAGGTCTATGAGTACTTGATGGAAAGATTTTCTCGTCCTCTTTCGAACGGATCCAGCCTTGCCTTCAAATTCCTTCCGTACGGCTTGCAATCATCAAAAGAAGTTGCTACATCACCTGTTTAGGCCAAATCGGATCTTGTAACGCATGGGCCAAAGAGGAAGGTGCTACCCCACAATTTATGGGTGTGCTACTGTTCATGTGAACAGTAAAATTATACCACCCCTTGTTTTCTTAGTTTGGTGTGGCTTCTACTCCCCTTTTTAAAGAGGCTGCACCACTCTAGTTTTCTTGGATTTCGTTTATGTTTAGTTTGCCTGTGTTGCAACTTATATCTTTAGTTGTGTCGGACGACCACCTGTTAAGATCCTTATTCGGAATCCCACCAAATTCAAGTATTTCAATCCTATTTGCAATTTGAGATTGCCTTTTATCTTGTTCTTGCGTGTTCTTCGGTTGCATGCAGGAATAGACCTTCGTGGTCAGGTCAACCGTATTCTTGGCACGGTTGATAACAACTCAGAGTGTGGTTTAGCGATTGCTTGGCGTTCTGGTCATGAACGGTTAGTAGCCGCATCGTTAAAGTCGTTCTCTCTCAAATCGAAGTTACCATCCTATCGGAAGATTGCGACCCCGTCGCCTCATCAAGTGGTATCAGAGCTTCAGTTGACCGGTAGGATTTCTTGTATCCCTAGTTAGTAGATTGATTTTTTTCATGTCCTATAGTCCAGAAAAAAATTACCCTACAAAAAGAGTTTATTTCCGCTGTCCAAACCCCGTTGTGCCTTTCAATTTGTTAGTTTTGGTTTGCTAAATTGAATTTGTATCCGTTTTAGCTTTGTCTTGTTGCTGATTATATATTTGTTCTTAGTGATTAGAGGTTAGTATTTGCTTCTAATTATATTCTCCAAACATCACTACCTTGAGTCTCAATATAAGCTTGTATACGACACTTCCAAAAAGCAAAATCAGAACCATCTAGCATGGGGGACGATTCACATACCTCTCTGACGCCATAGCAACCTGCTCTGATACCACTTGTAGAATCGTCGATAGCAATCAGATGGGGGGTGAATGATTGCGGAAGCTAAAATTAAATTTTAAGACTCTCCCCTAAATATAAAACCTATTTAAACCTCGTTTAAAGTTCTGGATAGAACATTGTATCCTCACTAAAACTGATCTCGGTAAAAAACCGTAATTCCGATTGATCTCAAACTTTGTCAGAATAAACTAGACTAAATTATTGAACTAACCCAATTGAAATTACGTCAAATGGAGGTCTAGAACTTTAGATATAAAATAAACAAGATCGCTAAGAAGATAGTGACGAGAATTTTATTAAACCCTAAATAGCACTTGCCTTAATTACCTCTTTAAACACAGAAGTTCTCACTGGTTGTAGCAAACAAAGTATTCCGCAACTATCGATCAACTGATGGATTTGGTGGTCAGCAAAAACACGATTCCGTGCAGAATCTCGGCTGCCGTGTCTCCTCATCGTGAGGCTCCTCCCCGGACAGCTATGCGCCAACTCGATCTGTTCTAGCGCCCAGCTGCCCGCCGGCTTCCTCGTTTAGATCTGAAAAATCACAGCAAGAAAAGAAACAAACCAGCCGCCTCTCTCTCCAATTATCTAGTTGCTCAAGTTTTGTTACTCTAAAAAAAAATCACCACGGCAAGAAAGGGCAGCCACAAGCCAATGCATTTTCTCACCTCACGTTCCTAATACATGCATGCAAACTTTGCTTTTTTTTTAAAAAATAACAGCACCCACTTAATCACCTAATGATCTCACGTCTAATTGCATGCCAAAAACCAAAACTAAATATCCAAACACTCACAAAAATCATGCGAACCTTAATTAGTACTTACCACTAATTACCTTAGAACCTTGCATGTGCGTGTCTCCCTGATGCTTCGCGACAAGCACGACAACAGATCACGTCTCGCCGCCCAATGGATTGTTTCAAGCCATCTAAAACTTCGGTTGTTCTAGATGGTGCCTTGCAGATCGATCCTCGCATGCAGCGTCGCCTCTCTCTGAAGAACTAGTAAAGCACCGCTACTAGCAACGCACGGAGGAAACAAAAAAACCGAGCACAATTTTTCTTCTCACGGCTGCTTCAAAAGTCACGGCCGCACACAAGCCGTACACCCTTTTTTCTATTAGATCTAAAAGTCACCTATTTATACATATCTCTAGCCACCACTAAAAACCCTAATACAACTCGCTTTAGGCCTTTTTACTTCAATCGGGTTTTTGGCCCACTACCTTTCAGGGACCTGAAACCCTTTCTAACACGGGTTTTTCACTTCTGATTTTTCTAGCTTATCACGTGTCGAAGCATCCAGAACCGCACCTCCTGTATCTTCTCCACGCATCATCCACCTTTGATCTTCACGTGCCTAAACATGAGCTCGACCATCTCGTGACTCTCTCGACCGCCAGACCTCGGATCTCCCCATCCTAGTCCCGGTCCTCCTCGTCATCGACTACGATCGCCTCCATGCTCCAACCTGCACATGCAAAGACCAAAGAATATTTTTCCGGCACAAGTTCGTCCGAACTTGATCAACGTCAATCCATACACGCGCACCACACCATAATTAATAACATAACCAACGTTATCAATTATTCATCATCTAAAATAATCTAGACCTGGCCATATGGTTTAACAATTATAGCATAGACGGTTTCCCATAAACTATCTGTGATAATTATAACATAGACGGTTTCCCATAAACTGTCTATGATGAGGTGTTTAGTATAGCTTGTTTTGCAGTAGTGTTCATAATGATCCATGAATATATTAACACAAATTCTATTTCCACGTAAACATCCGGTACGTAATATATTATTGTTTTGTATAAATTGCTTTGCTTAAAGAAATTAATAATTGCCAGCCTGCGAAGTTGCATGGGCTACCAGTTTGTAACTAATAATTCAATAATTAAGGCAGTATCCTTTACAACATACACGTTATCACTAGGTCTGGTTTGCAACTCCTTAACACTTGAGGGAACAATGAACTGTAAAAAAATACCATACTATGGTAAATATTCTACTTTATTCTACTTTACAATTTATAAGCTGGCATGCATAAGCTGCTACTCACTGCAGTCCATCGATAATTCCTTCGCGACAGGCGCCGCCGTCCAGTCCAGGCAAAAGATGCGCCTCCTCGTCACTGTAGATGCAGCAGGCGCGGAGGCTCATCACTGTAAAGATACGTCTTCAGGAGGCAGCGCTTGTCCACGGTGAGCTCGCCGTCGCTCTTCCAGGTACCCTCGCGGTGGAGGCTGCCCGGTGTCCACGGCGACGAACGGGAACCGATCGACTGAGCAGATTTAAATTGTGGATCAGATCTCAACGTCGAGGTTCGCCGGCGTTGTGTTTGTTCAGTTGTCCTCTAATATCTCAACTCGTATGTTAAACATCTAGAGACATGACTAGCTGAACCTAACATATCATCAAACTTGTGCATGCATAGGTACTATATATGCATAGGCAAACTTTTCAGTTTTCCATGCTTTCATTATGCAAGGGTCACCCTTCATTTTCCCTGGCTGATCTGCCAATTGCAATGCATGAACATTACATGCCTAGCTATGGTCCTTTTAACATGTCTACAAGCAAATTAAGCATGACAGTCTAGCAAGTGGTGTCATACACAACAACTAGATGATCGATCTATGAATTGGACTAGCTAGTACTAGTGCATCCCTCGATCTGTTATATATTGATACTTCAATAGGAGAACCAGCTATGAACCAACGCACGGGAGTCTGGTTTTTTTTTTTTTTGAAGGCCTGCAGGAGAGCTGCCTTTGCGGGGGAAGGAAAAGATTGAGGGAAATGCAAACACAGATTCCGAGAAGGAAATTGTAGAGAAAAGGACAATTCCGCTAGCCTACTAGCCCCTGCTAGGACCCAGGCCTTAGCCTCTTCCTTCACTGCCGCAATGAACTGGCCCGAAGAGGATGTGGTGGAACAGAAAATTTGGGTGTTACGCTCCTTCCATATCTGTCAGGTGACGAGCATTACAAGGGTGGCTGTTGCTTTTTACAGTGTTGTAGCGGTGAGCATGAGTGATTGCCACCAATTACGTGTCGAGGAGAAGGAGGTCCAATTGACCAGATTGATGGAGTTGCAACCAGCCCATCGTGCCACTGAGGTTCATACCATCCTCAAGAAGTGGCACTTTGCTAAAATGTGGATGGCCATCTACGGCAACCGAGGAGCTTGTCCCTGAAGGCCGCGGAGCTCACGCCGATCGCGCGGGCCAGGTCGAAGTCGAATCCCTGGGACCTCAGGAACGCGACGGACTCGACGGCGTGGCGGTCGCGGTGGACGTCGATGTCCGAAAAGTTCACCTCCCACGCGAGCTCGACGGGGAGGCTTTGCTCGTCGAGGACGACGGGGAGCCTCCCTTGGTCGTTGCAGAGAGTCATCCCGAGCTGCACGATGGGCAGCTCGTCGACGTTGGCTTTGACGAGGTCGTAGCACTCGTCCGCGGTGAGCTGGCCGTCGCGCCTCCCGACCGCCGCGCTTCAGGAGGCAGCGCTTGTCCACGGTGAGCTCGCCGTCGCTCTTCCAGGTAGCCTCGCGGTGGAGGCTGCCTGGTGTCCACGGCGACGAAGGGGAACCGAGTGAGCAGATTGTGGATCAGATCCATCTCAACGTCGAGGTTCGTCGGCGTTGTGTTTCTTCAGTTGTCCTCTAATATCTCATCTCGTATGTAAAACATCTAGAGACATGACTAGCTGAACCTAACATATCATCAAACTTGTGCATGCATAGGTACTATATATGCCATCTCAATTTATAGACCCAGTATGTTCTTCGAGGCGTCCAAATTAAGGCAACCTTTTCAGTTTTCCATGCTTTCATTATGCAGGGGTCACCCTTCATTTTCCCTGGCTGATCTGCCAATTGCAATGCATGAACATTACATGCCTAGCTATGGTCCTTTTAACATGTCTACAAGCAAATTAAGCATGACAAAGTCTAGCAAGTGGTGTCATACACAACAACTAGATGATCGATCTATGAATTGGACTAGCTAGTACTAGTGCATCCCTCGACCTTAGTGGAGGGCATTGCTTGGTGGTATGGAAATCGGTTTGCAAGCCACTCTCCCTTAGCGGTTCAGGCATCCTCGACCTTAAACTCATGGGATACGCGTTGAGGATACGGTGGCTTTGGTGGCAAAAGGAAGACCCGTCTCAGACAAAGGCACACCTTCAAATGTCCTACTAACCAGCCATTCAAGCATTGTTTAGTGCTGCAAACAATGAATCCATCAATATATGCATGGGTTGCGTGCCGAGTCGGTTTCGGAGTAATCAAGGTCGTTCCGAGCGAACCACGGTTTAATTTGTTACTCTGACACCGAATTTGACTCGTGTTTCACTCGAATGGGCCCACCTAGCAGCTTGGATCTTACAGAACAGGGATCGAGAAATCGTCAGAGTTGGCCCGAGGACGACAGTATCCTGAAACTTGATTGTTCCTTCCGAGTTTGTGTTTTTTTTTTGCTTTGTCTGATTTGCTATAAGATTCGTGCACCTACCCCTTTTCTAGAGTTCATGATTCATCTAACTAGAAGGTGGCAGGGAGATCAACAATGAAGAAGCATAATGACTAGTCAATGCCCTTGTGGTCTAGGTACTAAATGGCGTTTGGTGTCCGCATGGCGAATAGCGGCCTATATTGCGGCGGAATCTAAAAAACACCTACAATTTTGAGTTACTCATATGTGTGTGTATATCATGATTCATGTCTTACTAACCTAAACATAGCAGCAGAAATACACATATAGTATATAGTATATCAATATATGCATGATAAACTTGAAATTAGATCTTACTGATAGACATATACCCTGGGTAGCATGCATGTTCCTATCCAAAAATGTGCAGAGATGTGTCTCGTTTATAAAGTTGCTTACTTGCTCCACATTGCATCGCAGGCATGATTGCAATGCCCAGCTGTCAACACCAGCAACATGACGACTACTGCCCAGCTCAACAGAGGAAAAGAAGTGCCATTGCTGTGGTTGCTACCTCTACTCTATCAACACTCTACCATATTCTTACATAAGACAATGTCGGAGCAAATAGTGGTCCGCTATATCGGCCTGACAACTGCAATAGCAGCCGTAAAGTTCTAGCCCGCTATTTTCCGGCGCTACTTCGTCTCGGTAGTGCTAATACTCTGGTACCATAATTGCGGCCGCGACCAAGGCTGTTTAGTACGTTGCATGCGGTTCTACGGATTAAAAAAACCATCTCACTTCAACACGTTGAACCATTGTTGCCAGGCGGTCAGCTTGCACACACTTGGTTGGGCTGGCACGCAGCCGTTCTCCGCCCCTGCACATGTCATGGCTCTGTCATGCCCATGGCTCCACTGTCATTGTGATTGACCTAAACCACAACCTTGCTCTGCAGCTATGCTCGACCTATGTCATCGTGGTCGTGCTGTGTTGCTAATTGGGCCCACTGGGACTAAGAGAGGTGCTCTTACTCGACGGTGGCGAAGAGGTTGACCCATCAATATGAAAGGTCTGCTGCAAATAGAAGAGGGTGACTGGAAAATTGTTAAGAGGGGATGATGGGTAGGTAGGGTAGTCATGGAAAGTATTCATTAGAATGCGATTTTATTTGTTGGGAGGTGATTTTTTTAGAGGTTTTTAGGAATACGGAAGGAGGTGAGAGGGGAGAATGTACCAGCACCAGCAGCAACGACATCTTTTATTTTAGTAAAGACAAAAACATATGTCCACGAATCTCAAAGGGCATGCATGAAGTGTCTCTTGGTCACTTTGGCCTTTTCTTCTCCATTGCTATTGCTCCTTGTTGGAACTAATCCTGCCGAATTCTAAGTTCAGAGCCTATAACCAGAGTTGAGCCCGAGTCAGTTTAGAAATAGAAATTCAGAGTTAAGAGTTGGTTTTAGTTTGTAGGTTCTGTTTAGGAAAGTTTTATACTAGAGTGTTGCGAAGAGACCTTATAGTAATAATATACGTCACCGAATGTTCTTACTCCTTAACAGTTATCATTTGTGATTCACTTTGTTTATGCTCATAGCTCACTGTAATTAGTTTTTTCTTGTAAGAGAGATGACCTCCACACAATCATCATCATTGACATCACCAAATGGGTATGATGTTTTGAAGACCAAGGTCAAAGGTCAAATGGGTATCAAAAAGGTCAAAGGGCCGCATGACCATCACGGAGGTCTCTTTAGATAGGGTCTCTCTGCAACTGAAGAAAGCAGCGGTAGCATTCTAGACTACCTACGGGATATTGGAAAGCAACGAGTCCCCATGACCATAGCAAACTAGAAAGCTTTGACAGCTGGAGAGAAAAGGCAGCCGTGCGTGGAAATTTCAGACTCATTCAAGATCCGAGCATAAGTCCAGCTACTCGTGCGATGGCAGGTGCTTTCGTGATCGGAAAAGTATGGAAGACCTTCAAGAGCATGCTTGTCATATAGTACATGACCAAGGATCGCACGCCCTGCACGAGGTATCCTTTCATATCATTGGAAATATTGGAGGCCTTTTGCGGATGAAGACGATGAACGAATTTCAACATCAAAGTGTGGTGCATAAGGCTCCAGGCACAAAGCACTCACCCCACAGACTTGGGACCGCTGAGTACGTGGGTAAATTCCATAATAGAGGATACAAGATGAGGTTGCAATCTGATTGGAGGCCTCCCCACCATTTGCTGGGATCATAAATGAGCGCGCCTGAAACTAGTTAAGAGTAAAGTCATCAACCACATTTTTAGGTATCTCCTCTTTCAAAAACCCCGTAGACAAGAAAGTGTCCTAACGCTTGGTAAGATATGTTAAACTACCCAATTGTTAATAGGTCTGTAACTTCATGGGGTCTAAAATATCATAGTTACTTCTTGAAGCAAGTATTGACTATCGAATCTTTTCAAGGCTCCTTTGAAGCAAACAGGGAGAGGTATATACTATTTATGGCCCTAAGAAACAAGGAGCACCTGAGTCACACGTGAGGTATAGGGGTTTACGTACCTTGGAGGCACGAATTCCCAAATGACTCTGATGTGTATAGGAATAGGAAGAGATCCAAAACTGAGTGCGATGAACATATTAAATAGGAGCTTCATACGCAACTTGAGGAGGAGTTATCTACCTCACTTCGAGAGAAGATAACTACCTTACTTCGAGGAGTGATATATTCATTGAGGGAAGAATAGAGAGAAGTTTGTAACTACTCGCAAGTCACCCCCATTGTTGCAATATCCATCCCCCTCAATGTCGGAGTAGCTGCGCGTCCACACCCCTTCCTGAACAGAGCGACACCCACTTATCTATCGATGATATCCAGGTAATGTACCTCTCCAGAATGCTAGATAGATAGACCTAGTGGACACCTTAACTCATAGTGTATTATTATGTAGGAGCATATGTCATGCATCCTCAGAGTCAAGCTTGTTGGCTTCATTCCCGTTGACGCTGGGCGGGGGATGGCATAGCCATGCCAGCTAGGGACACTGGTGTATAATGCCCAACCAGGGACCGGTTTCGCAAAGATCCATGTGGACGTCTTTAGGGCTGTCCTGCTAGAGAAGCCCCTAAACAAAAGAAATCATGACACTAGGGGATGCCGTCTACACATTCGTCTAGTAGGCCAAGAGGGACATCGTCCTGGACCCTTCCATGCTGCGATCTCCACACGACCATGCCTGTTAAACAAAACCCTTTATGACTCTACCTCAAGCTCCGCTTCAGAAGGCCACTGCATCGACCTCTATGACTTCACCCCATGCTACACTTCAAAAGGCCACCGCATTAGCTCCCGTGGAGGCGATGCCGAATATGTATCTTAAGCAAGATGCTTAGGCCTAATTGAAGAAGATTAAGGCGTCTCCTAAGTTTTGGCCGTACAACCTTGGGATGTCGTTGGTCCCTGACTCACAGTTACCCAGCCTTGGACTAGTTTGCAAGTCTTTGCATGCCTGGTACATATAGAGGTCCAACAATCAGAAAAAACGGCATAGTGGATTCACCGTCAGATACATAGAGACACATTTCCACAATGACTCGGGCTACGTCATCGTGGCTTCCATGACTTATTCAAACTATTCAACCTTGATGCCCTCGACGCCCTCAATGCCTCACTTCTACGATGTTGGACACTACAAGTGTGTACGATCAAGTTCTAGATTTACGTAAGAGGATCTCTATTGGTAAACCTATACTAAGCAGACACTTAGTTGAGAGGCTAATAAAAGAAGCACTTAAATTACTTAAATAAAGGTTTTGACATGACTGCAACATAATGCTTTTAAGGGCAAGACTATAACTCACGTCACAAGCAATTGCAAATGAAAAGCAAAATGTTTTACTCACATTTTCTAAACTATACAAGGATCTATTCTAAGGGCTCCCACTCAGGTCTTGCTAAATAGGACTCACTTGACTCTTCCTCCAAGTCGCTATAAAGCACCCATGAGTTGCAGACTTGCGGTGACTACTCTTCGGCCATGGCTAGAATAAAGTGCTGAAAATACTCCTGGTGGTTGCCTACTATACGTTGCCTCTCCTCCGGACTTGGTGGTGTAGGTGAAGGCAGAGGTATTGGCAGCTGTGGTTGAGATTCCTTTATGTCTCCCTCCTACTCTGATACACTGGGAGTAGCTATATATTGCTCTTTGAACTTCCAAATAAGCTTGGGCATGTTAATCTTGTATAGCTTGCAAAGACATTAAATGGCCTTGTGCACGGCTCATTGTGCGGACCACTCTCCACAAGCATTAATGCACCTAAAACTATGGTGTAGAACTTGGCTGCCAATCCTGATGGTAAAGTACAACCTAGTGATGCATCCAATAAGTTGGCTGTTTGATTTCTCATCCTTGGTGAAGTAAACTGGTGATCTATTTAATCTAAGACTGTGCAATAAAACTTGGAGAAGTCCTCACCATCTTCCAGTCTGGTCGTAGGAAGCTTGAAACATCTAAGGCATTATAAGGGAAAGAATTCAGTTGAAGGAATTGGGAAAACAAATTTTTGAATAAAGCAGAGAGAAAGAATCTTAAGAAAGAGAAAGAGAGAAGAGACATTACTATCCGATTTAGTTGGTTTGATTTAGAAAATAGAGTTTAAAATTTGGCTAAGACAACCACTGTAACTAGAGCTTCATCCTATAGTAAATATGGCTCTGATACTACCTCTGTCGAGACCTGAATATGCAAATCTGGAATCTCTATGTATACCGCACTAATCCAGGATCACGCTAGTGCACACAGTGTAAATATAGATAAAATATCGACCATATGCATAATTAATAAAGAAAAAGACTCAAATATTATTAATTATCAGAGTATAACCTTATGGCCATACTTATAACTTACTAGGCTAAAAGGCTTAAGAATCAAACAGCGAAAAATAGAAATAAGCATACTAGCCATTTAACATATCCACAGGTAATCGACTGGGAAGTGAAGTCCTAATCTGCGAAGTCATCAAAGTATCCTCTTTCAGGTACCTCCTATTGATATGGTTTGTCTTCTTCAACTAAGTAACATTAGGCATAAAGTCATGAGTATATTGGTACTTAGTAAGTCATTTGTAACAAAGATACAATATAAAATGCAAGGCTTATCAATACATGGCTGAAGTGTTATTTTGTAGAAAACAATAATTTAAAGTAAATACAATAAATAGATTGAAGGCGAACTTTAAAAGAAATGATAGTAAATAAATAACCAAAGGAATTGAATAAACCGCTTGTGAACTAACCATTCACAATTTGCTCCACTAGTGAACTAACCATTTATTTTCCAAATTTAACCAAACCAAGTCTTTATGAAATCTACACTTCGTGTGAAATCACCGAGCATTGTCTATAACCGGGGACACATCTATTCAAATAGTTTTAAACTCCGTAGAGGTTGCACAACTGTACCAACGTGATGTGATTTTCTCTACGTATCAAAATATCACAACAAGGCATTTACAATGCTCAACCTCAACTCAATTTCGTTCACTAGGTTTTTGCATGACACCCCCTTGTGCCTCATGGAAATTAACAATCATGTTCATCACAATGGTGTGATTAAAATTGAAATATCACAAATTAATCAATCAGGTCTATCCTATACTAGATATGTAGTTCGCACAGTAAAGCTTAGATCAATGGCGCACAAAGTTAAGTTCTTAGACTTTACCCAGGTCAGACATCCACATCTCTTGAAGTGAATCCACACTTTCTTGTTTACTGCACGATCACTCATCCAAGTGAAAATCAATTTTGTATAACCAACACTAATGACACACCAATAATATGGCACACAAATTTTGATAACTATGGCTACAATCATGATTCAATATCTCATTAAGTCAAATTAATTAATTGATCATATGTGATGATGGCTAAGCGTATTAATCATACAACCCTTGTGACAACTAGTGTGGCATCACTAGATAATTTTTCATCTTATGGTGATAATGTAATCATGGTATTCAAATTATCAAATGGGGACTTAATCAAATTGGACAATAACTACCACATACAAAGGTTTGTAATAAAATAGTAATACATAAAAATTTAAAATAAAATAATAAATAATATATTTAAAATCTTGGTTCAACATGATTAAAGGAGACTACTTGTCTTGGTCTTGCTTAGTTATGAATTCTGCATCTTCTGGTGGTGCTCCTGCTCCTTCGAAGACGCGATATAACGAGAGAGACAACGAACGAGACACAAATAAATTCAAACAAAATTTAAATGAACTCTAAAAACTTGAAAAATAGAACTAAAATATAGAGCTCAATTTTTGATGAATTTAGAAAAAAAACGGGTCAATCGAAACTAGGACGAAGGAGAACGGGCTTTTGAAAAAATTAATCTAAAGGAAAATACAGGAAAATTAGAAATTCTAATGTGTCGTGGACTCAACTCACATAATGGATAGTCTACAGTGAACCCAACTCATGGAATAGTGAACTATGTGATGCGGTTGTTGACATGGTGGATAGGCTAACGTGGTGGACACGTGGCTGATAGGTGGCAGGTAGGGCTAACGTGATAGCTGAGATGGTAGGGTGATGTGACATGACACATGACACAAGGGATGGCTTGGGTGCTGACATGGCTGACATGTGGCATGACACATGGTGACACGTTAGACTAGAGCTGACATGGCGTTTAAGTTGGTGGCTCACTCAGCTTGGTTGGTGCATGGGTCTACAAAACAGTTGCGGTTAACAGGTAGGGTCCGGCTGTCTGTGACTTGGTTCATGTGGACTAGGTTCATGGAGAAATGAAGAGTCATGGCCGGCGGGGTGTGGAGTGACGTGTGCGGGCAGCGTGCACGGCAGGGTCGGTGAAGCTGGTCAGTGCTTGGATGGCGGTTGTACGTACCAGCGGTGAGGACAGCTTGGTGACGATGACCGTGTCGCACGATGGGGAAGACGAAGATGGTGACTGTTGACGCGGAGAATGAAGGCAGCAATGGTGGTGGGATGAGCGGATGGCAACAACGATGGCAACGAGCTCGACAGCAGCGGGTGCGAGAACCAAGGGTGGGTAGCGACCTTTATATGCATGGATGTCAAGGCGGCTGCGCCATGCATGGCACGGATGTCGAGACGGTGACGGAGACGGAGTTCATGCTGGGGAGAAGGTGAATAGTAGTTGGACCGATCAATGGGGAACACGTGGCGACTCGCGAGATCAAATGGCTGACATTAAATGGCATAGATGAACAATAACAGGGGTTCCCAATGGCTGACGTGTGGCACCAGGCAAGATCCGACGGTTGGAAATAGCCGCAGCTTGGCTGGCCGACATGTAGCGACCGAGAAATTGGGCAGCTGAGGTATATTGGGCCGAATGAACAGTAACAGCCTAGCCCATTACTGTTTTAGAATTTTTCTATTTAAGAGATTTAAATAAAATCAAAAGAGCTCTAGAAAAATAGCAACTAAATCCAAAAACTTCACAGAAAATTCCTTGAGACATAAGGAACCTAAATAAAATATTTTTAGAAAATATTAATGTTTATTCTAGTCATATTAAATCTTTTTAATTTATAAAAATTCAATTTAATCTTGTATTAAATCCAGAAAATTTTAAATGGTGTATTTTCTTTTAAAAGCTTCAAATAAATCTTGAAAATTAGGATGTTACATTTATATTGCTATCTAAAGGAAAACCTTGATTTATTGCGTCATTAGACTGACATGTTGGGTCCATCTGTCAGAGTTTCATTTTTTTGAAATAATTGACTGATGGACAATGCATGTGAGCCTCAAAAGTTTAAATCACATTTTAAATATTTCTTTTCCATGTTGGTCCCATGTTGTTGGGCCCAAATTTTATAATCCAGAATCCTGTATGATTCAACTGCACTGTTTCCTAGATCCATAGATAGTGCTCACAGGTATTGCTAACTTATTTCATACATTGCCTAAACCATAACATACACTAATAATACACATCAGAGTTCAATTACACCACGTTGGGTGATAGTTTACATAAGAGCCGATTAGACCAAATATCTCCAATACAAAAGTGGAAGCGGAAGTAGTAAATCAAAAGGGTAGGGCCAAGAATATCCATAGGTAAATGACTGGGGTAAAATTGAATGACATATATTATCGAAGTCTAGATAATATATGTGCACACAATCTCCATCAAGCCTGCTCATCTGGGACAAGCGTGCACAGAGGATGGTCCTAATTCCCTTCATCAGCTCCTCCAACTGGACCATGTGCATTGTTGTAGGCATAATGATCCCACTCACCTATTTTATATTTTATTAAGTGAGTGTGAGCACATACCACCGTGCTTCATGAGCCAATACACAGAATGCAATTACATATATAGATGCATGGCTTTTCAAAGGATGGCTCGGGTTATTTTAGTTGCCAAATGCCTTAAAATTTTAAAATAACTAGGAATTCTTGAGACTTAGTAGTTTTAACTAAAACGTATTTTTCTAAAGTATGTGAAAGGTTGCAATAGTAATAGTAGTACAGATCTCATCCACTGTTACATGGTCTCTACACCTCATGCTAGTTTTTTAGCATTACATCCGCTTAACTCCATCACTGGGATTGATATCCCAGGGCAACACAAATCAGGGGCTTTTACTACTTTACACTTTTTCAATCCTACCCATAAAGTTTTTTGAAATAGAACTATATTGATGTATGTTCCCATGCCTGCCCATGAGCATGGGCTTGGCTATTCGAATAGTTTCACTATGTAGAGGTTGTACACTTTATCCATAAGAGACAATCAGCTTGTAGCTCCACATGATTCCTTGATCATGTAGATGAGTAGATCATCATAGTAACCATTTAAATGACCTTACCCCTTTGTCATGTCACCCATATGGGCTTCTCCCACACACAATGAGTCCCATAAGTTGTGCTGGATCTTCATCACAATGACTAGCACAACTGGACTACAACATTCCATAACGACTAGCGTAGCTGGCAAACTTTGCTCTCTTTTGGTGTCCTATTCAATCCAGAACACATCCTGCACTTGCACTACCTCACTACCCCACCAACGAAATGACTCTAGGGTCTGATAAATTTACTAAGCCAAGTTGTATTTTATAGACTTATGGTTTACTACTTTACATTAGGAGGTCTTGACAAGATTCAATCCTTAGGGTTATCTAGGTGGTTCTGCCTCAATCCACACACTCTTGTGCATCCACTTCACCAACCCCTTTTATCATCTGCCTAGGTATATAAGTATGTTGGGGATTTTGACAACATAAAATAACCATGTTACATCATACCAGCCATTTTCCTAAAGGACTACCTCGAACAATTTTTCATGATTGAAAGTGATGCTTGAGGCAGTTTGGTGCCCCCGAGTATCTAATTAGTACTAAGCATGGCATATAATGCAGTTTTACTACAAGTATGTTACCAATACACCTTCTAGGGTGACAAGGGTTGATGGTTCGATCATGTCAAGGAGTGGGATATAATATCAGTGTAACGAATGATGGACGTATATCTAAAATCCTAAATCGAACATAAATTTGCATGGTAAATAAAAATAGTAGCATGCAATTTAAATTTTTAAATAGAAATAATTTGTGTAAGAAGTAGGTTCAACATGATTAAAGTATTGACTCACCTTGTTCACAAGTTGATTGGTCTAGCGGATCTTGGCTTGCATTGGCTTCTTCTTCTTCTTGGGTCTCATATGCTATTTAAACGTTGCATGAAAATTTGGAATAAAATCAGCCAAAGAGAATTAAATTTAAATAAAAATTCAAATGAACTCCAAAATTCATTATTTTAGCTCCATTGGATAGATCTTGATTTTATATGAATTTAGAAATAATTTCACTAAATTTGGACATACAATGAGTGAGAACGAGCCTCTCAAATTTTGAAATTTGAATTAATTCTGGAAATTGAAAAGAGGAGAGAGAGTGTCCCTCACTAACAGGTGGGACCCACTACGATTCTAATTGAAAATGATACTATGTATGACAAGTGGGGCCCATGGGTTTTAAATTCTTTTTAAATTATTTCTTAATAGTAAATGGCTACTGTGACCGACAGATGGACCCTCGTACTGTATATATAGTGAATCAGGCCCACATGTCAGAAGCTCGGATCCTTTTAACTTGGTTTAAAACAATTTTTTTAAACTGTGAGGGCAACATGTCAACGATATATTACTTTTAGTTAATGAGCATGATCACCGGTCAGTGATAGTGTGGCTAAAATTACTCAAGGGTTATTACTTTTATACACTCTGCAGATGTTGTACAACTTTACCCACAAGATATAATTAACTCATGTTATCAGTCATTACACGTTTTCGTAGGCGTACAACTAAGTAATCATAACAAAGTCTTTACAAAGCTAAACCATTAACCTAGCCATGCTTCTACTAATGTTTCGTAGCAATAAGCAATCCACCAAATCGAGGTCCCCTTTTATGTTATGTGAGACTTCTCGTGGCCTACACCATACTCACATTCAGCCTATAGCAAGACTCAGATTGGGACCCGCTAATTAGTTAGACAAGACTGTTCCATACCAATCTTGTGGTAGTACAAAAGGGCTTGTAATAATAGCTCACAGACTAGTCCTTAATTGACTTAGACTTTACCCACATATCCCTCGTACTTAGCATCCACGTTGTGCCACCGAGCTACAATATATACTAGCAAGGACTCACCACCTAACCATTTGCCTAAATCTAAAATATTCCATTGACATTTTTGACTCACCAAAGTCAAGAATACATTTTTAAAAGCTTATCATTTTACATAAAAAATGATATCGCAAGCCTAAAGTTATATCTATGCAGGTCTAAGCATTTGCTACAAAATTCTCTAGCCACACTAGTGTACTAACTGAGTTTTTTTCTAGGATGACAAGGTATAAAAATTCGCAAAGCCAAAAGTGGAATAACAAATGGGTATTAACTAAAGTAAAATAGGAATTTAAAATACTGTGAATAAAATTAAACATGAAATATAATTTTAAAAAAGTTAATATCATTTGTAAACTGGGATCAACATAATCAAGGTGTGTAACTTACCTTGCTTCGTGGATTGATGTGAATCGTCAAAGAAGAATTCCTCTAAATCGTCATAGTCTACACGTGAAAATAACCTACCAAATTCAAATAAACTCTAAAATTTGAAAACATAGTAGATTTGAATAGATCATAATTTTAGATGAATTTAGATACTTGAATGGGCTCAATTGGAGTTAGAATGAAGGAAAACGGGCTTCTAAAATTTTAAATACTAAAGAAATTGAATAAAAGGAATTCTCATAATTATTTTTCTAAAGAAAAAGACTTGTATGATGTCAACAAGGAATTTTTGGTTTTTAAGGAATTATTTTTCTAAAGGAAATTAGGAATTATGACATCAACATTGAATTTATTTTCTAAAGAAAAACTAGATTTATGATATTATGCTGATGTTAGCCCTATACTTGGCTGCTGACATGGCACTTTTTGCTGATGTAGCTGCCACCTAGTGGACACGTGGTGCTGGCATGGCCTAGGGGTGGCTCAGTGCTAACTTGGCGTGCCACGTGGCGTCCACATGGACCTGTGCCATTAGGTGGCATGCCACTTGGCAGCCACGTGGGTGCGCGTGTTGGTGTGGCGGGTGGGGTGCTACATTGCTCCCATGTGGCCATCGAGCACCGAGGTGGAGTGCCATGTGACACCACATGGGCTTGACGTGCTGACGTGGCAGCGTAGCCAAGGAGCAGCACTTGAGGACCGAGGGTCGCTAACGGTGGAGTGGACGGCAATGGTTGGGGAGTGGCACAAAGGAGATAGGAAGACAAGGGGGTTCGGGTTTACCATCACTCGGGGCATGGGAGACAGCGAGGACGACCAACAACGGGGAAGGCGGTGGCTCGGGTAGTGGTGTCACGATGTTCTAGTGGTGAGGAGGCTCAGTCGAGGAGTGAGAGAGCTCAGAGGTAATGCGATGAACCCAAGGGTGTCGTCGGTGGGGCACGAAGGTGGCTGGGGTGCCTGGGATTTCTCGTTGGAGAAGTTCACCAGTGCGGGGGAAGAGAGGTGGCGGCACTGAGGAAACTCAAGCTTCAGGAGGAGGAATTGGAGCAAGGAGGAGTGAGGGAAGCAGAAGGGCTAGCTCCAGGGTATTTATAGGGCCGGACGGGGGCGCACGGTGGCTAACCGCCTAGGCAAAAATGGCAACGGCGATGGCCGAGATAAAGCGTAGTGGGTGCGGGGAATAACGGGCAGTGGCGTGGGGCGTGCGGTGCAAGAGAAGAGAGGAGGCGGGGCGGGCGCACGAGGGAGAGAGAGGTGGTGGGTAGGGCGGAGCTGGCCAATGATCGAGGCGATGTGGCCATAGAGTGAAGGGGGCATGGTGCAAGAGGAAGAAGAGGGGGAAGGGGGCGCACTGGCTAGAGAGAGAAGGTGGGAGGAGAGAAAGAGGCGGTGGCTGACACATGGGCTCGGGAGAGAGAGAAAGAGATAGGGGGAGGGCCAGATGGAGAGGATGGGCCGGTGCACGTGGGCGGCGATTTGGGCTCTGACGCGTCGGCCTACGAGTAAGGTAGGAAGGTTTATTTTAAATTTTTTTTTTTGGATTTTTGGTTATCAAAAAACTAAGAAAATGAATAAAGGCCTAGAAAATAGCAAAAAATCCAAATAAATCCCATATAATTCCTAAAAAATTCTAGAAAATGCAAGGAGCTAACAAAAATAAAATAAACTTGATTTGATCATTTTATTAGAATTTACTCGAGGCCAAATTAAAAACAGGAAAAATAAATTCCAGATAAATCTAATAAATTCTAGATAAATTAATGATAAATTTTTGGGATGTCACACTCGCCAGGACAGGGGTAGCATGGCTCAAACACTCTGGTGTGAGTGACGGCACTGAGGATAGTTCGTGGCAATGTATGGCATGGGCGCGGTAGGGGGAAACAAAGGGGCGCAACATGGGAGAGGAAGAAGTACATGCGCGTGGGGCGAGGTGCACCGTGGGCGGGGGCGTGCAGGCATTGTAGGGGCACAATGGCCTGTATGGGTAGCACATGGTGTGTCAAGAGCACACACGGTGTGGGGGCAACACACTCGAGGCAAGCCAACGCGTTGGGCTGGCTTAGGCTATTCTAGGCTGGGCTAGGGGCCCAGTAGGGTATGGCAAAATAGGCTGGGCCCAGTGGACTAGCCCAACACTGTACTCCACCCATTTTTGGATTTTTTCAATTTTCTAATTTAAATTCTCAATTTCAATTCCCATTTCCAATTCGAGGCCAAAATGAATATGGATTTGCATTTAAATTGAATGCTATCATACTTCATGTCAACTAGGGTGTTTGGTTGGTAATAGGACTTCCTCAAGTCTAATTTGTTTTCTTATTTTGAACTTTATTTGAAATAGATTTTGTAATTGCCTAGCCTAAAGGATTTCATTCCCTTGGACTTTTATTTGGTTTTAATTTCATTCCCTTCTCATTTTAATTCATGTCCATCACATTGCCTCATCATTTTAACTCATGAATACTGTCAAAATATTTAAACTTGTAATTTCCCTTTTTATACATTATTGCTTTCTCATATTTAGGATTTTTATATTTGGACTTTGATTTTTATTTCTTTAGCTCCTAGTTTATTTTTTTGGGTTCATATTCCCTTTATTCAATTTTAAAACTAAACCCATGTTTTAACTTAATTTGAAACTTGAACTCTAGATTTAATTGAGTGAATTGTATCATGCCCTCTTTGCTTTCAATTTTTACATCAATGTTTTTGGCTTAGCAAGACTTTTTCTTCTAAATTGTGTTTACATGGATTCCCTTTTTACTACTTTTATTATCTTTGTTACTATTGCTTAGAAATCTCTATCAAAATGTCCAATGAAACTAAATGCAACAAGATGCAAAGCAAAAAATTTTAAATTTCACACATTTTCAATCAACAGGCTTTTTGGATTGTTACACATGTGTGAGTGCCTCATATTTTATTTTTTTAGTTGAATTAAATTTCTTAATTGATTTTTGACCGGGCCCACTTGTCATAGACACATTAGGTCTAAATCTATTGTTTAAAGTTAACAAACATTCTTACAGGTGGGTCCCATGTGTCATAGTCTTGTGTTTTTAAATGTTATCTACATGTAGGACCTGCATGTCTTACTCACAAAGTTTTAACAGGTTTTAAACATAATTTGATTAACTAAATGACTCAGCCCCACTTGTCACACACAGATTAGTTTTAAAGTATGTCGTTAGTGCTAAGCTAATCTCCTGACAAGGCGGGCCCACTTTTCGATGAGAGAAAGATAAGGCCAAGTGGTTGAGAACTCTAGCAAGCTCATCAACAGCGAGGGGGAAATAGTCTATCGTTAGCTGGTCAAAATGGAATGGCCATGTCCTTGCGCACCCCTGGGTGGTGATGGTGACCCAAATAGTGGTCGGCGGTAGCTGTATAGTGGCGAGCGGCGATGGTGACTCACCAGCAAACTATGACAAAGCTAACAGAGATATGAATTCACACTAAAACTTCTTTAGTTGGCTTAGGGTGTTGTCGCGAAGTGTCTGGGACCTGGCTCTGGGACCAAAGGCCACCGGAGCCTCATTGGCACCATGCTTAGTGGCGATGCCATGAACATCAATGGTGAAGTCTATGCTACGATGGCGCCATCTCAAATCAAGCTAGCACATAAGTATCTAGGGAGTTACCAAGGACCTTGGAGTGGTCGGAGAGGCATCGGATCGTCTGGTCAATGGCGAGCAGAGGTGGTGGCGATGATGTGCATGACGACGGCCCTTTGTAGTGGAAGACAAGGCAAAAACATGGTCGGGTTAGCTCACATAGGCGGTGGTGATGCTCGAAGAGCAAGGGATTGATTTAAGTCTTACTAGAGGGGAAGAATAGCTCATGGCAATGGATTTGGCTGGCGAAAGGAAGATGACTCACTCCTGATGTGCGTTTACATGAGGGGAAAGGTTCTAAGAGATTGGGAATATGATATAACGCAACTAGGGGAGCAAGGGTTTCACTGGAGAGCCCATGCCATGGTAAGGCTAAGTGGAACACGCTCACTGAATGGTGTGTTTCAGGTGTGGTGAGTAAGGAAAAACTTGAGTTTTTGTGGTAAGGAAGCAAGTGCAGGATGGGGATAAGAATGGTGTGGCTAGAAGGGCTTTGTAAGCATGGGATTGCCGAGAAGGAAACACAAGTTTTTACGAGCGCGGTGGCGAGCTGAGCGTTTGGCACTTCTCGCAACGCACGACAAGCAAAGAAGACAAGAGCGAGCCCGTGGTTGAGACTGGGTGTTGGGTTGGGAAACCATGGGCTCGCTCATTAAAAACTGATGATGAGGAATGGCCATGGTGGAGCAGCGTAGCATGAGGTGAGCCAGAAAACAAAGCCTGCTAGTGGGTTCAGCTTGCCAGTGAGAGGAAGTGAGGCAACCTTGTGGGTGGGGTCTAGTAACATCCCAAATTTTACTGTCTAAAAAAATCCTTTCTTTCAAAAAAAATATTTTCTATAGAAAAATATGTAAATTTTAGTTAGAAGTATTTTTCTAAGTCCAAAATAGCTTTAGAAATCTCTATAATTTTTCCTAAGATTATTAGGCTTTATTTGTAATTTATTGAATTAATTTAAATATAGAAAAAATTTAAAATTTTTAAAAAATACTTAATTAAATATAAAATTATTTTATTTCGTCTTTTCAGGTTCTAAGAATTTTTGTGGAATTTTCTTGAAATTTTTCTGAATTTTCTTTTTCATTTTTATTTTTTTTCTTTTCTCTTTTTCTCTCTCCTCCCTATCTCCTTCTTCCAGTCAACATTTCGTGGAACAGAGCCGCCATGGGCACACGTTTTTGAAGCTTTTTCAATCTCTTAGAACTCTTGATTTTCTCAATATTTTTTTTGTGAAATCAATTGCATTCACTTCTTCTCATCTTAGCTCTTCCAATCCCGGCCGTTTCCCCTCTTATTCATGAGCATTTTTGCGAGATTTAACACATACCATGAATTAACATGGTTGCTTGATCTCCCTTCTCAGACCTCCTAAGCCCCTATAAAAGGGAGCACCGTGAGCCCCTTCTCATCCTCACTCAACCCCGAAAATCTCAAGTCCCCACTCCCTTGTTCTTGGCCACAATCGAAGTTTTTTTTTCGCGTTCTAAGCGTCGTTCTTCGGCTTATTGTGCCTTGTCCAGTGGAGCCCCGCCACTTTTGACCACATCATCGGCTTCGTCTTGACGCGTTCTACATGATGCTCCCCTCGTCTTCACCAGAACTTCACCGGAGCATCGTCGCCACTGTGGGCCAAATAGGGTTGCCCTTTCTCGCTTCGCCACTGGCCGACCGTGCATGTCTGACCACAACCAAGGTGAGCATCATGTTCCCCACATTCTCCTCTTTGATTCACCACAGACCTCACCCTCTATCTCTTCTATGATTGCCTAGAACGCTGATGTCAACCTGTCAATTGCCTAAAGGCTTCTCCACCGTATTCCGCTAGTCCATTGGCCGAACCGTCTGCATTGTTGAGTTCGTCTCAATACGTTCTACGCCATGCTCCTATCTTTTTGTCCAAAAACCCTCTATAAGTTTTTGACTCCGACGCCTGACCATGGCTGCAAATGGCACTTCGCGTCTCTATTTGTTCGGGGATGTTTAAAACAACCCGTTCATGTCAAAATATACCAAACCATCCCAGGTAGTTACCTTCTAGATGGTTTTTGATTCACCTCACCGAGCAGCAAGATATTGAGTTTTTCATTTTTTGGTACCGTCGTCGCCTCCGGTGAGGTTTTGGCTTAGCCAATAATTTTCCTAGTTTCGCCTCGCCATGTTCTAGGCCGTGCTCACCCTACCTCTCCATGTTCTATGCCCAAAAGATATTTCTCTCTCCAACCCTATGTTGTTGTCGTCGTCCACGTTGTCATCATGCTCCGTTTGACGTGCCGTCACTTCCTACGTGTTCTTCGAGTCCTTAGCAACCCCTTTTGCTAGTTGATTTTACCTCCCATATCTTTCCTCACCGGCTCCACAGCCAAAACACCAAAATTTGCTCGCTATTTACTGTTCATGCAGAATATTCCAGGAATATTCCTGATTTTTCCTTTTTTCAGAATTTTCTCATCCGCAAATTTTCCAATCACTCGTTCTCCTCTGTCCGGACTCCGAATAAAGTGATTCAAGTTTCTAAATTCAAAATCTTCCTTCCAGTATATATTTTGTATTTTTATGATTTTATTTGTATTTATTATTTATTTATTTTGTTGTTTCGCGCGTAAAACCTGACATCGCCGAAGACTTTTTCGAGCAGCAACCCGAAGGTCCAGATAGCGTGCAAGAAGTCTCCTTTGATCATCTTGTACCTATGTTTACAAAAATTATTTTATTATTTTAAATATAAATGTATTGCTATGTTACATAAAATGATAAATTCTACCGTAAGGTTGTTTGTTAATCCAATGATTGTTATACCCTCCTTCGACGTTGACTACCATATACCTTTGTCACCCTAAGCTTTCCTTGTCTCAGTATTGAGATTATTATGCTATTTGTAAATTTTAGAACGGTAGTAATTTCTTAGACAAGCTAATCGGTCACTAAAACCTTATTGGTGGGAATATTGTTATCAAATTTCTAAACAATTATTTTTATCAAGTGTTTGGTAATAAGTGTTGCCATTGGTTTATAAAATAAAATAAAATTATGAAAATAATTTTTGACTTGGACGGATGGTAAGATTGGATTGGTGTGGATTTAGCACGAGAACTTGTATTGTAAATGTTTCGCCCTAGTCAATTAAGGACCGACGCTTGTGATTGTCCAAACTGAGCACTACCGTACAATCAGAAGTCTATATGGGTACGACCTAGCTGAATAACTTGCGAAGGTTTAGTTCAGATATCACCAGTGGTAAGTGAGTGCCAGGGTGTACTGGTTTACTCACAGTGAGGCACAGGGATTTACTGTACTCATACGGTACAAGAGGGGGCTTCTTACTATGGTGGATTTAACCCTTCAGCGGTGAAACCTCAGCGGGTGGTGTCTAGTTAGACTGGAGTGAGGTAAACGCTTTGTGATAAATTATCTGGGTCTCATGTCTAAGGAAGTATGTTGGCTATTACGATAACTTATCTCTTGTGGGTAAAGCTGTATAAACTCTGCAGAGTGTAAAACTATTCGAATAGCCGTGCCCACGGTCAAGGGCGAGCAAGGTGCGCTTTCACATGATAGATCTTTGGTTTTTGGTTTCAAAGTATAGATTTTGGGAACTCGGGAGTGGATGGAACTCTCGGGAGTGTGTCCTGGCGAATGATGCCAGTGAGGGTAGATGGAACATAAATTCTTGAATTTTGGCGATTAGAGTCTGTCTACTAGTGTTGGTGGTTGGAACCTTCACTAGAAAATTTATCTAGTTTCAGTTATTGCAATTACTTTGATAAATTGATGCTTTCAAAAACATATAATGGTATTTGAAATAAAACATCGCTTTGTGCAAAAGAACCATATTGACCTTTCTTTGTTAAGCCCTGCATCTACTACATTTTTCTCAAGACTTGCAAAGTACTTTATGTACTCATATGCTACACTCAAAAATAACTCTCAGAAGATTATGAAGCCCAAGAAGGCGATTACGACTACTTCGCATGTGGATTCGATGAAGGCTTTCTGGAGTATTAGGTTGCGCTTCCCCAGTCAATTGCCTGTGGCGTATTGATGGGCCTTCATCAAAGTTTATTTCTTCTTCCGCTGTGTTTTTATTTGAGAGGTCTTGTTACCTCAGTTATAATAAAGTGACCATAAGGCTTGTACTTTCTATTATTGTAATAAAAAATTGTTGGTTATATAATCATCACTGTTTAACTATGTGCACTAGTTTTGATCTGGGACTAGTACGGTAATACATAGAGGGTTCGGATTCAGAAATCCAGTCCTGACAGGTCTGATCCCACTCATCAACGTTGGGACATAAGTGAAGAGGGCAATCAAATAGGTGGGGTCTAGTCCCACTCATGAGTGTTGGTACTTTATGCGACAGAGAGAAAGAGTAAAGCGCAGAAGTATGCTTTCACAATGAAGAAGGCATATAGGATTAAAAGAAGACATATTCACTTGGCTGAGAGATGAAGCGGAGTTTTAGACATATCAAAGCTCCAAACATTTTGAAATTTTTTGTGGATGCTTCTGACAGAGTGGAGATCTTTTTTTTTTTGAGATTTTATCTGCTCTGGATTTTTCTTGAAAAATCTTGAAAAGCTGATGTTTTCATTTAAAAGCACTATTGGATTTTGAATAATTTTTGTATCATGCCCAAAAATACTTAAATATTTATTTTCAGTGCCCTGGATATAGTTGTGAGCTTTCGAAATGATTTCTACCATAAATCTTCTCATACCAACTTTTGATCATCTTTTTAGATTTGATTTTGAATTTAATTTGAATTACATCCAATGCACATTTCTTTTCCAACAATTTTGTGTTTGCAAATTATTTTTACAAAGAAACTTCAATAAAAGCCAAAAAAAAGTTAAATGTATGCAAAATTTTTTAATTTTTTCCCCATTTTTGCAATCCCTGAATTCTAGAATGTTACAGGCCTCTGTGCTTGCGGCCTAACCCGGCTTGGGATGAAGGGTGTTGATTTTGTTAGCTTAGGTCTCAGCTTTGTTTTGATAAAGTATAGCCAGTGCGATCTAAACTTGATAACTATAGTCACCTGGGTGAAAATTTTGAACAACATTAAGGGAAAAGTTTGAACAATTATTCACCCCTTTAATTGACGGCAAAGGTACTACAATGTAGTCTTGCATGCTCTGATGTATTTCATAAAATCTCTACTTTCTGTTACATTTTGATAAAATGTTTTATTTGTTAAATCATAAAATAGTACATTTGTTTAATGGAAAAAGGTAGAATGTTGATACTGTACTACCTAGCCTCGGTACCAGCTCGATGGAACTCATTGAATCGAATTAACCAAGTGGTAAAGTAGTCGTCTGCGATAACATGGGACCGGTTCGCCGGCTGTTGGGCCTGTGTGGGCTGTGTATTCCAACTATAATTCTCTGTCAAAGGCAAATGGGAGATCTCACTGTGCATGTATTTGTGCCTGAGCGTCAGTAAGTGGATTTTTTTTTTTTGGTTTTACCATCTACAGGTAAATGGTAATATTTACCAAATATTACCATTCAGCCAAATTAATATTTACCTCTACAGCCATTCAGTTCATCCCTCCTCTACAGCCATTCAGTTCATCCCTCCTCCTATTCATTTAGCTTGGACTAACCATGTCGCTGAACAGTACTCCTTCGGTGTCCAAACCATTGTTGTTCTAGAATTCATGCAATCAAACTTTTAAAACATTCATCACTAGTATACGCATATTTTTAGATTTTTCATGTAGTCAAACGTACTCCCATATGATACAGTTTTGTATAGATTTTACTAACATATAGTTCGAGAAGGTAACAGTCAATTGTGTATTTGTTTCAATATCTATTTGGAGACGAAGGGAGTACAAAGACGGCAAGATATTAAAAAAAAAGAGATGATAATATTTGCTAATAACAACGTGATGATCACTGACAGTTGCTGCTGTAATAGGCTTAATCTCCAACTAATCAAGTCACTGTCAAACTATGCTGACATGCACATGGGCCACATGGCTGCTATCTATAAATTATCAAGGTCGTACTTTGCTGAGATGAACATGGCTGCTATCTATAAATGATTTGTATATCGCCACCGAGTAGTGCTCTCCCCGTCGGTATGGTCGACAGCGGCGCTATTGCCAGCCGGAACTCTCTTCCTCTCCCTGTTTTTTTATCATAAACTCATTGAATGAATGGCACAGCTCCTGCCCCCTTCCTTAAAAAAATGCACATGAAAAACATTCTGACATGCACATGACCAGGAAAAACATTCTTGGGAAAAAAATTTCATCCACTACCGATAAATTCAATATAGGATCGTCAATGGCAATCAGAAGGGGTGAATAATTATAATTCGCGGAGGAACAACATTTTCTTCAATTTGTTGTCTCTTGAAAGCCTACCCTATCACACAGAAGCAAGCACACACAAATATATATATATATATATATATATATATATATATATATATATATATATATATATATATATATATATATATATATATATATATATATATCAGAGTTACTGTAGCCACTAAAATGGTTAGATCATGCTCTAATCATCTTGCATGCAATCTGTTGTATATACCAGAGGGCAAGAAGGTAATTTCCCATTTGATTAAGGAAAAATTGGGGAGACCCACCTGTCAGTGGACTAGGATGTGGATAAGGAGGAGCGCTCCTCCTCCTCTTTGCTTGAGCAGACCAAGCGGAAGGGGCAAGGGGCGGCAAGAAAATCGGCGGCTTGGGGGGGGGGGCGGGCTCCGGCGGCGGTGCACCCGACGACGGCGCGCCTGGCTGTGGGTCCCACCTCGGCGTCTTGGTCCTCGCGCCCGCCCGCTTCTTCCGTTCTGGCCCGGTCTTCCCGGGCTGGCTTGGTCTTCGCGTGCGCGACGGAGGCGGATGGCACAGGTGGCAGGCCCGGGCTTCGGCCCGGCCGTTGGAGACGCCGCGCAACCCCTCCCTTCACCTATAAGAAGAGGTCTCCTCTTCTCCCTTGAAGGATCCGCAGGACAGTGAGCTATTCTCCTCTTTTCTCTTTAGCATTTGTGTGTTGCCTCTGGTGCTTCGGTGGTGGTGGTTGTTTGGCTTCACCAAACCGACTTCAGTCTTCTCCTGGTGCTCTTCGGCGAGGTGCTTGGCCGGCTCCTCCCCTGTGCTTGCTCGGCATACTCCCTGACCTCGACTTCGTTGGTTTGATCGCTTACTCCGACGAAGGGGCAATAGGTTTTCTGGGACAGTGCTCACGAGCACGCCTAGCCCTGTGACCTTCTGGTGATTTCGAATATCACCTGTTTGTGAGTTTTCGGTTCAACTCTTGCAATTTACAGTTTGTGATATATCTGAGAAATTGCAAAGAATAGTGGGCTTTATGTTGCTCTGTGATGTTATATATCATATGCTGAGATTGGTTGATCATTGAGCTCTAGTTAAATTAGACTCTGTCATTGTTATTTACAACTGTGCAAGTAATTGTCACACATATTATTCTACCTGAGCAGTCATTAGATTGTAGTAAAATTCTTACATTTGTGTATGTGTTTCATGATTGCTAGCTACTAGATTTAATAGTTTGTTCTTGATTCACATGTGAGAAATTTGACTACATCTAATTGAACTTTATTGAGCTGCTGGTTGAATTGTGTGTATGATGGATATATATTAGAACTTTGAAGATTTCAGGATTTAAGAGCTCAAAGATTGAATTTTAACTTGGTATAATCAATCAGTGAAGAGTATATGACATTAAGTAGCAGGACGGCCAAGTTTAGACTTGAGTAACCCTACAAACTGAGAGTACAAATAATCAATTAAACTTGAGTTTGTTGCTAGTCTTAATTGATACATACTTTACACATTGTCATACATATTCATGATTAGAAGTTTATTGTCTCCTATGATGAATATGGGTTATGTTTTAAATGATATGTTCAATACATGTGGTTACATACTTATCATGTCATTTATATTTGGATTGATATCTCTTCTGTGCTTATATAATTATACTAGAATTATATTCATATATATATATATATGTTTAACCGCAATTATTACAACACAATCAACGAGAAAAAGCCAACACTCATGCAGTCACGAGACCAATTGATGAGATCACGTGTGCAGTTTCAAATCATTTAATAACTGATTGATTAACCACATAGAATTGCAACAGCAGGAAACGAGATCAAGATAGATAATTCACAAGTCTGCGCAGTCACCAAAAAGACTAGATGAGTTTATCCTCTTCTTGAACTTGGTGATACTAACCACCACCGGAGGCACAGTGTGACTGCCGTGAGTCCCACTGACGTGACGTGAGCCACCTGCTCGTGAGACCCGTTAGCTATTGACCAAATCAAAAAGCAACGTCGCGTGGATGCCTGGCTGTACGATTTCTTCATTTGTGACAAGCACCTGCATGCAAGCCCAAAAGACAACAAAAAAAATAATGCAATCAGTAGCACACGTACATCCAAAAGCTATCCCCAATTTTATTCAGCAATCCATCTCCTCAAAAGTCATGGCGCACAATACTAGCTCTGCAGCAGCTAGTTATTTCTCTGATCCTTGTAGCTATCTGACAATACTAGCTCTACCGCAGCTAGTTATTTCTCTAATGCCTGTAGCTATCTATCCTGCTTGCCTTTTCATCTCTCCAACAACCAAAGCTAATTCTTCTCGCACATCTCCGCTTTTCGGCAGCGCCTGCAGCCCCTTTATAGTCATCAGCCGCGCCTTGCATCCAACTCCTCCAAAAACAGCGCCACCACAATCATCATTCTATATATAGTAGCTGCCCCAAAAATATTTAACCTACTCAAACAATTTATTAAACCTAATACCACTCGTCTAACTAGGCCTAGACCTTTTTATTTCAACCAGATTTTTGGCCTATTACTATTCAAGAGATCCGAAATCCTTCCTAACATGGGTTTTCCAAAATTCCAACTTATCACGTGTCGAAACCTCCAGGACCGCACCTCCCGTAGCTTTTCCATGTATCATTCACTTTTCATCTTCACATGCCCCAACTAGAGCACGACCGTCTCCTCCGGTATCCTTGACTCTCTGAACTATGACTTCACACCAAGCTATCTCCTAATTCTCAACGTAGACCACGATCGCCTCTGAATTATCCTGCACATGCAAAGACCAAACCAACATATTTTCCAGCATAAGTTTTTTTCAACTTGGCTGACATCAGTCCACATACACATGCCACACACCTCAAATAATAATAAGCAATAATGTCAATTATTCATCACCAAAATATCGTAGACCTAGCCATATGGTCTAACAATCTCCTCCTTGATGAATACATTGATAACACCTTAAAATAACATGACTTCAACATATCTAAGTGAAGAAAAGCCGAAATATATTTTAAGCCAAAAATCTTAGATCTCTTCTAAATCTCTCCCCTCAACACAAGAGAAGCAATTTTAGCAAACTTCTCGTCAAGACACTGATACGGGGTCACCCGATCTTCTCGACGTAGGATGGATACTCATGGGAGTCTTGATGAATCGTAATGATTCTCCAATGCCAGTGCAAGAGACGAACACTATTTAATCCACCAAAACATGCTCACATAGATTTTGTTGACCACCAAGCAAAAATCTATCATGCACCCAATCCTAGTGGAAAGGCTGAGGAATACACCTAATTCTCCTTGAAATTTCGGCAATCACAAAGAACTTGAACAAGAACTTTTCACAAATTGATTTTTTTCAAAGGTGGTCTGAGCCCTAAAGGCTATGAATACAAGGCTTATATAGCCACTTGGGACGTCTATGTGGTCCCCAAACCGAATACAACTCAACCCTATATTGTTTTAGACTCGAACTCTCACAAAATGAAAACTATATTTTATAGAAGTCACATTGTTTTGGTCATAGCAGATGATTCATGATGTATTTGAAGATGGGGCCTTATCCATTGCATAGGTATTGAAATAAGCTTTTCAACAAGCATAAGAACACCTGAATCGGACTCCGTTTGTGAAACTTATGGACTTTTTAGTAAGTGCCTATTGGGTTGTCCCGAACCGAATCTGAATTGAGTTTTGAGTTGAATCCGAGTTCTTTGGGTTGTCTAAGCAGAACCTTCGTGTATTTAGTTTGAAGAATAAAAGTGCCATGCATAGTTTGTTTTACTTGTAGACCCAAGAAGTAAGTTAACTCCCCCATCATACATGTAACATCCCCAAAATTCGCTTTTTTAAAAATTTAATTTTAAATTAATTATTTAAAAAAAATAATATTTGGATCTTATTTGGATTATTTATGTAATACTGGAATGAAATATCAAAATCCAGATTCCAATCCGAATTCCCAAAGCCAAATTCCAATTCTCACCCAAAATTCCAAAAATTTGAATTTAAATGTTGAAAATTTAAAATTTGAACCTTCAAAAATCCAAATCTCCAAAAAATGTCCTTTTTTGGGGGTCAAATCTAATGTTTCTTGGCTTAATCTTCTCTTTTCCTTTTCTTCCCTCTCTTTTCTTTCTCTCTCTCTCCTCTCGGGTATTATTCATGCTATAGTACCCGAACACTGTTCATCGTTAACCTCTTGTCGTGTAACGTTTTGGTTTGAACTGAAACGCACAAAAAAATGGTTTATATTCTTTCCTCCATATCATTCCTTACAAACCTCCGAATTCAAATCCGTCTGAGGTGTTATAAACCCAACAATTCCGCACAATAATCGTCGCAATCAATGTTTCCGTTATCACATTCCATTAGTGTTTTTATTGCCATTTATTCATCCGTTCTAAAAACCAAAAATGTCACCCCAAAATTTTCATATTCCTAGCGAACCGATTCATGAGAGAGGCTATAAATTGGCACACCAACACGTCTTCTACCATTTTCATTCCCTCAAAATCTCAGAACTTAAGGAGCTGTGACGACGACGAATTTCTCGTTTTCCCGAACATCAGCCATTACCGTCGAGTTGGGCGTTCATCTTTCCTGTGAAAATTTTTAACTTTTGATCGCATCATGTCTTGTCCTAGCATCCCAGTAACTCATCCACCATTTTTATTTAATTTTTCATGCAGCCAATCAACGGTAATTAAGCTTTTCGCAAAATCGGCCGTTCTTGGCTTCCGACGTCGATTTGTCACCCTCGGTGAGCGTTTTTCCAATTGCTCGCTACTACACCATCTCGACCACATCCTCTACCTATTCCATATCTCCATTTGTCTGACGCCTTGCAAAGGAAGTCCCGTGCCGGAGCATCTCTGTTCTTCGTGGACGTCGTCATGGTTAGGCCAATTCGGTAGTTGCCCGATAGAACCGAGTGCACCATTGTGTTCCTCGGGCCGAGTCCATGCTCATGCTCCCTTTCTTTTCTTCGGAATGCCACCAGTTCACCAGAGCCATATGCGAGCCGCGCTGCCGTCGTTCAAGTTTGCACTGTCGACATCGCTGGTCGCCGCTCGCTACGCTACAGCTGGCGGTCCATACCTCGGGCCCATGCGGACCCATTTCCCCAGTTGGTCTTTCCTCTCCCTTGCCGGCGAGTCATCAAGGCCGAGCATGCTAAACTTTCGTTTGGTTCACTAGCAAGTAGCCGAACGACTGAAAGTCTAAAATGCACGTTTTTATTATTTTATATGACAAACTTCCAAATGTTCGTTCTCCCTCATTCGAACTCTGAATTCAGTGATTCAAAATTTTAAATTCATCTAAAATCATAACCTTTCTTCAGATATATATATTGTATTTTTATGATTTTATTTGTATTTATTAATTTATTTATATTTATCGTTTCACGCGTAGAACCCGAGTTGCCGAAGAAATTTTGGATCCGCAGCAAGAAGTTCCAAACCACGTGCAAGAAGGCAAGTCTCCTTTGAACATTTTGTACCTATGTTTGAGAAAAGATTTTTTATTATTTTAAAATTTTAGTTGCATTGCTATTTACATAAAATGATAATTTCTTCCTTAAGGATTTTAGTTAACACCATAATTGTTACGCCCTCATTTGAAGTTGAATGCCATGTACCTTTGTAACCTTAGGTTTTTCCTTTGGCTCATTAATGAGTTCAATAATGTTTCTTGATAATTTTTAGAATGATAGTAAATGCTTAGTCAAGCTAGTCAACTCTTAAAACCTTATGGGAGGGGAAAATGTTATTAAATCCATAAACGATTGTTTTTACCAAATATTTGGCAATAGGTGTTGCTATTGGTTTATAAAATAAAATAAAATGGTGAAAATTGATTTTAGACTTGGGCGGATGGTAAGATTGGATTGGTGCGGATTTAGCACGAGATCTTGTAAAGTGTATGTTCCGCTCTAGTCAATTAAGGACCGACACTTGTGATTGTCTAGACTGAGCACTACCATACAACTACAAGTCTATATGGGTACGACCTAACTGATTAACTTACGATAGTTTAGTTTTGGTACCACCAGTGGTTAGTGGGTGCCAGGGATTTACTGGTTTACTCACAGTGAGGGACAGGGATTTACTGTACTCACATGGCGCAAGAGGGGCTTCTGACTGTGGTAGATTTAACCCTTCAGCAATGAAATCTCAGTGGGTGGTGTCTAACTAGACTAGAGTGAGGTAAAAACTTTGTGATATTTTATCTAGGTCTCATGCCAAAGGATGCATATTGACTATTAAGGTAATTTATTGTCGGAACCGGAATTAGCCATTCCGAATCTTCTGTGATTCCACCGCATTATTTCCTGGATCAATAGATAATACTCACAGATACATCATTGTATATCAAATACATATTATGCGGAAGCGTAGATTATACAGTAATAACTTACACATGGGCCTATTGGGTTGAAAAGCAAAGAGTGCAGTAGCGAAAAATCTTCACACACGTGGGACCCTCAGGACTTGCCCATAGGAAGCCAACTGGGGTTTCGTGACCTAGTTCTTGACCTCCTTGGATACCAGATCTATCGACCCTTCTTGAAGCGTTTCAGGGCTTCTTCTCCTTTTTCCTGATTGACTGGATGATGGTAATTTAACCAAGAGTGAGCACAAATGTACTCAACAAGACATCACACAGAATGCAACATTAATAATAGATACAAGGCTGTGAAAGGAAGGCTTGAGGTTATTTTAGTTGCTAAAGCACCACTTTTAAATACAATACATAAGAAATCTCCTGAGACTTAGCAGTTTTAACCAAATCAGATTTTTATAGAAATTGATTATGAGAATGCAATAATAATAGTAGCGCGGGTTACATCCACCTTTTACAGTACATGGTTACCTCCACCAACGCTAGTTTTTAGCTTACTGGGTTACGTCCACCCTAATTAGCCATCGCTGGAGTACATCCCTCCAGGGAAAAATTAAAATCAGAGTACCTCCCTCTGATAGCTTTTTATCCCGCATGAAAGTGGTTTTTGAAATAGAACTAATTCGAGGAAGTTCCCATGTCCACATGTGACCGTGGGCACGGCTATTCGAATAGTTTAGACTCTGCAGAGTTGTACATCTTTACCCACAAGAGATAACCCGATTGCTATGTTCCACATGTTTCCTTAGACATGTAGATCAAAAGGATTACCACATGACTTTTACAATGCACCTAGTAAAGGGATTACACTCGCTAAGGTTTCATTCATAGGTAGGCCTATGTTGGCCTCACCCCAACCCCCTCTTGCGCCCACCTCTATCCAGTGACACGACCATATCCCAGACTGTTTTTCGTCCAGCGATATGACTCGTGGGTTCCCCCGAAGTGCCTTCCTTTACTGGCGATGCAAATTAGTTAGTTATGCCTACACTTTGCCAGCTTATGGTTTGTACGGTTTTACATAGAGAGGTTAACATAGGATTAAGTCTTTAATTCGTTCAAGCGGTGCATACCACAGACCATAAATTCTCGTGCTACATCCACATCAACCACTCTTACCAACCGCCCAAATAGGTAAGCAAGTTTTAGGGTTTTGAGAAGTATAAGATAAGTTGTACCAGAATATCAGTCATCTACCTCCAATAACTGTCTGAAACAATTTTTCAATGGTTGAAGAATAATGAGTAGGACAACTTAGTTGCCCTTAGCTTGGACTTGCTTGGCATTAAATACAATTTAGCTAGTAGCAATATTTTTAATATCTAGGGCGACAAGGATTTTTTAAATAAGTGGTAAAGAGTGTCATAGTAATAGTGGTAATATTATGTGGGTAGTAGCTACCTTATATTTGACATATAGTTGCATTATAAAGTAAGCATGCACTTTTGATAATTTAAAAGAACATAATTTTCATAAAGTGTAGGATCAATATGGTTAAAGTGATGACTTGCCTTGCTTGTTTACCGCGGCCTTGATTTAGTTCAAAGCCGATTTAATCGGTTAATAGTATTGGATCTTTGGGCTTGTTCTCCTTTTGCACTTTGGTCTTGCAGGAGCTCGTCGCCTTTCGACACTACAACTCTATTATTCGGCAAATAAACGAGAAATCCAAATAAATCCACAAGCGACAAAAGTGTAGTTGAACTTAATTGAGTTTATTCAATGTTGCTTATGAATTGAGAGTAGAGAGGGAGTGGTTGGAATGGATTTGAGTGGAGGAAGGAGCTGACTGGACAGCTTTACCGTGAGAAAAAATTTTAGACAAGGAAGAATCAAGTGAAAAAGGATACCCGTCGGGACCTTTCTGAAAAAGGAGATGGCCCAATGTAGCCGAGCGGGAAGGCTAAGACTTGATTTCTTATTTATAGTTTTATTTTTATTGATTTATAGTTTATCATGGAAGTTCCATGAGTTAAATAGGACTTACGAGTAGCTTACAGAGAGATTGCTCAGGAGCTAAGATTTTACTGAGATTGTGAATTTACAAAAATAATAGGATTGTTTGATAAAGTTGCACTACGTTTTATTAATTATTATTGCTAATTATTTAAATGATGAGGCGATGGTTTGATGATTATTTTGTGTTGCAAGGTTGTGTTTTAGTCAGTTTCTTTAGTTAAGAGTGTTAATTGCTCAAGAGCTATCATTTTATGTTCCTTATTGCAAGATTTAGACTTAGAGTGTTGAATTTATTTTTAATACTTTACAAGAAAGGGAGTCTTCTTTGATGGTAGCAATGAACTTGGGTACTGATATTTTATGCATTAAAATGTAACTGAATTCAGCGAGCTTTGCCTGCACTAGATGATTAAAAATAGAGAGGAAAACAAAATGGATATTATGTGGATTGCTCGAGTTTTTAGTAGGTTGGGTATTGGATTCTTTGGAGTAGCACTCGAGGATATTGAAATATTGGCAAAAGGTGGTAAGTTTTGATTTAGGATGACAAGCATTTTATTTTAAAATCCCATGTAGTTAATATGAAATTTTCTTGTCTGACAAAAAAATTTTTAGGACTATTTTCTTAACATGCTTAGTTCAAAATATCCATTGTTTATTATTGCCAAATCGAACTGTTAATATTCAATTAGCAAGAACACGCTATCAATTGGAGAATTTGGCCATGTGGTCTTGGCTTTAATAAATTTTTATACCAAGATAAACTTGTATTTGGTTGGCACAAGCATATTTAGTTGATTTTTATATTACACTCCCATTTTAATAGAAATCATTTACCAAGCTTCATAGAACAACCTGCAACCTTAATTTTCACAGTTTGGTAATGTATGGCATACTGTTGATGCTATCCTCCAGCTAGATGTAAATCTTTAGTGGGGCCCACCTGTCATAGGGGCAAGGAGAGGGTAGACAAGAGCAGGAGGGACAAAGGTGCTCGACCGAGGGGGAAATAGAGAAAGGCGCAGTGCGCTCCACGGCGGCGGCGTTGCTGGTGGGGAATGGTCAGGGAGGCAGCAGCCGAAGAGAGGGGACCCTGAGATGCCGAAGGAGCAAGGCACAGCGACGGCATGGCTTCCTTCCAACGAACACAGCGCGGGGCGGCTTGAGGTGGCCGGAGCAAGGGGTTCCAGGGCAGCGGTGACCTAAGAGTAGGGAGACCAAAATAGCAGGGGCAGAAGTGCGGCAAGGGGAGCTTACCCACAGTGACTGCTTGGCCGGGAGGGTGTTGAGGCGGGCTGGCGACGGAGCCCATGAGCGGTGCGGAAGAGGTTCTTGCGAAGAAATCGTACCGGTGGGGGAAGACGCTGGTCGGCTACTGAGGAGGCTTCAGGGTGTTGAGGTGCTGCTCCAGGAGCAGGGAATCTAGTAGGACCGGCCATGGGGGAGGTGGCGGAGGCGGAGGCAACATCGGCAAGACAGGAGGAAAATGGCCACCGCGGCAAATCTTGCCAGTTGAACTTCGATTACTCAAGGGGAAATGCAAAGAACACCCTGGGACACATGGTGAGGCGAGTGGCCTATCGCAGGGTGTGCCGAAGAGGGGTGATTCGGTGATGTTTTTTATGGGGAAGAGGTGGAAGGGGGCTTGGAGAAGCATTTGATGGCTTGGGCCCCTTTATAAGTGACGAAGGGAAGGGCCATTGCTGCTCATTGAACAAGAGCTTAGGCGGCATTTGAGCGGGGTGGCAGGGTTAGCGAGGAGCGGCAACTAGCTCGGCGACATGACGTGCGACCTTGAAGGCGAGTAGATGGGGCTAGCTCGGGAGGTCTGCGCGGCATTGAAGCCCGGGAAGGAGCTAGGGCAAGGGCTGCGCTAGGTGAAGCCAAGAGAGGGGGGTGAGTTAAGCCGGTGGTAGGGGATGGTGGCATGACAGCTTGGCATTGAATCTGGACAAGACTAGAGCGGCAGCTAGGCAAGGTGGAGCTCGGCATCGAGGTAGGGTGAGGAACTCAGGGGCGAGGTGCAAAATCGGAGGCAGTTGCAAACCAGGGTGCGGAACTAGGGGGTAAGGCCGGCGGAGGGAGGGCAGCGCTTAGCCCAGGGTAGCTAGGGGGGCGAAGCAGCGCGCGGGCTAGGCTGAAGGAAGGAGGAGGAGGGAGAGGCCAGGTGAATGGGAAAGCGGTTGGTGCCGACCTGGATCCACGGAGGAAGGAGGAGGGGCGCAGAAGAAATCGGCCGAACGGGCCGGCGGCGGTGTCCTCTGGAATGAGGTGGTGAAATGAGGGGAAAGAAAGAGGAAGGCCAGATGGGCCAGGGAGGAAAGGAGGAGGCCCAAGGAAGTTTTTGGATTTTTGATAATTTTGCCAATTGATTTCCTTTGCCCAATTAATTAGATGCGGAAGATTTATAACATTAGATTTTGATTTCAACTTTGAATCTTGGTGTTAAGTTTCTAGTTTCCAAAAATTGTATTTTGGATTTTGCAAGGAACTTCGGGAATTCGGATTTTGATTTTGAGACCTTAGTTCTTGATTTAGAGAATTTGTTTTACTTAATTTTACCTTTGGCCGACAGAAACTTTAAGTCAAGAACCCTATTAAAGCCAAAATTTAAAATACACCATAATAAAGAAATGATTTTCATTATTTTCGCAAATATAGAAATCCCGTACTTTTGGGATGTTACATTTATCTCTTGTGGGTAAAGTTATACAGCATCTGTATAGTGTAAATCTATTTGAATAGCCGTGTCCACGGTCAAGGGCGGGCAAGGAATGCATTCACATGGTAGACCTTTGGTTTTGATTTTAAAACAAAAGTTTTGGGAACTCGGGAGTGGTTGGAACTCTCAAGAGTGTAGCCTGGTGGATGGAGCCAGTGCGGATGGATGCAACCGTAGTCTTGAACCTTGGCGGATAGAGCCATTGTACTAGTGTTAGTGGTTGGAACCTTCACTAGGAAATTGTATCTAATTTCAGTATTGTAATTATTTTGTTAAACTGTTGCTTTTAAAATTACATAATGGTATTTGAAATAAAATGATGCTTTATGCAAAAGAACCAAAGGAACCTTCCTCTGTTAAGCCCTACATCTACTGCATTTTCCCCAAGACTTGTGGAGTACTTTATGTACTCACATGCTACACTCAAAAAAATAACTCATAGAGGATTATGAAGCCTAAGAAGGGGATTACGACTACTTCGCGTATGGATTTGATGAAGGCTTTTCGGAGTATTAGATTGCACTTCTTTAGTCAATTTCCTGTAACGTATTGATAGGCCATCATCAAAGTTTATTTCTGCTTTCGCTGTGTTTTTGTTTGAGAGGTCCTGTAACCTCAGTTGTAATAAAGTGGTCATAAGGCTTGTACTCTCTATTATTTTAATAAAGCATTGTTTGTTATGTAATCATCACTGTTTAACTGTGTTCACTAGCTTTGATCTAGGACTATTGTGGTAATACACAGATGGTTTGAATTCAGAAATCCGATCTCGACAATACTCATCTCAAACTCTCTGCTCATAGTATCTGAAAACTTGAAAACCAAAGCATGAGAGGAGCTACTAAAGATGATATTATCCACATAAATCTGAATAAGTAATAGATCATTGCCATACCTAAGTGCTAAAAGAGTTTTGTCTACCTTACCAATTTAAAAATTATTCTTTAACAAGTATGACTTAAACCTTTCATACCATACCCTAGGAGTTTGTTTCAAACCATACAAAAGTTTTAGATAATTTGTAGACATAATTAGGAAATTTAGGATTTTCAAAACCAGGTGGTTGCTTAACATAAGCTTCCTCCTCAATAAAGCCACTAAGAAGATCACTTTTAACATCCATTTAAAATAATTTAAAACCTTTAGAAGTAGGAAATGCTAGGAGAATTCTTATAGCTTCTAATCTGGCAACAAGAGCAAAAGTTTCACCAAAATCAAAATCTTCCACCTGAGTAAACTCCTGAGCAACAAGTCTAGCCTTATTTCTAACCACAACTCCATCCTCACTTTATTTATTTTTAAAAACCTATTTAGTTCCAATCACATTATGTCCATGAGGAGGTTTAACTAAGGTCCAGACTTTATTACGCTTAAAATTTTCTAATTCTTCATGCATGGCATTGATCCAAAACTCATCAGATAAAGTGTGACTTACATCATTAGGCTGAAAAGAGACAACAAAAGCAGAATGAGCATGTGAGTCAGGAGAGGTAAACCTGGAACGTGTTACCCTTTCTTGAATGTCACCAATCATCAATTCTAGGGGATGGCGCCGCTGAATATGCAATGGTGCAGAAGGTTCTAAGGTTGCTCCAACATTACCAACCTCCTTTGTAGGTGATCCATCAGTTGATAGCGGCTCATTAGATGTAGCAGGGTCTCCAGCTGAAATTGAAGTAGAAGTTGCAAGATCCTCAGTTGGTGCAGGCAGTGGCATGGGAGGAAAAACATCACCAAAGTCAAGATCCTCCTCTTCATCAAGAAATATGCTTTCTGACTCCGCCTGAACCTGTGTACCTGAAATGTCGGGTCTAGCACCAAGACTAGCCTTATTAAAAGTAACCTCACAGAACTCAACAATTTTGTTAGTCTTTAAGTTGAGTACACGGTAACCACGAGAGTGAGCAGGATAACCAAGAAAAATATCATATGAAGATCTATTCAAATTTATCAAGATTACTATATTTAAGAATAAAACATATACATTCAAATACTTTGTAGTGAGAAACACTAGGTCTACACCCAAATCTCAACTCATAAGAGGTCTTGTGCAATGAGGCTCTCAAAATATTCTATTAGAAACATGACATGTATTGGAAATAGCCTCAGCCCAATACTTTCTAGGAGTAACATATTCATCAAGCATAATCCTAGTCATCTCAACTAATGTTCTATTTTTTCCTCTCTACAACCCCATTTTGCTGTGGGACACAAGGAGAAGAAAATTGATGTTCTAACCCTTTTTCAGAGCAAAAAAAGAAGCAAATGATGAATTCTTAAATTCAGTACCATTATCACTCTTTATAGCCTTTATAATATCTGGCAATTCATTATTGAGTCTAAGAAATAAATCCTTAAAATGTCCAAAAGCCTTATCCTTAGACATCATAAAATAAACCCAAAAATATCTGGAGTAATCATCAACAATTACAAGTATATACCATTTGCCTCTATTGGATTGAATCTTAGAAGGACCTACAGTGTCCATGTACAACAATTGACTAGGGCCATCTGTGATGATTATAGAAAGAGGTGAATGTGGAGCAGCTACCTTCTTACCATGTCTATACAGGGAACAAACCAAATCTTTTCCACCCTTTAGCTTAGGTAACCCCCTAATGAGATCCATCCCACTAATCCGTGTAAGGTGATCCCCAACCTATGGTGCCAAAAGAATAGATCTCTAGATTCAGAAGCTACCAAACATCTAACAATAGGTGAAAAAGTATGATTAAAATTAGCTTTAAAGACTTCCCCAATTGAGATGTATTGAAAATAAGATCTCTATAAGCATCAAAAACTCTACAAGCATGTTTCCTAAAGCTCACTTCAAGGTTATCATCTATCAACTATGAAACTGAGAGAAAATTAAACTTCAATTTACTTACCAGAGCAACGTCCTTGAAAATGAATTTATCATTAACGCGCACCATACCTTTAGCCATCACAATGCCTATTGAAGAATCCCCAAAAGTGATCAACTCATCACTAGATGCCTTAGTGAGGGAGGAGAACCATCTTGAATCATCGGTCATATGCCTAGAACAACCTGAATCCACTAGCCATGTGTTCCCTTCCTCATTAGCTGTACCTTCATCACAGAAAACATCGGTGTCACAATACTGAGGTTAGTGAAATAAGATCTAGAAATACAGTACTGAGACACATGACACGGAAGAACAGCACCAAAATTAGTGCCAAAATCACGTGCATGTGAGTGATTAGAATGCCAAAATGAATGCGAATTATTTGAATTATATCCAAATCCAACACATGAAGTAGATTTAAAATCATCATAAAAGTTCTCCAAATATCTAGATTTTAGATGAGTTCTAGGAACAAAAGAGGTTGCATATTTTTTGTCTTAAAGCACTCAATTTTTCTCTCTTCTCTTTCTTAGCATGCCTAAAGCAAAATTCATGCAAGTGTCTATCTCTCCCATAATAGGTGCAATGAAATCTAACAAAATTTGAGTTCTTTTGAGATAATGAGTAAGCACCTACAGTATTAGCAACTGAACGTTGTACAAAACTAGCAGATTTAAACATAGTTCATTTTGGTTCAGACGTTACTTCAATTTTTTTAGGTTCAATAAGCTTAATAACCTTAGGAGAATTATTATTGGCATACTCGACATAATTAAATTCTAGACCATAATTTTTTACACTTGTTTTTAACTTATCTAGAATTATATTCAGATTTTTCTTGCCAAAAGAGAATCTCTCTAAAGTGTCCTTAAGGTACTCATTTTCTTTAGACAAAGTGGGACAAGTTGTGCACTTAATAGGTTCATTTATAAGATTTTTAGAATCACTATACTGAGCTAATATTTCTTTTTCAGCAAAATTATTAAGTTATCTAGTCAACACTTCTATTTCTATGTTAAGCTAATGACAGTTGGTGCAAGAAAATATCTCATGATAAAGCATTTATTGAATTTGATTCTTGAGATGAATTAAGTCTAGCTTATAGCAATTCACAATTAGAGCAAGCTTTAGTTTGAATATTTGAAATACTTGACTCTAAACATGTAGAAGAACTAGACTTGAGCTTTTCAATCTCATTATTTACATGTTTCAACTTTTTATCACAAGAGTCATGTGTCAATCTTAATTCATCAAGTTTGGTAGTTACATCACTAAGTTGAACCAAATTTGATGTATTAATTATTCTAGCAGTCTCTAACTTAGAATGTAAAACTTGACAAGACTCACAAGATTTATCATCAAGAATAGAAACTCTAAATCTATTGATTTCATAATTTAAAATCTCAACAACAAAATCATGATTTTTAATTTTCTTTTTATACTTTTTGAGCTCCTCTGTCAATCTAAGCACAACACGAGATAAATCAATATAAGAAGGTTTTATCTCATCAGGATCACTATAAAAATCATCTTCGTTGAGCTCCTCACTGTTTGCCATAAAACACATTCCTGTGAAGTCTACATCCTTTGCCTTCTTGCCATTATCCTCGTCATCGCTTTCAGAATTAATATCGCTCAAATCAATCTCCTCAAGTGCTGAAAGTATTTTGTTGACAGTCCTACGATAATTGCGGTTTTTTGCTTGAGTCAATCCTGAATTGAGAGCGATGAGTTGGTGCCTTGTCATCCTTGACTTCCTTACTCCTCAATTTGGGACAATTCATCTTGATGTAGTTTAACTCACCATATTCATAGCATCTGATTGTATCTCCTCTCTGTCTTGATATGATGTTGTTAATTGCTTTGGTCACCTTATTTGGGAGAAGTACAAGCTGCTCTTCTGAAATCTCTTCTAATTGTTCATTTGAAATAGAGCACAAAGCAAACAAAGAGACACTAGAAGAACTATCAGCTTGATTAGTCACTAATCCCAAAAAGTTAGTCTTGTTTATCCTGGTTAAAACATCAATCTCATGTGTTTTTATCTTGGAATAAAGATCATTCGAAGGGAGTGTTTCCATATTAACAGAATGATTAATAGTAGTGACTAATATATTCACGTGAGTTTTCTATATTACCTTGTGCTTGTAGAAAAACCTCTATGCAAGTTTTCCAATAAAGATAATCAGATCCATAAAAAAACGGTGGTTTATCTGAGAAACGATCCCGATCTGATGCTATTACAACCTTGCTCTAATACCACTTGTAGGATCGTCAGTGGCAATCAAAGGGGGTGAATGATTGCAATTCACGGAGGAACTTTTTCTTCAATTTGTTGTCTCTTTCCTGTCACACAGCAACAAACACACACAAAAAATATATATATATATATATATATATATATATATATATATATATATATATATATATATATATATATATATATTTCTCAGAGTTACTATAGCAACTAAAATAGTTAGATCGTGCTCTAATCATCTTGCATGCAATCAACAAGAAAAAGCCAACACTCATGTAGTCACAAGACCAATTGATGAGATCACGTGTGCAATTTCAAATCATTTAATAACTGATTGATTACCCATGCAGCATTGCAACAATAGGAAATGAGATCAAGATAGATAATTCACAAGTCTTTGCAGTCACCAAAAAGACTAGATGAGTTTATCCTCTTCTTGAACTTGGTGATACTAACAACCACCGGAGGCGCGGTGTGACTACCGTGAATCCCACTGACGTGATGTGAGCCACCTACTCGCGAGACTCGTTTGCTATTTGATCGAATCAAAAAGCAATGTCGCGTGGATGCCTGGCTATACGATTTCTTCGTTTGTGACAAGCACCTGCATGCAAGCCAAAAAGACAACAAAAATCATGCAATCAGTAGCACACGCACCATCCAAAAGGTGCCCCCAATTTTATTCAGTAATCCATCCCCCCAAAAGTCACGACGCACAATACTAGCTCAGCAGCAACTAGTTATTTCTCTGATCCCTGTAGCTATCTATCCTGCTAGCTTTTTCCTGTCTACAACAACCAAAGCTAATTCTTCTCGCACATCTCCCCCGTTCAGCTATGCCTGCAGCCCCTTTACTAGTCCTCATCCGCGCCGCACATCCAACTCCTCCAAAAATGGCACTGCCACAATCATCATCCTATCAGGGTTTAGAAAATTAGACGAAAACCGGATGAAAATTGGGAAAATCGGATTTACCGGACCCCCCGGTAAATATCCATACCGGCCAAAAGCTTTCGGCCCATTTTAAATTGAAGCCTGGCCCAAACCGGCCCATTCGGCCTCCTTAGCTTTACCCTAGGTCTTCCGCCTCTCATCCCCTCGATCCCTGGCGAGTGGCGTTTCAATCTCTCCGCCCGCTCGCCTCCGCTCCGTTTCGCTCCGCCCGCTCGCCTCCACTCCGCTTCGCTCCGCCCGCTCGCCTCTGCTCCCCCACTTGATTGCCTGCCTCCCGGCGACTTTTGCCTCTCGCGGTCGACAGCGCCCCAGTCAATCGCGGCTCAATCTCTCTGCCCGCTCCACTCCGCCCGCTTGGAGAGAAGAAGCCTGAGGAGGCCGCTCGCGGGCGTCTTCTTGCTCGCCGCCGGCCGCCTCAGCGCCTGGGAGGAGGCGCTGCTGCTCCTCGGCCAGCACATTGAGATGGCGCCTCCGCCGGCCGCATCGAGGGAGAAGGGCTCCTGCTGCTCCTCCAGGAGCTCCGACAGGCGGCGGCTGCTGCCGGACGGCGACGGCGAGAGGTGGGCCATGGGCTCGGAGGAGTCGGTGGACAGCGCCGGATGGAATGGAAGAGGTGTTTGGAAGAGGTGGGGACTTCTAATCTGTGTTTGAATTTTCGGCCGATTTGTTGCCCGATTTTTTCAACAAATTTTGGTCGATTTTCGGCGATAATCGACCGGTTTACATTTGAATTTCAAATTTCATTTGAATTTTTCGGTCCGAAATTCTCCGAAAAAACCCGAAAAGCGGGCATTTCGGTCTTACCAATCCCCTCCAGTAAAATTTCAGAACCGATAATCTTAACCCTGCATCCTATATATAGTAACCGTCCCAAAAATGCTTAACCTACTCAAACACCTTATGAAAACTAATACTACTCGTCTAACTGGGCCTGGACCTTTTTATTTCAACTAGGCTTTTGGCTCCTTACTATTCAAAGGACCCGAAATCTTTCCTAACATGGGTTTTCTAAAATTCCAACTCGTTATATGTCGAAACCTTTAAGACTGCACCTCCCGCAGCTTCTCCACGTATCATTCTCCTTTGATCTCCATATGCCTCAACTCGAGCATGATTGTCTCCTCCGGCATCCTTGACCCTCTGGACCATGACTTCGCACCAAACTATCTCCCAGTTCTTGCCGTAGACTACGATCACCTCCAAGTTATTCTGCACACTGCACATGCAAAGATTAAACCAACATATTTCCTAACACAATTTTTCATAACTTGACCGACATTAGTTTACACACACGCCACATGTACACCTCTAATAACAATAAGCAACGTTGTCAATTATTCATCACCAAAGTATCGTAGACCTAGCCATATGGTCTAACATTCAAAATTCAAAAATTTTAAATTCAAATATGAATTTTTAAGGGAAAATAAAAAAAAGAAAACAATAGTGCTGGTTTTGGAGTTTGAACTCACAATCATACTCACCCACTACCATCCATTACCACTAGACTAGATAAGTATTTCTTACCTAGCTACTGTTGGTTATAAAATCTATTGAAAAAAATGCACATGGCTGCTATGCACAAATCAGTCAAACTTTTGTGACACGCACATGGCTGCTACATATAATATACGCTGTGATTGCATAGTGTAAAAAGCGTAATATTGAAAACTTAATTCGTGCAAACCTAGGCAAATTAACTGGGTCAAGTTCAATGTGGAACTAAGCTTTGCTCAGCAGACAGATGAGTGGCAGGCATTGGAGGTTATCTAGAGATGAAAATGACCAAGTTATCCTAACGTCATGGCGTGTTTTATTTCAACGCAGCAATTCTGAGGATTAAACTCATGATTTAACCCATTTTGCTAGAACCCTTCCGGCCAATATGCTGTAAGATTGGCAAAACCCCTTGATTTTATTTTTAAAATTCTTGGTATTGACCGTGCTGATCATGGGTAATCAATAAAAATATAAACACATCATTCTCATGTAGGTTGCTGCGGATAAGTAAACACCCATTTGTTTTAGTACAACCCGGCCACACAGACATAAGTCCCCCCCCCCCCCCCCTCGCCGTCACACACACGCGAAAATGGATACTGTCATATCTGCAGTTGCAAACGACCTTGTAGGCCGATTCATCGCCATTCTCATCAACAAGTCTCCGAACCGAGCCAGTGACGAACAGAAGATGGAGAGGTTGCAGCAACTTCTGCTAAGAGTTCACATGGTCGTTGAGGAGGCAGATGGGCGATACATCACCAACACTGGTATGCTGGTCCAGCTGAAGATGATCGCGGAGGCCATGTACCGAGGATACCACATCCTCGACACCTCTGAGTGCAAGCACCTTAAGCAAGGTGCCGAAGAGGAGGTGAGTGACGAGTCACTCCTCTGAAACGTTTTCGCTTAGTCCCTGGTAGGGCAGATCGCAACACTATCAGTCATGAGCTGCAAAGTGCCGTTGATAATCTGGAATCTGTCGCCGCTAATATGAGGGAATTTGTTGTGCTTTTGGCCGGGTGCGAACGCATGTGCCGTAGGCCCTATGACACCCATATTTTCACAGACAATTTCATGTTTGGTCGTCATAGCGAGAAACAGCAAATCATAAACATCCTGCTGCAGCACAACCCTTTCGACGCTCCTGCTGTGCTTCCAATCATCGGTGGATCTCAAGTTGGGAAGAAAACTTTGGTTGCTCACATATGCCACGATGAGAGAGTCCGGTCCCATTTCTCTTCAATTTTGCACTTGCATGGAGAAAACTTTTTGCTGATGGACTATGGAAGACGCACATCGGGAAGGACTTTGTTTGTTGTTGAGTTCCTTTCCGATGTGGGGGATGAGGATTGGGAAAAATTTTATTCATCAGCAATTTGCACTGGTAATGAAAGCAAAGTTATAATTATAAGTAGGACTGAAAAATTAGCAAGATTCGGAACCGTGAGGCATATTCACCTCAGTAGCTTATCATACGAGGAGTACACCTACCTCTTCAAGACACTGGCATTTGGAAGCAGAAACCCAGAAGACCATCCACAGTTAGTATCAATAGCGAAAGAGTTCCCGACAGTGCTGAATTGCTCCCTTGTATCAGGATATACATTTGCCGATTTGTTGAGGAAGAACATGGACACTCAGTTCTGGCTTGAAATGTTGAGGAGATGCAGGCTTGTGGTAAAGAAGAACAACTCCATGTATGGCAAACACCCAATACTTCGTCTCTTGGAATACCATCCAATCGACATAACGAACTTTGTACCATCTTCCCAAACTCCACTACTCCTTTTGAATGGTCGTAGCCAAACCGACGTTTCCAAAAGGGAGCTGCCCAAGGTGACGTTCGGAGACCTAATCCTAAATCCCACTATTCTACCTAAAGGTGAGTTCGATCTGGTGATGTGGGAATCGAGGATACCTCCTTATGCTAAAACTATTCACTTTGTTCCAACTTGTGCTGAAGACGAGCCTATGGCATCGCTACTGGGGAGGAAACGTCGGGGGCTATTTGTCTAGCTTAATTTCTGCCTTGATGTACTTTTGTGAAATCAGAAATATTCTAGCTGAGTGTAGCTCAAGCGTGGTACCCCTTTTTCCTGAACCTTCGATTTAAGTGTGGCCGTGTATTGCCTTGAAGAAACATTCTGTAATTATCTGACCTCTCTGTACCATGTATGTATAAAGTCAAATGAAGGAATTGTTAGTGATATGTCCTAGAGTCAATTATGGAGATTATTGTATCACTTCTTTGTTTATGATCTTTTAAATAATATGTTATTTTGTCCCTTAAATAAATGTCTTTCATATTTATCAACAAGTATGTGACTTATTTGTAGAACTCTTTATTTATGTTTTTATGTTATTCTAAATTATTTCTGATCTTATATCATTATGTGAGATAATTATGATTTACAGGTCAGCACATATATTGATTGATGATTATATTTCATGAATCATGGATATGAGACATCAAATCAATAATGCGGACACGTGTTAGAGAATATGATGTTGAGTTGACCCACCATAAGACACTGCGGGAATTATTATATTATTAAGTGTCATCAGTTGGTTTCATACATAGTATATGTAGAATCCTTAGACATAATATCGACATTATTTTCTATATATGTCATAGTTTACTTAAGGGTTACCAAACACTACTCCGTGACTGGATAGTCATAAAGGTAGCTTTTAGGTTTACTATAAAACATGCAGATGAATATGAGTGATCAAGATGGAATTTGTCTCTCCTATATAACAGGAGAGATATTTCTAGACCCCTCGATGTTGTTAGATTAAGGAAGTGCATGGTCATGCTAAATAATGTTGAAGAGGCAATCACAACTGAGTAATCCACTGTAGGTTCGAGCGAAGAATCGAGCTATTATAGAATGGCATGTTTCTCACCTTAAATTCAATCTGGTGTCATGAGGCAAAGGGATAGGTACATAAGCACTATATAGGTTAGTTCGATATGATCTTTATGTATATTTGGGGGTCGTTATGTCCTACAAGGGACCGCTACCGCCTTATGAACCGGAAAGAAATTTTCGGTCCATGGCCAAATATACATAAACCTACAGAGTCATACACTTAATGGGCTAGAATGATAAGGATCCGAATAATAGTTTCCAAGTGGAATTTAATCTCTACTCGTATCAGATAAGGATCTGATTGAAGGCTATATAAGAGCAACTCCAGCAGGGCCCCTACTTAAGCCCTCAAACTCAGATTTGAGAGCCAGAGCAAAAAAATTGAGCTCCAACAGAGCCCCTACTTGTCTCTCAAAAATAGGAGGCCTCTCAAATGAAGCCTCCAAGCCCTCATTCCGAGGGGCCCTGCTCCGGCTCTCATTTGTCAGCTTTTCTCGTTTTTTTTCCCGCACCAGTGAAACGTATTTGTATTTGAATTTAAATTTGAATATTCATATGTGAATTCGGAACAAATTTGAATTTAAATTTGAATATTTGGAACAAATTCGGAACAAATTTGAATTTAAATTTAAATTTAAATTCAGAACAAATTTGAATTTAAATTTAAATTTAAATTCGGAACAAATTTGAATTTAAATTTAAATTTAAATTCGGAACAAATTTGAATTTAAATTTGAATATTCGTATGTGAATTCGGAACAAATTTGAATTTAAATTTGAATATTTGGAACAAATTTAGAACAAATTTGAATTTAAATTTCAATTTAAATTCGGAACAAATTTGAATTTAAATTTGAATATTCGTATGTGAATTCGGAATAAATTTGAATTTAAATTTGAATATTCGAACCAAATTCAGAACAAATTTGAATTTAAATTTAAATTTAAATTCAGAACAAATTTGAATTTAAATTTGAATATTCGTATGTGAATTCGGAATAAATTTGAATTTAAATTTGAATATTCGGACCAAATTTGGAACAAATTTGAATTTAAATTTAAATTTAAATTCGGAACAAATTGGAATTTAAATTTGAATATTCGTATGTGAATTCGGAATAAATTTGAATATTCGGACCAAATTCGGAACAAATTTGAATTTGAATTTGAATTTAAATTCGAAAGAAATTTGAATTTAAATTTGAATATTCGTATTTGAATTCATAAATTTAAATATTATCCCTCATTGTGAAATCATAAATATTTTATTGTGTATTGTGCTTTTGTTTCATACGTATGCATATAGTGTGTGAGGAAATAGAGAGAAGTGAGAAGTAGGGGCCCTGTTTTGAGGGCTCGTGCTAGAGTGCAGTCCAGAAAATAGGGCCCTCAAAAGTAGGGAGAGCCCTCAAATGAAAAGTAGGGGCTCTGTTTTGAGGGCTACTGCTGGAGTTACTCTAAGGAGAGGTGCGGGGGCTGAGTGAAGTATCCCGAAACACACCCATCAAAACCCTAGCCGCCACCTCTCATAACCCCTGCCATGCACGCTAGTGCTAGTACACTGACGCATGGTGTTTCCTCCCTAGACGTGTGGACCTTGGTAGAGGCATTGCTACGACTGCGGCACTGATCGAGAAGATCACAAGGAGGAGATGGTTGGCTGGAGGATGATTGACTGTTTCCACTACACTGATGTGCTCTTCGTCTAATTGGCTACTACAAATCTATTTCCGCTGCACTACACATCTAGTGCTAACGATCTATGATCTCTTACTCGCATGGCTTCCTATTTTACACGATAGAAAATTTTAATTTGTGCTAGTGTAACCTACCTATATCCCAACAGGAACAACTTATTGGGGCTTTCACCCTCACTTTGCCCAAGAGGGTTAATCCGAAAGTGCTATGATTTGGGCCAACAAATATTATATGCTAGTAGAACTCATTGTAAACTGATAATGTGGTACCAGAGGGCTAGGTGTTATATCTTCCTCTCCTCCCCTCCCCCTTTAAGGTGCTGCTGCCCTCAGGGTCGTGAAATGGCCAAAAATGCACCTCGATACATGACATGTGCCATGTGCCACTACAGGGCCACACGCGCACACAACCTATGCAATGAGAGTTGATACTCTGATGCCATCTATAACATCATACAGCCAAAATTTGCTAAAAACCCAACCCACCCACCTTAGTGGTGGAGGTAGCTTAAACTTGTGGGGTCAATTGATCCCACGGGTTTTTGCAAAAAAAAAAACTAATTACTATTGATATTTGTAGATAAATTTTACAATGGTTGACCCTATAGGGTTTGTATCCTAGCTACACCACTATAGCACCTCGCTTATGCTTTCATCCTAGCTTCACCCAAAAGAGTTAACCTGAAAGTACTACGATTTTGGGCCAGCCAATGGAAACTCAATGCTAGTGGAACTCAATGAAAACTAGCAATATAGTACACTAAAAGACACCCTGTATAGAAAAAATTGTACAATAAAAAAGGAAATATGTAGTCATTTTCACATGATTGAATGGTAAAACAAGAAAATGGAAACATAACGTTCAGAAGCTAATCAATACTTATTATTTGCATCTTTGAAATAGGCAAGAAAAAAGAACACACGAGTGGAACAAAGTGATAAAAAATTTTACATCTTGAGATGCACAACCAAATGTGTGGAATGTTCCTCTGCTAACAGAGTTGGAATAAAACTGATCTACTTTTTTAATATTAGTAAAAAATAACATCATAAGTATCTCACTATCTTTTTATTTTTTGCAAAGAGAAAATATCAGATTATCTAATTAGGGTAGCAATAATAAAGAACACCCCCAACATGAGCATGCGAGGAATTTTATTAAAATAAATAATTTTTAAATTTAATTATAGTTTTATACCTACTTTTTATTTTTTTACAGTTTTGACCATATGTGGCCAAATCGCCCAACCGTTGGGCCCTGTTGACCCGTGCTCCCAATGCCTCGGGGGTGGTCTACACTTGTGGCTGTGTGGGAACTGGCGCTATGCTGAGGTGCGACCTGGAAAAAATCTCCACCGGTTCATCTGCGAGGTAGTCGCTCACGTCCACCGGGAGATCCTCGTGGGAGGATAGCTCAACTCCTAGCTGGTGCGATGTGCCTGCAAGATATGTATTATTTATTCGTGCACTATATCTATGCGAGAAACCCTTAAGAGACAAAATGTACATTCCGCGTGGGCTATAACATGCAACCAACTATCATATAGAGACGAGAGCTTGGCGAGGGCGCAGTCTGCCATCTCCTCAGCTGAATACGGCTCCCAATGCACGTCATCAGCGGTGAGACGGTTGAGGTGCTCGATGAAGTGGTCGTATGCATGGGCAACTTGCAAGTGTGCAAACTGTGCCTATGAGCCAGAATAGTGGTTACAAAGCATGACCCATCTACGACAATAAAGGGACCCTATGGTAGGCTGGTCCACGGTGCCCCCGTGGTACATGTCCGCGGTATGGACCGCTATCAGGCAGCATCGGTCGTATGAGGGGAAGCACTCAAACAACCCAGCTACAGCAGGAGTGGCCAGCCTGTGAGAATAGGGGTCATCCTTATCCTACAGCAAGTGTTACACATGCCACGGTACATCGCGGCAAGTACGACTGATCCTTAGCTATAGTGCACCACCTCATCCCCATCAGCGATGGCCCTCACATACCACACAAAGCTGGCATCAACGGAATCATCATGGTTGCTGGTAAATAGTACCCAACCAAACAACCACAGCAAGTACGCCTCGGGTGCCATGACACCTAGTACTGGTTGGCGTCCGGGTCCATCTGCTCGACCTAGGCAAAAACAAAAAATTAGTAAGTCCATCATATGGCAAGGATAGTACATCACTAAACAAGAAAATGGATAGCATACATACCTAGAATTATGAGAGCCACCGCATGGGTGGGCCACGCTTTTGAGGTTCTAGGAAGGCATTGTAGCCTGGTGCAGCCTCGGTAGGAAGAACCGTGCCAATCTTGTCCAGCAAGTCATTGTGCCAGTTGACAGGTGTATCCTGAGGGGAGACAACCTCTCCCGTGATAGGCAAGCTAAGCAGCATTACGACGTCCTGCAGAGTGGAGGCCATCTCCCTGAATAGGAGGTGGAAGGTGTGCATCTCGGGCAGCCACCGGTCCAACAGAGCTGTCAGTAGTATTTGATCGAAAGGAACCGTCGCGACTGCTCTGGGCCAGTGTGGACCTCCTCGGCCTCCTCGACTAGAGAGCTGTCCTCGTCGGTGGCCTCTACCATCCGTGCGAGAGGGAGAAATCTGGCGTCGCTCAGCTTGCAAAGCATGAAGAAGTAACTACATAGCACAAATATTGTAAAAAGACGTGCCATAGTTTATACACAAACCTGTCTCTCTAGCGTGAGTCTAGTCTCCAACCCCATCAGGGAGTCCGCAGACGAACCACCCCTAACTAGGTGTTGAGACCCGAATATGCAAATTCGAACTATCTGTGTATACCGCACTAGTCTAGGATCATGCTAGTGCATACAATCAAACATAGATGTAATACCAACCATAAAACGCTAAAATAGAGAGAAACTCAAATATCGATAAATATCCAAGGTATGACCTTATGGCCAAGCTTACAATATCACTAGCTCGAAGGGTTTAAAGTCTAGCAATGGAAGAAACAAAATAAGCGTAGTAGCTATTCGACATGCCCACAAGCAATCGACTGGAGAGCTAAGTCATAATTCGCGAAGTCGCTGAAGTATCCTCCCTCTGGTACCTCCTGCTGGTTATACTCCTCCTCCTCAACTAAGCAACATGGGCATAAAGCCGTGAGTACATTGGTACTCAGCAAGTCGTTTGTAACAAATGAATGCAATATAATATGCAAGGTTTACCAATGGAGGGCTGAAAGGTTAATTTGCATAAAATAATATTTTAAAATAAATACAGTAAATAGATAGAAAGCAAACTTTATTAGAAAATAGTAATAAATAAATAATCAACATAATTAAAATTAAACTACTTGTGAATCTCCTATCCACAAGCTAAATCAACAGTGAACTATCTGTTCACCTTCCAATCATAACCACAAGTTTTTATGAAATCACTACCCTTCATGTGAAATCACCGAGCATTGTTCATAACCGAGGACGCAGCTATTCGAATAGTTCTACACTCTACAGAAGTTGCACAACTGTACCCACACGATGTGATTAACCTCGATCTAAGGAAATCATAACAAGGCCTTTATAAAGTTCAATTCCAACCCAATCCCGCCCACTAGGGTTTCGCATCATAGCCCCCTTGCGCCACATGGAAATCAGCAACCATGTTCATCACAATGGCGAGATTGAAATTGAAATATTCCAAATTAATCAGTCAGGTCTATCCCGTACTAGACATGTGATTTGCACGATAAAGCTCAGATCAATGGCGCACAAAGTTTAGTCCTTCATGTTACTCGGGCGAGTCTTCCACATCCCACGAAGTGAATCCTCACTTCCCCCTTTACTGCACGATCACTTGCCCAAGTGCAAAATCAAATTTGTATAACCCACGCTGATGACACACCAATACCATGGCACAAATTTTATAATGGTAGCACCAACCACGATTCCATATTTCATTAAGTCAAATTAATTATTCACATGCGATGATAAACCTAACGTAACATATGCACAGCTAAGCATACTACTCGTATCCCCCATGTGACATCTAATATGGTATCACTAGTAATTTTCCCAACCTAAAGTGACAATGGCATCATGACATTCAAATTATCAAGGAGGAGATCAATTTGGGTTGTTAACTACCAAGCACAAAGGTGTGTAATTTAAATAGCGATGCAAGAAAATTTAAAATAAAGTAATTAAATAATAGATTGTAAACTGAGTTCAATATGATCAAAGGACATGACTCGCCTTGGTTATGCTCAGCGTGGTACTCGGGATCTTCTGGTGGCGCTCCTACTCCTCTGAAATCGGGATCTAACGAGAGAAAAGCGGCCGAAATAACAAAACAAAATCAAACAAAATTCAAATTAACTCCAAAAACCATGAAACTACAAACAACAGATAGAGCTCGATTATACATGAATTTAGAAAAAAGAATAGGGTCAATCGGAGTTAGGACGGAGGAGAACGGGCTCTCGGAAAATTAAATCTAAAGAAAATACTAGAAATTCAGAAAAGTTACTGTGCTGTGGACCCGGCGCAAGGGGGAGAGGGTTCACGGTGGATTCGGTCCACAAAATAGTGCACAGGGTTACTGACGTGACAGGCTGGGGTGCTGACATGTGGCACGGCTGACTTGGCACTAGGGGTTGGGTTTTGCTGATGTGGCGTCGACGTGGCTTAACACGTGGTGCTGACGTGGCCTTAGGGCTGACGTGGCTTTACACGTGGCTAGGGTTGACATGGTTGGCTTCGGTGTGGAGGCGGCAGTGGGATCGGACGGTGGAGGAGTCAACGCATGGCTCAATCGGGGCCGTTGATCTAGATCTGGATCAACAGTTGCGATGCTGTGCTCAAGCCGTTGGATCTTTGACGTGTGGCACGCACGACGCGCAAAGCATCGCGGGCGCGTGGCGCGAGGCGACGCGGTGCGGAACGCGGGCGGGAGCGGGCGCGGGCAAGCACTAGGGCGGCGAGGGTTCTTCTCTGGCGACGGTGGGGAGGAGGCGGGACAGTGGTGGCGGGCTTACCGGCAACGGCGGAGAGGAAGCGGGACGCGACGCGGTCCGTCGGGAACGGCGGTAGCGAAGGTCCTCGGGGGGGACAGCGAGGCGGCTCCGGCGGCGGGGAGACGACGGGGAAGGTAGCGGCGCTCGGGTCGGTCGGTGAGGGCGGCAGCGCGAGGTGAGGGGAGACAGCGAGGCGGCAGCGCTTATAAAGGCACGCACCACGAGGTTCATCGACATGGAGATGGCGCGAGGCTAGGGTTCGAATCAGAGACGAAAAGCACGGGCGTGACATGTGGACGGTGGGGATAGGGTCGCGAAGGATCGAACGGTCCTGGTAGATTTTATGGATGAATAGTGCACACAGCACGGATTGTTGACATGTGGCATGGAGAGGGATCGGGCGGCACGGGGCGAGTCCGGGGGCGTGGCTGCAGGATGGGTGCCGCGTGGTGAACAAGACCCTCATTCTGGAGAATGAGAGAAAGAACTTGGAGGCCAGTCGCAAGAGGAAGTAGGTCGTACAAAGACCACAGGGAAGGTTTATTCAGAGATTCTTCAACAACCCTTCCTACAACCGGCAGCAGACTTCCCACGTGGTACCTCGTAGTAGTGGCAATACTCCCCAAATCCCTAGACCCAATTGCCAGTCTGCGGGAACAAATCCAGCGGCAAACCTCAACTGTTACAGCTGTGGGCAAAAGGAACATTTTGCCACCCGATGTCCGAACAAGACCACCACACCAATGAAGTTCAATCTGTGAACCATTCCAGTCCGAGGTCAAGCATCCGCATCAAGCAAGGGATACCAGACCCCCGCAAGCCAACAGGACAGCCTCAACCCCCAACTATGGCCGGATGAACCATATTACCACGGAGGAAGCCCAAGAAGCGGCGGGAGTCTTGATGGGTACATTTTCTGTCAAGACTATCCCCGCGCATGTTCTTTTTGACTCCGGGGCTTCACATTCATGCATAGCAAGAAGATATGTGGATAAGGTGGGGATTACCTACATACCTATTAAAGAAGCCAGTGGTTTTTAGTTCGCCTGCTGGAACTACCACGGCCACCCTAGTATGCCCAAAAGTAGAGATCACCATGGAAGAGTGTGACTTCGTGGTAGATCTAATAGTGCTGCACTCACAGACTCTGGACAATATTTTAGGGATGGATTGGCTAGCCATATACCATGGGGTAATAGATTGTGCCACCAGGAAGGTCAGCTTGACCAAATGCCTAGGGATAACCATAATGGTCAATGTGGACCGACCATATCGCTGGAGGCGTATGATTAATCATTTCAAAGATGTGCCTCTAGAGGGAATGCTCGTGGTACAAGAATACCCTAAGGTATTTCCAGAAAAATTGCCAGGCATGCCACCAGATAGAGACCTTGAGTTCGTCATTAACCGGAAGCCTGGAGCTGCCCCAATTGCTAAGCGACCATATAGGATGACTATCGATGAATTGGAGGAACTCAAGAAGCAACTCCAAGAATTGCAAGAGAAGGGTTTCATTAGACCCAGTTCCTCTCCTCGGGGATCCCCAGTGCTATTCGTCAAAAAGAAGGATGACATTGTCCGCATGTGTGTGGATTATCGGTCCCTGAATGAGGTGACCATTAAGAACAAGTATCCCCTCCCTAGAATTGATGACCAATTCGACCAATTAGGAGGAGCTACCATGTTCTCCAAAATTGATCTAAGGTCGGGCTACCACCAGTTGAAGATTAGGCCTGAAGACATCCCGAAAACCGCCTTCACCACTAGATATGGGTTGTATGAGTTTACAGTCATGTCTTTTGGGCTGACCAATGCCCCGGCATACTTCATGAACCTTATGAAGAAAGTGTTCATGGAATACTTAGACAGGTTTGTGGTGGTATTTATAGACGACATTCTCGTCTATTCTAAGAATACCGAGGAACATGCTAAACACTTGCGCATGGTATTGGAAAAGCTAAAGGAGCATCAATTATATTCCAAATACAGCAAGTGTGAATTTTGGCTCAATGACATTAGTTTTCTAAGCCATATAGCATCAGCTGGCGGAGTATCTGTGGACCCCGCTAAAATTGAAGCAGTGGTGGAATGGAAGCAGCCCACGACCGTCACTGAAGTAAGAAGCTTCCTTGGGTTAGCAGAATATTACAGAAGGTTTATCGAAGGATTCTCATGGATTGCTAATCCGCTAACCCAATTGCTCAAAAAGGAGCAGAAGTTCGAGTGGACCAAGGCTTGCGAAGAGAGCTTCCAGGAGCTCAAGAATAAGCTAACTTCCACTCCTGTCTTAGTTTTGCCAGACATCCGTAAGGACTTTGAGGTATACTGTGATGCCTCCCATCAGGGCCTTGGATGTGTACTTATGCAAGGAAGTAAGGTTGTGGCATATGCATCAAGGCAGCTTCACCCTCACGAGGTGAATTATCCCACTCATGATTTGGAGTTGGCATCAGTGATTCATGCCTTGAAAATATGGTGGCACTATTGGATCGGTAACCACTGTGATATATACACCGACCATAAGAGCCTCAAGTACTTCTTCACCCAATCAGACCTTAACCTTAGGCAAAGAAGGTGGCTGGACTTGATAAAGGACTACGACCTAGGCATTCACTACCACCCTGGCAAGGCTAACGTGGTGGCAGATGCCCTAAGTCACAAGGCTTACTGCAGCAATCTAATGGTTAGAGAACAACAACCTGAACTACATAAGGAGATAGTAGCCCTTAACTTAGAATTGGTGGAGCAAGGCACTATAGTAGCTATGGAGATCCAACCCAGTATGGAAGAATTAATCATAACTGCCCAAAAGGAGAACTCAATAGCCTTGAGAATGAAAATCCAAATGGCAAAAGGAAAGGCTCCAAAAATGACAGAAGATTCACAAGGAATCTTGAGATATGGGGTACGCCTTTTCGTTCCCCACCAAGAGGAACCAAAGAACTTGATACTAAAAGAAGCACACTGTTATGCATACTCCCTTCATCCAGGGAGCACTAAAATGTATCAAGATCTGAAACAATGGTATTGGTGGCCTAGGATGAAGAGGGACATCGTTGAGTACGTTGCCTGCTGCGATGTATGCCAAAGAGTGAAAGCTAAACATCAACGACCAGCCGGATTACTGCAGCCTCTACAAGTGCCTCAATGGAAATGGGAAGAAGTTGGAATGGACTTCATTACAGGCTTGCCCCGAACTAAAGCTGGATATGACTCTATATGGGTCATAGTGGACAGGCTTACCAAAGTTGCCCACTTCATTTCAGTTAAGACCACATACAAGGGAGATAAGCTGGCAGATTTATATATGTCCCGCATCGTGTGCCTACATGGTGTGCCCAAGAGGATAGTTTCAGATCAAGGTAGTCAGTTTACCTCGTATTTTTGGGGCCAGCCTTCATGAAGCCCTAGGCACTCACTTGGATTTCAGTACTGCCTACCACCCCCAAACCAATAGACAAACAGAAAGGGTGAATCAAATACTTGAAGACATGCTTCGGGCCTATGCCCTAGATTTTGCTATAGATTGGGACAAGTGTTTGCCCTATGCTGAATTTGCTTACAATAATAGCCATCAAGCTAGTTTGAATATGTCCCCATTCGAAGCCTTGTATGGAAGAAAATGCCGGACACCTCTACATTGGTCTGAAGTAGGGGAAAGTTCCATCTTTGGACTAGAGACCCTGCAACAAGCGGAAGAGAAAGTCCGCTTGATTCAGGATCGATTGCAAGCAGCTTAGTCCAGGCAAAAGAGCTATGTGGACAGAAGACGAAGGCCATTGCAATTTGAGAACAGAGATTATGTATATTTGAAGGTGTCACCCTTACGAGGAGTTATAAGGTTTAAAGTCAAAGGTATTCTCACTCCTCGTTATGTAGGGACATTCCCAATCAAGGTTAAGAAAGGAGAGGTAGCCTACCAATTGGACCTACCTGCAAATCTATCGGATATACATGATGTCTTTCATGTATCTCAGCTCAAGAAGTGTCTTCGAGTGCCAGAGGACCAAACTCCTCTACAAGAGATTGAAATCGAGAATAACTTGACATACCAAACTCCTCGATGTGGTGGAAAATAAAACCAGAAATGAAACCATCCGGATGTGCAGAGTGCAATGGAACCACCATACCAAAAAAGAAGCTAGTTGGGAGGGCGAAGACCAGTTGCGGAAGGATTACCCCTACTTGTTTTTCGATTAGACTGAATCTCGGGGTCAAGATTCCTTTTGAGGGGGTAGACTTGTAACATTCCAATTTTTGAAAACTAGCAGTATTGTGTAAATTTGTGACATTTGGAAATATTGGTATTTCCTGTCATTTAAAATTTTTGGATTTTATTGGTTTTTGGTTGAGGTTCCATTAAATCAAGGGGAAGTGTATATGTATACATGTATATACATATGATGATAAAACACATGTAATAAAAAGGAATCACCAAAAACAAAAGATCATATTTGTGAAAGAGAATTTAAAAATTAAATATGAATCTGAAAAGATGATCCCAAATCCTTGTCCAAAAAATCCACAAATGTAAATAAGCAAAAGAATTGATATTGTATGTAGAAAATTAATTAAGCTCATAAAGCTTTGCCAAAATCATTAAAAGTTTTTTTTAAAAAAAAGACTTTCCCCAATTGTGAAAATCGAAAATAGAATTATCACTAATAGAGGGAGATATTATCTAAAAATTTGTGCATCAGAATATATTAGTGTGCCTCAAAAATGCAATTGGAAATTTGAAAATAAAAATCAACAAAAAATAATAACATAGATAAGAGAGGAGAGAGCCAGCCAGGCCAGCTCCTTCCCCTCCCCCCTCACTCTGCCTCAGTCGCGCGCAAAGCGCGCCCGTGCCCACGCCTCCCTCCCCGGGGAACCCGCGCACGGCTGGCCCTCACCTCTATCGACGCCTCCCTCTTCGGACCGTCGGACACTACCTGCACCACCACCCATACCGCCTCCCTGCCTACCGTGGCGCCGTCACCTGCCTCGTCGCCCTCCGCGTACAGTCGCCAGTGGTGCCCCATGCCGCCGAACCACCCCCACGTCGGCCACAGTTTGCCCCTACACTGTTGACGCCCGAGTTTGCCCGCCACTGCGCCCCTGTGCTACCTTGTCGTGTCGCTGAGCTGTGACTGTTTGCGCTGTAGCCATGCCGCATCAACCGTCACCGCCATGGCCACCCACACCGCCTCCATGCCGATAGACCAACCCCGCCGACTATAAAACCCACTAAGGCTCCCAATCGCTTCCCCGCACCTCCCTCTCACTCTCAACGCGGGCAATTGGCCTCCCTTGTCCTGTAGCTCGTCGGTGCCACTTTCCCCTCCAATTCCGACCGAAGGGCTCGTCAGCATTGAAGGGACCTCAGAGCAATTCCCTTCACCAAGAGTACCCGCGAAGCTTAGCAAAGCATCCCCTAGGCTCCTTGGAGCTCTCGCAACCCGAGCAGCTACCTCACCGTGAAGCCTCCTCTGAGCTCCGCCTCCGCACACCGCCAGCCCACCTCGGCCTCTCCTGCACCTCGGCGACCCCAAATTCAACATCGTGATCATCCAGAGGTGCTACCCTAGCCTTTAATTGAATTCTCATATAGCCTAGCGCCGAGGCCGCCGCTGCCCGAGCCACCGCCGGCAGGTGCTCGGTCAAATTGGCCGACGAGACCGAGCACAGAGGTAGGTGGTGGGGCAAGGAACCCATTTTGCTACTGCTACCAAGCGGTCGTAGCCTCCTCCGTCGGCGGTGAGCTTCGCCGGAATCAGGAGGAGGAAGAAGGATTGCGTGCACACTGTGTTTAAAATTAACAGTAGGGCTAATTAGCAGTAATAACAGTTATTTGTTTAATTACTCGCTGACATATGGGCCCAATTAAAAACTAACTGGTACATGGACCCACATGTCAGTGCCCCTTATGATTTTAAACCCCCGTGGGCCCTAGCTGTTAGCGACACCGAGAGAAGGGATTAATTATCCCAAGTGGACCCCACGTGTCAGCCTCTAGCACCATTAGGAAATTTAAAACTACAGGGGGTCCCACATGTCAGCCACCGTAAAGAATAAGAAATTAATAAACACAAGTGGGCACCACCTGTCAGTGGAAGAAAGAAAAAAAATAAAATACTCAGTGGACCCCACCTGTCGGTCTGATGCATTCTCTCTCCTCAGGATTAATAAATGATTTTTTATTTTAATTTTTGATTTAAATCGGCTGAAAACTTTAGAAATTCATAACTAATTCATTTTAACTCTAAATTCAATGAAAAAAATTGCTAAATTAATCTAAATTCATTCTCTTCCCAGTAGAACTAACATCATGAATTTTTGAAGTTATTTGAATTTATGATGCAAATTTAATTGGTTGAGTTAATTATTCTTAAACTTTAAAAATTCATAACTAATTCATTTTAATTCCAAATTTAAAGAGAAAAATTGCAATATTCATCTAAATTCATCCTCTTTCTAGTGGAACCAAAATCATAACTTTTTGTGGTTGTTTGAATTTTTGTTGAGATTTTATTTAGTTATGTTAATTTGTTTTATTTCTTTTAAAATGTACATTCAACGTAAAATTAGCGTACGAGCCCTAGGAAGAAGAATCTGAGGCAGACGCAGTCCAGGATCAACAAGACCAAGCCCCTGTGACCTAGGCAAGTCGATAATTTTATCATGTTTGAATACCCATTTTTGCAAGTTATTTAGATTCAAATTATCAAATGCATGCTATTATTTTATGAGCTCTATGTTGGTATTACTACTTTAGCTAGCTATCCCATTTAATGAATGCCACTATTATATCTTTCCAGCATATTATACTGTGAACCTTGTTACCCCCTAGTGATAATTATAAGTGTAATTGTTTGAAAAGAATTAATATGTTTATATTTTACTGCCTAGCCACGCTTAGTTACCAAGGAAGTTAGAAATACCCCAGCAACATATGCAACTGCAAAGAGCAAATTTTGGGGAGAGTTGTAGTTTGGAAATGGTCGTATTTTGAATCATTATTCTTCTACCCCAAAAAATTCCTAAACTTGCTGAAACGTCTGGGCGGATGGTTCGGGGGCATGGTGCATTGAAGTGCATGAGTGTGTGGTTTGTGGTAGACCCGTCCAGATAACCTAAGGATCTAATCGGATTATGACCTCTCATTGTAAAACAGTGCAACCATAAGTCTGCAAAGTGCAACTTAGCTAAGTAAACCCTACCGAACCTCGGACTCATCTCACAGCTTGGGGGAAAGAAGTGCCAGAATGCCAGGGCCTGTTGTTGCTAAAGGGACACCAAGTGGAGAGTGAATTGTTTCTTTTATTTTTTTTAGCGCTATGCGAAGTGGATCCTAGACACACTAGTAAAAGAGTTATTAACATCCTACGCAACTTATGGGACCCACTGCAAGTGGGAGTAGTCCATAGGGTGAGATGAGACCCCGAAACTAGGTAGTTTTGAAATGTTATTGTGATGATTTACTCAACTGCATGTCTAAGGAATCATGCGGGGCAACGAGCGGATTATCTCTTATGGTGAAAGTTTACAAACTCTACAGAGTCAAAACTATTCGAATAGTCGTGCCCACAGTCCAGGGCAGACATGGGAACTTAACTCCGATATAGTTTTATTTCAAAAACAATTTTAAAGGTTGGGACTTGGAATAGAAAAATGAAGGACGATGGACTGTGAAGGACCGAAATGGCAACAGAGGGGGTGAATGTTGCAGAAAACTGCACATTTTAAAACAACACTAAAACTGCAGGAAACTGCACTCAAAACAACACTGCTGGTTGAGAATAGAGTAGAGAAAATAGCAACTGAAAGTAATACAAATTGCTGTCCAAAATAGCCTAAAAATCACAAAGTAAATGCTGAAAAGCATAAAGTAAAAGCTGAAAAGCACAAAGTAAAAGAAGCACAAAGTAAAAACTAAAAAGCACAAAGTAAAAGCTGAAAAGCACAAAGTAAAAACCAAAAAGCATAAAGTAAAAGCTGAAAACTGAACCAAAAATCAGGAACTAACAGCAGCCAAATAACCACAGATAGATAGCAGAAAACAGCAGCAACTGAATACAGAAAATGCTCCCAGAAACCTGGCCGAAACAGCAAGAAAAAAAAAGAGAGGTAGAGCAAGCCGAAAGAACTGGAAGAAAATTCAGAACAAAATAGCAAACAGGGAATACATAAACTTATCTCCTGTTACTTCCTAACTGCAATAATCAAATACTTTGCTCTCGGAAATACTAGCCAACGGGCCTTGTGAATATATCCAATTCTAAGCCAAGAAGATCTGCAATTTAACAAAAAAATTTAGAGTGCCAACAAAGATTGGAAAGCTTGCTTTCGGGATGAACTAGCCAAGAGGCCTTGAGATGTTTCCCAGTTCAAAGCAAAGAAGGAGCAGTCAAAAGATCAACTCAAAACTAGAGAAAAATGATTTGCTCATGGAAATTAACTGACCAAATGGTCTTGAGACAGATTTCCACCACAAGCACGAACAAGGTTTACTCTCTCAAGAACTGAAAAAAAACAAAACACAAGAGCCAAACATCTCAAGCAAAAAGATTTCTTAGATTGAGACAAAGAGAGATGAATGGTTATAAAAGACGAATGTTTACAAGAACTCTCCCATCTCTCACTTTCACACACACATGGAGAGAAATAAATGAAACCCTAATTCCACTCTCTCTCAAGAACATAAGCCCACACATAGAGAGAAAATTTTAACACTCATAGAGCACAAGCATTAGAGAAAACTCTAACACTCACACCCTTCTCTCTCAACTCTCTCCACTAGAGAGCACCCTCTATTTATAGCCTCCACTAATAGGTTTATAACACACTTTACCCATTAGCTCTCAACTACTTTTAGCACTTTACCCATTAGCTCTCAACAACTCATCACTTTACCCATTCTCTCCTAATCAAATCCGCTTCCTTTATGCAGCCTTGCGCATTTACCAAAATGCCACTCCTGTACCTTCCTGGAAGCTTCCTCATTTCTTGTCGTCCAAGCCTCACAACCACTTCGAGTCCTCGCCGTCTTCGACACATCCAACCGCTCCGACCTCAGCACCGCTTGTGCCTAGTTCGGTCACTCCGTGCCGCGCCACGACTCAGCTCCAAAGTCCTGCAGCCATCACAGACAACAAAACACATCACATAGCACCGCACAAAATATTGTAATTAAATATTAGCACCAGTAGATAGCACAAAATACCCGAAACAAACTCAAACTTTCCAGAACACGAGTCAATTACTCATCATACACACGGGGTTACCTCCACATGGTCTCTCAGACTGTCCTGGTTTGAGTTACCCTGGGTGTTGTCCCAGTGATAAGTTAAGTAGTTATAATGCTGAAAACTGGTTATATGGTGCAGGTAACATGTAACGGTGGATGTAATCTATACCAATACTATCATCACAAATCTTTTATTCAAAAGCATTATGATTTTAGTCCAAATGGCTAGGTCTGGGAATTCCTTACACATATATCATAGGTCTTGTAAAAATGCAATTTTTGACAAAATAAAATAACCCGAGCCTATCCTTTGACAAGCCATGCATGTTATATATTTGCATTCTGTGTATTGGCTCGCTAAACACGGTGGCTAGTGTGCTCACACTCGTATAATCAAATCCAAAAGCGGGAGGACAAGATCATTATGCCTATGAGGATACGCCAAGTCGAGAAGCCGACGATGGCAACTAGGGCGGATTTTAAATGTTTAGTCCTAGGCAAGTTGGCTTGCTGTAAGGTTGTACGCCTATATTACCTAAGACTAGGCAATATAGATGCACAAATTTAACCCCAGTCGTCTGCCTGTGGCTTATGGTCCCGCTGCTGCTTTTATCTTCCGCTGTATTTCTTTTGGATTGTAACTATTTGGCCTGGGAGGCCCATCATGTAAAATAGTTCCCCGACATGGCGTATTTTGAACTTTGATTATGTAAATTATATTTTGACTGTATGATCATCATGCGATGTATGAGATGATATCAGCAATGTACTGTGAGCACTATCTACTGATCTAGAGAATAGTGCGGTGGAATCACAGAGGATTCTAGATTTCGAATTGGGGTCCGACAGCCACGCACAACCAGTGCAAGGGCGGTAGCGCCGTCTGGTGCCACGGCTGGTAGGGCGAGCGGGTCACACCAGGAGGAGCACCGGGACCTGTAATACGCGGAGACCCAATGGGCATCGACATGTGATCAAGCTCCAACAAAAAATCAAGGTTAGTGGGGGAGGGCTGGGCAGCGAGCTCGGCAAAGGGAAAAGAGGACTCGTCAAATATAATATGGAAGGAAATGATGAACCGATTGGAGGAGAGATCGAGGCATCGGTATCCCTTATATTCGAATGGGTAGCTGTAACATCCTGATTTTCAGAGATTTTTAAAACCTTGAATTTTCTGGAATTAAATCAAGCTTAAATTTAATTTTTAGAATTTTAAAGGATTTAATATGATTGAAATAAACTCAACATGAGATGAAAATATTTTATTTGAGTTCCTTGTGTCTCAAAGAATCTTCTTAAAAGCCCTTGGGCCGAATCTTCCTTCAGCTAACCTCTCTCTCGGCCCGGCCCCGCCCTTGCCACGCGTCGGCCGCCGACCCCCCTCCCACTTCGCCCTGCTTCCCTCGCCCACGTTCACCCCGGCCACCCGATGCGCCATGTGGCGCGCATCCGGCCCCGCTCCCACGCCTTCCCCGCTTGCCCTAGCGCCCCGCCGCTGCCTCCCCACGCTCGAGCCGCTCCGCCGCCCGATCCACCCCCGTGCCACGTGCCGGACGTCCGCCGCCCTGCTCCCGTGCGCACCCGCCCTCGGTGCCCTAGCCGCCTCCGCAGAACCAGTGCGCTCGCCGCCCGATCCCCCGCATGCCACGCGGCGCCCATCCACCGCTCCATCCGCGCTGTGTTGCCCTAACGCGTCGCCGCCGCTCTGCCCCATCCGCCTGAGCCCCGTCCGATCCCAGTCGTCCGCTGTGCCACGCGTCGGTCCCTCCTCCTTCGTCTCCAATTCGGTTGCACGCCGCACCCAACTCGAACACGGCCACGGTTCATGTGATAAGAACCCCGTCGCCACCTCGGTTCGTGTGCCAAACGTCGCCACCGCCTCTCCTCGCCTCACCAAGCACCGCCGCCCTCCTCCACCAACCGCCATGTGCCGCCGCCCTCCCACCTGTCTCCGCCATCGCCAGAGCCCCCCGTCGGCATCATGCCCGCGCCCGTGCCACCATTGGAATCAAACTCGCCGGTGCCTCATCCTCGCCTCGCTGCCTGAACCGACGCCGTCGAACTCATCCCCGGTGAGCGCCGCTGCCTCCGTTGTCCCTTCCTCGCCGTCGCACCTCCCTCACCAGACCTCCTCCGTCTCCGCTGCACGCCGTGCTCGCCAGAGCCCTCCCGCAACCACGCTCGTCGGACCCGCAGCGCCGCCCCTCGGTCCACGAGCCACACAGCCGTGCCCGCACCCGTGATGCTTCGTGCGTCGGGCCGCCACGCGTCGGACATCGGTCGGCCCGACCGCCCGATCATCACCATCGATCCAGATCTGGATCGACAGATCAGATCTTGCCACGCGTCGCCCCTTCACCCGTCCGATCTCGCCGCCGCCGTCGCGCTCGCGCAAGCCACATAGTTCTAGACGCGTCAGCTGCCACGCCAGCCCTACCGCCACGTGGCGTGTGACGTGTCGTACCACGTCAGCTCCACATCAGCAAAAACCCGCCACCCGAGCCACGTGGCAGTCATGTCAGCAGGCCATGTGTAACATCCTGATTTTCAGAGATTTTTAAAACTTTGAATTTAAAAATAAATTTCTGGGATTTTCCTGAATTTAAAACCAAGCTTAAATAAATTTTCAAAAATTTAAAAGAATTTAATATGATTAAATTATACTTCAACAGCAGCTGAAAATATTTTAATTAAGTTCCTTGTGTCACAAGTAATTTTCTGGAATTTTCTGAGATTAAATTAAGATCCAAATGAATTTTAGAATTTTAAAATGATTTAATCTGATTAAAATAAACATCAACATAAGTGGAAAATATTTTATTTGGATTCTTCAGGTCTCAAGGGATTTTCTGGTATTTTTGGTGAATTTTTGGGATTTATTTGCTATTTTCTAGAGCCTCTTGAAGTTTAATTGAATTTTCTGGATTAAAGAAAATCGGGATTTTTCCCCTCAGCCGTTGGATCCTTCTCCCCTCCACGCGTCGGCCATCCGGCTTCTCCCCGCGCCACCACCGTACTCCTTTCCCGCCCGAGCTCCCCGCCGCCCGATTTCGTTCCCCGCCACGTGGCCGCAATCCCGCCGCTCGTGCGCGCGCCCCCGCCCAACCCTAGCGCCACCGCCCGATCATCCCCGCCACGTCGCGCTGCTGGTGCTCGCGCCCGCGCCCGCGCTCGCGCCTCGCCTATCCTCAGCCGCCCGATCCGTTTCCCGCGCCGTGGCTCCATCCTGGCCGTTCGATTCCGTGCTCGCCCAAACCCTAACCCTAGTTGATCTGAGCCGTCGGATCCGCGCCTGTGTCACATGGCCGCATCCCGACCGTCCAAACCGCCCGCCGCCAGCACCCGAGTCACCTCCGGATCGAACTCGCCTCGGTTCACGTGCGTTCATCCCGCCGTTGCCCTCGGTTCGCGTGCCATTTAAATTCGCCACCGCATCCGCCTCCGCTCGCCCGCCGCTGCCTCCTCCCGCTCGCGCCGCCGTTCCCGGAGCTGCGCCGCCGTCGCCCGTGCGTCCCCGCCGTCGCCGGACGCCGCCGTTGCCGTCGCCGTCGCGAGACCAAGCCGTGAGCCTCCCGCCCCCTCACCGTCGCTGCGTCGCCCCGGTCTCCGCGTCGCCTCCTCGTCGCCGCTCCCGCACTGCAGCGTCCGCGCGTGTGCCTCGGTCGCCGCGCCCGGACACCACGCACCCCCGCGCGCCGCGCGCGCGCGCGACGCATCGCGCGGCGTGCGGGCCACGCGTCGCCCATCGCCGACCATCCCGCCCCGCGCCATCGCATCGCCGCCGTCATTCCCGGGAGGCATCAGCGTGCGCCACGTGTCTCCTCCTCCGCTGTCCGGATCCGCCGACGCGCTTCGCCGCCGCGCGCGCGCGCGTCGCGCGCCGCGCGCGCGACGCGCCATGCCACGCGTCAACCATCGCCGCCGTCCCCGCGCCCGCACCGCTCCATTGCCACCGCTCATCCATATCTGGGCCGACGCCCTAGATCTCACCGCGTGCCCGCCTCGCAGCCGTCCGATCCGCGCCGTCGCCACCCCGAGCCGCCAGCTCAGCTCTGCCACGTGGCAGCACCAGCGTGTGCCACATCAGCCCTAGCCGACATGGCATGCCACGTGGACATGCCACGTCAGCGCCACGTCAGCCGGACCCGCATCCAGGGTGCCATGTGTCGCCACGTCAGCGCCACGTCGGCATGACACGTGGCGGCACACGCGCTTGCCACGTCAGCCGCCGCCGGCCGCGCGTGCGCACTGTTCCATGCGCCGGGTGCACCGTGGACCGACCCTCCCGTGGACCGGGTTCACAGCACAGTAACTTTTCTGATTTTTCCCGATTTAATTTAGGTTTAATTTTCCGAGAGCCCGTTCTCCTCCGTCCTAGCTCCGATTGACCCCGTTCTTTTTTCTAAATTCATCTAAAATCGAGCTCTAGCTGTTGGTTCTAGTTTTGTGAATTTTGGAGTTCATTTGCTTATCATTTTATGTGTTTCTTTAGTTTCGGTCGTTTTCTCTCTCGCTAGATTCGGATTCCGGAGGAGCAGGTTTCGCGCCCGAAGACCAGGAGTACCTCACTGAGCATAACCAAGGCAAGTCGTGTCCTTTGATCATGTTGAACCCAGTTTGTAATCTATTATTTAATTATTTTATGTTTAATTACAATGCATCGCTACTTTTATAAACCTTTGTATTTGTAGTTACTGTCCGATTGGATTCATCCCTCCTTGATAACTTTGAATATCATGATGCCATTGTCACCATAGGTTGGGAAACATACTAGTGATGCTAGATTATTGTTACATGGGTTGGTACGATAGATTGCTTAGCTTTGCTTATAGCTTCGATTGGGTTTATCATCACATGTGAATCATAATTTTGACTTAATGAGATATGGAACTGTGGTTGGTGCCACGTATATTAAAATTTGTGCCATGACGTTGGTGCGTCATCGGCGGTGGTTATACAAACTGGTTTTGCACTCGGGTGAGTGATCGTGCAGTAAAGGGGGAAGTGTTGGAGCACTTAGAGGGATGAGGTAGTCTCGCCCGGGTAGACTTAAGGACTTAACTTTGTGCGCCATTGATCTGAGCTTTACCTTGCAAACCACATGTCTGGTATGGGACGGACCTGGCTGACTAATTTGGGAGGTTTCAACTTTAATCTTGCCATTGAGATGAACATGGTTGCTGATTTCCATGTAGCGCAAGGGGGGTGTGATGTGAAACCCTAGTGGGCGGATTAAGTTGTAACTGAACTTTGTAAAGGCCTTGTTGTGATTACCTTAAGCTGAGGCTAATCACATCGTGTGGGTACAGTTGTGCAACCTCTGCAGAGTGTAAAACTATTCGAATAGCCGCGTCCTCGGTCATGGACAATGCTCGGTGATTTCACACGAGGGGTAGTTATTTCTGAAACTGTGAATGAAAGTGGACAGGTGTTCTCTGTTAGTTTAGCTTATGGATGGGAGGTCCATAAGCGGGTGGTTAGCTTATGGATGGGAGGTCCATAAGCGGTTAGTTAGCTTGTGGACGGGAGGTCCGCAAATGGTATGTCAATTCCTTTAATTATTTATTTAATTATTGTTTTACTTAAAGTCGCCTTCAATCTATTATTTGTATTTCAACTGTCTTTTATGCAAATTAACCTTTCAGCCATCCTTTGGTAAGCCTTGCATACTATATTGCATTCATTTGTTACAAACGACTTGCTGAGTACCAATGTACTCACGGCTTTATGCCCAATGTTGCTCAGTTGAGGAAGAGGAGTTGCACCAGCAGGAGGTTCCAGAAGGAGAGTACTTCGACGACTTCGCGGTTTAGGCTTCGTTCTCCACTCGATAGCCTGTGGGCTTGTCGATTGGCCACTACGCTTTATTTTGGATTTTCACTGCTACTTTTGTTAAGCCTTCGGGCTAGTTTATTGTAAGCTTGACCATAAGGTCGTACCTTTTGAGATTCATCGATATTTGAGCTTTTCCTTTATTATATCGTGTATATGGTTGTGATCGCATCTATGTTTGACTGTGTGCACTAGCATGATCCTGGGACTAGTGCAGAATACACAGAGAGACCGAATTTGCATATTCGGGTCTCGACACCATGTCAGCCCTAGCCACATGGCAGCACCAGCAGCTGCCACGTTAGCCCTATTCCGCCGCGTCAGCACCGCCGCCCGCATGCACTGTTATGTGGACTGAGTTCACCGTAGACCGGTTCTCCCGTGGACCGAGTTCACTGTAGACCGGTTCTCCCATGGACCGAGTTCACAGCATAGTGTAATTTTCGACTTTCTCCGATTTTCCTTTAGGGTTTATTTTTTGAGAGTCTGTTCTCCTCCGTCCTAACTCCGATTGACCCCGTTCTTTTTCTAAATTCATCTAAAATCGAGCTCTAGCTTTTGGTTCTAGTTTCATGATTTTTGGAGTTCATTTGCATATCATTTTATGTATTTTTCTTGTTTCAGTCGTTTTCTCTCTCGTTAGATTCAGATTCCGGAGGAGCAGGAGCTACGCCCGAAGACCAAGAGTACCTCGTTGAGCATAACCAAGGTAAGTTGTGTCCTTTGATCATGTTGAACCCAGTTTGTAATCTATTATTTAATTATTTTATTTTAAATTACGTTGCATCGCTATTTTTATTCAAACCTCGTAATTGGTAGTTATTGTCCCAGATTGATTATCCCTCCTTGATAATTTGGAACACTCTTATACCATTGTCACCTTAAGTTGGGTTATTTTTTAGTGATGCTATGTTAATTGTCACATGGGTTGGTACGATAGAATTGATTAGCCTTGCTTAAATTTACGAATGGTTTCATCATCACATATGAATTATCAATTTGACTTAATGAGATATGGAACTGTGGTTGGTGCCACGTTTATTAAAATTTGGGCCATGGCATTGGTGTGTCTTTGGCGTGGTTATACAAACCTAGTTTCGCACTCGGGCGAGTGATCGTGCAGTAAAGGGGGAAGTGTTGGAGCACTTAGAGGGATGAGGTAGTCTCGCCCGGGTAGACTTAAGGACTTAACTTTGTGCGCCATTGATCTGAGCTTTACCTTGCAAACCACATGTCTAGTATGGGATGGACCTGGCTAATTAATTTGAGATGTTTTAACTTTAATCTTGCCATTGAGATGAACATGGTTGCTGATTTCCATGTGGCGTAAGGGGGGTGTGATGTGAAATCCTAGCGGGCGGATTGAGTTGAAACTGAACTTTGTAAAAGCCTTGTTTTGATTTCCTTAGCGCGAGGCTAATCACATCGTGTGGGTACAGTTGTGCAACCTCTGTAGAGTGTAAAACTATTCGAATAGTCGCGTCCTCGATCATGGACAATGCTCGGTGATTTCACAAGAGGTATAGTTATTTCTGAAAAACTTGTGGATTATGGTTAGACAGTGAATAGTTAATTCACAGTTGGTTTAGCTTATGGATGGAAGGTCCATAAGTGGTTGGATTAGCTTATGGATGGGAGGTCCATAAGTGGTTTATTTCAATTCTTTTGATTATTTATTTATTACTGTTTTACTTAAAGTTTGCTTTCAATCTATTTATTGTATTTACCTTTAAATGTCACTTTATGCAAATTAACCTTTCAGTATTTCATCGGTAAGCCTTGCATACTACATTGCATTCATTTGTTACAAACGACTTGCTGAGTATCAATATACTCACGGCTTTATGCCCAATGTTGCTCAGTTGAGGAAGAGGAGTATCACCAGCAAGAGGTTCCAGAAGGAGAGTACTTTGACGACTTCGCGGATTAGGCTTCGTTCTCCACTCGATAGCCTGTGGGCTTGTTGATTGGCCACTACGCTTTATTTTGGATTTTCGCTGCTAGTTTTGTTAAGCCATTCGGGCTAGTTCATTATAAGCTTGACCATAAGGTCGTACCTTTCGAGTTTAATTGATATTTGAGCTTTCCCTTATTTTAACGTGTATATGATTGTGATTACATCTATGTTTGACTGTATGCACTAGCGTGTTCCAGGGACTAGTGCAGTATACACAGAGAGTCCGGATTTGCACATTCGGGTCTCGATAGTAGCCGAGAAACACGCATATAGTGGAGCGAGGAGAAAGCTTATGAGTAGCGGTGGCAGAAAGGTTCGGGTAACACTTGCAACCAAAAACTCAAAGTTGAGAGTAGACAAGGGAACCCCAAAGAGCGCAAAAAAAGGTGTGGAAAAATTGAGAGTTTTTGTGGGTTGGTGATTGAGAAGGTAGGTAGTGGCGTGAAGAGCATCAACCCAATAAGAGGAAGGGAGGCTAGCCTGAAATATAAGAGACCAGATTATGTTATTAGCGGATGAATAATGCATTCGGCCTTGTCGTTCTACTGAGAGGTGTATGAACATGACATGCGGAATGCAATGCCATGGGTGAGAAAAAAGGTGTGACTGGTGGAGTTGTCAAACTCACGGCCATTATCGCATTGAGTGCCCTTGATCTTAGCGCCGAACTAAGTAGCAACACAAGAGAAAAAGTGCGAGATAGTGGCAAAAGTATCGGATTTCAGTTGTAGAGGAAACATCCAAAGATAATGTGAGTAATCATCAAGAATAACCAAGTAGTATTTGTAACTAGATACAGTGACAACAAGCGAGGTCCAAAGGTCACAATAAACTAAATCAAAAGTCTTGAGAGCACGAGACTATGAAGTAGCAAAAGGTAGATGCTCATGGTGACCAAGTTGACATGCATGATAGATAGTATAAGCTGGTTCATTATTGCAAGCAATGGCGGATGCACTAGCAAGGCGAGACAAGGACTCATGGCCGAGGTGCCTGAGATGACGATGCCATAGGGAGGTGGAGTGCACATGAGGGAGGCAGATGCTAGCAGACACACGGGGTAGAGAGGTCCGAAGTTATTGCACCTGGTGATTACATTCCAGGAATGAAGATCCCTTATAGAAAAGCCAACAGGGTCAAACTCAATGGAACAATTATTGTCAATAGTGAATTGACGAACGAAAATAAGATTCTTGATAAGGTACGGAGTGACAAGAACATTATTAAGATGAAGAGGGCCAAGACTAGTAGAAGCAGTGGAGGTGACAGGTAGCAAAGACCTGTCACCAACAACAATGGTGGAAGGAGTGAAGGGGTGAGGGGATGGGAATGGAAGAGGTTTCCGCCATCCAACATCATGTGCAAGGTTGCACTAGAGTCCATATACTAGTTGGTGGTTGGCTGGGAAGCAAGAGTCATGGTGTTGAAAGAGATTGCCAATAACTGCTGATCCCATTGACTAAGATCAAGAGGCGCAGGACTCGGACCGACCCAAGGAGGCCACGACGTGGGCGGTGGGTACAAGGGTAGCGGGTAGCTGGCCTAGAGTTGGTCGGCCGCCAGCACGTGTGACAAGGGCGCACCACCGTGGTATGGCTAGGGCGGTGCACTAGGGGCACGTGGACCAAGGAGGACAGGGGCCTAGCTTAGATGGAGTTGCCTGGGCCACACCTGGATGGTGCCAGTCCAGGGGTTGTAGAAGGAGGGTGGCCAACCAGAGGTGCCACCCCTGGAGTGACCACCCGCACCCCCATTGCCGGTCTTGTTGCTGTTGCCGTCATTGCCACTGCGATGACGATGACTGGATCTGCTCCCGTCGCTAGTGCCACTGGAGGGAGCGCCCTGGGGCACGCTAGTGGAGCGGTGGCCAGATGCGCTGCCACCACCCCAGAGACCCACCGCCGGGACCCCATTGCCGGTAGTGGTCATTGCGATGAGGGTTGTGGAGGGAGCAGAGGGACGTGACAACATTATGATTTCTTCAAGTAGCAGATTAGAGCAGGCCTCAATGAACAAGGGGAATGGCTTCTGCCGCTTCAGCAGGGCCGCCATATATGCGAATTTCGCATTTAAGCCATGCAGAACAGACAGGACAAGGGTGTGATCGGGCACCGATTTACCCAAGTCACCAAGGGCGTCAGCCATGCTGTTCAGCTTACGACAGTAATTGGAGATGGAGAGGTACAGGGCACACGTCTCCTTGTTGCCGATGAACTATTGCTCGAGGCCCACCCATACAAACCGTGTTGTGAAGGTAGGAGTCATCACGATCTCGAGGAGTTCGGTGGAGATGGTGTCGTAGAGCCACGAGAGAACAAGATAATCAATCCGGACCCAGTCGGCGACGTCAGGGTGGGTGTCGTCGGAGAGCACATGGGCGGAGAGGGCGTACTTGCCGAGGGTGACGAGGAAGAGGCCGGGCCATTTGTTGTAGTTTGAAGAGGCGAGTTTGAGGATGACAGAGATGAGGGCCTCGATGTTGAGGACACCATACACCTGGGCGTGGAGGGAAACAGCGGTGGAGGCCTCGGAGAAGGCCAATGGCTGCACGACCTCCTGGCATGCAGTGCACAGTGACGGCAACAACGGCAGCAGCAGCCTCCTGCTCGTGGAGTACAGTGGCAGCAACGTCTTTGCCGACCATGGCAGCGGCCTCTTGCTTGCAGCGACGGTGGTAGCAGTGGCCTCTTGCTTATAGTTTGACTTAGAATTAGCGGAAGGGTGCAGTCGCAGGAGCGATCGCGTCTGATACCATGAGAACGTGGAATATTCAGGGCAATGACGCAATGAATAGAATGAAGAATCAAATGTTACATATATAGACCATGTTAGGCAGGTGAGGGGGCAAGTGTAAAAACATGCTAAGCAGGTAAGGGGGTAAGTGTGAAATCATGACAAATGTGAAACTATACCAGGTAGGTGAGAAAGTAAGTGTAAAACCATGTCATACCTTAAGTATAGGCCAGGAACCAATGAGTCTAACATGTTAACCGAAGCATCTAACAGGGTATAATTTGTTCTATGGCCTAGCATGCTATGACATGTGAGAACCCACTCAAGGTAATTTAGTGATATGAATTTCAAAACAAGTTGGTAAGCACTATTATTGACCCACTAAATGATAAAATGATGCAAAGCTACAGATGAGGGAGGCTGCTGTCCCAACAACCCTAGCTAGCTTCTTGCGTGTCGTTTTCCATTCAAGTCAAACTATAAGCCGCCTCCAATTTTATAACACCAAAGTCAACGTCGCTACTCTTTCAAAAACCATTAATGGCTGTTGCAGACTGCAAATTAAACATTGAGAGAGAGAGAGAGAGAGAGATCTTTTGTGATATAATATGCATACAGTAGAATCCTTTCCTACTGTTTTCTGTCAAGAGATAGAGGGGAGGACGGAGAGCGAAGAGAGAGAACCATTGATCCACCTGAGAAAATGGAGGCTGCAATATCAGCAGTTGCGGGTGAGCTACTCAGCCGGTTCATCTCCTTTCTAGCCAAGAAGTACTACACAGATCAAGCATGTCGTGAGAAGGACCTAGAAAAGCTACAAAATCTCTTACTGCAAGTCCGTACTGTTGTCGAGGAGGCGGAGGGACGATACATCACCAACTCCTCCATGCTCGTACAGCTCAGGAAGCTTGTCGAGGGTATGTATCGAGGGTACTATGTGCTAGACACTTTCAAGTACAGGCCCCTTGAAGAGATGATCAAGGATGAAGGGCAGGTAAGATGTTCTTATTCCTTTTCCTGTTCGGCTCCGGCCAAACGCCTCCGTGCAACTTCCAGTACAACTAAGAGGATTAGCGTTTGCGATGACCTAAAAAGCACACTAAAAAATTTAGAAACTATTGTGGCCAATATGACAGAGTTTGTCATACTTCTTGGTGCATGCGAGCGTATGAGCACTCGGAAGCCATATGACACCTATCTTTACCTTGACAACTTCATGTTTGGTCATGTTGTCGAAAAGCAGTGGATCATCAACTTCTTGTTGCAAGACAGCACTTCTCTTGGTGCTCCAGTTGTGCTTCCAGTCATCAGTGGTCGTTCTACTGGTAAGAAAACTCTAGTGAGCTATGCGTGTAGTGACAGTAGAGTTCGCACCCAATTCTCTTCAATTTTGCACCTCAAAGGAGATGATATTTGGAGAATGCACCTTGGACTGTCAAAGAGTGTGAGAACTCTAGTTATTATCGAGCTTGATTCAGACGTGGATGACGAGGATTGGGTAAAGTTCTGCTCATCAACAGCACTGATGGGTAGAGGGAGCAAAGTGATCATCATAAGCAGGCATGAAACGATTGCAAGGTTTGGGACAGTGAAGCCAACTAGACTAAAAAAATTGACAAATGAGGAGTATATTTACCTCTTCAAGGTTCTCGCATTTGGAAGCGTAAACCCAGAAGACCATCCTCGGTTGGCATTGATAGGGATAGAAATGGCAGAAATGGTGCAAGGGTCAATCATATCTGGAAATGTGATTGCTGACGTGCTAAGAAAGAACCTGAATGTACAGTTTTGGCTCCGTATATTGACTAGGTGTAGAAACGCACTTCATGATAACTTGTCTATGTTTGGCGAACATCCGAAAGCTCTTCTAGACAAGGACCATCCGTTAGACCTCACCAAGCTTGTGCCACTGTCGGCTACTTCTCTTAGTTTCATGCCTCCCCGCAGCAAAAGTACAGACGATGAGCAATCGAAGATGACATTTGGTGACCTATTGGCAGGTTCCAATGTTGTTTTGCCTAAGGAGGAGGAGTTTCAGATACTGTTGTGGGAATCAAGGATGCCCCCTTTTACTAAGTATGTTGCAAATTGTGTACAGAAGAAGCAGCTATGTACAGCCACACGGAGCAAAAAACGCACAGTTAAACAAATAATGGAATGAATGATGTACCTACATGTGCTAGCTATTTGTGCAAGAAAAGTATGTATCTTTGAGAATTTTCATGTATGTGTACATTTTCAATCTTTGTTAATTATTTGTACATTATTCTCCCTCTCAATTTACTTTCGCCCTAGCAATAAACCAAATTTGTGAGCCCTGCTTGGAACTTGGCTAAAACTTGTTGAAACTTGAAACTTGAAACTTATCGAAACCTGCTTGGAACCAAGTTCCTGAAACTAGAAAATTGCTTGAAACCTGCTATTCGGTTGGAAGCAGCTCCATGGGATACCGTCCTCTAGATAGCTCCTCCGAAGAAAATCGCCTACTTTGTACCAATGTACTGTACATTGTTTTTCAAATTATTGTTGAAAACACAAAAAGATTGATAATGTCATAGCTTAAATGCTAGGTTTTCATAGTTGAAATTTGTGTAACTCGAAATCTATGTGAAGACAAGATTCGATATATAGTTCACCTACTCTTTCTCCTGTGTAATTGTGAGGGTTTTTCACGTATAGATATGACGTGCCTTGCCACTGCACAGTTACTAGCTAGTCCGTAGAGTTTCAAGGGCCATTTACATTTTATCTTCTTCTGGTTTGTTTTTGGGCATAGTTTCATCTTAGAAATGTAGGTAATATTTTAATTCTAAGTTTTAGTAGAAGACACAAATAATATACTAGTGATGCACAATTAACTAGTAATAATAGGCTACTCATCATACTTCAGAATATACGCAAGAAAAATATTGTATCAAAGTCGTATGAATACACGAACGACTTACTATTGGGCTTGATGAAGAGTAGGAAACAGCGCAGACTTGATGCAGTGTAGGCTTGATGCAATACATGACATAGATAAAGCAGAGCAAGAGCGGTCGCGCAAATGTGCGCTGCCCAGAAACCTAATTGCTGCCCCCGTGCAGGTCTTTACGGCAGTAATGACTCGGAGATACCGCTCACCCTCCTTCCAGGTGCACATAGGGAAGAAAGGCCGTCGTAGTTCGAACAGCACAATATCACCAGAGAGGAAGAGAACAATAGGAGAAGGAAAATGAAAAGTTCACGTCCCCGAGCCTGGACGTCTCCAGGTCCTTTATAGACATGCAAATTACTCTCTAGTAACTGCCCTCATTGAACGAAAATAATTCACTGGTAACTGCTTAATTATTCACTGGTAACTGATCAATTATTCACTGGTAACTGATCAATTATTCACTGGTAACTGATAAAATTCAAAACCAAATAATGGTAATTAAGCAGTCTCATAACCAGTTAAGAGGAGAGAGATGATGCGAGGTTCAGTAAAAATAAGGTGGGCATAGTCTGCCAAGTGGCGTGCCACGTCACGGCGCGGTCGTGCGTCGCAAGTCACAAGTCACGCGATTTTCATGCGAAAATACGTGAATACGCGTGCACGTGTGTGATTAGCCAAAGCCATCCTCATGCCATCCACTTTCTTAATTCAAGGAATGGAATAGACTCCACCTTATAAATTGGTCTTCCCTAATTTGCCTTAGCAATATAGTACTAAATCTTGCATACTTTGGAATTTAAGAAAATAGACCACAAATAATGGGCTTATTTCTAACATTTCAAGTCAATAAGGAGATTATTATTAATGCCTCTTGTCTCACACAACTTTGAGGGCATCATATTATGTGCAATCCGCCTTTATAGTATAACTGTGCAATCCAGCTTTAGTTGGAGAGCCAAATTCACTCTACTTATGTATATAATTTTAAGTTCAAATTCATTCTATATTAAAAGTAATAAAAATGAGAAAAGTCTGAAAAATAATAAATCAAAAGGAAAAGGGAAAAAAGGTAAAGATAAATGTTATTGTTCAGAGCAAACTTATCTTTCTTCTTCTTCTCTTCTTCTTCTTCTTCTTCTTCTTTATTTCAAAGTTGAAATTTTAAAGGGTACTGCAACACTCCAATAACTACATCATCAATTTGTTCATAATTCTCATGTTGATTTGGTGCCCACCCGAAGCTGGGTTGCACTTGATATTAGTGGTGAAGCCAGGATGAGAAATGCAAGGTAGGCTCAAAGAACTAAGCTAAATTGATACAAACATAGTTTTTTACACTTTGGTTGAGTTGTGCTCTTATCGATTGGGGAGGGGTGTACTACTTAAATTGCTTTGTAAAATAATTATGTAAAAGTTTGTTTCTCCATTATTGTAAATCTATGAGTAAAAATAATTATACAATAAATTATCTTGCTCTGCTTACTTGTGGTGAGAAACGTGGCGATGTACTACTCTAAAACATCATATTCTACACCTGAAAAGCGATCAAAATAAAATAAATTCAAATAAAATTATAAAATAGGTACTAGGAGGTTTATTATGAATTTAGATAAATTTAGGAATTTGAATCACTTTATTCAGAGTTCAGAAGGCGGATAATGGGTCAACAGAAGATTTGCTAGAGGAGAAATACATAAAAAGATAAAGGAGAGAATATTCCTTTGGAATATTCCTTCTAGCCTAAAAATTAAAAAAATGAAGCTAAAAAGTGGGTAATCCATGTAAGTGACTGAGTCAGGAGCATAGGGGATAGAGTAGGGGTGACAGTGGTTCTGGGGTGGGGCCGCTAGCGAGGGGCGACATAGGAGGCATGGGCAAATGACAAAATAGGTTGGAGTGGTCCAAGGGAGGCGATGGTGCAGGCAATAGTGCACGACGGAGGCATAGGTGGACGGCGGTGATGGTGCTCCGGCGACGTCCGATGGAGGGTGGCATGAGCATGGGCATAGTGTGGGTGCGTGGAGTGCTCTGGTACAGTCGGTGGGCTCAGGGGATGGTCGGAGAGGTAGGGTGATGGTGGCCAACATCAAAAATGAAGGTGGTACCGATTGCAGCTCTCCATGGAGAGGCATTTGTCAAATTGAGGCATGGAACAAGTAGAGGAGGTGGTGGAGATAGTGTGGGTGTGAGGAATTTGAAAATGGCGCATCGAAGACGATAAATCAATAGTGAAATTCGGATGACTTTGGGGAAATCTCAATCCCCGACGATTGGCTACACAAAAATCAAATTAACTTGGAGGATATGTTGCTTGGATGCCAAAACACAAGATGACGTGAACGGTTTCGTCAAAAACTCACTGAAGAGGCCAAGAGGGAGGTTGCAGTGGCAGAGCACAGCGACAGCATAGTCAAGTGCACGGTGGTTAGAGTCTCTTGACATTAAAGGGTAGGCTAGAGCCTGATGAAGCCCGCCTAGTAGCTCTACCCCTGCTTGATACATTGCCAACTTAGACTTTGAGGATAGGTCTAGTTTAGATAGTATTGTTATATATTATATAGTCTAGATATAGTTCTATACCACTTAAAATATTTGAGTTCAACAAAACACCACCTGTCGTGAGATATTGACAAGTGGGGTCATGTCAGACTCCGAATTACCCATTCGAAACCCTCAGTGATTCTACTATACTATTTCCTGAATCAATAGATAGTGCTCATAGATACATTGTTGAATCATTTTATATATTGCATGAACCATACGAAACACTTATATTACATACTAGAGTTTAATTAACCGATAACAGGTAAGGTTTGCAATAGGGACCAGTTAAGCCAAATGTTTACATTACACAATCTGCCTTTCTGAGGTCAGTAGAAGCGCGAAGCAAAAGGTGATGCCATCTTGCCATAGACAAGCGACTAGGGGTAAATGATGCCTTACTATTCTCCAAAAGTCTAGATAATAGATGTACACACAATCACCATCAAAGTTTGCCTTTCTGAGGTGAGGACTAGAATACTACAACTCAACCTAATCTCCATCATCTTCTTCTCCATCTGTTCCTGAAGTGGTGTAGTAGGCATAGTAGTCATGATCCACAGGTTCTGAGTTAATTTAGTGAGTGAGTATGGGCACAAACAACTATGCTCCATGAGCCAACACATATAATTCAATAATATAGATGCATGGCTGAACAAGGAAATGCTTGGGTTCTTTTATTTGCTAAATGTAATTAGTTGAGAGCTACTGTAAGTAGAAAATCCTAAAACCTAGCAATTTTAACTAAATCAAATTTTTCCAGAAGTTATGAAAGAATGCTATAATAGTAGTGTAGATTCCATTCACCTTTTACATAGTTACCTCGACCATATGCTAGTTTGGTTACCTAGGTTACATCCACACATTAGTTATCATTGGATTACATCCACCCGTCATTTTTCATTCCACCCATCAAAATTTTTATAAATAGATACTAACTCCAGTAGGTTCCTAACACCCACTTATAACCATGGACACGGCTATTCGAATAGTTTTCACTCTGCAGAGTTGCACACTTCACCAATAAGAGACAATCATCTTATTATATTCCACATGTTTTCTTAGACATGCAAATCAAGAATATCACCACAAGGCCCTTACAATGCATCTTCTCAATGGGCCACACCCGCTAAGGTTTCCACTGCTGGGGGTTACATTCACCCAATCCAGAGACCCCCTCTTGCACTATACAGTGGCTTAAATTCAGTGACACGACCCATGTTCATCCAAATGGTGCAACCGCGCTAAGCCGATACAGATTAGTTAGCTAGGTCATACCCATTATAGATTTTTGGTTGCATTGTTTTACTTTGGGAGATCATATAGGATTAAGTCATTAAAATTATTTGAGTGATTATATCACAATCTACATATTCTCGTGCTACATCCGCACCAACACCTCTTACCATCCCCCAGATATTTGAGCAAGTTTTAGGGTTTTGAGAGTATAAAATAATTGGGTTCAACATACTAGCAACTTCTCACCAGTGATTGCTCAAACAAAGTTATCATGTTTGAAATGATGTTAGGGCAATTTAATACCCTCAGATATCTAAGTCTAGTCATGACGCTTAGATATAAACTTATCACTAGTATGTTTACCATTATCTCTAGGGCGACAAGGTTTTATGTCAAAAGTCAAGGGGTGGGGTATAATTAAGCAATTATCCATAGGAAATAACTATGAGCTAATGCGAATATAATATGCATAATAAAGTAAAGCATGCAATGTATAATTTAATTCAATATAAGTTGCATTCAAAATGTAGGTGCAAAATGGTCAAATTATTGACTCACCTTGCTCACCAGGTGTTTGGTCTTGAGAACCTTGGTTCGGCTCAAATTGCTATTCTTATAGGGCTTTGTAGTCCAATCAAATGATGATGACTATGAGAATCAAATAAATATCAGGGAATGCAAATAAATCCAAATGAAAATGCACATAAACTCTAAAATTCATGATTTTACTTCCATTTGGAAAGATCTTGATTTTAGACAAATATAGAATCAAGTTTTTTATTTGAATTTAAAACAAATGAGAACAAGCCTTTCAAAATTTAAATTTAGGAAAATCCTAAAAATAAATAGATGGGAGAGAGACTGTCTCACTAACAGCTGGACCCCCACAGTTTTTAATTTATTTTTTGATTTATTTTCTTATTTGAAAATACCTCAATGGCTGACAGGTGGGGCCAGCTGGATTTTAATTTGTTTTTGGTTTATTTTTCTAAAGGTAATCTTATGAGTGATTGATAGGTGGGGCCCTTGGGCTTTTAATTTATTTTTGAATTATTTTCTTTAAGGAATGTGATGGGTGCCTGATAGGTTGCCTTGGGCACAGGAACGAGCCCACATGTCAACGACTCGCTAATTTAAACCAGCTTTAAATAGTTTTCCATAATGGTTGGGCCCACATGCCAGTGACCACTTAACTTAAATTGATGAATCCTATTAACTTAATCTAATTATTTGAATTAATTTTAACTATGCTACAGTGCCTTCTCACAGAGGAGCACTGTGGTGCTCGCAATAGTGAGGAAAATGACAATGAGCTCCGGCAACCCTCAAAATGTATTGATGGGACCTCAGCGGTCCTAGGTGTGGTGGTGGCATCGTCGGCAGTGAACTAGAGTGGTGGCACAATGGCATAGGGCAGTGCCGGAACTCAGCCATGGCAACCGAGCATCCCATGGCGCGATGAGCAAATTTGAAGTACAATATGCATCTATGGTGTAATGGGGACTCACTGAGCAGTCGGTAAAGTCGAAGGGGGATGAGGAGTTCTAGCGGTAGTGGCCTGAAGCGAAGCGGCGGATGAGCACAACACTAATGAGCTAGGGGTGTTGCATGCACAAATTGGGTGATGGAAAAGTTAGAGGGAGGTGAGGAGGTGATCTGTGCATGAAGAGTTGACCGGAGGCTCACCAGAGAGGAGTGGATGGCAAAAGAGGCAGATTCAGCCAGAGTTGAAGAAGACGCTGGCATCGGCTCAATTCGAGCAAAGCGGGGCTCAATTGAGTGAAAGGAGAAGATGATTGGGGTGTGGTGAACTAATGCAGAGCTTGATGAGGTATTTATAGCTAGCAAGAAGACTAGGCGACATGGGTGGTGCACGACGCGGCACAGGGGTCACACGGCGGAACAATGGTCACTGGCATCACCACGGTGTGTGTGCAGTGGAGCGATAGGATGGCTCAGGAGCAGGTGCACGTGCGGTGAGATAGCAAGATGAGACGTGCAGTGGCAGGGGTGAAGCCACTCTCACGATGCGGTTGTCGGCATGGCAGTCGAGGTGATGCGATGTGGAGTAGTGCCTGTGGTAGTGCAGCATATGTTATCGCTTACTCTTCAAGATGGCAGTTAGCGATGGGACAGTGTTGACGTAGTTTGGACGCACGTGAAGGTAGGTGGTGAAGCAGTCAATAAATGCAGCAGCGTCTGGCATGGCACAGGGGCGCAAGTTGGGGAGAGCATGTGGCACATGGCTAATCTAGGTTGGAAGGTGAGTGTGCACTCAAGGAGGTCAGCCTAGTGGTGGCTGGGACGGTGGGGGCAAGTGGTGTCGGCGTGGCCAGAGTGCAGCCAGCACAAGAGAGAGGCTTGCACGAGCGCTCGCTGGTGCCGGCTGGGCCGATTCAAGGGAAAGGCATTTCAGCTGGGCCAGTTGGGCTGAGATGCTGTCGGGCTAAAGGAGGGAAGGAAAGATGGTCCAGTCCAAACAACGTTTTGTCCTTTTCCTAATTTTATGATTTGATTTTAAGTTTGAATTTAAATTTTTGTTTGGGTTTGATTTCAAGTTTGAATTACATCTTGAATTAGCAGGAATTCCATTTGTCTTTTGAATTATATTCTCCAAGGCATGAATTTTGGCTCTACCTTTGATAACTAACTTTGAATCTTCAAATTTTGGACTGAACTCATACTTGATTTTAATTTGGACTTGGTTTTGGAAATGGTTTATAGCTTAAAATTTAACTATTAAATATTGTTTTTTATTCCATTTTCCTACCCAATTTCCTTTAAATTTAGCTCATGGTTTATTTTAATGAAATAATCATTGAATTTGAATTTTAGCTTTTCCTCTAGTTTCCCTTAAATGAATTTTACTGTAAATTCTCTCGCGCTATTTTACGGATCACCTTTTCAGAATCGCCTTCTAAATTCTAATTTGTTTTATTTATTGTATATCATTTCTTGAGTAAATTTTTGTAACTCAATTTCCATAAAAAACCTCAAATAATTATTTCAGAGAAATCCAAATGTTAACAAGATGCATCAAAAGTTCAAATTTTACACATTTTTGAACATCCATTTTTGGGATGTTACAGTATGACTCATATAGATGTCAATAACACATGAAGTAATATATTTTGTTAAACTTGCTCATTTGGGTGGTACAAATAAAATACAACAAATAATAGTAGTTGGAGATGAGAAAATTAGTTACCAATGCTCCCTCAAGAAGAGAAGTGGGTACTGCAATGATAGAGATCAAGTGACAAATTCATGGTGGTTGTCCCAATGACCCTCCTTACCTAAATTTTTCTTTCTCTATATGTGCAGGCCACCCCTATTGTTGTAACAGCCTAATTTTATCTTCCAGATATACAGGCATGATTTTCCATGAAATTTAAAGTTTTTAGTGCATTTTCAAAAACTTTCCCTAAAGCCTTATTGAAGTTTTAGATTTTTATGGAAAATTCCATGGCTCAAAATTGTGAACTCAAAATTTCTAAAAGTTAATTGGTTGTTGAGAAATTTTTCTTAAAATTTTTGTGTGCGAATTCCTTATGAAATTCAAATTAGAAATTCAAATTTAAATTCAAACTAAAATTAATGTTTAAACTTTAATTAATTTCTTTCCAAGGCATCGGGTTGAAACCCACATTCGGGCATGGCCTATTTCCCCTTTTTCCACCTACATCGTGGCCCAATCGAACCAGCCCGCTCCGCACGCTTGCTTGCCAACCCAGCTCGTGCCCCTTTCTTTCATGCGTAGCTAACAAGTGGGCCTTGGTCCCCCGTCAACTAGCTACTATTCCACTTCTTCCTATCCTTCTCCGTCATGTGCACATCCAACCTCATCACTTCACCTGTGTTCACATGCAAGCAAGCATGAAGATCCTTGCACCTCAAGCCATGTGCAACGTGACCTTATCTCATTGCTATGAGCTTGTCCCATTGCCAGCTGCCCTCTCTCTCGCTCTCTCATGCTTTCTCTCGCTCGGCGCTCGATGCCATTCATGGTGCCTAAGCTCTTTCTCCCTCCTCACCCCCTATTTAAGCCCAACCTTGCATGTGAAAAGCTTCACACTCACTCACTCAGACTTTTCCCCAAGATCACCCAACACCAGTGCCTATGGATAGTAAGGATTTCCCCATCTTCTCCAAGTCTACCCGTAAGCCCCGTCACTCAATTCCTTGCAATCCAGTGAGTCTCCAATGATGTCATCATGTTTGTTGAGTTCACCTCATCCTTCTCCACCCAGTGCTCACCTTTCTTTTCCCATTTGCCCTCAGGATAACGCCTGGGAGGATTTGCTACCGAGCTTTGGAAGCTATTGTAGACATTGGGAAGCTGCGATAGGCTCCTGTACAGCGGCACAAACTGGATAGTCGATGGCACGCAAATGGAATATGATGTCAGATCATCATCTATGCTCTATAGAACACCTGAGCTAGTCACCCTCGCCGTTACACAGCTAGGAGGGTCAACTTTGAGGAAGGTATCTAGGAGGCTTCCCACATCACGATAATCCATGTATGCAACATCCATTGTGTCGAGCTTGAGGAGACTATCTTTTGTTTGCACACTTATGCCACTCAGTGGAACCAACTAGCTTAGGCCTGAGACACTTGTGACAAGAGGAACACCACCATCATCAACTTGGCTCATTTCGCACTTGCCAGGAAGGAGCCATAAGGACCACGCTTGTATAACTTAGCTATCTTTACGAGATGTGGTGGATGGCTTCAAATAGGATTGCAAAACTAGAAGAAGCCTTGTACAACCATCACAAGATGCCTCACACAGAGCCCAACCAAGAAGAACCTGTAGGAGAATGGGTAGGCTACGCTAGCTACAACATTTCATTTTCTACCACGTTCAACCAGAAAACATGCGCGTAAGGGAGTCATGGATAGTTACCACAATATGCGCTTCGCAGTAGAAGAAGAGTTGGAGCAGCCCGGTCCAACGTAGATGCGCGTCGATGAAGAAGAAGCGGTCGATCGTTTCACGAACTGAACGTCTCCTCCTCGCATCCTAACAATAGCCTTGCGCCTCTCGCTGATCAGCACAGCAGCAACCGCAGCGGCGCCTCCACGGAGTCCACACGTTCGGGATGGAATGCCGTGCGCTGGTGTGCTAGCACCGCACGCCCGACTAGGGTTTCGGGATACGGCCGAGGGGAGGTGGCAGCTAGGCTTTTCAGGATAGTCGTGTGTCACCTGCAGCCCCACCTCCACATATTCATAGAGCATGCTAATGGACTTCCACGTTGTAGGCCCATTAGAACCCTAATCCCATATGGATCAATATCCCTTTTAGCCTTAATTCCGAATTGTTTATGATTGCCTCTTGGGCACATCACTAACAATCTCCCACTTGCACTAGAGACAATCATATAGGCAAGCTTTCCAATTTCAACCCCTTAAGTGTGTGACCCGTTAGGTTCATGTGTAAACAGCCATGACCCAAAAATCCTTTTCAAACCAAAAGTCAATAGTGGCACCTAACAGGGCATATTGACTCCCGAATACACATAAAGATCATATCAGCTAAACCTTGATATACACACACTTAGATCCCTTTGCCACACGATACTAGTCGAACTTAAGGTGAGATTCGTGCCACCCTTGTGATAGCTCAACCATTCACTCGATCTTGTGGTGGATTACAACTCATGACTAAATCTTTAGTCACATTGTGATTAACTCTTTAATCACCTTGGCATGGCCATGCACTTCTCTAATCCAACCACATCGAGGGGCTCAGAGATATCTCTCCTGTTATGTAGGATGGGCAAATTCCATCTTAATCCGCTCACATCCCATTCCATGTTTTATGATACACCTGAAGACCACTTTTATAGCTACCCAGTTACGGAGTAGTGTTTGGCAGCCCCAAAGCGCACCACTACACATAGTGAGAAACAATGGCGATTTCAGGTCGAAGGATCCAGGAGGTATACCACTCGAGATCGCTTGATAGCACATATTAACATAACAATCCCAGCAATGTCTCGGAGTGGGTCAATCCAACACCATGTTCTCTAACATGTGTCCACATTATTGATTTGAGATCCTATATCCATGATCCGTGAAACATGATCATCAATCAATACATGTGTTAGTCCATAAATCATTGTTGTCCCACGTAATGACATAAGACTAGGGATCTTTAGAATAAAATTAAATAAAACAAAGAGTTTCACGAACAAGTCACATACTTGCCAATCAATGCATACAATCATTATTCAAGGAACCAAATAACACCTTATTCAAAATTTCATAAACATAGACTTCATACAATCATCTCTCACTTACACTAGAGTCAATCATGTAAGTATCTAATACCCATTGCACTCGTGTGTGCCTCATGCTTTGGTTGTGGGAGAAGCTTCGTCAACGGATCAGCAACATTCAAATCCGTGTGCACTTTGCAAATCTTCACTTCACCTCTATCAATGATCTCACGGATAAGGTGATAGCGCCGAAGTATATGTTTGGACTTTTGGTGTGACCTAGGCTCCTTTGCTTGCGCAATGGCTCCACTATTGTCACAATAGAGATCCACTGGACTGGACATACTAGGGATCACACCCAACTCAGAAACAAATTTTTGATCCAAACAGCTTCCTTTGCAGCTTCAGAAGCTGCAATATACTCGGCCTCAGTTGTCAAATCAGCTACCGTCTCTTGTTTGGAACTTTTTCAACTCACTGCCCCTCCATTGAGGCAGAACAAGAAACCAGACTGCGATCTGCTATCATCTTTGTTAGTTTGGAAGCTAGCATCGGTGTAACCTTTTACAACGAGCTCTTCTTCACCTCCAAAAATAAGGAACATATCCTTAGTCCTTCTAAAGTACTTAAGAATATTCTTTACAGCCACCCAGTGAGCTAGACCGGGGCTAGATTGATACCAACTCGTAACACTTAGAGCATATGAAACATCTGGGCGCGTACAAAGCATAGCATACATGATGGATCCGATGGCTGAGGCATACGGAATCGCACTCATCTTCTCTTGCTCATCAAGTGTTGAAGCACACTGAGTCTTGCTAAGACTAATGCCATGTGACATAGGCAAGAAACCTTTCTTAGAATCTTGCATATTGAACCGTTTTAATACCTTGTCAATGTATGTACTTTGGCTTAATCCAATTAGCCTCTTCGATCTATCTCTATAGATCTTTATGCCCAAAATGTAAGCTGCCTCGCCGAGATCTTTCATTGAGAAACTTTTTCTCAAAGAAGACTTCACAGCTTCTAGCATTGGTATATCATTTCCGATCAATAATATATCATCTACATACAAGACCAGAAAAACAAGTGCGCTCCCACTAACCTTCTTGTAAACACAAGGCTCTTCTTCATTCTTGATGAAGCCAAACTCTTTGATTACTTCATCAAAACGAAGATTCCAACTCCGAGATGCTTGCTTCAATCCATAAATGGACTTCTTAAGCTTGCATATTCTCCCAGCATTTTTTGGATCAACAAAACCCTCAGGCTGTGTCATGTACACATCCTCCCTTAGGTTTCCATTTAGAAAGCCGTTTTGACATCCATTTGCCAAATCTCGTAGTCGAAATAGGCAGCAATCGCTAGGAGAATCCGAATAGACTTTAGCATAGTGACGGGCGAAAACGTTTCATCATAATCAACACCTTGAATTTGCTTGAAACCTTTCGCCACCAATCATGCCTTATAGATGTGAACATTTCCATCCATGTCTATCTTTTTCTTAAAAACCCATTTATACTCAATAGTTTTTACACCATCAGGTGGATCCATCAATTTTCAAACTTGATTATCATGCATGGATTCCATTTCGGACCTCATGGCTCCAAGCCATTTTTCAGAGTCTGATCCCATCATTACTTCCGTGTAGCTCTTGGGCTCATCATTGTCCAACAATATGTCGCGTTGTCCCGTGGTTAGGAGCGTGAACTTTTCAGTTGCGCGACGTGCCCTTGTAGACCTACGTGGGGGCGGTGTCTCCATAACCAGTTGTACAACATCTTGTACATCCTGTTGAGATTCAATAGGAGCTGAAACATTTTCAGGTGTTTCTTGAATTTCTTCAAGCTGCACCTTGCTCCCACTAACACCCTTTGAAAGAAACTCTTTTTCCAAAAAGACAACGTTCCGAGCGATAAACACTTTGCCTTCTTCTCGATTATAAAAATAATATCCTTTGATTTCCCTAGAATACCCAACAAAGAAGCATTTATAAGATTTAGGATAGAGCTTATCAAACGTCAAACGTTTCACATAAGTCTCACAACCCCATATCTTAAGAAAAGACAATCCAGGATGTTTCCTAGTCCATTTCTCGTATGGTGTCTTTTCCACTGATTTAGATGGAACTCTGTTTAATGTAAACGCAGCAATTTCTAGAGCATATCCCCAGAAGGACAATGGAAGATCAGATTGGCTCATCATAGACCGAACCATGTCTAATAAGGTCCGGTTCCTCCGTTTAGATACCCCGTTCCATTGAGGCGTGCTAGGCGGAGTCAGCTGTGGAACAATTCCACACTGTTTTTGATGTTCACCAAATTCATGGCTCAAATATTCACCTCCACGATCAGATCGCAGAATTTTAATTGTCTTGCCTAGTTAATTTTGTACTTCATTCTGAAATTCTTTGAACTTTTCAAACGATTCAGACTTGTGCCTCATTAAGTAGATGTATCCATATCTACTAAAGTCATCGGTAAAAGTAATGAAATACTGAAAACCACCTCTGGCTACTGAGCTCATTGGTCCACATACATCGGTATGTACAAGTCCCAACAAGTCACTTGCCCTCTCACTATGACCGGTGAAAGGCGCCTTTGTCATCTTGCCAAGTAAACAAGACTCACATGTCTCAAATGATTCAAAATCAAATGAGTTGAGTAGTCCATCTTTATGGAGCTTCTCTATGCGTTTCTCATTTATATGGCCTAAGCGACAATGCCAAATAAAAGCGGGATTCAAATCATTAGGCATGACCTCTTTGCATTAATATTATAGACATGCTTATCCTCAAGATCAAGAACATATAACCCATTCATTAATGGACAATATGCATAGAGTATATCATTCAAATAAATAGAACAACATTTATTCTTTATTACAAACTCATAACCATCATCTTCCTCCAAACATGAAGAAGAGATAATGTTCTTACTCAATGCTGGAATGTAATAACAATTATTTAATTCCAAAACTAATCCTGAAGATAATGACAAGTGATAAGTGCCGACACCCAGTACAGCAACCTTTGCTCCATTGCCGACACGCACGTCTAACTCGCCTCTCGCAAAACTTCTAGTCCTTCTTAGACCCTGCAACGATTTGTAAGTATGAATCATCGATCCGGTATCAAATACCCAAGATTCACCAGAAGAAATTGCAAGATTAATTTCTATAACATTTATACCAAGCGTAAGCCTCGCTTCCCTTCTTCTTTTTCAGATCCTCCAAGTATTTCTTACAATTCCTAGACCAATGCCCCTTGACATGGCAGTGGTAGCATTCATCATCAGGAGAAGGGCCAGATTTGACCTTACCATTTAGCTTTGGCTTAGAGCTCGGGGGCTCATTAGGAACCTTTCCTTTGCCTTTGCCTTTGGACGTCCAACGCTTCCTCTTTTTATTCTCCCTCTGAACCATCATCACATGATTGGTGTTTTTCTTAATGCTTTCCTCTGCTGTCTTAAGCATCCCATGCAATTCAGTCAATGATTTATCCATGCTATGCATATGAAAATTCATAATGAACTGCTCATAGCTCGAAAGTAGAGATTGGAGAACAACATCCGTAGCCAGATCAGAATTAAGGGGAGAACCAAGCTTCTCCAAGCTCTCAATGTAACCAATCATCTTGATCACATGGGGACTGACTGGACTACCTTCCGCTAGCTTGCACGCAAATAAGGATTTTGAAATGTTAAACCTCTCGGTCCTAGCTTGGTTCTCAAACATGTCACGCAGTCCTTCAATCATACTGTGAGCATCTGCATTCTCATAATGCTTTTGAAGCTCAGAGGACATGGTAGCAAGTATGAGACAGCTAACGTCGAGTGAATCATTGCAGTGCTTCTCATAAGCTTTGCGGGTGGCAACATTTGCACCCTCAGGGAGTTCATCGGGGTAGAGTTGCTCAAGAACGTATTCCTTTTTTCTTGTCTGAGAACAATTCTCAGGTTGCGGTACCAATCAATAAAATTCGTTCCATTGAGTTTTTCTTTCTCAAGAACGGATCGCAAGTTAAAACCAGAATTGTTACTAGAAGCAGCCATGATCTACAACAGAAAATAAACAAGCAAAGTTCAGCACTATGTTCATGTTTGATCTTCCATTAAACAATTTAACAAAAGACACTCCCACTATATGTTTTGTAATCGTCTTCCCTCTAACGACATATAGTGGTTAAGATCCATGTTCATCTATGTTCTAGTGAGCTTTGGCATCACCGCTAGAAACCTAGAGACGTAGGTAAGCAACGCTTGCTAATCACATCTTATGTGACTCTTGTTTGTTGGGTGGCATCCAATGCCCCGGCTCCCAACATCATGCCCCAAAGCTCAAATCCAATTTGATAGCATTGTCAAATAAACCAACACTATGCATGTAGATGTCCGACATCCACCCTATTAGATCAAGATAGTTGATGGTACTCTGCTTTGGCAGACCTACCAAACAATGATCGTAATTCTTATAGGCACAGCAATTGGAAGGGCATCAATTAAATTCTTAATTTTTCTAAGGTAAGCTATTCTGTCATAAAAATACATCCTCTACAGGTATGGCATGAAAAAATAGTATGACAGGAAATAAACATCACATGTATATAATCACATTATACTGTGAATGGTATGGCCTTCTGAATCGTAGTGGTCGCCATCGCCATGGTTCCACGGTGATCTCCTTCGCCATATTTCCTGTCCTCTTTGTCATCATGCTTGAAGTCTCCATGGTAAAGAACTAAACTATTATAACTAATAGCTAGCAAATGAATTACATGAGGAGCTCAAGCATCACAAGTCGACACGCAAGTCGTTATATAATTAAAGAACAACCTCAACCCAGCTGTGATTAATACGACACACAGGCCGCTACAACACACATGCATCACATATACATCTATGCCATACCATTCACATCATTCTCTGCAAAAACAAGTTAAGTGTAGAACGTATTCTACCGGCCTGACATGAATGTGTTTTGTATAACAATCTAAAGCAGGTTTTGAAATATAATGGAGTCAATCTTTGTTTTATTTTTCTAGAGTTGAGCATTTGTCATGTCTCTGCATAAAGCAGCCCTCATTTGTCATGTCTCTCTGCGGAAGGCATCCCTCTTTTGTCATATCTTTGGGTAGAGCAGCCCTCTGTTGTCATATCTTTGGGCGGAGCAGCCCTCTTTTGTCATGTCACTACACAAAGTTGCCCTCTTTTCTCATGTCACTGCACAAAGCTGCCCTCTTATGTCATGTCTCTGTACAAACCTGCACTCTTTTATCATGTCTCTGCGCAAAGTAGTCATCTATTGTCATATCTGTGCGCAGAGCTGCCCTCTTTTGTCATGTCACTGCACAAAGCTGTTCTCTTTTATCATGTCACTACGTAAAGCTGACCTCTTTTATCATGTCGCTACGGAAAGCAGCCCTCTTTTGTCATGTGGTAGCTACAATACGTTATCTCGTTTGATATAAATAGCACGGTTGGGGTGCCATGCCATTGTATCTAGAGAACCCTGCAAATCCAACACTGCGAGCTCATTCTCTTTTGTTGTGAAACATACCATGTCGGAAGCTCATGGGCCAGTCGGATATGGGTCACCGAAGGAAGACCTTCCCTTCGAAAGGAGGGATAACTTCGGTCCACAGTACCGCCTGATGCCAAACCGGCGTGCTCAACCAGCGTGGCCGAAATGCAGACACAATGAGGACACGGTCGTGCAGGTCATCGATGCCCCTTTGGAAGGCGGACGACGTTTCTTCAGATGCCCACGCTCCGGGGTACAAATTGCTAGTAGTACATATTTTGTTATTGCTTATGAAGTCTCCATGTTTACCATCCTTTCCTGCAAATGGCGAAATGCGACTTCTCCCGTTGGATCGACCCTCCTCATCAACTTTACATTATCATTTATGTGAATGCATTATGGGATCGGATATTTGAGTTCGAGGAGCGAATCGAGACTCTCACTGAGGAGAACAACGACCTCCGCCAACAGATACAACGCGAGAGGGGCAACGAGGAGGTGGTGAACATAGGAAGCTCGTATGATCCCACATGTTGCTGCGCGAACCCTAGTTGCATATGTGCGTGCCACTACCACGACGACCAGCCACGTCCGAGGCGGCCCCCTCAGCAACACTCCATGTGGGTGCCACGAGGTTCGTTTGGCATATAGTCAACGAGATGTATGGTTGTATCTTCTACCAGTATGTACGGTCTTTATGATATGTACTAGAGAGAGTTATTAAGCTTGTAGTACTTTCTATATTTTCTGTATGTGCGTCGTGCCATGTTGATGATGGAGTACTTTCTATTTTAACTATCAACATAAGATCTCATCTTTTCGCATTCATTTTTTCCATGTGTTCAATATCACTTTCCTTCCTTTCGTCCGATTATTCCTATCACAGTTGTCCTCAAAAAAAATATCATTAAATTTCTTCCAATAAAACAATATAACATGATCGCAAAATGTTATTGCCCGTTGATCATATTTTTCACGGTCAGCATTGTACGAAATTCACAAATAGCATTCAAGTCTCAATAACGTAGAACAATATCAATTGAAATTCCGTCAAATACATAAGCACGATACATAGCATTACGACACAATATTATAGAATATTTCACAGATTCTAAAAACATAAATAGGTCCACATACATAGTTCATAAATTCTCAAAACATACATATACGTCCAGATCAAACATACATATCAATAACCTACTGAGTACATCGAGGCCACTTCCCCTTTCTCTGTGCATCAGGGTACTCCTTAAGGGCTGCCTTGACACATCGCGCTCTCTCTATCTTCTTCTTCCTTTCACCCTTGCGCCTTGCCGCGTCCCTCCTACGCTCCTCCTCGCGGTGCTCCCTCGTGGCCTCCTCCTGTTTCATCTCCCTTTCCCACCTATCCTTTCTTTCTTCATCCCACTTCTTGGCGGCGTTAAGGTACTTCTTGTCATCCTCAGCGATCTCGGTGTCGATCCACTGCTCAAAATCACAAAGCGGTGGAGGCTCCTGGAGATGTACGTATTCGTTAAACCAACATGATTAATATCAAATCGATGAATCGACAATACAACATACCATCTGGTCGAGGACGACAGCGCCACGTGGCGGATCGAACTCCCAGTTGCCGCACATCCAGTACCTCTGCCTATATGTCTCCGGTTCGTCCGACCTCTCGACCTTACAAGGATCGCCGCAAAAACACATCGGCACGGCAACACCGGGTGGAGGTGACAAACGGGTGAAGCCCATTACAACCTAAAACGCAAAATTAATAAAACAACTATAAACGAGTATCTATCATTGTTACCCAAATCAAACCCTAAATCAAACCATAAAAACGAATTACACCTACAACTATTCTTATATTACGCATACTCAACGCTAATACAACCTAAAATCGAGCCAAATCAAACTAATTTTATCTAGGGTTTCAAATCTTCCCCTCACGAAATGTACCTCAAACACAACATATCTATTGCAAAAAATCAAGAGAGGAGAGGGAGCTTACCTTGCTTGGTCGGTTTGGAAGCAAAATCGCGAGAAAAAACAACGGATTAGCGTGGATTTGGAGGGGAGAGAGTGGGGGGCGGAGCTGTGTTTGCTCGGGCTGAAGAAGGGAATGAGGGGTGAGGGGCCGGCGCCTTGTTCGGCCTTAAGTCCCAAAGCACGACGCCATGGCCTTTGGCGCCGTTGTTGGATACCACGGCGCCATGGCCTTTGGCGCCGTGATATGCCACGCTGGCTCCTACGTGGCATATGTCGGCGCCAAATATCATGGCGCCGTGATATGTACCCTAGGCGCCATGTGTTTTGGCGCCGTGGGGGGTCCATTTTTGGAAATCGTTTCCCTAGGGGTCTATTTGTAACAAACTTTCAAATTTTAGACTAAAAAGCAAAAATTTTAGGATCCAGCGCGGAGGAGGCCAGATCCAGACGGGGCGAGACCGATGGCCATGAGATCAGTGAGGGAAGAGCAGATGACTGCGGATATGCTATCAATGGCCGAAGAGGATGCCTGAGGCAAGGCGGCGGGGCGTCCGGATCCTCACCGGGAAAACTCGGGCGCCACAGGGCCGCTCGGATCCGGCGGTGGGATCTGGCGAATAGCAGCGCAGATCGGAGAGAAGCCGCGATGGGCGGCGACCGAAAGCCACGGCGGCCAAGAGCCATTGCAGCGGCGGCGAGGTGGCCGCCCCCGGAGTGGAGATGCTCCTCCTAGGGGCGGCGGCGGCGGAAGACGACTGGAGACTAAGGATTGAAGCTTATACTACGTTAGATCTAGAGATGAATAGTGAATCATCCTTATATTGTATAGCCTAATAGGTAATATATAGTATAAGATTTGAGAGATAACTAAATTCTAAAAATTAGAAAAAGATATAAATACTCTTGTATCTTTAACACATATAAGACCAAGATAGTTTTCTAATAGCTTTTGTTGAGAGAGTGTTTTTTTTCAGATTAGATTCTTTTTGTTACACAAGTTCAATAAATATATTGCTCGTCCTATTCGGAATTGTTGCACCGGACCATCAGATGGAAACGTTTCCATCGTATGTACGGACTCACTTCCCAAGTTTTATTCATATATAACATGAGTGTAGAGGAAGCAAAGTGATCGTCGTACGCAGGCCTGAACCATTGCAAGGTTCGGAACCGTGAAGCCAATTCATCTCAATAGCTTGTCACATCGTATGCCCAGTATTGGCTCAACATTCTGAAAAGGATCAGGAATGTTGTAGAGAATAACTTCTTTGTTTTTGGTGAGCATCCAAAACATCTTCTGGAAAAAGACCATCCAGTGGACATCACCAGGTTTGCATCACCGTATGGACGCCACTTCGCTTCGCCTCAAGCCTCCTCATGGTAAAAGCAGTTCTGGACAAAGGGAACTATCCAAGGTGACATTTGAGGACCTAGTAGCAGGTTCGAGTACTACTACTCTTTTGCCCAAAGAGGATATGAGATAGTGATGTGGGAATCACGGGTACCCCCTTATGCTGAACAAAAGCCTCAATGTATTTCCCCATCAAACAAAAGGAATTGATATGTAAAATTCGGTACAGATGATGGCTATATACTATGTGTAATTTGCCTTAGCAAAGTAGTTCTTTACGAGGCTAATATACTTCCTTTGTGATTTAATAGTAATTTGGTGATATGAATTAGTTCTCTGTAGCCCCACAATCCACGGTTGCACTTCCTGCATGGTTGAAGGTCACCATCATTCTAGGAAGTCCATGTTCAAAGTCAGCCTCCATACATAGGTCTTGTGGGTTGCATATCATTTCTTAAATTCAGTGTGCTTTACAGGGATTGCATTAGTTTGTCCGTGCGACAATGGATGTTTCAATAACAAAGACATCATCATGAACATAATTTATTTCATAGTTTCCGTAATAAATTGGCTGATTCACTAGTGTGGTAAAAGAACAAAATTGTTTGTAAAGAATTTTAAGAAGGGAGGTGCTTCTATGCATCACTATTTGATGAACGTGGATGGTGATTACTTACCCCTTCACTTGCTTCAAGATTTGTGTAACTTGTATTAGGAGGGTGATGCATAGAGGCACTACTTAAGAAGGGAGGTGACCCTAAGCCAAATATCATCATGTTTTCAGTTTTCAGTAGTGTACATTAAGGCAAATTCACTAGTGTACCCTAAACCAAATTCACTACTGTAGCTTAACGTCTGGCTAAGCAGAAATCAGCAAATCTGAAACGATTCTTCTCCCCATCGTTGCATCTGCCGTTCAGCCCTTCAACTGGGACGTGCTGCAGTGATACAGCACAAACTCTGTTCCTCTCCTTTTTTTCAGTTCAGTTTTCAGTAACAGCTGTGTGAAGTCAATTGTCACTGTCATTCTAGAAAATCCAAGTTCAAAGCCAACCTGATCAGTAACTGTCATTCTAGAAAGTCCAAGTTCAAAGCCAACCTGATCAGTACATATTCTTGTGACCTGCAGCTTCTCCAAGTTAAATGCAGTGGATTAGTGGAACATTTTCCATGTATTTTGACTTTTAGCACCCTCCACCCACCCACACACACACACTCACAAATACTGTGCTTCCTTTCTCTTGGGAGGAAAGAACCTAGGATGGAGTTTGTGCTATCTGCAATCACAGGTGATCTACTTAGCCGATTCATCTCCTTTCTAACCAAGAAGTGCACAGATAGGTCATCTCCTGAAGAGAAGCTAGAAAGGTTGCAGCATCTCCTACTACGACTTCACACAGTGGTTGAGGAGGCCGATGGGCGATACATCACCAACTCCAAGATGCTAGTTCAGCTTAGAATGATCATCGAAGCCATGTACCGAGGTTACCACGTGCTGGACAACTTCAAGTACAAGCCCTTTCAACAGATTCAGGCAGAAGAGCAGGTGAGCAGTTCATATTCCTGGTTTTCTATCGCCCCTACAAAACGTTTTCGTACAACTAAGAGCATAACCAGTAGTCAAGACATACAAAGCATATTGGTGGATTTGGAGACTACTCTTCATAACATGACAGAATTTGTCATCCTTCTGGGGGGATGTGAACGCATGTGCCAGAGACCCTATGACACCTATCTTTACATTGACAATTTCATGTTTGGCCGTGTTGTCGAAAAGCAAAAGATCATAAACGTCTTACTGCAAGACAATCCTCCAAATATTGCTCCAGCTGTGCTTCCAATTATTGGCGGTTGTCGAGTCGGTAAGAAAACACTAGTTGGGTGCGCTTGCAATGATAATAAGGTCCGTTCCTACTTCTCTTCAATTTTGCACGTCAAAGGAGATGAGATTTGGAGAATGAATCTCGGAATGTTTAGGTGTATGAAGACTTTGGTTGTTATCGAGTTTATTTCAGATATAACTGATGATGATTGGGCAAATTTCTATTCATCAACGGCATGGATGGGTACAGGAAGCAAGATCATAATTATAAGTAGATTTGAGAAGTTTTCAAGGTTTGGAACAGTAAAGCCAATTCATCTCAGTGGCATGTCACCCCACGAGTACATTTACCTCTTCAAAGTGCTGGCATTTGGAAGTGCAAATCCAGAAGATTACCCTCAATTGGCAATAATAGGGCAGGAGTTTGGGACTTTGTTGGGAGGGCTACTACTGTCTGCAAATGTTCTTGCTGACATGTTAAGAAAGAATTTTGATCTTCAGTTTTGGCTCCACATATTGAGAAGGTACAGAAAAGTGGTAGAGAATAACTTCTCAGAGTTTGGCGCGCATCCAAGGGCTCTTCATGAGAAAGATCATCCGGTAGACATCACCAAATTTGTGTCGACGATGTCATCTCCACTGCGTATCATGTCTCCGTGCAGTGAAACTGACATAAGTAGAAGGGAACTGTCCAGTGTGACATTTGGAGACCTAGTGGCAGGTTCTTGTGCTGTCCTACCTCCGGACAAGTGTCAGATTATGGTGTGGGAATCACGGATACCTCCCTTTACAAAGTTTGTTGCAACTTGTGTTCAAGAGAAGGTTCAATATACAGCTTTAACCGGCAAAAAGCGTCAAAAATTAGATGGTTAGAAGCTTAAATGGTGTGTAAATATTTAAGTTATTGTCCAAGAAAAGTTGTTTTCCAATCTAAAAGAAGACCGTGAGCTGTTGGATTTCTTGACAAGAATTTATTTTTAAGGTATTGTTCAAGAAAATTTGCTTCCTATATGTACTTCATTTATAAAACAAGATGCTGAGCTTATGTGAATGTGTAAAAATATGTGGTGGCAACCCCTTGTTGACGATGAGTATTTAACACTGCAATTTTGATTATTGTGTTGTTTGAGTTTGATTTTATCTGAGTTTGCAAAGTTATAGTCTGCTGTTAGGTGCTAAGCGATATGACCGACCATGGTTGGCGATCTAACCGGAGAGCGGTTGCAACGGCCGTTAGTCGCTAGTACTTATTTTCCAGAGAGGTGCTCGTCGTAATCAGATTTGCAATCATCTACTTTAGCCATCTGCTGCTAAAGTCGTTGTAGGATGAGTTTGCTCACACATCAAGATTTAACAGTGAACTTCCCTAATCTCACACGACATGCAACCTGTTCCCAGCCAGTTAATTTCCACATGCATAACCAGACACGAAGTATCACAGAATAAGCACGAGCACATGCACATCTCATGTAATGTAACGCACTGTGAACAAAGCCAGAAAACAGAAAGCAACTCACCATACAAAGCATCACCTTTCTCGGGGTGGTCGAACTCTGTCAATGGTGTGACAATGGATTGGAGCCACACCCTACCTCCACGCTTGTTCTGACAACACAAGAACACAATAGTATTAGCATTTGGCACATGACAACAGTGAAGGCTTCTCAGCGTCACCCACAATTGAGGGGACAACTGAGGTAAAATATTACCCGGCACTTCATGAGCTTCTCGGCATGCTCTTGCTCCTCGGCGCTTGATTCCTTAGAGAACCTGAATGTAATTCGCAGACGTAGTGAGGATAATTTTGCTAGGATTTTTTTAGTGATGGTTAAATGAGGCTCTTGAGTGATGACTTAATTGGCAAATCCCTTGAGAGCAATGTTGTCACAGTCGAAGTAGGCGAAGAGTGAGTGGTACATGCACGATGCATTGTACTCCACACTGCAATGAAAATTTTGGGCTTTAAATCCAATTCAAGAAATTACTATGATGGACGACTAACTAAAACCCAAAATTAGCCAAACATAGAGTCTTTTCTCCAAAATCTGTATTCATCGGTTCGGCCCGTACACATCAAAATTGGGGATATTGTGCACAGTTTAGCAGGGAAGGAAACGCATCAGACAAGAAGAGAAATTACTAGGACAACACATTACGGAGGTGGGGAAAAGAAGCATCCATTCACCAAAGCCAAATCTCCAAATTCACCGGAAAGCTCAGAAGTCAAAAAAGAATAAAAATAAAGGTACCAAAAAGAATCCAAAAACATCCAGAGCGAGCGAGCAGAGCACTGACTTGATCTGCACATTCATGACGGCCTCGCACTCCTCGACGAACCTGTGCCTCACCAGCGACTGGTGATCCTTGCCCAGTGGCACGGGCGAGAGTTCCCCCCTTCAACTCTTCGAATGAATTTTAGTACAGGTAAACAATTTTGACCAAATTTCGGTTTTCTGAGCAGGGTCCGAAAAACTATAAAGCCGATGAATTTTAGTTCGAAATTTAGAGTTTAGCTAAATTCCTTAAGCAATACAAGATAAAGGCCCTAGCTCGTTTTAGCGATAGCTTCTGGCTTCTACTTTTAATTCACTATTCCTTAATTTCGTTTTTTCTAACTTTTTGGCTTTTTACCGGTTCTTTTTCCCGTGTTCCTTTGTATTATCCGTGATAGGTTAATCTGTTTTTTTTTTATTTTTAATATTTTTAAATTTAATTATGCCAAATAAATCACTTCAGCTACAATGAAAAATAAGTCAGCTACAGTAAAAAAACTATAAGCCATCGGCATTTTGAACGCCCCCAAAAAGTACTTAGCTAACCTAGTGATAAGGATGGTGGTTGGTGAGCACTATTGTTTTGTCTTCCATCTCTACAGAAAAATCAGATTTAAAATTTAAATGTTTTGAATGATTTTTCTGACATTTTCCAAAAAAATTATGAATTTTCAGAATTTTGGATTTATCGGTGGAGGGCAAAAAAATATTTTCTAACTTTTTTTCCTGGTGTAGTAAATTAAATTCAACTGCAGTCTTATCTAAATGCCTCTAGAAAACTTTCAAATCATTATGATCGTCGTAATTAAGAAAAAGGCAGGTACTTGTTAGAATGGTATTCAAGTGTTTGAGCTTATTATTTATTTAAATAATTACTTGTCATGATGATTCATATGATGATGCTTGTTTATACATTGCTCATATGTTTATAGTTACAATGATGATTATGTCAATTAATTAATGTGGTTGATTAACTATTGAAAAGAGATAATCATTGTATTGCATATGAGCATCAATGTTGCAGAGACCTATTTGGTAGGTACTCCACGGGAGTGAATGTGAGACCCTGTATGAAAAAGAACAGGGCGAGGGTCCAAGTTGTGACCCTATATGAAAAAGGACAGGGCAATCCGAAATGAAAAAAGACAGAGTAAGTGTGTCATCGATAGATAAATACTTAGCTATACTGGTATATGCAAAAGAGGAGTTGAGTCTTGAGTATCATATCATGGAAAAGAGACATGTGTATGCAACTTGATGATAATGAGCATGTGATGATGAGATAATGGTGGATTAATATGACACATTAAAAAGATGCTTGCCTTGTTTATTATTTTGCTTTAAACTTGCTGAGTCGTGGACTCACCTTTACTTATTTGTTACTTTTAGGTAATCGTTGAAGGTGACATGCATGGGAGTTAGTAGCATATGGATATTTGCACTTTATAGTTCTTCACTTCACCTAGCGATTATCACTTTTGGTCATGAACCATTTAGTTTTATTTACTGTAATAATTGGTTAATTTATAGATTCTTTTATCATGTTAAATCGTAATATTGCTAGATGATGTTTTTGATAATTGTTTTATTCGTATTGAATTCAATTAGTGGTCTATCATGCTGCTAAGGTTTATGTTTAATTTCATATTGGTTTAAATTCGTAGTGATACTGGTTATAGGAGACATCTTAGGTTTGTGTTAAGCTGGAGTGTTACAATCAAGAATACTTAAGAGGAGAAGATGGTAAAAACATTAAAAGGCTATGATACATATACATGTATTTATGCACTTGAGCATAAACTTTGTTCACCATCCATTGCTTATCCTACAACTAGCAATTGGGAGCAGAAAAGACAAATATGTGAGGAAAAAAGTTAGAATTTATTTGTCACTGATAATTGTTTGTACCATAGTCATCCCCAGACTTAGGGGCCGCTTGGTTGGGCTGAAATAAGCTGGCTTATGGCTGATATTGCACTGTAGTTGGCTAAAATTGCATTATAGTTGATGGTGGCTTATTTGGCATAATTAATTTTAAAATTTTAAAAATAGAAAATATATGTTAGCTCATCACGGACAATACAAACAAATACGGGAGAAAAAAGGCAAAAAAGTCTAAAAAAATTAAAAACCAGAAAACACAAAATTTAGAAATAGTAAAAAATAAGTCAGAAATCATAAGTTAAAGCTAAAACGAGCGGTGCAGGTAGGTTTCAGGAAAGCTGTTCTCCCTATGCAAGTACACTTCCTTTCTAAACCAAGATGATGAGCTATTGGGATTTCTTGACCAGAGGTAATTAGCCAACCAAAGATAACAATCAAACATCCCATCAATAATATATTGTTTAATCAGAAAGAAACATAACCGACCAAAACTTTTGGCAGGTATTTTGCCACGTTCGTATCTGAAAGCAAGGCTGCAATTGCGACGCCTTGTGTGTTTGCAATCAGAATATAGTCAATACATGTACATGTGTTGTTGTCTTACACGTCAAGCAGTACAAGAGGCAGACGCAAATTACGACTTGTCTGCTTTTTTTACTATTCGGTATTTCGTTTTTTTTTTGAATTTTTTTTAGATATTTTAGGTTTTTTTGTATTTTCTTTTTTTCCCGTGTTCCTTTGTATTGTCTCTAATAGGTTAATATGTTTTTCCTATTTTTATATTTTTAAAATTAATTATGCTCAAAAAGTCAAATCAGTTACAGTAAAAAAACCAATTACAATGAAATTTCAGTTAAAAATTAGAAACTATAGCTAAAACGATCGCCCCCTAAGACTGTACAACTCATTCTCCATCCCACACCTATTCTCATCTCCCACACACACAACGCGAGGCAGACGCAAACGCGAAGAAAGGCTCGAGGATGGAGCTGGTTGTGTCTGCCGTTGCAGGAGACCTAGTTAATCGATTCATATCCTTCTTGATCAGCAGGTACGAGAGTCGAGACAATCTAGAGGAGAAGATGGAGAGGCTGCAGCATCTCCTGCTTAGAGTTCACATGGTCGTCGAGGAGGCCGAGGGGCGGCGCATCACCAACTCCAAGATGCTCCTGCAGCTCAAGAAGCTCTTGGTACCACGGATACCATGTCCTAGACACCATCAAGTACAGACACCTTCTCAGCTCAGGGGTTGAAGACGAGGTTGGTAGCTCCAATACCTTGTCAGTTACCAGCTCCAGCACTAGTCGTTTTCATGCCGCACGGAGCGCTTCCAGTAATCGTGAGTTCGAAAGTACGTTGAATGATTTAGGAACCATGGTTTCCAACATGACAGAGTTTGTGTTTCTTCTAGGCGGATGCGAACGCATGTTCCGCAGCCCCTACGACTCGTACCTCTACATCGATAACTTCATGTTTGGCCGGCAGATAGAACAGCAGCAGGTCATCAATATCTTACTGCAAGAAGATCTTCCTGCTTTCGCTCCAACTGTTCTCCCAATCATTGGCGCTGGTAGAGTCGGCAAGAAAACCCTAGTGGCGCATGTGTGCAGCAGTGACAAAGTCCGGTCACACTTCTGTTCGATCTTGCACTTGGATGGAGAAAACATTGGGAAAACGGAGCACGAAACTTTCGTTCCAGGGAGGACCTTGGTGGTGGTTGAATTTACTTCAGACATGGACGACGAGAGTTGGCAAAAGTTCTATTCATCAGCCACACACATGGGCAGAGGAAGCAAGATCGTAATCATAAGTAGGATCGAGAGGCTAGCAAGGTTCGGAACAGTGAGGCCAATCCGCTTGAACAGCTTGTCGCTCGAGGAGTTCAGCTACCTCTTCAAGGTCCTCGCGTTTGGAAGCACGAACCCGGAGGAGCACCCTCAGTTAGCATCGATAGCGAATGAGCTAGCGGTGCTGTTGGGAGGGTCATTCGTGACGGCAAATGTGTGCGCCGATATCTTCAGAAAGAATCAAAACGTAAAGTTTTGGCTCCACGTCCTGAACAAGTACAGAGATGCGGTGGAGAAGAACTTCTCGGTGTTCAGCGAACATCCAAAGCTTCTCATGGAGAAAGATCGCCAGGTAGACATAACCAAGCTTGCGTCGTCGTCTACTCCGCTTCGCCTCATGCCTCCTCATAGCGAAGACGACGATTCAAAGAGGGAGCTGCCCAAGGTGATGTTTGGGGACCTGATAGCTGGCTCTGCTGTTCTGCCAAAGGAGGAGTTTGAGTTGATCGCGTGGGAATCACGGATACCCCCTTACAAGAGGTTTGTCAACCTTGCTACGTACTGCGAAGAGGAGAACATCTCTCAGCAGCATGAGCGCACAGCCTTACCTAGCAAGAAGCGCAAGAGATTAGACAAATAACGTACGTGATAGCAACCTCAACGGTGTGTGTGGTTCCATGTCATCTCTGCTTGCAATGTAGTCAATCAATGTAGCTTTCTATCAGTCATCACAGAAAGTGAAGGCAATGAGCTCACGTAATCTTGTACTCATTAATGAAAGGGAACATGTAAGACTAATCTTGTTTTACCTGTCCATATCCATATACGTATACGATGTGTATACGAATAAGTGTCCATATCCATATACATATACGACGTGTATATGAATAAGTGTCCGAGTATAGCTAGAGTAGAAGTCGAGTCGCTTTTGGAGTCCATTTTCTGATCATGTAAACAACCTTTATAAGGCACAGTAGAGTCTTGTAATCAACTTGCGAGAAGAAGTAACAGAGTAAGCAATGAGAAGCGGTCGGTTGTGATGGAAAGGAGAGAAAAATAGAAAAGCAGAAGTGCTTGGTTGCTACGTCTGCCTTGTGTTGCTTTCCACGTCTAGACATAGCATGCAGATACATCACGTCCAATAAAGAGCAGGGTGCTTTACGTGAAGATCAGGAGGCAAGTGCTGCTCCCTCACGTCTAGACACCAAGGCGAGCCACGTCGGCTAGGGTAGTGGTTCCCACGAAGGGAAAAGGAGGGCACTATGCTTCACAGAGACTAGGCGAGTCACGTACGTGAGTGGAGATCAGTGGATAGAAAAAAAACTGCAACAAGTGATATCAGAGCTTGTTGATCTTGGTGGTGCCTAAAGAATATGAGCGAGAAGGTGAAGGCTCAGGGTGGGCTAATCTCCATCCAGTACCCTCTCCTGACAACCAACAATTATCCAGTGTGGGCAATGAAGATGAAAGCGAACATACGTGCTCAGGGAGTTCTTTTTTCTGATGGGTCATCCTCTTCAGCCTCTCCTCGCTATGCTCTTCGCGATCGTCAGTCTATTTGGCCTCCTACACGTTTTAGTTTTGCTGCTGCTGCTCTTGCTGAACCAACTTCTTATCATGATACTGTTCTTCATCAGAAGTGGCAGCATGCGATGGCAGAGATTGCTGCTCTTAAGCGTACTTGCACGTGGGATCTTATTTCTCTTCCTGCGCATGTTACTCCTATCACGTGCAGTTAGGTCTATAGTTAAGACCCGCTCTGATGGTTCTCTTGAGCACTATAAGGCTCATCGTGTGGTGCGTGGTTTTCAGTAGGAGCATAGTCGTGACTATGATGAGACTTTTTCTCATGTTGCTCACATGACCACTATTCGCACTCTTCTTGCTGTGGCATCTGTTTGCCAGTGATCTATCTCTTAGTTGAAAGTCAAGAATGCATTTCTCAATAGCGAGTTGCGTGAGGTCTACATACAGCCGCCCCCCTGGGTATTCGGTTCCTGAGAGTATGGTTTGTCACATTCGCCGGTCTCTTTATGGTCTTAAGCAAGCTCTTCGAGCTTGGTTTGATCGTTTCTCTTCTGTTATCACATCAGCTAGTTTCTCTGTCAGTGCTCATGATCCTACTCTTTTTATTCACACTTTACCTCGTGGTCGGACGCTTCTCCTTTTATATATTGATGATATAATTATTACTATAGATGATTCTTAGTACATCACTTTTATTAAGGAGTGTCTTCATGAGCATTTTCTTATGTCTGATCTGAGTCCACTTCGCTACTTTCTTGGGATTAAGGTTATCTCTACCCCTAAGGGTTTCTATTTATCCTGAGAAAAGTATATCTAGAATCTTCTTAAGCGTGCCTCTCTTACTGATCAACGTATAACTGAGATTCCTATGGAACTTAATGTTCATCTTCGTCTTACTGATGGTGAGTCTCTTCCTGATCCTACTCGCTATCGTCACCTTGTTGGAAGCCTTGTTTATCTTGGTATTACTGCTCATCCTGACATTTTGTACCCTGTGCATATCTTGAGTCAGTTTGTTCTGCTCCCACACAGCTCCACTACAGTCATCTCCTTCATGTTCTACGATATCTTCGTGAAACTATCTTTTGTCGTCTCTTTTTCCCTCGCTCCAGCTCTTTACAGCTCCAGACATATTCTGATGCCACTTAGGTTAGTGATCTTTCTGATCGCCGGTCTCTTTCTACTTACTGTATTTTTCTTTGTGGTTCTCTCATTGCTTGGAAGTCTAAGCAGACCGTAGTCTCTCGTTCGAGTGCTGAGGCTGAGTTGTGAGCGATGGCGTTGTTGACTGCAAAGGATTTTGGTGTTCCTGTTTCTGCACCGACTCCCCTTTTGTCTGATAGTACAGTTGCTATTAGTATTACTAAAGATCTAGTGAAGCATGAGCTTACAAAAGCATATTGGTGTTGATGCTTCATATATGAGGACACATATGCAGGATCAAGTTGTTGCTCTTCAGTATGTGCCTTCTGAGCTTTAGTTAGTAGACTTCTTCACAAAGGCACAGACCAGAGCTCAGCATCGTTTTCACCTCTCTAAGCTTTATGTTGTTGATCCGCCATATGTTTGAGGGGGTGTTAAATATATCCCATATAGCTGTGTAATTATCCTGTTGTATAAGGGGCTTCCAGCATATATAACATACCCTATACGTTTATATATATTAGTTTATTGGCCTCATGTTAAATACAAGTGATATTCATAACAGCTACAAAAACGCAGATGTTAGTTTATCGTCTGTACATTATCCAAGTTGTCCTAAAAAGAGATCCCGGCAGTTCATGACGTCGATCCAAATCATTGTCCACAACTTTTTCCTAGCCCATAGATACATGGTATGTGAATTCTGCTGGTAAAGAGATCACAAGCACATATGATTCATGACCTCAGGTAGTCAGGTTACAAATGTTAAGGATATAGAGTTTATATTAGCATATAGAGTTGGTATTCTATTCCTGATATGCCTTTCTTATCTGTAATACTCTCTTGTACTCCCTATATATATTGTCCAATGGGCCTCTTCAATATATACACATAACATTCATAACATGGTATCTGAGCCAAGTAGGGTTAGAGTTTACCTTTCCTAGCCTCCGCTCATCTTCTACATCTACTGATCCTCGCGGGGGCGGCTACCTAGTCTTAGTCCTGCTGCCTCCCCTACAGCGGCCGAGCAAAAGGCAGGTTCCATTCACGCGACTATGCCAGCGCGCTGCGGCAGTACGAGCTTGCGCTCCGCCTTGCTCTGTGCGGCCACTCCGACCACATAGTCTTCCATAGCAACTGTGCCGCTTGCCTCCTCCAACTCTGCCCCGTCGACCACAGGATCATCGCCGAGTGCTCCCTCACGCTCCAGGCTGAATCGTGCTTTCGGCACGCACTCCTCCACCACGCCGCTCCAGGTTGAATCATGCTTTCAGCTTGCGCTCCTCCGTTGCACCCGCGCGCTTAAGGTACACGATCGCCACGAGCTTGCGCTCGCTGACGCCCTCGCGCTCGACCCCAACCATCGTGATGCCGTCGATCTCGCCCATCGCCTCCGCTCCGTCGTCAGATCTGGCCTCCCTGCGTCGGATTCATGCCGTCCTTGCCGGATCCGGCCGCCTCTACATTGGGCCGCCGCCTCCCCCGCCCAGATCTGTGCGACCTGCCTGGATCTGGCCTCGCCGCCGGCGGATCTGGGCTCCTATGCGACGGCTGTCGCCTCCTCATTGCATCGGGTGCTGCCACAGATCCAAGCTTTCCAAGGTCGCCGCTGCCCTCTCCTGTGGCTACCGCCTCCTTTGTTGTCGGTGTACTCTGCCGGCCGTCGCCGCCTCTACCGGATCTGACCGCCGACAGCTTCTCCTACCAGTCACCCCAGGCTTAGATCTCACCGCTGCCAGATCTGGCTTCCTCTTCGACCAAGTTGTTTGGATTTGGCACAACTCTCCACAACCGGCTCGTGCTTGATGCACTTGGGTCGCCACAAGTGACGTGCTACTTGAGCTGGAGGCCAGCGCATCCCTGGTCACCGCCCTCCTCGCGTACCTCTCCCTGTACCGCACTGACTGCCTCCTTTTCGTCGGTGATGCCGACGGCTCCATTGCTGTGCACCGGCTCACCGAGTCGCCCCCACACGGCAACGACTAGTTTTGACTAGTGCTCTCTGCTCTTTATTGCCGTGTTGTGTAGCCGTGCTGCTGCTTTAATGGTGCTAAGAGAGGGAGAGAGATGGGAGGGAATGGAGTTAGTCTTGGTTGTGTTGATGGACAGACGGATGGTCTCTGTGTGCGGGCTAGTGAGGTGAGGTGGTTGGTCTTGTGCTAGTATTAGATGCTAGTCAGTCTTTTGTCTAGTATTCGCTGCCTGTTAGTCTTTTCTTTTGAGTCTTTCACTACGTCCATCTAAATCCATAGTCATCTATCTTCTAGTTCGTCAAAGTCATGCAAGTCCATAAATTTATGTGTCAGTTAGTCGATTGTTTTGCTAGCCTCAGCCTATCCTTTAGGATTTTGTGTGGTCTTTTGCGTGACAGCAACCATCACTCTTCTCTCTGAGCCGCGTGTAGGTCATAGAAGTCGTTATGGTGTTACCGCTTCTCTTTGAGCCACCGTCTCGAGCTTTTAAGGTCGCCGCGCTTTTTCTGCACTACGCTTCTATTGCGTTTCTTGTGCATTGCGCCGCCGCCGTCTTGGGCTTTGATCTGCTTTATGGGCTACCACTATACTTTATGGGCTACCACACGACCTCGGATGTAGATCTTCTATTTTTGACATAATTTTCAAGAGCCGCATGCTATAACGACATTTACAAGACTTGGATTTTGGATTTTTCTTATTTTAATATCAACTCTTCCAAATGCAATGCTATTACATACGCTTTGCATTTGAGGGGGTGTTAAGGATATAAAGTTTGTATTTTATTTCTGATATGCCTTTCTTATCTGTAATACCCTATTGTACTCGCTATATATATTGCCCATTGAGCCTCTTCAATATATACACACAACATTCATAACAACAAACACATAGGCAAATATGCAGTTCAACAGTATGGCATCAAAAAACCTTCCTTTTCGAGTATTGCATTTTAGTCTGAAGAGTGAAGAACTGAAGATAGTTTATTCCATATGATGTTTACAAGTTGAGCTCATAACTCAATCGGATTGTGTATAAACCAGCAAGCAGAAGGATCTGTAGACTATGTCACTGTTCAGTGTAAAAGGGAAATGAAGCATCAAATTGAGGAGTGCAAGGATACATAAGTCAAATTCCAAGCAAGAAACGGTGATGTAATTTGCCCATGCTTATTAACAGTTACCGGTATGACTATCCTATTTGGAATCGGCAAGAAATGTTCTTTGCAAAGCCAATTTGCAGGTGAACATACAGAGAAGCAACCTTATGGACAACATATATTTAGGCGGCCCAGATCAGACAGAAGTTAAGTCCCCAAAAATAGAATGCTAATTCTTGATTGGTTATTTGGTTGACTATCATATTCAGCCCCAAGTCTCCAAAGAGGATAAGACGAATTAAAAGTTAAACAGTGTGCCCACCATTGGGAGGTGAAGCATGTGTTTTGCTTGTCAACTCTTGTAACATCCCAAAAATTTTATTTCCTTTTTAAAGTGTTTTTTTGGAATTTATTGGATTTTTCTGGACTTTATTCCAAGCCTTGAAGTGAGAAAAGTTAAAATTTTCATGTTATAAAAGCCAAAATAAATTTATTTCGATTTGGCAAAGTCAAAATAAGTGCATTTCACTTTCCTAAGTAAATTATGTATTTATAATAATTTTCAAGAATTTATAAAGATTTAAAAATTCTCATTTTAAAGTTAAATTGTGTTTTTGCAAAATCTAATTACCAAATTAAGTTGAAAATATTTTTATTAATCCTAAAATAGTTTCAGATAATTCTTTCAATTTTTTTTGGAATTTTTAAAATTTATTTGGTATTTTTTTTAGTATTTTAAAGCCTCCTAGCATTTCTGAATTTTCAAAAAGGAGTTAAATCCAAAAAACTTCCCGATGCTAACACTTGTCACCCATCAGAGCCTTCCCCGCCACCAGATTTAATCCCGGCCACCCCCTTCCATTTACCGCTTCGCCCGCTCCTCCCTCCCCTCCGATCGACGGGTGGTTTGATCCGAACCGTTCCCTATTGTTGTACCAAATCTCGTCCGCTCACCATTACTTACCCCTTCACCCCTCGCCCGAACGGCCCCGACTCAACCCCTGTTGTCGGATTGAATCACACCCGCCCGCTTTCAATTACCATTTCGCCCCTAATCTAACGACCCTGCTCCCTCTCCCTTGCCACTGTCATCCATCCAACCGCCACCCTCGCCCTTTCCTTTTTCTCTCTCACCGACCGGTGGCCCCCGTCTGTCAGACCCGTTGTTCCCGCCGCGTCATCCTCCTCGCGCTCACCTCGGCCGCCATTAGTGCCAAAATCGAAGCTTTTTAAGGCTTTGGTTTCCTTCCCGATTGCTCTTCCGCGCCATCGGTCAATTAAGCCTTCCTTTACACCGCGCTCGTTTCCGCCGTTACCCCCCCTTTAAACCTCTGCTCATCGTCGCTTAATCCCCCTCGGCTGTTTCACCTCGGTTGATCATGCGTGGCCGTTACCTCCCCTCCCCGCCTATAAAAGGCACACCCCGAGCACCCTCTACTCAAACTGCCTCTCCCTCGCCTCTCAATTCGAGCACTATAGCCTCAGAGCCCTCCCCGAGCTCATTCTCCTCCGCTAGCCACTTTCTACTCCGACGAGCAATTCCGGTGACATCGGGCCTCCCCGCTCCTCGCCGACATCATCAACACCTTGCTCGTGCCTCGGCGATCAAAAACCCTCTCTTCCCTGAGCTCACCCGCTGCCAGAAGACCCCCGCTGTCATGAACCCCCCTCCGACCGCCGCCTCTCTCCACCGACTCGACGCACCAGCCGTCTTCGGGATCTACGCTAGGTACCGATCGACTCCCCTCACTCCCCTCTTTCGGTTCCGTACGTCGGATGGCGCCGCCGTCCACCGGATCGCCGGCGACCCTTGGTCCCCGAGCGCCGCCGCTGCCAGCCATGCCATGTCAGCAGGTCGAGATGACGTGGTAGCCGATGTGGCAGCCCGGTGGACGCCACGTCCACACCAGGCCTGCCACGCCAGCGCCACCTCACCTCCCTGTGCCCCACGTGCCACCTCACCCCACTTCAGTCCATGGACTTGGTCCACCATAAGCCGGGCCCGCATGTCAGTCACCTACCCGATTAATTTAGTTCAGGGCTGACGTTATGCCTATGTCATAATTTCGATTTTTCAATATAAAAATAATTCGACCGAAAATCTAATTATGGTGCTGACGTCATTATCTTGTTTTTCCTTCAGAAAAATAATTCGTGATGACATCATAAATACTTTTCGGTTTAAAAATAAATCCAAAAAATAGTCTTTTTCTTTTAATTGTATTTGAACCTTTAGAAGGCCATAACTTCTTCATTTTAACTCCAAATTGACCCATTCAAATTTCTACAATTTTCTAAAATCATGAACTTTCCATTTTTGCATCTCTTTTGAATTTTTGAATTTTATTTGAATTTTTTTTAATTTGAATTTGGGTCTTCACGTTTAGATTTCGACGATTCCAGAGAGTTCGATTTCGACGACGCTTCGCAGCAAGACTTCGAGCAAGTCAAATTACACCTTTGACCATATTGACCCTAATATTTCAAATTAATTATGTTATTTTACTGTATATGTATGCGTACTTTTATTCAAATGTAATTTAAATTCAATTTTAAGTGTTAGTTATACCCATGATCCTTTGAATATAGTCAAACTTGATATTATCATGACATGCCTTGTCACATTAGTTGAAAATTAGTATTAATTAGTAAAATTGCTTAGCCTGGCTTAGAAGAATTTTGGTGAGATCAACTATTTCATATGAAATGACAGTCTTTATTGATGAATTCTTGACTTCAATGAGTCAAGAAAGTTTATGAAATAATTTAAAATAAAAATAGAAAAGTGGTTTGGACTTAGGCTATTGGTTAGGTGGTGGGGTGTCGATATGCTTCGTGTTTGGTGACACGTAGTTGACCGTCGTGCATGTGGATATGTGGATAGAGCCTAAGTCAATTTAAGGATCGTTTCTGTGATTCATCTTACAAAGTCACCTCGTACTACTATAAGTCCAGTATGAGACGGACCTGGCTAAGTAATTTGTGAAGTTTCAAATATAGTTTCGCTATAAGTTGAATGTAAGCGTGGCGTAAGCCGCGAGAAGTCTCACATAGCACCAGAGGGGGCTCCAACTCATGAATTCGAGTTGTGGTGAAACCTTAGTGGTGGCGTGACTGTTTTGGCTATGGATTATTGGAACAGCCTTGTCCACCTAAGGCAATATGTTAATCGCGTGGCTCAAGCGGGAGGACACGTCTTGTGGGTAAAGTTGTACACCTCTACAGAGTTTTAACCTATCCTGCATAGCCGTGTCCACGGTCATGGACATGCTGAGTAGAGTTTTCACAGATTAGACTTGATTTTATAAAACTTTGGTTTTGGCAAACAACAGCGTTTTGGAAAATGGTCCAGGTGGGATACCCGTGGTTAGGTTAGTGTGGGTCGGAGCCTACACTAACGATATTACTTTGTTAAATATTGTTTCTTAGGATGTATTAAAATTTGGTTTTTGCACTTACGTTTTTGTATTTAAAAATTCAGTACTGCTTTTTTCGCACATTTACCCTATTAAGCCTTCCTTGAAATCCATTATGCATGCATCAATTTTGTTATATCTCCTGGTGTAACTTGTGGAGTACTTTAAAGTACTCACCTTGCTTAAATCCGTTGTCAGAGTTCGACTCCGACGACTACGGTGTGGACTTCGACGAGTAGGCCGCGTCTTACAGTCATTCGTCTGTGGAAGGCTGGATGGGCTGTACTGCTATTTGTTGTTTTCCGCTTCTTATGCTTTTTATTTTCTATTGGCCTTGAGCTTTTTATTGTAAGACCTGGCCATAATGCTATACCTTTCGTTTAATAATATTTGTGGTGATTATGTATGATATACATCACTGTCTACCCTGTGTGCACTAATTTTTCTTAGGATAGTGCAATTTATGCAGAGGGACTTAGAATTGTTGTTCCGGGTCCCGATAACTCTCTAATCCTCCCTAAACCTATTGCTAACAATCAATACTAACAATAACTTGGTTTTGTTTACTAATGCCACAAATCTCACACGCATCATCAAACCTATTGCTAACAATCAATACTAACCATAACTTGGTTTTGTTTACTAATGACATTTCGGTCTAACCCCTCGCCAACCTCACTGAATCCGGACAGGACTGGCTGACCTGAGTCGCCGACGACGGGGATGCGCACCTGGCCACAGGGGCGGAGCTACAGGGTATGCCGGGTGGGCCACGGCATACCCTGAGCCCAGCCCAACTTCTCGAATCCTCGAACTCATAAGCCCAACTCGGCAACTCCTCGAAACCCTCGAATCAGCCGAACGGAGGAAGATAAGCGATTGGCGACTTCGCGCGTGCGTGGACGGCCGCGTCGCGCGGAGGCCGGGCCCGAGAGGCGCGCGAGCCAGCGAGCCGAGGCGAGGAGGAGGGCCGGAGGGGAGGCGAGAGCCGCGATCGTGGGGCCGGGTCGCCGGACCACCGGAGGGGGAGCCGGGAGGCGCGGACTGCGGAGGCGGAGGAGGCCGGGCGTAGGGGAGGCGGGCGGAGGCCGGCTCGGAGGAAAGTCGCGGCCAGCAGCAGCGCAGTCGCGAGACGGTGAGCCGCAGCTGTAGAGGCCGGGAGGCGGCCGAGAGGCCGGGCCCGTGGCCGGGAGCCGTGGGGCCGGGCGCCGGGAGGCGGCCGGAGGGGACGGGCCGTCCGACCAGGGCCCGGGGGAGCCGTAGGGGGCCAAGGGAGGCGAAGCCGGACTGCCGGAGGGGAGGCGTGCTCTGCAGCTCGGCTCATCTGGCATCTCTTTGTAGTGGTAAAGGGCCGAGGACTAGGAGGCGAAGCAACGACCATAGCAAGATTTGTTGGCGCTCATGCGCTCTTTGCGGGAAGGCCCGAAGGACCAGGAGCCGTGAGGTAAAGACTAAAGTCTTTTTTATGTATATTTGAGATTATAAGTATGATGTTTGAATTATTTATATTGTAATTTGTGCAAGTTTTTAACTTAATTCTTAATTTTAAGATTTATCATATTATTTAGTGCCTATATACCGAATCACAGTGCAAATTTTATAATTATTTACCGAATTGGCAAATGGTTTTACTGAATTGCATATGAAAATTTTGGTGCGGCATACCCTTTGGTAAAATCCTGGATCCGCCAGGGCGGCCTGCCGTTGATGTCCCTCCAGAACCTCATCTCCGCATCCTCCCCCCAACCAAACAGCAACAACGACTGCAACAGCGACGGCTAGATCGGCGGATCTGCCCGCAGCGCTGGCCGCATTGGGAGGAGAAGGAAGGGAGGGTCGAAGGGCTAGGAGCGGTTGGAATCTTGGAAGGGAGAGAGATTCCCGGAGCTCGCGTGGGATCTGCGATCTTGCAGCGGCCTTGCCTCCTTCCTTGCTGCTGGCTGTTCTTGGATGGGCTTCGCAACTCCCTAGGACCCCCGCAGTGCCGCAGGAGCTACGCTACGGTTGGTTCGCAGCCGTTGGATCGAATAGGAGCGGTCGAGATTTGATATTGGATGATGATTCTCTTCACATTCTAACGACGAACGAACTCTGCAAGCTAAATAAGCTGATGTACCATTGCTAGAGCATCCTGAACTACTAACTTGGATCGATGATTACCGGCTAAAGCCAGCAGGAGCACATTTGCCAATCCCAATGCAAACCTCACCATTCCATTAAAAGAAATTCTGCATCTTCACCCATGCAGAGACGAAGTGGATCCTCGACCGCACTGAAGCTTAGGACCAATTGTCTGGACGGAGGAGAAGCTCCAAGTATGCTTTATGCTCGGTATGGTTGACAATGGCTCGAGATTTTTTGAACTTGACTAAATGGCGAAGTCCACTGAGATGAGTGGCCCCCATTTTACCTCATTCGGCCCACATAATAAAATAGCCCAGTGAAACGTGTATATATACGTGTACATGTGTGGTGTTGTAATTCCAGAGAAGGAGTGTAAGCTCCAGAAGCAGGGGTACATGTCCCATTCTTAGGGTACACGTACCCTCTAGGAGTTGGCCTTCACAAGTCTATATATATGGCCTTTGGAGAGAGGTAGAGGGGGGCTCTTCCTCTGGTAGATCTCCTTTTTAAATCTTGTCTCCCCCTATAGAAAAAAGGTACTCTGTACCATCTGTTGTGTTTTTGTGACAACAGATTGATGCCGTCCGTGGGGAGCGCGCAAAAAGTTGCGCAAGGATGTTGGAGGAGTCAATTAGCTTTGAAGGGAGGGGACTGCAGCCTCCGTGGCTTTCCTGCACAGGGCGCCCTTCGTAGGCAGCCTCCCCGGCCGACTCCGCGTTAAAGCCCATGCGTCGTCGTCAAGAGCCACCAGGGAGTCGGCCTTTTCCGAGCCAGCCGCCTCCGTGTCGAAGGCCATCTTCCGTGCCGGAAGCCGCACAGACAGACTGTGTCCGCCTCGGTCTTGCCACCCCGCGCCAGGCTCTAGCTTCACGCCAGCATTCACCAAGTCATCTCCGTGCACCGTTGGCTTCCGCGACAAAGGTCTTGACTTTGAGTCACATGTGCCCTCATCCATGCTGGCCTCAGTCCAAGCATCAACAGGACAGGACGTAGTAAACACCAGGTGCATGTCCGCATAGCACGCAGGATCTTGTCTCCACGCCTGCGCGTTGGGCCTTACCTCCGCACCGGACTTCGCCTCCACGTGCTCGGCCATCTGCAAGACCTCGCCTCCTGTCTCCGCGAGCCTTTTATGCGAAGCTCCGCGGGGCAATCTCCATAGTCAATAGGCTCCACAAGGGAGACTCCGCTATCGGTACAGCTGCATTGGGGCGAGGAGAGCAGGTATACGTGTGTAGCTTTCAGACTTGCCCATGCAGCAAGCTACTACGTAGTACACCCGACGCATGTAGCTATATCGGAGTGAAAAAACTACATGTATACATGCAGTAGTAGGTAGTTGTTGCCTTCTCTCTTTCTTCTACATGCACGCACGTAGTAGCAGTTATATACCTGTTTATTCTTCATCTTCACCTGCGGTCAACACGGTGCTGGGCTGTGTCTAACTTCGCCATACCCGACGTCGGGTGAGTCTCCGGGGCAAGGATGGCAGACCACTCCGCGAGAAAGGAGCGCCGCAAGCCACGCCTTTGACTCACGAACTCGAGTTGGCTCATGCCTTGCCGCTATGGTGCTTCCGTCGCTAGCTTCGCCTGATGCCTCGGGAGCGTGGATGCTAGTGCGGGCCATCGCAATGCCATCAAGGAGGGCGCTTCTACCTCGACATCTCAGGGCTTCGCCTGTCCACGTCCTCCTTCGCCGAAGCTGGTTTCAACCGTCCACGTTCGCCTTCGCCGCGGCGTCGCGGGGCTTCGCACGGCTCCGAGCCTTTGCGTCAGCCTCTGTGTTGGCTTCGGCGTCTACAGCCAGATCACCATCCCACACGCGGTCGAGGAGGAACGTGGCGGCCAGTATGGAGACGCTTGCGACCACTGCCACGGTTGCTCCTAAGGAGTGTGTGTTCGACTTGACATCGATCTTGTCGAACACCCGCGGGCTGCACGGCACGACGAAATCAATGCCCAAGGATTGCCGGAATAACTGGAGGCCAAGGCAGGCGATGAATATGCGGCGCACGGGTGGCGTCGGGTGGATCAGCAGCTCCTTCCACACCTCCTCTGTGAGCTAGTAATCCAGGCTTGGATAGTCTGGAGAGGTTGAAAACTTGAATTAGGCGGGAAGCAACCGAACAGCTCTGTTTTGGAAAGTCTTCAGCGTTTTATTTCCAGAAACTTTTATTATTTCCTTGTAAGGTGCAAATCGCACCAAATTAGTTTGTTTCCTGTTTTGCGGATCGTGGGATGGCACGATTCATATTGATCATGTATTGATTCTTTCCCTTCAGAAGATATGAGAGAAAATTTGCCCCAAAACTCCCCGGACGGAAGAACTCTGAATCCCGTCTGCTCTCTCTGAATGTTTACTGTTCATCGTCCGAAAATTGTGTGTTCTGTGTTTGATCTCTGAACCTGGGCTGAAACCAACATCTGGTATCAGAGCTCCAGCGTTGAGATCGTGACTCCACGTCAAAGATGGCGGCTGTTCCACCACAAGCGGCAAGGGAGAGCAGTGCAATGTCTTTCCAGCCGCCGATGTTGAACCCATCTAATTACCCGGTGTGGGCGATTAGGATGGAAGCTATTCTCGATGCTCATGGAGTATGGGAAGCAGTGGAACCAGCGGAAGGAGTACAAGTGAACGCAAGAAAGGACAAGATGGCGCGGGCGTATATTCTGCAAGGCATCCCCGAAGACATTTTGCTGCAAATCGCGAAGAAGAAGACGTCAAAGGAGATTTGGGATGGTCTCAAGATGAGGTACTTGGGAGCAGAAAGAGTGAAGAAAGCGCGCCAGCAGACATTGAAGAGTGAGTTTGATGCTCTTCGGATGAACGAGAATGAATCAATCGATGAGTTCGCCGGTAAGATCAGTGCAATTTCCAGTAAATACACCCTCCTTGGTACTGCACTTGAGGAAGCGAGACTTGTCAAGAAGTCGCTTGATTACTTCCCGACAAGTTCATCAGTGTTGTCGCTGGAATAGAGCAGTTCTATGATCTGGAGGTTATGACCTTCGATGAAGCAATCGGAAGATTGAAGGCATATGAAGAGAGGGCGTTGCGGTTGCAAGGTAATACTGGAAGCACTGAAGGACAATTACTGCTTACACATGCTGAATGGCAGTCACGGCAAAAGGAGAACAACTGTGGATCGTCGAGTAGAGGAAGAGGGCAGCACAATCTCATTGGTCCAGACCGAGGAAGATGGCGAGGACGAGGCCGTGGCCGAGGAAGACGCGGTCGATGGAATTCCTACCATGATAGGAATGCAAATGCTAGCAGTGGTGGTCGAGGTACATGGGACAAGAGCAGAGTCAAGTGCTATAATTGTGGAAATATGGGACATTTTGCTGGGGACTGCCGAAGCAAGAAGCAAGAAGGAGAGGCTCATCTTTGTGCCATTGATGAAGAGCCAGCATTGATGCTGGCTGTGTCCCAAGAAAAGTCACATCATCTGCAAGGAAAGCAAGCAACCGTGTTGCTTAACGAAGAGAGATTGAACCCTGAGATGTACAGCAACGACAAAAGTGTTGAAAGTGAAGATATTTGGTACCTGGACAATGGCGCCAGTAATCATATGACGGGCTGCCGTGAAAAATTCCAGGAATTAGATGAGAACATTACTGGGAAATTTAGATTCGGTGATGGATCCACAATTCAGATTATGGGGAAAGGATCGGTTGCTTTCACATGCAAGAATGGAGATCAAAAACTTCTTGGAGGTGTATTATATCCTAAGCTATGCGAAGAATATCATAAGCATAGAGGCGGATAGTGAAGATGGGAACCAAGTGTTCTTGGTGGGAGATGTCATGAAGGTGTATGGCCGAGATGAGAAATTATTGATGCAAGTGAAGAGAACGAAGAACCGCTTATACAAGATCTGTCTGAAGACTGAAAAACCAGTCAGCCTCCTGACAAGTATAGGTGATCCTTCATGGCTATGGCATGCAAGGCTAGGCCATGTGAATTTCCATGATCTGAAGCTTCTGGGGGAAAAGCAGATAGTGGTTGGTGTCCCGGTGGTGTCCCAACCAAATAAACTGTGTGAGGCATGTGTAATTGCCAAACAAGCAAGGATGCCATTTCCGAAGGTGGCAAGTTTCAGAGCAAAACAGCCACTGGAACTCCTTCATGCAGATATATGTGGTCCAATCACTCCCTGTACATTATCTGGCAATAAGTACTTTCTTCTAATTGTAGATGATTACACACGCTGGATGTGGATATATGCATTGACAGCAAAGAGTGATGCCTTCCAAACATTCAAAAGATTCAGAACATTGACTGAGAACAAGACTGGGCTCAAGATCAAGACACTCCGGACTGATCGTGGAGGTGAATTCTTATCAACTGAATTTACTCAGTACTGCGAAGAAGCTGGGATTGAGAGGCATCTTACTGCTCCTTACACACCTCAGCAAAATGGAGTTGCCGAACGCCGCAATCGTACTGTGATGGCTATGGCCAGATCGATGCTCAAGAGCATGCAGGTACCAGCAAAATTCTGGGGAGAGGCAGTTAGACATGCTATATATTTGTTGAATCGACTCCCAACCAAAATACTAGGAGAACGCACACCATTTGAGGTGTGGGAAGGAAGAAAGCCACACCTTGCTCATTTAAGGGTGTTTGGCTGCACGGGATATGCGAAGAACACCTCTCCTCATCTCAAGAAGCTTGAAGACAGAAGCACTCCCATGGTGTATCTAGGAGTGGAGGAAAACTGCAAAGCACACCGATTGTACAATCCTCAGAGTGGAAAGTTGCATGTCAGCAGAGATGTTGTGTTTCAGGAAGATCTTGAGTGGAAGTGGACTACTAGCAATGGTGAGAAGGAGGAGCAATTAGTTATTCCTGATAACCTGTTGTCAGATGAAGTACTTTCGACAACAGAAGCAGCAGACGAGACAGGAGCAGCAACACCTTTCACAGGAGAAATTCAGGGTAACAACTTCGTCGGTATGTGGCGATTCGGTGACATGCCATATCTGATTGAGATGCCAAGCCCCTCCACACCTCGGATGAGTGCAAATCTTTGTTGATTCAGGTCAAGCACCAATGTCACCCGAGACAGAAGAAGGACCAGTAAGAGTTCGGTCATTGGCAGACATATATGCACATACAGAAGAAGTGCTTGTTACTGATGAAGAAGAAGAGGGGGAGTTAATGATGGCGATATCGGAAGAGCCTTCAAACTTCCATGAAGCAGCAACTGAGAACTGCTGGCTTGAAGCAATGAAAAGAGAGCTGGAGTCAATTGAGAAGAATGAGACATGGACACTGACAGAACTCCCTGCTGGTCACAGACCTATTGGCTTGAAGTGGATCTTTAAGTTGAAAAAGGATTCAAATGGCCAAATAGTGAAGCATAAAGCAAGATTGGTAGCTAAGGGGTATGTACAAAAGCATGGTGTGGACTTTGAAGAGGTTTTCGCACCTGTTGCTAGACTGGATACAGTTCGGGTGATTCTTGCCCATGCTGCTAACCAGGGATGGGAAGTGCACCACCTGGATGTAAAATCAGCATTTCTCAATGGAGAGTTAGAGGAGGAGGTCTATGTCACCCAACCAGAAGGTTTCGAAGTGAAAGGTCAACTGCACAAGGTGTACAGGTTAGCAAAAGCCTTGTACGGGTTGCGACAGGCTCCACGAGCTTGGAATACTCGGTTGGATAGAAGTCTGAGAGGGATGGACTTCAAGAAATGTGCACAAGAACCAGCAGTATACACAAAGGAGGTCGAAACAACCAGAGTTATCATTGGTGTGTATGTAGATGACTTAATTGTGACTGGAAGTAGCACTGCTGAAATTCAGAAGTTTAAGAAACAGATGATGGCTGAATTTGAGATGAGTGATTTAGGCCATCTCTCCTTCTATTTGGGGATTGAAGTGAAGCAGCAAAAGGACAAGTTGGTGCTCAAACAATCAGCTTATGCCAAGAATATTCTGCAGCGATTTGGAATGGCAGATTGCAATCCGACAAAGTTTCCAATGGAACCCAAGTCAAGATCGCACAAGGATCTGAAGGAACCCGATTGATGCAAAGGAGTGCAGACGTGTGGTTGGCTGTCTTAGATATTTGTTGCATACCCGACTGCACCTCTCTTATGCGATCGGAGTTATAAGTAGGTATATGGAGAGTCCTACTACTTTACATCACAAAGCGACAAAACAAATACTCGGATATCTCAAGGAACAATTCAGTTCGGGATTGCATATGTGAAAGGAAATAGTGAAGAATATGTTTTGATTACTCGAGACAGTGACTTGTCGGGTGATCGGATGGAAGAAGAAGTACAAGTGGTATGGCCTTCTACTTAAATGAAAATCGGTAACTGGAACTCTCGAAGCGTAAGACGGTGGCATTGTCTTCATGTGAGGCCGAATTCATGGCTGCTACTACGCAGCTTGTCGGGCGTTATGGTGAGGAGTTTAATCGTGAACTAATCGGAATGGAGATGAAGCGACCACTTTGTTTGTTGATAACGGATCTGCAATAGCCCTTATGAAGAACCCGGTATTTCACGGACACGATAGCACATAGATACAAAATTCCACTTTATAAGAGAATGTGTGGAGAAGAAGCAAATCTGGTTGAATTTGTGCATTCGAGTGAGCAGCGTCTGGTATCGACAAAACCATTGTGCGGAGTGGCGGGTGCAATCGTCATTTGATTGGCGTTCATGATCTGCATCCATGCCGAGGATTAAGGGGAGAATGTGAGCTAGTAATCCGGGCTTGGATAGTGCGGAGAGGTTGAAAACTTGAATTAGGCGGAAGCAACCGAACAGCTCTGTTTTGGAAAGTCTTCAGCGTTTTATTTCCAGAAACTTTTATTATTTCCTTGTAAGGTGCAAATCGCACCAAATTAGTTTGTTTCCTGTTTTGCGGATCGTGGGATGGCACGATTCATATTGATCATGTATTGATTCTTTCCCTTCAGCGATATGAGAGAAAAATTTGCCCCAAAACTCCCGGACGGAAGAACTCGAATCTGTGCGCTCTCTCTGAATGTTTACTGTTCATCATCCGAAAATTGTGTGTTCTGTGTTTGATCTCTGAACCTGGGCTGAAACCAACATCCTCTACGTACAGGAAGCTGGGCAAGAGAGGACAATAGGGATAACTAGGCTCGCTTATGATGGAAGGTAATAGACGCATACCTCTTTCCGCATTTTTATCGAGTTTTGTACTGCAGGCAGTAAAAGTAGAGGTACTGCCGAAGTACTCCTAGCAGACTTTGTCACACCCACACCCCAGCGTCAAAGAGCTGCCGATGTTGACCTCGCCGCGAGGAACTTCGGTCCGGCGCAGGCTGCCACATCCACCTCCGCTGGTGCACCGCACGTCTCCGACACCATTACCCGGAAATAGCCTCCTCCTCGCCAAGCACAACACGTCCTTCTCTGGCCGACTCGCCGACTCTGTCCTCAAGCGTGACTCCGAGCGCCTCAAGGACCTCTACACCCTCGGCAAGAAGCTGGGGCCGGAACAGTTCGACAACACTTACCAGTGCGTTGAGAAGGCCACAGGGAATGAGTTCGCCTGTAAGTCCATTGCCAAGCGGAAGCTCCTCACCGAGGAGGACGTCGAGGACGAGCGCCGCGAGATCCAGTTCATGCCCAACCTCGCCGGCCACCCCAATGTGGTCTCCATCGTCAGAGCGTACGAGGATGCCATCGCCGGGCACCTCATCATGGAGCTGTGCGCCGGAGGGGAGCTGTTTAGTAGGATCATACAGCGGGGGCACTACTTCGAGAAGGCCGCTACGCAGCTGTCGCGGGCGATCATTGGAGTCATCGGTCCGTGCCATTCTCTCAGGAGAGTAAGGCCCCGCATGCACCAACTCCGGACTTCACGTCGGCCATTTCGACCTCCGCGCAGAGAGTGAGGCCCCGCCTGCACCAACTCCAGACTTCACGTCGGCCACTTCGACCTCCGCGCAGAGAGTGAGGCCCCGCCTGCACCAACTCCGGACTTCGCGTCGGCCACTTCGACCTCCGCGCAGAGAGTGAGGCCCCACCTGCACCAACTCCGGCGAACTCCACGTCGACCCTGTCGAAGCTCTCATCCACGTCGAGGGAACGTGCAACCGCGCTTCAGGAAACGTCCCCGTCTTCGGACCTGCACGACGGCATACTCGGCCTTCGCCTGTGCTTCGCCGGAGTTCGAGCTGGCAGTACCGACCTTTGCAGCTGCTCTGTCTTCACGGCGACGCTCTTGGCCCTAGCACCCGGCGTACTCTACGAAGTATAAATAAATCGCACGGAGTCACCTCGGCGTACTCTACGGAGTATAAATAAATCGCACAGAGTCGTCTTGGGCGCCCGGCGTACTCTACGGAGTATAAATAAATCGCACGGAGTCGCCTTAGGCGCCCGACGTACTCTACGGAGTATAAATAAATCGCACAGAGCCGCTTAGAGCGTCCGACGTACTCTACGGAGTATAAATAAATCGCACGGAGTCACCTCGAGCGCCCGGCGTACTCTACGGAGTATAAATAAACTGCACAGAGCCATATGATGCCACCTTACGCGCACTCCGTGGAGTATATCTAAGATGCGCGGAGGCCAGAGGCTCCGCGCACACCCCCACGAGATATTTAAGGCGCATGAAAGCCAAAAGGCCCTATGCGCACTCCATAGAGTATATCTAAGACGCGCGGAGGCCAGAGGCTCCGCGCGCACCCCACGAGATATTTAAGGCGCATGAAAGCCAAAAGGCTCCATACGCACTCCATAAAGTATATATAAGATGCGCGGAGGCTAGAGGCTCCGCGCGCACGCTACAGCGTATGCGACGAAGGTGCACGAGTTGGCCACTTCGGTTTCTGATGGAACGAAAATAGTCGTCTCCAATATGAACAGCGCACAAGTCCGTCGCTGCGTACCCTCTCTCAAGATATGGCATATGCGCTTAGCACCAGCGCCCTAGCGTACGCAACGAGTACCAATTTTCGTCGCTGGATCAGAGCGCCACAACGCAGGTGCGCAGAATCACATCATAATTGCGAGGAGGTCCCATTAGAAATCGCCTTCGAGTCAGGAGTAGCATTGAGAGCTCCGCTCGATCGATGCCACATACGTTTATGGCTCTGCGCGCATGCATCTCTTGATGCCGGCATAACGGTGTTGCTCGCCGGTCACTGCTCACTACTGTTGCTAGTTTCTAGGCTCGTACGTACACAGGCATCATTGCGAAGTTCACGAGATCGCCGTACTATGATGACTACTGCTGAAATAAGGTTCCCAGATTAAAGGGACGCACGACGTACATGGGATCCGACTTTCTGGATCCAAAGTACAATGATTTATACGTACGCCCAACTAGATTCCCGCATGGTGTATGTATAGACTCCATAACGATGGTCCCCGTGCCTCCGCTGGCAGCAAGTCTTGCGCTCGGCATTGATGAGGTCCTGACTTCGCGTCGACTTCGTCAAACTTTGCGTCGCCTCCTATGTCCATGGCTAAGCTCCACGTCGACCCCGCCGGACCCCACGTTGACGGTTCGCGCCATTTTGTCGACTTTGCCATGGCCACATCGGCCTCCGCTTGGCGAAGGCCTTGCCACGGGTCCTCCGTGCACCAACCACAGGCTCCGTGTCGATGGCCCATACCATCGCATCGACTTTGCCATGGCCACATCGACCTCGGCCTATGCTTCGTTACGGCGACTTTGCCAGTTCCATGCCAACCTAGCTTCATCACAAGGCGTGGGTCCAAGACCCTGCGCCCTCGGCCTCGTCTTCGCGCCTCTGAGCTATAGACCTCCGCCTACGTCGGCTCTGGCTTTGCATTTGCCACGCCATAAAGACCTCTACTTGAGCAGGCCTTGCCTCAGTGCATGCGTCAAGGATGCCATGCCATGAAGACCTCTACTTGTACAGACCCCCTTCCAGTCTATGAGACAAAGGTGTCTACTGAAAGAACCCTAATTCTAATACCCTAATTAGGTAAAAGTTTAGCAGTAATTAAATGTTTATATGCATTACATAAATATCATTGCAACCTTGATTACATCATTTCCACACAACTAAATCGCATGCTTGCATTGCATCAACAATATTAATCGCATCGTGTTTCCAAAAACATTTTTGTACAAAAAGAGAAAGAAAAGTTTTATTTCCTAAGTCTTCGGCTTGAGAGCGAGTAGTTGTTTTCATCCGCAATCCCTGTAATTAGATTTCCGTTAGTGATAACCAAAACCCTAATTTCTTTTTTAGTAATTAGAAAATTATATATTTAGCAATCCAAGAGAAAATAAAATAAAGAGAATAAAGAGAGATTGCCGTCAGTACCCTTGGGCTATTAGGGCCAACTAGAGAGAGTCTCAGAGATTCCCAGATCGTCCTGGGCCGGTCGATGCCTCTCGTCTTCGAGGGTGTCATCATTCGGCAATTCATAAATTCAAACCCTCTCGATCTTACCTCAGCCTAACACCCACAACTTATAATGTTCATTTTAGCATGTAGCCGCCACCATTGAATTCTTGATAGCCCACAAAAGCCCACAAGTTAATTCTTTCCTTTCAGCCCACAACCCACAATCATTCATTCATCTCAGCCCACACCAAAGCCCACAAGAATGTTCATTCCTTTCAGCCCCGAAAGCCCACCAAAATCCCCAAATTTCTTTCCAGCCAGCCCAGAACAGCAGTGTCTAGTTTACCCATTCGGACCAAAGGTCCTTCAGCACAGGGATGCAAGACACAAGGAAGGATAAGATCGCCATGCAGGCTACCTATAGCCTCAGTGCAACCCCAGATAGAAGGAGACTGGATACCACCTCCCCCTTTCCCAGTTCATAGCACCCAGCCATTCCTGTGTACTCACAGGGAGCTCCAAAAGCAAACACAGCTAAGGGACAGGCAATCTCCTTCCAGTGTTAACACAGCCAACCATACTCCCAGCACAACCAGAACCCCAAAGCTCACACCTTCCCTCGGCGACACCACCACGTGCACCCTCAGCCAGAGGCCAGAAGGTGGAGCCGGATCAGTGCGGCAAGAAGAGGGACCGTGCGACAAGGAGAAGGTGGCGACCACCACAAGAGCAACCACAGATCAGCGAAGACCCAGAAGGAAACCAGAAGCATCAGCAGGGAACCATCCCAAGACAACCACCACCGCGACAAAGACCACAAGCAAGAGGAGCAGCAGAGGGCCACCACGAGCCGCCGATCCCGACAAAGATAGGCACACCCTTCCTACCTCCTCGACAGCAACCGGGTGAAGACCACCACCGTCCCCACCACACAAGCACTTCCGTTTCAAACCCGACAACAAGTAGGCCATTCCTTGTCTCTTTTCTATTTTGAGTTCCCCTCCTTTCTTTAGGGGTTTCCTCTTTTGGGACCGAACCAAAACCCCAGCCCCGCCACCAAAATCCATAAGCTACCAAGCCGTGAGTGTGGATTAATAGAAGTAAAAGCAGCATAAGACCAAGGTGCCAAAAGAGAGTAGCAGGGTAGAGTAAAAATTAGTATTATAGCACCAGGCAGGGGTAAATGATTTGAGTAGGCCGGCCGTGAGCGGCATCCACCCAGCCATCGGGCCACCAGAGCTCCACTCAGGCCGTCGGCAGAGCGGTCGAGCCGCAGAGTAGCCAGCGGAGCACAGTAGCACGGATCCAGCTAAACTAACCCCCCCCCCCAAACCTCACCTCGGGAGAGCAAGGCCCATTCAACCATGGGACACCAGATCGGGCCGGATCCCCTCGGATCTGGGTCGAGTGGAGCCAAGGGGGCCACTATCAAGAAGAGAGAGAGAGAGAGGGTGGTGGAGGCAGGAGACAGGGAAGTGGCCGTAGAGGCGGCGGAGCAAGCGAGTGAGGCGGGGCGTCGTAGGAGGAAGGGAGGGCGGCGACCAGCGATAGTAGGCGGAGAGTAGAGGAGGCAGCGGCGGCGCAAGAAGGGGAAAGGGATAGAGGCGGCGGCGAATCTGGGAGCAGTGGGAGGAGGCAGGAGTTAAAAGAGAAGAGGGTAGGGGAGGAAGGCAGGCAAGGAGCGCTTCGGCATGGGCCAGGTGGGCCGCGTGCGCGCAAGGCCGTGGGCCGAAGGCGAATTTGGGGCCGTATTTCTTTGATTTTGTTGTTCTAGTGTTTTCCTTTTTCAGATTAAAAAGAGATCTTTTCTGCAATTATTAGATTAGGTTATTTTCAGGGATAGCTTAGCTAAATAATTTCATTAGTAGCAGTTTTATGGATTTAGCTCATAAGAATAAAAATAGTATATATATATATATATATATATATATATATATATATATATATATATATATATATATATATATAGGAAGCCTCTTTTCTACACCCAGGTGTAATTACACCCTATATCGTTTCTCACAACGTAGGGAGTATCTCGCGTACAGAGAGTATGTACGTATAGTATACGAGTATTTAAGATCATCTAGGTGGTATGAACAATTTTTCAGAGGTAGTATGTACATTTTTTTAGACATACTCCTTTTTATGTGTGTATATGAAGGTATTTACAAAATACGCTAAAACTATGGACTCCCTTGTAATTTTTTCATGTGGTTCACATTAAAGTATCTTATAATTAGTATATGAGTATATCCAAAGTGATACAGGAGTATTTCAAATTTGTTTAGGTGGTATATTAGAGGTGGGTGTAATTACACCCGAGTGTAGAAAGTATTTTTACACTATATGTATGTATGTATGTATGTGTGAACTCATACATATATATGTTTATATATAGGGGTGTATGTGTAGAGGAAAAAAAAGGGGGTTTCTTAAAATTAATATTTTAAATACCTATTTTGTTAAGTCTAGCATCGGCTTTGCAGAGTCCAAACTGGCGCACGTCGCAGGAGCAAAACCGCTTTTTATTGATTCCAGTTCACGCTACGACTCAGGCAAGCTCATTTTGACCATGCACTTAGTTATGTTAATTGTATTTGGTATTTTTCAGAAATGTTAATAATTATGTTTAGTTGCATAAAAGCTATTTCTTTCTTTATCAGTTATGAGAGAATAATGATGTTTATTATGAGTTAATTGAGAAAAGAAAAGAGAAGAAAAAGAAAGAGAAGAATGAATGAGAATTTTTAGTCGTGGTACCGCTGAGAGGAGCAGCGAACCACCAGTAGAGATGTATATACATATAGGTGTGTGTGTGTGTAAGTATATGGTGGGTAAAGGGGTTACGGGAAAGTATGCAGAGAGGTTAGGCGGACCCCTTTACATATGGATATCATGTAAGGACTTAACCCATTTTCACTCGGAATCGGGAACTGTATCTATCGTACCAACCATCTCCCCGTCTTGGGCAGGCAGAATTCAGTAACCCGTTACGTTAACCAGTCCACCACATTGGGTAAGTACTTATGTGTGAGTAAGAGATGGATGAAGCTCAGGACCAGTAACGCAAGTCTGGAAGTGAGTAAGTCCGAGCAGACGCTATATGCGTTAGGCGGAGTGTTGGGCCGGGAGCCGGTCCAACCAAACACTATTAGAAGTCGGTGGAGCCCAAGTGAGCGACTTGGTACACCGATAGACAATAGATGGGCTGGTGGATGGAATAACGTAACCGGAGAAAGGTTCTGTGTTTTGAGCCTGAATCCGCACCTACGACAGTGTGGAAAACCTAGTTCAGAAGGTTCAGAGCAGTTTTGGGTAAAGTGGTACAAAGCCTGCGCAGTGCTAATAAAATCATGAATTCATGCTAGTTCGTTGGAATGCGGACTATAGTGATCACTAGGGATCGTACCTTACCGGGTGAAAAATAGACAGCTTTATAATTAAAATATGACAGATATTTTCGAGTAAAGTTTACTTTTGAAATAAAAGGATTAGAATTTGGACTTAAGGACATGAGAGCATATCAGTGCATTTACTAATATTATGCTTGCTGAGTACTGTGGTACTCACCCTTGCTATTACTTTCCTTTGTTAGACCCCACTCCGCTCGAGGCTTACTACGAGCAGGATGAGGGGGGAGACATGATTCGTAGAGCTCGCGAGAGAGGATGGCGATTCGGAGGAGCCAGATGAGGTGGACCCCGCATACTTCGACTGGGACGAGTAGGCGACCCAGTGGAGTGGGCAGGAGGGCCCTGGGGTACTAGTTTATGCTTTTGTTATCTACTTCTGTAAACCAGACTTTAAGCCGTGTGGCAATTGTTGTAATAAAGAAGACAGTGTCTATATTATTGTTCTGCTATGCTACTCTGGTAAAGGCTTATTATTTGCCGGAGCAGTGTTTTACTGATCAGGTAAATAGTAATCCGTATGCCACACGTGATTATCCGAGGGATAATGACGTGGGGGCCTCACATCTACGTACACGAGGGTCTGCTGGCCTTCCATGGGCTGAAATAAAAATGCTACAAAGACTCTGGCTGCGTCGCTATTCTGCCCCCTAGCTTCGTCGAAATGCACGCCTCCCCGCCACGTCCCCGACCACCGCAATCGTAGGCTTCGGCACTGTCAGTCGTCTCTGAGACGCGATTCGTGTAGTCCGCTCCACACGAGCGAAACAGTCTATCTATCTTGTCGTATGCTCTGCCCCAACGAATGAGAAGCATGCCTGTTCCTTTTGGCGGGGAGGACTCGGTTTCCAAGCTTAGTACTAAGGCCAGCTCCGCCCGGCCTCAATTAGGGCTGTAAAAAAAGCTCGAGGCTCGCGAACTACTCAAGTTCGGCTCGCCCTAGACTCGATTCGAGCTTGGCTCGAGCTCCAAACGAGCCGAATTCGAGTTTCATCTTAAATTCGCGAGCTTTAACGAGCCGAGCTCGGATATTCGCGAGCTTTCAATTTGTTTACCCCCTCCCGCCTCCTCTCAAAATATCTCCACCCGCGGCCCAAAACCCCCGGCCCGCCCGCGCGCCCGCGCCCCTCCCCCCGCGCGCCCCCCACCCCGCGCCCAAATCCTAACCCTAGCCCCGCCCCGCCCCGGCGCCCAAATCCCCGCCCCGGCGCCTCGCGCCGCCCCTCCCTCCTCTCCCCACCACCCCACCCCGTCCCCTCCCCGCCGCCCCGTTCTCCTCCTCCTCTCTCACCCCCCGCCGCCCCTCCTCCCCGTCCCTTCCTCTCCCTGCCGCCCCGCCGCCCCTCCACCCCGTCCCCTCCCGCCCTCTCCCCTGCGCCGCCCCACCGCGGTGGCGCCACCCCTCCTCCCCGCCACCCTCCTCCCCGTCCCTTCCTCTCCCCCGCCTCTCCTCGCCCCGGCGCCGCCTCCTCGGCCCCCGCCGCCCCCTTCTCGACCGCGGCCCACCGGCGCCTCTCCCCCGCCGCCGGCGCTCCTCCTCGACCCGGATCCGGCTCGGCCACGACTCCCCCGCGCCTCCGCCAGTAGGTACTCCCCCTCTTCTCCCCGTCTTGTCGAGCCTACACGAGCCTCGCGAGCTTGTCCGAGCTGAGCTCGAGCCCAGCTTGAAACTCGACGGCAATTTCAAGCTTGTTCGAGCTCGGCTCGAGTTTCTACCGAGCCCAAGCCGAGTTAGGGTAAGCTCGCTCGAGCTCAGCTCGCTTACAACCCTAGCCTCAACACGACTGGCCCCGTCGGGCCTTGTGCCAAGATTCCAGCTTCTGCATGTTGATCTACTCTATGCCTGTGGCCTTCGCTTAGTTCGGCGCGGCCCCTCGCATGTGACGGCTTGACCATGCCAGCCAAGCACTTGTGCATCCGCTACGATGAAGCCTTCGCTGAATGGAAGTCTACCTCCGAACAATGGCTTCTACGATTTGCTTCGGCAAAGTCTCCTTCGGGTCGCACGCGTGATAGCTAAGCCTCCCCCAAGCTGGAGTTTGCGTTGACACCGCGGCCTCGGCCGTAGGCTCTGCACGGGCAAAGGCCTCCTCGGACGTAGGCTCCGCACTGGCGAAGACTTCCTCAACTGCGAGCTCCACATAGATGAAGTCCACCTTGGCCGAGGGCTTCGTATCGTCGAACTCCGACTGAGCCTTCGTGCCCGCGTAGACTCGCGCCCCTTTACCTACGGGGTATGCATCTCGTTACTAGGTGCTCCTCAACTTGTTCGAGGGTTGAAGGGAGAGGTCTTGGCTAAACTTGCAAGTCAACGGAAGGCTCGAGCCCTCAGGCCATACGTGCCGCTGCCGACGGCCGACTCCGCCCTCCACCGACCTTCGCATGCCTGCATGCATACCTAGTATGTGCCTGCATGTGTGTCCGAGTATCACGTACGTATAGACTCCACAATGATAGCCTCCGTGTCCCCGCTGGCAGCAAGTTTCGTGCTCGGGTTGGGCAAGGTCCCGACCTCGCGTCGCCTCTGCCAGGTCCCACACTGTCTCCGTCAAGCTCTGCGATGCCCGCACCGAGCTTCACCGGTCCTGGCTCCGTCGTCACACCGACAACCTTGACCACGGCTCCGTCCCCACAAGGACTCCCGTGGACTTACCTCCGTTTCACCTACACCAATCTGATAGAGCAAAGAACATCAAGAACAATCCCAGTGGGAAGCCACGATATCGGATCAGCAACCAATACTATTACTATTGTGGGAGTCGATGCGCAACGCGTTAATGGTAGATGAAGGTCAAGGGGGCGAGTCACTTGAAGCAATCCGTGCGGCTTGATCTATGAACCTGTTCAACAAGGGGCCGAAAGGACTGAGGGCGTCAAAGGACTAGCGGCATGGTCTCGGCCTACCGAAAACGGGAGCCCTTCCCCATGAGAGGCTACTGTTGTGGGAGTGGCCCCTACTTTACCCCATTCGGCCCACATAATAAAATAGCCCAGTGAAACGTGTATGTATGCGTGTACATGTGTGGTGTTGTAATTCCAGAGAGGATGTGTAAGCTCCAGAAGCAGGGGTACGTGTCCCATTCTTAGGGTACATGTACCCTCTAGGAGTTGGCCTTCACAAGTCTATATATATGGCCTTTGGAGAGAGGTAGAGGGGGGCTCTTCCTCTGGTAGATCTCCCTTCTAAATCTTGTCTCTCCCTATAGAAAAAAAGGTACTCTGTACCATCTGTTGTGTTTTTGCGACAATAGGGGCATAGAAAGATGGGGTTCGTGCTGTGTGAATAGGAAATAAGGGGATTTGAGGGAGAACTGAGGCGGCCCAGAGGAAGATCCAGCTGAGGATGCCAGGATCGCTTCAGCTGCGGAGGTAGAAGAAGGCGACCAAACACGACAGGGGAAAGCCTTGATTTACTGTTTGTATAGAGGTGGGACTCCCAGCCCACTAAAACCCAGCAAGCCCTTGGCGAACAGGGGAGGGGGCCAAGGGCGGCTCACAGGAGAGAGGAAAACGGATGAAGGATTGTTGCTACATTGTCTAATTTTTAAATAATATACTTTTTTAAGATAAAATTAATAGAAATATTATAATAAAAAGTATATTACGTTTAACTATACTGACTAAAATTATATGTAACTATTTTCTTTTATGTATTGCCTCTCACGAACAGTCATAATTTAAAATTTTAAACCATAAACTATAGTCTAAGATAATCCACCTTTAGCGCCTAGCAGAGGAGTGTTGAGCCATGGAGAGTAGGAGATACGAGTAACAAAGCTGGGAGAAAAATTCTACCAAATTGGAAGAAGAAAAGGAGAGTAGAGCATTAGGGAATAAAGCCGCCAAAATAGAAGATGATGCGTGACAGACTCATGGCGCTAAAGAAGGCTTGTAACTTAAATGAAACTACCTTTGTACCCTTTATGCAACACCACCCTTTTGCGCCTATATGTATATTTCATTGAATTTTTGTTCTCTCGATGGGGTCTGGAAAATTGCTAAAATTTAGAGTTTAACTAAATTCCTTAACCAATACAACATAAGAAGTATTTAGCTAGACTAGTGCTAAGAGATAGTGGTTGGTGAGCACTACGTCTTGAGTTTGAACCCCGTAACCAACACTATTTTTTGTTTTTCATTTCTACTGAAAAGATCTAATCTAAAACTTAAAAATTTTGAACGAATGTTTCTGAGATTTTTCAAAAATTTCAAAAAATTCTGAATTCTGGATTTATCGGTAGAGGACTAAAAGAATCCGGAAAAGTTTTCCTGCGTCATACGTATGCCATGTTGGTGGTGTTAGACGTCACAGCCATTGGATCTTGTCCGTTGGATGGCTCAGAATAAAAAGATGGACCAAACCATAACTTTTTAACATTCTTAGTCCTTATTGCATATATTTTCATGGATTTATATTTAATTGCTTGGCTAACCTCTAATTAATTCTCAATTGCACAAGATTGGGATTCATTGTCTATATCCACAGCAAGGTTGTCCAAATCGTGAGACATTCCAGTAGAATCACATTTAGGATTGAATCATAGAATCTAAGATCCTACCTGATTCTACAAAAAAATATTATTTCCATTTTGCAATGTATTCCAAAAGTGATGTGAGTATTTCTTTGATCATTTGTCACCTAAATTGATTAATTATATCTATTTTATTGATGATTAGAATAGCGGTTTTGATTCCATTTTTCGGAGCTATGGCTAGAATAGCGACTTTAACAACATTGCTATTAGCCAACAATTTTACACTAAAAAGTAAAAGAAATAAATAATCAAATTAATCTTTATTATTCCAAACCTCTAGATCTTGATGTCTAAACTATCAATCACTTGGTACTTCCCACACAACTTGAATTGAGGGCAAGGACACCAACAAACACATAAGTCTTTCATGAACTAAGAAGATGTGTGACCCTACATGGTTCTACTGCAATTCTATTATGATCCTATGCGATTCTACAACTATTGGGATCCTATCTAGTATGACTCCAGATTCGATTTGGGTCGTATTGGTATTGGTGGGATCATAGAATTGTACAATTTTAAGACAAGGATTGTAATTTTAACAACCTTGATCCACAAGAAATGAGGAAGTCTTGCATATCCATGGGCTAAAACATAAAGATATCGCTAAGAGGAAGGAAACCAACTTTGGATCAACACGATGCTCTAGAAGGAAGAATGACCTAGCATATGAGTGGTCCACCCGTACTAGCCACCTATGCCGCTATCCATTGGGACTACCACATCAATGGAGCAATTTTCATGAAGGATTTGAGGGTGGAATTCAGCCACCAGTGGTGCAAACCCCTTTGTGAAGTACAAACCCTAGGAGATAGGTATTAAAAGGTGCCAGATCACATCTACAGTAAAAGAGGACGACCAAGAACACCACCACCATCTGCATTTGGTCCAAAGCACCATCATCCGCCACATTCCATCATAATTTTCATCCTTTTTCCCATTTGTACATTGTAATCATACATTTCTAGTGATAAGGAGTACCGGCAATGTTGTAGATCAACATACCCTTTATTTTTAGATCGTTGTCACCATGCTTTTCCCAAGGGCTAAGGGTTGTAGGTAGCCCTGTAGATGCTCTCCTGTTCGTGACTTGTTCTGGGATACTGTAGATAATTTTTCTCATATCTCCCTTGTTTCGCCACTACCATTGGTCACAGCCGACCACCACCACCACCATCAAACCGGTCAGCGGGACTAAGCCCGGTAGTGCACTCAAGCATGAGCATTTCATTTTTAAAATGCTCATGTCAATGAAAGGAACTAGGGATCACTTGGGCTATCCTTAGTCGCTGCCTGTGGGGGAAGTACGCCTTCCCGTTATTCTGTTTTCCATTGCCTTTAATTGTAATGAAACTATTTGGCCTGACGGCTTGATGTAAGGAACTACTTTAACTCCATTATTGTAATAAGAATGCACCGTGTATGAAATGGTCCAGTTATATATCTGTAAGCACTATCTACTGATCCAGGGAATAGTGCAGTAAAATCGATTCGGAATAGCAAATTCCGGGTCCGACACCCCTCCTATGCCACCTCCCACCACTTCCATCTGTAGCCGGTGGAGTCATTTCACCTTGTCGCCTGTGGCCTAATTGTCTGGATCTAACATTCAGGGGAAGAGGGTCAACTCTCGAGGATCCTAGGTGTATATTGCAGTTTCCACTGTCCTGCTCCATCCTGTTGGCGACGAAAAAAAATGGTATTCCGATTTTTATCTTTGCTTTTCTCCTGTTTTCGAGCCAATCCACTTCCACAGCAAGACACAGTCAACATGTGTGAACCAGTAAGTAACCAGGCCCACGGCTGCTCCTCCGCCTTGTGGTTCCTCCTGCTGGATGAGATCCTTCTTCGCCTCCCATCGCACCCTTCCTGCATTCTTCGTGCCTCACTCGTCAATTGTTTTCATGCATTCCATCAAATGCCTCCCCTGCTCGGCATTTTCACAAAGTCTACCTGGATCCCTACTTTCTCCCCACTGGGGTCCCTCCTGACCATGTCGCAGCAGCAGCCTTCTCCCTGCCTGACCCATACTAGCAGGTACTCAGCTGCCGCCACAGTTGGGTTCTCCTCATTAATTCAATGTGGAACACACTCCTAGTGTGAGATCCCATGACTGGCGATCGAAACTTTATGAAATTCGAATCCTCATTATAATTCTGGACATGAACCTAAGAGCCATGCTGCAGTGCTTTGTGCAACTGGCCACAGTGACCATGGTGATTGCCACTCTTGCCCCTTCTTCATAGTATGGGTATACACATACTATTTATCCCTATTCAGTATTCAAGCTTTTATATCATAGGTACGTACATCAGTATTCTTTGCCTTTACTTTGTGCTCTGTTTTCTATTTTATCCATGCATGCACATTGCTGAATTTAAGAAGACATGGAGTTGGTATTAGAGCACTTTTCATACCTTTGACTCTTGCAGTGGGTAGTAAGAATCATAGAACCAAAATATTTAACTCGAATAAATTGTTTCATTCTCAGCAGATGGACTTGGGAAATGTTCACGTTTATGTTTATTCTGTGGGGTAGGTATGAAACCATGCATACGAATATTGGCACACCTATTGGAACACAAATAGATTTTTTTAATGTACTAACAAATGCTTACATTTCCTTTACAAACTCAGGAGCAACACAATATTGGACCATGATTGTAGGTATACTTATGTGATGAACCACAACTTAGTTGGTGCATTCACATTCCTAGAATAAATATCCATATTTCGATTCAATTTTGTCCGCTATAATATGTAACTTTATTTACTAGTACTTGTTTTATGAGCTTGTCCCTACCTGGTCTAAGTAGCAGGTTATGCTAAAATGGGGGGTAGTGCTTAATGGTTTTTGTAATCTTGCGATGGTCTGTCAATTGATTTCGTTTCACATTGCCATGTGTGTAGTGAGGCTGTTAGGTCATATGTTTTATTTTCTATTCTTTGACCAATAGAATGGTGTTGGAAATGGGACTCTTTTCCCCGTGCTATATATACCCCAGTAGTCCATAGGCAAAAGCATCCAAGAGAGTCTCTCCATTGTAATCTCTCCAAAATATAGTGATTTGCCTTCGAGCGTCCGTGGTTTTTTCCCGCAAGGGTTTTCCACGTAAAAATTCGTGTCTCTTGTCTCTTTTATTCTGTGCATTATTTGCAACAAATGGGAAATGATTTGTCGATGTGTAGGTTCATTTTTCCCCACCACAACACAAGTGTATGTACTTTAATCTACTATGAATGGAGAGTTTTTTGTGGTGTTCTATGTAACATCATAAACTAGCTTTAGCACTAGCATGGGTGCTTACTAACGATTCCTTATGACTCGGTAAATAGACCGGTCATGAATGTCATCTATTATGGGAGAGATGGAACGTTTCTTGTTGAAGCAAATTGTGATCTTGCGCAGACCAACATCTTGTTTTGTAGCACATTATTAACATTTCTTATCCATGTTTGTATTGCACATTTTCACCATTTATTGCTTGAGTTCTTATGATTGAACCTAAACATGTTTGTTTTCCCCTATGCTGGTAGGTGCTTTGGGAGGTGACAGTGAAAATGCTGGAGATGAACATGGATGTCATGGAGGTGATGGTGAAAAATGCTGGAGCTGAGCATGGAGGTGATGGTGGTGATGGCCATGAGGGTGGTGGTTGCCCTGACGAGTTATGATGCGTTTTAGTACTAAGTTCCCTTTGTTGTGTTAACATTAGAATCAAGGATTCAAGATAGACATCATGGCACTACTAGCTGGTGCTTTATGGACACCTTCGGCCAGATTATTTTGCGAATTTATGTTAGTTGTGTTTGTCACATGCTTTACATTTTGCATGTAAGGTCTTTTATGATGGCACGCACTTGGTGTGTGCCATTTGTGAACCTCAGGGTTTGCCCCTGGTAAAGTGTTGGCTGTGGATATGCACCTGCTCCAATGAGCATTTTGGCTTGAATGCTTTATTCAGTGTTTACGACTGTACAGGTGCTAGTGCTACACTTCGGTGTACCGTTGTACACTCGTGATGATGCTAGTTTACTTGTCTGCAGAAGTATAGGTTTTCCATATGGCTTGTGTAGGATCATCAATGGCAATCAGAAATTTTTCTCATCAGAAAAGTTGGAGCAGTAGTGCAGAGACAGAGATTAAAGGGAGTGTTTATGTACATGTTTCTAGAGCAATCTAAAGCGAGTCAAGATATGGCAAAGTACAACCGGAAGAATCATCAAACCTTGCCACACTATTACCGCCCACTGCCGCTAACCAAACCGCCTAAGGTTGCCGGGAGATGATGAACCCTTACAGGTCCTTGGTGTCCCGTGAGCACTGCTGTCAAGATTGTGTCATCGTTGGTGATGAAGAAAATGTTATCCCCTATTTTAGCTTTTCGCTTCCTTTTTCAGGCCGATCCGCATCGCCTTGGTTCCCCACATCAGCAAGCCTGCTGCCAGATGATGTCCTCATCGAGATCTTTCTGCGCCTCCCACCACACCCACCCCTTATGCCTCTAGATACTCATCGGAGAATGGCACCTGGGACCTGTTGACGTCTTCACCGACACCGTCTGTGGCCTAGTGTCCTTGTCGGGAACGTCTTGTACTGGCCGCTTAAATCAAAGTATATGTAACACCCTCGTCTCTAGGGGCGTTTAGGACACGACCTTCCGTACGGTTCACATATGAACAAGTACGGAATGTCGCGCAAGAGTGAACCATCGTATGCTTACAACAAAAGTCCAACATATATTACAAGATAGGGGTTGTCAACCCAGTTTTAGTTGCAGCGGGGCGTGCAAGCCCAAAGTATAATACATAACAAAAGACCAACTCCAAGGAAAGCTTGAGCGCGGCAGGAATCTAAAGCCAGGGGTCTTCGTCGAAGAAGGGTTCTTCCGGGGTTTCTTCGATGGGGGAACTCGCATCCGCACCTTGATCCTCTGAATTGTTCGGCAAGCCGTGAGTTAACCAGCTCAGCAAATCACAAGGAAAACCTTACTTAACTACATGCACGGATTATCAACGGAGGGCAGTATATTGGTTGTATCATTTTATGTGGATGCAGTTTTATTTCGTAAACAGTTTTAAAACACATGAAATGACGACTACTTCTTAAGATTGGGGGTTTTCACGAAGAGTTTAATTTATCCACTAGTTCAGTTTAAACACTTGTGAAAACCTACTTAAACTTAGCAACTGGAATCACCCAAGTGACACAGCTCCGTTAACCGGGAGCACGGTGTATTCGAATACAATTTAATTGACTCTGCAGAGTTGGCCAACTTTACCCACGCACATCCTTAACCCTCATGACTGAGTTAAGGAACTAGGTACGTTCGCTGCTCAACTCTAGGCCAGGCCCGCAACCTGACTCTCTCGGAGCAGCGCACTGCTTGAGTTGAGCAGATACTAAACCAGGGTTGACAAGTCAATACCCGGGGTCGAGCGGTTACTATGTCATTTGCTTGGCATAAGGGTCTAGTCCTTATATTTTCACGTGGTCCGCAACCCCAACGTCAAGTAAAGCGGTGAGCGAAGACCGTCCCGCGGTGTCCCACAACACCTTTACTCTACATTTCACACTAGAACGACCATTCTAGGGCACGGTGTCTCATACCACTCTACCCTAGCCTGGGTTTCAAAAATCTACCGGCCCGCGGCCACATCCTTATTAGTGTAACTAAATTTACATGAAATGATATTAATCTATATGTGATTATAATACATTTATAACTAGGGCTATCAAAGGTATGGCCGCAATTTAAACATGGCATTTGTCGGTGGTAGGAATATCTAAAATTAGCATGTTATTCTAAACAAATTATTGTACGTAAACTAGCATTTTACAACTAGCAATAATGCAAATATCATAAATACATAATTTAATAAACATGGGATACAACATGTTCAAAGTGATTGTGACTTGCCGTTAATTTGGACGATCTCCGCAATCTCGAACGAAAAAACTCCGGGATCCAGAACCTGCACCGTCGCTTCCGGAATCCCCGACACTAGCGCAAAAACACAATAAAACAGAAACAAATCAAAAACAAGTAAAAGAAAATCATTTTATTTAGCAAAAGAAAGCTCAAATAACAAAAGAAGAATTTTTAGAATTTTTCTGGGAGGAATCTGGAGGAATGGAGGCCAAAAATGGGTTTAGGAGATTAAAATGTGCAAGATAGTATATTTTGGTGATTTTTGGGATTTTCTGGAATTTTCTAGAATTTATTTTGGATTTTTTGAATTTTTGGAAAAGAATAAATATCTGGAAAATATGATGAACAGTGTCGGGCCGACCTTTGCTATAGTGCGGCCCGGCCCGACCTTCGCGCAGGAGCGCGCGCACGCGGGGTTGCTGCTAAACGAACGGCCGATGGGCCGTTGGGCCCCGGCCCAGCTACGCGTGCGTGCGGCCGGAAAGGCCTGGAGGCGATGCCCGCGCCCTGGGGGCCTTCGGATTAAGCGGGGGCGGTCGGATTTGAGTCACGCCGTCGGCCTTCCCGCCCCCCTCCCCCGCGGTTATCTCCCCCCTCCGGCCACTCTTGGCGACAGTAGCGGCGCGCGCCCGCCCCGGGCGACACCGATCTAGGGAAGGGAGAGGAGGAGGGGTCACCACGGCCGGGTTGCAGTCGGAGAGCTCAGGGGAGAAAGAGCTCCTCTTCGGCCTCGAAAAGACAAGGGAGGGTTCCGGGAGGGGGGGCGGCGGCGGCCAGGGAGAGGGTTCAAGGTGCGGGGCCAACCGGCGGGCGCTAATGCCAAGGTGAGTTGGGCTTCGAGAAGGGGAGGCTATGGGGGTGGTGCGGCTGCGTTTAATCGGATTTTTGTTAAGCGGAGGGGGAGATAGGTTGAAGAGCTCACCGGCTCAGGGGGCGGCGGCGGGGCTAGAGGAGATGAGAGCTCAATTAGTTTCGGGAGGGGGAAGATAGGGGTGGTGCGGCGCTGCCCGGGACCGCGATTGAGTTTTTGTAGAGGGAGTGAAGCAGCGAGGCTCGCGAGGTCGTGCAGCCACTAATGGCGTTCGATGGGAGTAGTCGGGGAGGCTTCTCCGCGAAGGAAGGGCGGCCATGCTGGTTGTGCTACGGTGCCTGCAGGAGTTGGCGGGGAACGGCGACAGTTCGGGAGAGGTGGTGACGCATGAGCGGTCTGAAGGAAGCACAAGGCGGGGCGGCGTTGCGACCGCGGGGTGGAAGGTGTGCACGGGGACGGTCGGGGCGGTGACGCAAGGGTGCGGGGGCCACCGGCAGGGGCTGACGCGGGCAAGGGTGACGGGGCAGGACCACGGCGCCGTGTGAAGGGGGGCGAGGACGTCCGGCGGCCTGAGTGACGCGACCGAGCGAGGAGGAGGAAGCGGCCACGCGCGGGCGAGCGAAGGAGGGGGTGAAGGCGGGAGGGAGAGAGGCGCCAGCGGGTGGGAGAGGCGGAGACCAAAGGGAGGTGGATTAGGGAGGGATTAGGGGAGGATTAGGGGTAAACCAAAGATCAAGAACGAAATCATTAATTTCTTTTGATTTTGAATTTTTTTCAGGTTGTTTCAGTATATCCTTGCATATACGCTTAAATCACCGACACCATCTGTTCTCTGTTTCATCCGTGCATGCACCTTGCTAAATTTATTACAAAGTTTGTATTAGACTAGTTTTCATATTTCTAATCTCTGCTTGTAACAATAGAAGCAATATTTTATCGAATAAGATGTTTCATTGTCAGCAGATGGAATTGCGGAAACTTTGCCTATGTTTATTCCGTGGAATCCCATAGGAAGGAAACCGTGCATATGAATGAAGATTTGCATATCTATTGAAACTAAAATAGATTGTAATCTTATATCAGGGGATAGATTGATCATGGATGTCATCTTTTATGTGAGAGATGAAACTTTAGCTTATGCCGGGGCAAAATGTAGTTTTGCACAAATTTTCTGCCTAGATCCTGTTTGTATTGTGTTAATCTAGCATCTCTTATCCATGTATTTTATGCACTGCTTCTCCGTTGATTGCTCGATTTCACGTTTTTATTATGCTCGGGCCTAAGCATGCTTGTTTTCTCCTGTGCTGGCAGGTGCTGTGGGAGGTAACCGGTGAAACTATTGGAGCTGTGTAGTAGTAGTCTAGTAGATGTAGATGATGTCTATATCTACTAAGTTCCTTTTGTTAAGTAGTAGACTAGATATAATGGCAGTCCAAGCATGCAGGTGCTCTATGGACACACCCCTAGCTCAATGGTTCATGTATTTTTCTATGCCTTGTTAATTAGTCAAAGATGGCAGCGTATGTTGGTGCTTGTACCTTCTATGGACACCTCCGTCTGTTACACTTATATTTCGCGTGTTAGTCTTTTATGCTGGCTGCCATTTGGTGTGCGCTCCCTCTGTTTTTGGGAATTAGGCCTGTTTTAAGTTCTGATCATCGGTATGCACTTCAGTCCTGAATGCTGAGACCATCTTCAATGTTGTGTTTTAGCCGGTTCAATTAAGAAAAGAGAAGGTATTGAATCGATTCAATACATTAGAGATGTCAATTCTAAAAAAAATGATAGAATTGGACTCTACTTAGGAGTTGATTTAAAGCATTAAATAATTTATGAGCATTAAACAATCATATAGGAGAGCGATATAGGAGAGCGTGTGGTTGGAAGAATTATCTAAGCATGGTATTATACACAACTGAACAAGGATAATGATAACAAAAAATTATCTAACTTTAATCTGCTTTATCAAACAAATTAATAGACTTTCTCATAACTTTTCATAGCAACTTTAACTATATGAAACTTTAACTATACACTACATGTACTAAATGTACCTTTGCTAAATTTTGATTTTTCCTTCGGAAGGTCTATTTGGATGAAATCAACTTTAACTATACACTACACATGATAGAACCTAATACAAGTTTGTAACTATAACATTTTTGTGAGGAGATGCTATGGTTCTAGGCAAGTGTTGATCTGTAATTCTGTATTTAGACTAGCAAGCTGTGCTTTACATGCAACTTATAAGGTGTAATTCCTAAATTTAATAAAAGTGGACATGAAAATATGGATAAATTATGAGAACATATATTTTATGTATTTGAATATAGGTTTTATATTATTGTTAGGCAACACTTCTTTCTCCAGGGCCTTTTGAACGCATTTTCACTTTAACCTCGTACAGATCAAGTATATGATTGGATATAATTAAATAAAATAGTAGCTCTTTATGTCCAAATATAATAAATAAAGATCCAATTAAATTAGAAATCACCTGGCAATATTTAATACGGCTCAATAATTCTTTCCATTCAAATAATATATTTAAATAAAAAGCACTAAGCGTGTCTATGTCCACATCAGCTGAGCTCTGACAAAAAGTGGCGTTGTGCCCTCACACCCTCGACTCTGCGGCATGCCTAGTAAAGCTTCGCTTTTTTCTGTTAGAGAAATTTAGGGAGGTGGAATTTGTTTGTTCGTAGGTTGCCTTTTCTGTTTTTGTTAGAGATTTTTTAGGAGGTAGAAGGGTGAGTTGGGAGGGAAGAACTATCACCACTAGATTCTTTTTAAGTATTACAGATAATAACACAAGATTAAAGTAAACGTAGTTGACTTTTACATTGAAGACTCAAGACAAACAACCTGTTACTACTAAGCTCTTGAGTCGATGAATATGCTGAACTTCTTTATCTTCCATGCCATAGACTTCGGATCGTACAAGGGCAACAGGATTGCCAACAATCTCGTAATGGGAAGTAGATTATTAAGAATCTCCATGAATGTGATGGAAATGCGCCTTGGTAGGTTGTTTTTCATGGAGAGAAAATTAGAGAAGATTTATTTATAACCTATGTAGGTGTCACTGTTGTTGTCTGAATGAGTCAGTTCTGCTAAATCCATCATGGTCAAAGGAAATTCGGCAAGGAAAACTAGAGAGAAAACTAGAACAACTTGATCTAGAAAAAACACATAAGAAATTCATGAAATCTAAAATTACTTCTATAAATCAACGGATCCCTACCCACTCAACACCAGTAAGAACGCCGAAGAAGAGGGGAGAGGGGCCAACGATGGCAAGGTAGAGTTGCGGTCACTATAGTGCTCCTGATTGTTAGGTTTTCCGGCCATCTCTACTAGAGTCTCTAGCCGTTACTACTTTTGAAAACCCTTAATCTACTGCAACACTAAAGGGAGCTATATATACGCTTGAAAGTATCTAGTGGATCCCACCCTTGTGTGTACTCTCATGCATTCTTTTCGAAACACGGAACAGATGGCTATAAAAAGTTTCCGAAAAAGTTGAGAACATTGACACAAAATCGACCTATAATGTCATAGAATTTCAAATCTAAATTCGCTATATACATGGAGAAAAAAACAAATTTTACTAAAAAAATCGAAAAAAGAAAAAGAGGATACTATTAATTGAGATTTGTTTTTTAAAATTTTCCTAACATACGATGGATTTTCAGTTCAAAAATTTTTATGGCTATTTTGCATTGTGTGTTGAAGTGGATGCATCGGAAATGCCCTTCGGTATACACAGGGGAGTACAATTTTTGCTTTTTAGTCCAGAATTTGAAAGTCTTTTATAAATAGATCTCTTGGGAAAAGATTTTCAAAAATGGACCTCCCTACACGGCGCCAAAACGTATGACGCCGTGGATACATAGCACGGCGCCATGAGCTTTGGTGCCGTGCTATGCCACGTAGGAGCCACAGTGTGACTGTATTTAAAACATGTACCCGACGCCATGTGCTTTGGCGCCGTGTTATATACCCACGGTGCTATGTGTTTTGGCGCCGTGTCGGGGAGTCCATTTTTAGAAATCTTTTTCTCAGGAGTCTACTTGTAAATTTTTTTTAAATTTTAGACTAAAAAGCAAAAAATTTTCCATAGGGGAGTAGACGCTTGCCAACTCGGCCCACCTCAAATACACCTAAAACTATGCCGGCGCGACCAGCCCAAACCATCTTCCTCTCCTCCCCCGCCGGCTACTGCCGCCAACTCCCTGCCTCTCCCACTACCCCCGCCGCGAACCTAACCGTCGTCGACCCTAGACAGCTACGTGGCCGCAGGCTGCCGCACCCCTCCGCTCGCTTCTTCTGAGCCCCCCGTTCGCGCCGTGTCCTAGGGCCTTGTTTCTTTGGAACCCGCACGCCAGGTGTTCGACGGATTGCCCAAGCCCATCCCCGTTGCGCTCTGTGCCCCTCTGCCGCGGCGTTGCGGGAACCCTTGGTGGCCTTCCGTGTTCCCAGCGTTGGCTTTCACTCCTCCCGGGTGTAAGAGTCACCTTTCAGCGACGTGGTGGGTTCTCCCGCTCCAACCCAATGCCCTTCGCATCTGTTGTTTATGCTGTGTCAGCCATTAGCTTTCTCCAGTAATTCTTGAGGTATGCTAGGGAAACATTTGGACTTTGGAGTGCGAGGGAATACGCATGCCTACAGTATTATAGTTGGGGCTTTGGCGCGCTTAGGGACTGGGTCAAGTAGGATCAAACTGTACTTCACCGTCTAAGCCTAATAGCCTAATCTGAGGGATTGGCATGCTTTATCATGCCTCAAGAGTCGCAGTGAACTTGCTCAATTTTGAACCTATTTGTGCAATTTAAGCTAAATAGCCCAAGTTAACTGGTCATACGTTTCAACTGCGAATATTTCGCATACCGTATGTTAAAATGAGTTTCACCCTAGCAAATGTTGAACTTTAGTGCAGAATTTGTATAGTTAAGTGCTTGCAAACTCGATCTAAAAAAAAGTGCTTCTAAATATTTCATACTGGGCTGCAGACCCTTGGCTTTTACTAACGACAAGTGGGTGGGTCCTAGCAAAGCTGTAAGACGGCATATTGGGCATCTCTGAAGCATGGACACGCGGCAAAACTAGCGTATCCGTGTGCATGGATACGATATGGACACGATTCGAATATATGTCGGTGACGGATTAATTGATTTTCGAATAAAATTTAATTTCTAAAATTATCGATATATATTCAACATAATAAAATAGGTAAATTGAACACGGCCCAAGCAGACAAGGACGCGGCCCAGGCCACTTCCGGCCCAGGCCATATCCGTCGCGAGCTGTGCGCCTGTGCCCGTGCGCCTTCACTCCTCAATCTTCCCCATTTCCAGCCGTCCCGTGCGCCTCATCTCCATCGCCTTCCCGCAGATCTCGCCGCCTCTCCCGTCGCCGCCCGCAACTCGCCTTCTCCTCGCCGGTCCCGTCGCCGCCTCCCCGCCTCTCCTCCCTCCAGCCGCCTCCCGCATCTCGCCGCCTCCCCCAGATCTCGCCGCTTCCCCGCCTCTCCCGTCGCTGCCCGCATCTCGCCGCCTCCCCGTCTCTCTCGTCGCCGCCTCTCCTCCCTCCAGCTGCCTCCCCGCATCTCGCCGCCTCTCCTCCCTCCAGCCTCCTCCCCACATCTCCTCCGGTCCTCCCTCCAGCCACCTCCCCCAGATCTCGCCGCCTCCCGTCGCCGCCCGCATCTCGCGGCCTCCCCGCCTCTCCCGGCGCCTCCCGGTGCTGCCGTGCTGACTCCCGTCGCCTCGCGCTGCTGCCTCCCATCGCCTCCCGGTGCTGCCTCCCGCCTCTTCCGTCGCTTCCCGCCTCTCCCGCCGCCTCCCGCTGCTGCCGTGCTGAAGTGCTGAGGTATTGTTTAAATACCTGACTGCCCCCTCCTCTCTCATTGCAATGCTCCCGCTGATGCAATGCACTCGCTGACTGCTCCCTCCTCTCTCATTGCAATATTCATCCCATTGTGTAAATTGTTTACAGATTGATCAATGTTGAAGTGTGCTGATATTGAACAATACCATTTCATTGAAGTATTGTTTGCAGATATATTGTGCTCAATCATATTGAAGTATTGTGCTCAATCATATTGAACAATAGCATTTCATTGAAGTATTGTGCTGATATTGTTTGCAGATATATTAGCACTGAACAATTGAATTATGCTGATAGCATTTCCTTGAAGTATTGTGCTATATTGTTTGCAGATATATTAGCACTGAACAATTGAATTATGCTGATAGCATTTCATTGAAGTATTGTGCTGAACTGCTGATAGCATTTCAATCAGGTTCTCCATTTACATTGTTTGATGATATGTGTTGAATTGAACAATTGAATTGTGTGATGATATGTTTATAAATTCCAAACCTGGTGATTATAGATTTGTAATAGTAACTTGTGCTTGATTGCTTTTTTCATCATTCTAGAAAAATGTAACCGCTAATTCTAGTGCTAGAGAGGAGGAAAACACAAGCAACAATAGGTTGAAGCTTCCATTGTTGAAACAACAATTGGTTGAACTCTATATTTAAGTCTATATGTTCGAACTTGGCTACTTCTTATTATTTATCGCTTATCATTATCAATTATCAATTGCTGTTGCTCTATTAGTCTATTACTTTGATTGTTTAAGAATCAAATATACATGTTATCTTTGTAGTCTTGCTAATCTGATCATGTTACTTATTTCCCAAGTTAATGGAATTCTTATTTCTGGAAATGGTATGCACATCAACAATTATCATCATGGTTAACAAAACAATTGATGAATCATGAATGATGAGGTACATATTCTCTGAGTATACACTTTACAAATTATAAATTTACATAATTTCAGTTTGGCAAGCATTAGGAAACATAGAAAATTAATATATATATATATATATATATATATATATATATATATATATATATATATATATATATATAATTTATTATTTCAATATATATAGCCGTGTCGCCGTATCGGTATTTTTGGGAAAACGCCGAATTCCCGTGTCAGTGTCGTGTCGACGTATCCGTGTCCGTGCATCATAGTTGGGCATTAGAGGGGAAATTGCCATTTTTGTTGATTTTTTAATGGGACTTGCGTGATGCAAGAATTTAGCTATTTAATGATGGGGCTTGATTAGTTATAAGTTACTCCTAACGTATCATCTACATACATAACATGCTTGCTGACTATCAGAAATGGCTTCGTTAGGTGTGTTTACAGGATCAAGCAGTTAATCAATAACATTTGAGTTAAGAGATATGACTAAATAAACTGCATTTTTTATGTATTAGAATGAGTACCTTTAGTATTGTTAATTTGCCATACTAGACAGATGTCAATGCTTGGTTTTAAGTTCAGAATTTATGCATGTGCTGGTCGATTATCCTCATCAGCGAAGTTGGAAAGTAGCAGAGATCAAAGAGGTTGCATGTTTCTGGCACTCAAACTAATAGGGTCAACATACCAAAGGTTGTGCACGCAGTAAAGTGGTGTGAAGGTCCTAAAGGGCAGGATGCGATTTGCAGTGACAAAAGCGTGCGGTGCTGGGGCAAAGGCACGGGCAGGCATGCTCCAGATTGGCGGCAGCAGCATTGAGACGCCAGCGCTGCTGCTGTCCACACGGAAGGGGCTGCCGGCGTTTGTGTCCTGTGACCTCCTTGCCTCCCTCCCCCTCCCTGACTCCCTCCTCCTTCATGTCTGCCCAACCCACTTGTAAGTCCCCATCCTCCAATTCCTTTCTGCCCTGGCCATGTATTTTGTTTGATAAGATACCATCAAAGAACTAGAGCCTCTCTCCAGGGGCAGGATGGTCCCTTTCTTCCGAGTATTTGACTAAATGAGTTTGATCACCTTTGTTTTTCTTTTGGCAGTATAGAGGGCCCTTCCTCAAAAACAATATCAAATATTGGTGGTTTGCATCGTGTGGTGGGTCTGCCTGATCATGTCCTCATAGCTGCAGCAGGTGATTCTATTGAGAGTTTACCATCAAGTGAAGCCGCCAATAAATTCGGTGCCTCCTTTGAAACACCAGCAGGTCGAAGACTGGTTGGTAGCTCTAATCCTTTCATTTTCAATTGAAGGTTGCATATTTTGATTTACTTTCTCAATTAAATTTCCTTCACCTTTTTAGGTCAAACCATCAGACTATGTGGAATTGATTTCCTGCATGAAACCTAATTTGTGGGCAAGTTTGGCAGATGAGGTTCCAGCTTGGGTTACTGAGAAACGGAATAAAATCTCTGTTGAGCGAACATTACGCTGGCTTGACGCGTGTATTGCTTTGGATGCGGTATGATGTTAAGCTATTTTCATCTGAACCCTTTTTCCTGTATTTTAGGTATATGTTTTTTTTAACTATATGAGGAGTTTACGATTTGTCGATTTCCTTTTGACTTCTTTGTAGCAGAGCCAAAAAAATGACTAAGTGACACTTCCCAAAATAGTTTTCAAGTTTATGGGACCTAAGTGACACTTTGCTACAAGTTTAGAGGCCTCTACTGCAAGCTTTTCAAAAGAAAAATAGAGAAATAACTTGTGAATTCTTTGTAACATCACCTTAGGGCCTGTTCTTTCCGGCTGCGGCTGATAGCTTTTGGCTGCGGCTGATGGCTTTTTGGCTATTTGCGACAGAGATTGCGGAAAGAGAGATACTCACTTGCGATTTTTGATGATACAGATATTAGTTTTTTAACGTGTGCTACAATTAACTTATAGACTCCATCTTAAAAAAATACTCCGTTTAAAAGTTAGTTACTGCTTTTAGAAGCCGTAAAGAACAGGCCCTTAATATTTTCCTCTCTCTCTCACTCGCATGCATCCCTGTGTGTGTTGTTTTTTGGCTTATATTAATGGAAATATATCTATCAAGCTCATACAGTTGGATTTTATTATTCAAAACTTTTTTTATGTGTAAGTGTAACTCACGATTTCAGGCTGCTGGAGCAAACACTTTAGGTGTAGTTGTGGGTGGATCCAGTATAGAACAGCGAAAGCTGTGTGCCACTGAAGTGTCAAAACGGAACGTGCCAGGTTATTTTCATTTATCATTCCATAATATTAACTGTGTAGCTTTACTGCCTATTTACTGCTTCCCTGGGACAAGGATGGAGCCTAACCTTTGCTCAAATTTGTACTTTTCTTAATTCAGAAATTGATTTGATGCTGATGTTTTAATTACTTAAAAATCTCCCCCTAATCTTGACTTGCTAAACCTCAGAAGATAAAGTTCGATCTTCTGACGCATTTCTAAAGAGTTTTGCCTTTTTCTTGTTGACCATGCCGCCAGTGACACAACTTGCTGGCGTCTTTCACTTCACCGTTGTGACACACCTTACCGACGATTTTGACTTCTTCCTCAGCTCCAATTGTCTTTCGCCGATGACGCAACTTGACAGCGACGGAGACTCTCATCAGTGCATACACACATGAGAATTTGGACACAACTACAAGGACTCACACACACATTACATCATGCATTGACACATCTACGTGCACGATACGACTATTCGCACGTATGTAACACACCTCCTACGTGCCAAATAAATGATACATGCAACACCTACTATGCCAAATGACTCAAACTGCAATCGTGCACTAATACTCGTACACGAACTCAACTAAATTGCACAAAAAATGAAGACTTGTTGGATTTTAAAACAACACTGGCTTGTCTTCTGCACCCACTGGAGCAAAAAGAGCCACCTCCTTCTTCGGCTCGCGGCATTCCCTTGCAAAATGCCGTAGTCCTAGTAGTTGTAGCAACGTACTTTTGCCTTGTCAAAGGTGCCCTTCTTTTTACTCTTCATACGTTCCTTCCACTGCTCCTCTGTGAGCAGCAAGCGGTCACCTAATTCAGTTTCACTATTATCAATTTCATACCTCTCTTCTATGGATTTGAGACGACCGGTGAGCTCCTCAATTGACAATGTCTTCAAATCGATCAGCTGTTCGATGGAGATGGCCACCTGGGTGTACTTGGAGGGAACCACACGAAGAAACTTCTTGACCACCGTCTCCTCTTCCATTATGCCACCCAAGGTACGAATGTTATTGACGAGGCCCGTCAGCCGCATGGAGAAGTCATCCACGGACTCGCCTTCCTTCATATGGATCATCTCGAACTCCTTGCGTAGAGACTACGTCTTTGCCTCGCGCACGCGCTCAAAGCCTATGCGCATCGTGCGCACAGTCTCCCATGCCTCCTTCGCGGATTCCTTCGTTGCCAACGCTGCCAGCATCTCCAGCGGTACCGCTTGGAGGATGGCGGACAACGCCATCCTATCAATCCAGTATTCCGCGTCGCCGGGATCGACAGTATGCTAAAACGCCTTGAGCCTGCATGTTTACCTTCATCAAGGGTGACCACTCGAAGTAGTTACCGCTCGTAAGCATAGGGTAACGCACAGTCACCCCCGTCTCCCTCACGTGCTGTACCACCATCTCGCGGCTGCCACTATTGCCGTTGACGTCGTCGCCGTGAATCCTGGTAGGTGGTGGTGATCGCGATCCCTCACTTCGAGACATCGCCACAAGATCAATACAATACGGCTCTGATACCAAATGTTAGAATTCTCACAATGCTAGAATTCTCTATTGGACTGCATACTCTTCTCTAAACTCACGCACTGGACATTTCAGGAATTCTCTATTGGATGTGTACAGAGGAACCAACTGAGAAGAGAAATGGTTGCAGAGCGCTTCCTCCTCATTCATCCGAGGCCACCCTTTTATACTCCTTTTAGTTACTAAAAATAGGATCTGTTACATGCATAAACGGTCATGAAGAGACCGGACTAAAAATAGATCTGTTACATGCAGACTTTAACACATCTGTAAACAGCTAAACTTATTTGCGTAGGGACTGTGCTTCAAGATTACATTTGTTATTCCAACAAAATCACCCCCTAATCTTGAAGCATTTAGACCCTTTTTTTTAGGACGTGCGCCATGACTTGGCGCCGCAAACTCTCATGCTTTGGCTAGTTCTAGTAACCCATACGTGCACTCATCTCCTGGCTGCTGATCAATTCACTGCGCACTATCGATCTGGCCGCTTTGCTATGCTACACGCTTCAACAAACTTGAACTAAGCCTACTACTCTGACTCGGCAACATGTCATGCAATTGAATTAGACATGAAAGACATTAGGACAGCAAGATTAACCTAACAGTACTCTTAATCTTGTTGTCATTATTGGAACACTTATTCATCGGGCTTCCAAGTAGCGTCGGCTCATCGTCGGCGTCCACCATGGCAAGAAGAGCCTGTTTCTTTGGATCAACACATTTCTTTTTCGTGAATCCTCGCAGGTGGTGGTGTAGCACATGAGGGAGGCGGGGGTGACTGTGCGTTACCCCGTGCTTACGAGCAGCAACTATTTCGAGTGGTCACTCTTGATGAAGGTAAACATGTAGGTTCAAGGCGTTTGGGATGCTGTCGATCCCAGCGGCGCGGAATACCGAATTGATAGGATGGCGTTGTCAGCCATCCTCCAAGCAGTACCGCTGGAGATGCTGGCGGCATTGGCGACGAAGGAATCCGTGAATGAGGCATGGGAGACTGTGCGCACGATGCGCATGGGCGTTGAGCACGTGCGCGAGGCAAAGGCGCAGTCCCTACGCAAGGAGTTCGAGATGATCCGTATGAAGGAAGGCGAGTTCGTGGATGACTTCATGCGGCTGACAGGCCTCGTCAACAACATTCGTACCTTGGGTGGCATAATGGAAGAGGAGACGGTGGTCAAGAAGTTTCTTCGTGTGGTTCCCTCCAAGTACACCCAGGTGGCCATCTCCATCGAACAGCTAATTGATTTGAAGACGTTGTCCATTGAGGAGCTCACCGGTCGTCTTAAATCCGTGGAAGAGAGGTATGAAATTAATAACAGTGAAACTGAATTAGGTGGCCTCTTGCTGCTCACAAAGGAGCAGTGGAAGGAATGCATGAAGAGTAAGAAGAAGGGCACCTTTGACAACTCGAAAGTACATTGCTACAACTGCCAGGACTACGAGCATTTTGCAAGGGAATGCTGTGAGCCGAAGGAGGTGACTCTTTTTGCTCCAGTGGGTGCAGAAGACGAGCCAGCGTTGCTTTAAAATCCAACAAGAAGTCTTCATTTTTTATGCAATTTAGTTGAGTTCGTGTACGAGTATTAGTGCACGATTGCAGTTTGAGTCATTTGGCACATTAGGTGTGTTGCATGTGTCATTTATTTGGCATGTAGGAGGTGTGTTACATACGTGCGAATAGTCGTATCGTGCACGTAGATGTGTCAGTGCATGATGTAATGTGTGTGTGAGTCCTTGTAGTTGTGTCCAAATTCTCATGTATGTATGCTCTGATGAGTCTCCGTCGTCGTCAAGTTGCGTCATCGGCGAAAGAATTGGAGCTGAGGAAGAAGTAAAAGTCGTCGGTAAGGTGTGTCACAACGGTGAAGAAGTAAAAGATGCCAGCAAGTTGTGTTACTGGCGGTATGGTCAACATGAAAAAGGCAAAACTCTTTAGAGATGCGTCAGGAGATCGATCTTCATCATGTGAGGTTTAGCAAGTCAAGATTAGAGGGAGATTGTTAGAAATTAATCTTGAATTGGTATTTGCTTTGAGTTAGTTAAGTCTTTAGAAACGTTCTCAGGAAGTTATGCAGACTGCATGCAGGAAGTTATGCTATTTTAGTTTGTACTCGCTGCATGTGCATGCATGCAGGAAGTTATGCAGCCACGCATTTAGAGGAGATTAGCTGCTATCTTTAAACTCTCTGTTTTCTTATAAATTAGTTGACAATAAACATGAAAGTGTGCAAGAGTTCAAGCTGCACCAAACTCAATAAACATGAAAGTGTGCAAGAGTTCAAGCTGCACCAAACTGTTCGTGTTCTTGAGTTTGGTGCAGCTTGAACTCTTGCACACTTTCATGTTTATTGCCAACTAATTTATAAGAAAACAGAGAGTTTAAAGATAGCAGCTAATGTCCTCTAAATGCGTGGCTGCATAACTTCCTGCATGCATGCACATGCAGCGAGTACAAACTAAAATAGCATAACTTCTGCAAAACTTCCAGCATGCAGTCTGCATAACTTCCTGAGAACATTTCTAAAGACTTAACTAACTCAAAGCAAATACCAAATCAAGATTAATTTCTAATAAACCTGGCTCTGATACCAAATGTTAGCCCCAAAAAAAAAACTCAAGAACACGAAGTACTAGGTTTTCTAGAGTTTGGTGCCAGCTTGAACTCTTGCACACTTTCATGTTTATTGCCAACTAATTTATAAGAAAACAGAGAGTCTAAAGATAGCAGCTAATCTGCTCTAAATGCGTGGCTGCATAACTTCCTGCATGCATGCACATGCAACGAGTACAAACTGAAATAGCATAACTTCTGTATAACTTCCTGCATGCAGTCTGCATAATTTCCTAAGAACGTTTCTAAAGACTTAACTAACTCAAAGCAAATACCAAATCAAGATTAATTTTTAACAAAAAAAAACCATGATGTGTTTCTTCTACTGAATTTTTGTTGCGAAGTTTTGTGCAGGCTTTTGGATTGGAGGGTTTGGCTTTGGAGAGAGTGTCGAAGAACGTTGCAATTTACTCAATGCAGTAACGGTGAGAAACTTATTCTTTATGTATGAATTATTGAAATGCAATGGGTTATGCTTAAAGTTCTGCTGTTCGTCAATTTTAGATGACCTTTGTGCAAAGTTGCCGCCCTTTACCTCTTCTGCATTTCCCAATTGGTTAAGGATACATTAATTCCACTTCTTGTTAAAGCTGCATTTTACATTAAAAAATCATTTTCAAACAAAAACATGCGATAGTGAAGCCAGGCAAAATTAAGAAACTAATAATGCATTTATAACCTGTGCGAACTAAGTTGCTATAGCTGTCTTCTAACTCTTCACATTGACAACATGCCATGCTAAACATTGTTGTATTGAGATTGCTGAAATAGCTGATCCAACTTTAATATGCAATATCATTTACTAAAGTTTCTTATTGGGCATTATGTACCTGTTGATGTTGCATGATACATCATGCTATTTTATGGGTTTTGATTTTTGAAGTTAGCATTGAATGGTTATGTTAACCTGCATTGGTGTTATAACACCATGAGGACTTGAAGCAAGAATTTGCATTGTTGATTGGTCTCATATTACCCCCATGGCCCCACCCCTCTCTAGCCTTTGGTTGTGGTTAACAAGCTAAAGCCATTGTAGGTCATACTTTCTAGAAGTATTCTTTAAATTTGTTAAGAAATGTTCTTTCTTTTGTGTACATGTGACTTTAGCAATTTGTTCTTTCTTTCAGGATTGCTTGCCACCGGAGAAACCTCGGCTAGTCTCTAGGCTTGGTCTTCCAGGTGCTTGTGATGTATCTTGTCCAATAGCTTTGGATTTGGATGTGTTAGTTCCATTGAAGACGTATCGGTCCATCATTGAAGTTTATAGCTTATCATTGGTTGTTGTTGGCTTCTGCGTCCGCCTGGACCAAGACCAAAAGTTTTTCTTTATTTTCTTTCACCAGTAGTGTTTTATTACATTTTAGTCTCATCGTCATATATCACAAGATAGGGCCTAGAGTTGATAAATTTATCCAAATGTTTAACCTATCTTTTTATGGTGTTTACAAGTTAATTGATCATCTTTGTTTTCCAATATGAAATTACCTAGCCCTTCCTGAGTTTTCTTCATCCTACAAAATTGTTGTTACATTTTTAACAAGTTTGACAATTTCAGTACTTTGTATCTCTTCTAGAGGAGGTCTTGGAGGGTGTAGCTGCTGGTGTCGACCTTTTCGACTCCACGTATGTATCTTCATCTTTGTCCTATAGCATTTGTACTTTCGTAGCTTCATTAGCTTGTTGAACGAACTTTTTTTTCATGGAAATGGCAGGTACATTTACCAACTAACTATGGGTGGTTTCGCACTGATCTTCCCTGTTGACACGGTTCAAAGAGAGATGCAGATGCAGAATGGTGTACTCAACAATAGTATTGGAGATTTTACAAAGATTAACCTGCGTGCAACAACATATCGGTAAGAGACATGTTCTATGGAAGTAGCATCTTTTTACCATTTAATTATTTTCTGTGCAATTGCAATTGCTAATTGAAGTATTTTTTCGATATTAATTGATGGTTGTTAAAGACCAATGCCTGCAGTATATTTGAAAGAATGCATGTGAATTTGTTGTATCTACGTGCAGTTGAGAACTAATGACACATTTCACAATTTACGAGTAAATCGTCTTTGTTGATGAAACTTTTGCTGGTAGCAATTTTAAGGTGCTATTGTCGTGGGAGTTTGGACAAAATGCTCCTTGAGTGTTTTGTTTAAGGAATGTCTATACGCACTCTTTGCCCGCATTCAAACGTGTGGACAAATTTAATAATCTATTCATCCATTAAACATACCTAATTTTTCCAGGAAAAATTATTGCAAGTACTCTTTTGCTTTCGAAGCGTTTGGGCTACTATGGTCTCTATGTTTAGGGGCCTTGAGTGGTGCTCATTTTTGCCTTGAAAGAAATAGTGCTCATTTTGAATTGGGGTTGTCATTCTTTACACATACTGAAGAATCTTCACATCTAAATCTTTGTAAAGTGACTCAGTTTTTTTGGTATGTTTGTTTATTCAGGAAAGACACGTCACGGATAGTTGATAGCTGTAGCTGCTTCACGTGCCAAAATCACACTCGTGCTTACCTCAATCATTTGCTCAATGTCCACGAGATGTTGGCTCAGATCCTACTTGAGATGTAAGCCAAGTCAGAAATTCAGTCATACATTTCAGTAGAATAATAATATTTTCCAAGTGAATGACATCTCTGTTTTACCAATTTTGCAGACATAATACCCATCATTATCTATGCTTTTTCCGGTCGATACGAGAGGCGATCAAAACTGGAGAGTTTGATCTCTTTCGGCAGCAGTTTGTTCAAAACAGGCGTGCCCATATCGCCGCCGCTTTGCTATAGAGTTGTGGCTAATGACCACAGTTTTGAGTCCCACTAAAGAGAGATTTATTTATAGATTTTCTAGGGTTCAATCACGTGACTTTTCGGTTACTTATTCTTCAAAGAGATTGGGTTAAACCAAGTGCACGGTGCAGCCTTTCTCGAAAATATCTCGTATTTTTGTCTGCTTTTGCTTTTATCTCGTGAATTTGTTCTATAGATAACTTCAGTGGGTAATCCCTCTAAAGAAGCAGTGCTTTTTTTTTTTATAAAAAAAATCTCTCAAAGCACTAGCTATTTTCTCTTGTTACAACAATTACTTGCAACTAGCGGTGCACTATGTATGTAGGTTCATCTTGTCATACACAAATGTTTTTACTTCATTCAACAAATTCAACTTGAAGAGGATTAGAACTAGATGACACAGAGTTCCTGCCCTTCGTTTAAAGAAGCATATAGGACTAAAATTTAAGTCTAGCATTAAATTAGTTCAATGGCTTCCCACATCTGCATCTAGAAGCCATCAGGTACCGAATAATAGCGTTTTAAAATTTTTGTCTTCTATTCTACTTATAATTATTATGTTCTTGGACCTTCTAGAAATCTTAAGAAATTATCTACAATATTTATGTGACTAAATTTCCAAATTTTTTCATTTACTATTTTTTAATCTATTAATTACTACACGTTGCTAAAACCCGATAAATTTACCAGATAACAGAATTATAAAATTTATATTTTATAATCTACTCATCTGATCGATAAGAATGCAGTGTCTAGTCGCATGCACATAGCAGTCTAATGGCATGCAACTAGTCATGGCTATATGCGCTAATCAGCTGTTTTTGTTAGTCAGATGCAGACAGTCGTGAGCCAACGCAACAAGCGCACGCGAAGGCAGGCGTTAGTTGGGCTCGGTGCACGTGGCGGCGGGCGATGGGATCATGGGCGACCGAGCGGCTCCTTTGTTAAAGTCGCGATTTAAATTAAATGACATTGATATCCTAATTATCATTAATTATTATCTAGCACAATTTAATTTTATTTAAAATATATTTATATGGGGCTTAGCTTGTTATACACAGTTATATTTCAATATCATTTTTAATTAAATTTACATTTAAATTTTAAGTGCTAAAGGCATGCTAATAGCTTTAACGACCTCCAACTCTATTTAACTATTCTCCAAGAAAATCTTAATTTAAAGTGGATTCTCCAATTAGATACTAATTATCTTTGAAAAACATCTAGTTATATTTAAATGTAATTTTAATTTAATCCTTGTATTTCCAGTTAAATATTAGTGACACTATTCAATTTAATTACCTTAATTTATCTTAATTGTCGTTTTAAATGGGCCCCTCATGTTATTTGGACAATTACACAAAGTTATATTTTAATAATGTCTTTAATTAGTATTTGAATTGGAAATAAATATTAATGGCACACTAATTATTTTTAATTGGTTTGCTAAGCCTTAATAATATGCAACTAATCAAAATTAAATCTTTAATTATATTTAATTTACAAAACATTATTCTAATTGAATAATTTAGTTTTATCCTTGTTTTTACTTTTATTTATAACTAAATTATATTATATTTTCATTTGGAATTTTCCTAATTATTTTGACTTTCCATATATTATTTTCTAAATAAAAATGAAATTTAGTGAGTGACATATGGGGCCATGTACAGTGCTCAAGCCCACATGTTATACATACTTAGAGAGAGAAAGACAAAGAGAACAGAGGAGGCTAGGGCACTGTTGTGCTGAAATAGAGGAAACAGGGAAGGTGGTAGCGCAAGGCCAGGCGAGCTCTCCGACGGCGAGGTGGCCACAGTGGGGCAGTGGTGACCACAAAAATGGGTTGTTGGGGGAACAAGGGAGCTAGGGGAGGAGTCACCGTGGCTTGAGGCGGTGTAAAGGTTGTTAGTGATATGCTCTAAAGGCAATCATGTAGATGATTGTATCACTTCTATGTTTATGATCTTATAATATATTATTTTGTCCTTTGAATAAATGTCTTTCATATTGATTAACAAGTATGTGACTTATTCGTGAAACTCTTTATTTATATTTTTGATATTATTCTAAATTATCCCTGATCTTATATCATTATGTGGAACAATTATGATTTACAGATCAGCATATGTATTGATTGATGATCATGTTTCACGGATCATGGATATGGGATATCAAATCAATAATGTGGACACATGTTAGAAAACATGATGTTAGATTGACCCACCATGAGACTGTGGGAATTGTTATATTCTTAAGTGTCATCAGTTAGTCTCATATATAATGTATGTAGGATTCTTAGACCTGAGATCGTCATTGTTTTTTACATGTGTAATAATTTACTTAGGGGTTACCAAACACTACTCCGTGACTAGGTGGTCATAAAGGTAGCTTTCGGGTTTACTTTGAAATATGCAGATGAATATAAGCGATCGAGATGAAATTTGTCCCTCTTATATAACAGGAGAGATATCTTTGGGCCCCTCGGTGTGGTTGAATTAAGGAAGTGCATGGCCATACCGAATGTGGTTGAAGAGTCAATCACAACTGAGTAATTCATCACAGGTTCAAGTGAAGGATTGAGCGATCATAGGATGGCACGTTTCTCGCATTGAGTTCGATCTAGTATCGTGAGGCAAAGGGATTGGTACATAAGCATTATATAGATTCATCCGATATGATCTTTATATATATTTGGTGGTCTTTATGTCCTGCTAGGGACTGCTACCGACCTATAGACTGAAAAGGAGTTTTCGGTCTATAGCCAAATGTACATAAATCTACAGGGTCACACACTTAATGGGCTGGAACAATAAAGGTCTGGATGATAGTTTTCGAGTGGGATACGATCTCCACTTGTATCGGATAAGGATCCGATTGGAGGCTATATAATGAGAGGTACGGGGGCTGAGGGCGACATCTCAAAAACCCTAGCTGCCACCTCTCATAACCCCTGCTATGCGCGCTGGTGTTAGCACACCGACGCACGGTGTTCCCTCCTAGACGTGTGGACCTTGATAGAGGCGCTGCTATGACTACGGCGCTGATCGGGACGATCGTAAGGAGGAGACGGTTGGCTGGAGGACGATCGACTACCTTCGCTTACATCGATGCGCTCTTCGTTGAATCGACTGCTTCAACTCTACTTCCGCTGTAGTGCGCGTCTAGTGGTAACGATCTATAATTTCTTTACTCGTATGGCTTCCTGGTTTGCACGGTATAATTTTTTAATTCGCGCTAGTGTAGTCTACCCGTATCCCAACAAAGGTAGGCTGGTGGAGGTGCATGACTGCCGGGCATAGTTAAGAAAACCGGACCGGACCGCCGGTTGAACTGAAAAAACCTGGAACCAGACAGTGCACCGAGTCAGTTTGGTTAAAAGATCGTCTGCGTAATCGGACCGAAAAAACCGACGAACCAGCTGGTTTTTACAAGAACCGGTGGATCGGATGGTTTTCATCGAACCAAGCGGTTTCTACGAATGACCAAAATACCCGCGATTGTGGCTAGGGTTTAGGGGCAAAATTGAAAAAAGTGAAAAAATACCCTCCCCATCACCCCGTGAGCCTCAGGGGCGTCGGCCACTGCCAACCCTCCCTCCCATCTCATGGCGTCCCTCGCCACCTTCTACCCTACCCCCCACGCCCACGCCTACCGCCACCCGTCCCACCCCAAACCGACCACCGGCCTCCTCCGCCTCCTCCCCTCGCGCCGCCCTCGCCACCGCTGCCGTCGTTGGGTGGTTGGCCTTGCCGTCTCTGCCTCCGCCGCGTCTCGCTCGGCGGCTAGGCGTGATGGGTCCGATGCCGCCTCCTCGTTCGAGCGCTACCTCGCGGCGTCCGCCTTTGGTGCGGGGGCGGTGGCGCCTGCCTCCGCACCGCCGCGCGCCCCGCCGGTAATGAAGGGCCGGAAGCAGTACGGTGTGTTTGGTGTTGTCACGCTCGTGAAGGCCAAGCTCGACTTCTCCCAGCACTGTAAGAAGATCATGCCCGAGGTAGCTGATCATCTTCTTGGTAGTCGTAATCATACTGTGAAAAGAAGGGGAATTTTAGACATAGGTTTTTGGGAATTTTAGTTTTTAGATATAGGCCTAGATGGTTCGTGCCCTTTGGAATTGAATAACATGAGTTAACTGACGAATTAACTAGGTATTCACTTTGAAATCGGATGGCTGGACTAGTGGACTGGAATGCTGAAATAATGGATAAGGCATGGTGGTGCAAGGAACCTTGTGGTTTCGTGTTGAGTTTTGGGGGATTATTGGTGATGATAGAATAAGTTATATGGCAAAGGATGAGAAGACGGGGCATGATTGAGTTATCTACTAATGAACCTTGCTATTTGTTGCCTGCCTGTGCGTAATTTTAAGTTGCTACTTACTGCTTACCATGGATTATGTGCTCCATATTTTCCTATTTGTATGTTCCAAAGTCCAAACAAAAATAGATCCTTGTGCATTTGGCCATCCAAGGGTGTGTAACTTGATACCTTAATCTGAGGAGAACAGAGTCATTGTCCTTCTGTGTTGAAGCTAGAATAGGGCAAAGTAGTATAGAATTGACACCGTCCCCTAATTGCTCATGTCATGTGCCTGTTTGATTGATGTTGTAGGATGTTGTAGCTCTGGTGGTAAGTAGAGATTCCAAAAATACTGTTTGTCGAATTTCACTGTTGAACCTTTTCTTGTAGTTTGACTTTAAACAATTATTCTGTGCTATCAAACATTTAACAAGCTTGTTAAACCCTTCAATTTTAACAAAATTACTCACATCAGTATGTGATCTTTTTTTCCTTCAGTGTTATTTTTTCGAAGGGACTTCAATTGTTATTCCATAGTACTAGTGTACTACCAAACTATATCTCAAAATGTTACTTCTAGGTCACTGTGATCTCACTGCAAGTTTTGTTTATTGACAGTAAATGGTCATGTTTGTGGCACTAGCAGTGAAAATGGTCATGTTGAACCGGCGGTGCTGATAGTTCTACTGCTCATGTTGAACCGACGATTCACCGGTTGAACCGACGGTCAGACCAATGAATCGGTGAACCGGTGACTCCACCGGTTCGATCTCCGGTCCAGTTTTATTAACTATGCTGCTGGGCACAAAGGGAAAAATAGGATGGTGGCTCCGGAAAGGAGGAAGAAGGGGAAGTGGGCATGCACGAGCATGAGGGTGGTAAAATGGACTTACCAGTCTATGGAGATGGAGGTGCCATGAGACGGTCTATAGATGTGAGCCCAAGGCAGCGCGAGGGGTATCACTGGTGGCGGTGACCTAGGGCAAGGGAATGCCCAATTTGACAGTTGAGGAAGGTGGAGGGTGATGTGGAGTTGCTCCTGTCAACAGGAATTGAACGGGCTTACCGGAAAGGAGAGGGCAGCGTTAGTGGTGCTTTTTGGCCAGACGCAGAGAAGAGGACGACGCGGCGAGCTCTAGCAAAGAAATACCAAATTGGTTGAGAGAATTTACACCTGGGTGTTTGGAACGTGAGATGACGTGGTCAAATTGGGGAGGGGCTCATCTGAATGGCCAAAATGGTGAGGTGGACACGACGATCGATGCTGTGGGAGTTCAGGTCCGCACGGCTCGAGCTCACTAGGGGCAATGGCGAGGTGGGGAAGGTGAGGGGGAGGTGCGAGGGCCAAGAAAGGAGGCTGGGAAACTTAAATAAATGACAAGGAGGGAGCGGGAGCTATGCGCGCGTGACTCACAATGGTAACTACACAGGATAGGTGCACGTGAATGCTAGCATGGTGTTTACGCAACGGTGACGTGACTGGAGCAGGTGTGGGCGTGGCGTGACTACAACCTGGCCAGGAGCAGAGAAGAAGAGAAAGGGGGGTGCTGGTTTGGTTGGGCTGGGAGTCGAGCCGAGTGTGGAAAAAGAGGGAGATGGGCCGACCTGAACTGAGATTTTGATTTGCTATTTTACTTAATTTTTTATTTGCATTTATATTTGAATTTGGTTTTGAATTGAATTTGAGTTTTGACTTTGAACTGGTTGGTGTCTGCAACTCAATAGTGGAGACTGAAGTTCTTCCTGGATGCAAGGCTGAGCCTACCGTCATCCATGACAAGCAGGTTGCTCTGGCACTGTTTGCTTTTGGTGGCTCCCCAACTTCACCAATTTCATCCATGTCCATGATATACAGGAAAAATATCATGTAGAGGTATTTTTATTGTATAGTTTATACATGCTTTTTAGCCTCTATATGATTTTATTGTATAGTTGAGACATGTCTATAATGCCCTAGCTCCAAATAGACTTAGGTATAAACACAAGGAATAAACCACACAATCGCACCAATCTCACTTATGCTTTCGTCCTCTCTTAGCGTAAAAAGGTTAACCTAGGTGTTGGAATGCATTTGGCAATGGGTGTGGTGCCATAGACATTTTTGTTCCCTCCTTTTATTTCTACTAAGTAGTAAGAGAGAAGAGAGACGGGAGTTTACTACTTTTACCATCTCTGAGCCAAGCACTTGATTGAATGATTTCACTATCATTTCGTGATATCATTTTATTAACAGTTAAGTATGTGTTGTAATTTGTTAGCCAACTCTAGGTCAAAGAGAGAGATTCTATTTCACCCTCTCCTTTTATTTCCATAGAGGAGGGAACAAAAATGTCTTTGGCGCCAATTCTGAAATTTTACCTCCTCTTTCAATTTTGTTACACAGTACCCGCTAGGATGCAAGGCTGAGCATGTCATCCTCTAAATATTATTGAACAGTACAACTGAATGCTATAATCAATCTAACCTTCAAGTAGAGTGACAATATTGATTATAACAAAGCAATAAAACTCGGCTACAACTGAATCAACTGAAGGCTAATTCATGTACTGATATAATATCAAGTACAGCCGATTCAATGATCTTAGTAAATACAATAGTAAAGCTAGCCACAGGCTCAAGATCAATCTACCTTCACATTCATACATAATCTTAAAAATATGTCATTTCATCACAGAGCAATTATTATTAACCCACAAAATCACTTTGCACTTTCTTCAGAACAGACATTCATAAAGAACAGTAGCAAAGTAAAAAGAATGTTGCAATACTCACAACACGAGTGGTACTCAAAACCACTAAGGTTGTCACAGAAAACCAAGCACTTCGCTTTGCCAAGCAAGAAGACAAAGGTTGACGAAGATACAATGCCGGTCTTTACACCACGGCAAACCAAAGGTGAAGTCTAGGGTCGGAGATGCCGCACAGGACCACCAGAGCACATCCGACCGAGAGTACTCGAACAACAGAGGACTACCACTGCCTTCTTTCCTTCTCAAGAAATCCTTCGGATTTCCCCTCTCACCCCACAAAGAGTCAGGGCACTCGGGAATCCAAAGGGGAGAGCTCTCCCAAGAATAACAAGGAAAAAGCTAAAGAGAAGGAAATATGAGATCCGAAGATGAGATACCCACGGAAGAGGAGATGTCGCCATTAAATAGAGGAGATAGGGGGTTGCGGCGTTGTGGCTGTGAACGGCCAGCTCTGGGGAGCCCAGGCTAGCTCGCGCCTCCAGTCGCCGCCACCCCATTCGCCGCCCAAATCGTCCGCCGAGACGAAGTCCAAATTTGGTTGAGGCACTGCTCAGGGAGGAGACTGGGTCTCCTTCCCCTTATCCTTTCGGCGCAAATTTGGATGATCCGAACATTGCCTCGCGCAAGTTCAGATGATCCAAACTCACCCCCGTGCAAGTTTGGACGGTCCGAACTCATCCTTGTACAAGTTTGGATGGTCCAAACCCACACCGTGAGTTCGTACAGTCCAATCTCTCTCACCGCGAGAGATCGAATGGTCCGAACTCTCCCGCGCAGCGTACACTCGTGAGGGCTTTGGCTCTTTGCCTTCTTTTGTCCCACCGACAGGTAGGACCCTCCTTTTTTCTTTATCAAATTAGAAAATTATGAATTTTCCCTTAGTAGTCCAACAGTCCCCACCAATTTATAAATTTGATAAAGATGTTCATATGTCCTATTTAATATACAGCTGTTCGACGATAGGTACCTTGCGAGTTTGAACCCAAAGCCTAACAACATGGATTACGACTCTGCGCAGACAAAGGAGGACTTCGCCTTGATCCAATGCCTTGTTATGAGAATTTTTGTCCAAGTTATATTTTGTACTGGGTGGCTTACCCTTTCCCTCTTGGGTTAGGACGTTACGGTCATATCCTCGTATCTAGCTCACGAGTATTTTAAGAAGGTATACCCTTATCTTTCTTTGATCGTGACCTCACGATTATACTCAAGTTGGTGAATGTTTCTAAGAATCATGTAGGACAATTTCCGAAGTCTTACAGACATCGAATTCATTAAGAGCTATTGCTCAACCTTCCATACAGAAAGATTAATACAACTAATGAGACTCATTAGATATGCTCTTTAATCTCACACAATTTGTTGTTCTAGAGCCTAGTTCACATGATCTCTAATCTTCTAGGATAGGTTTCCACTGATGTGAGCCTTTACACGAGTATGAGTCCCATTCCCTTAGACGCTGCAAGAATGGCCTTTCGCGCCAATTCTTTAGTGAAAGGATTTGCCAAGTTTCTTTTAGACTAGATGTATTCTATAGAAATAACACACGTCTCTCTAGCATGCCTTATCAACTTAAGTCATCTCTTTATATGATTTGAGAAATTCATATTGTCCTTCCTACTCTTTGCCTTAACCAGAACAGTTTGGTTATCGTAGTAGGTTAAGATTGTTGGAACCAACACAGGTAGGTCAGAAAGGAGTTCTTTAATTCATTCTGCCTCTACAGCCGCTGAATCAAGTGCTATCAACTTAGCCTGTATGGTGGACCGTGTAAGGATAGTCTATTTAGAAAACTTCCACGAAATAGCCCCACCTGCTAGAGTGAATACATGGCCACTCGTAGTTTTCATGTCATCCGAGTCACTGATCTAGTTAGAGTCACTGAATCCCTCCAAGACTGTCGGATGACCAGAGTAATGTATTCCCAAATTTGAGGTCCCCTTTAGGTATCTAAGTACTCTTTCTAGTACTATCCAATGATCATCTCCTGGATTAGACGTATAACGATTCAATCTGCTTACAGCATATGATATGTCTGTCCTCGTTGCACTAGTTAGATACATCAAGGATTCAATTATTTGAGAATACTTAAGTTAGTCCTTTCCACATCCTGTGTTTTTGTGTAGTTTTGCATTTGGATCATACGACGTGGCAGCTGGCTTACAGTCCATGAATCCAATTCTGGTTAGAACTTTGTCCACATAATGAGATTATGAAAAATTAATCCCATTCTCACCCTATATAAGCTTGATGTTTAAGATAACATCCGCTTCACCCAGATCTTTCATGCCAAACTTCTGGGATAGAACAGACTTTGTTGCATTGAATATATCCATGTTGGTCCCAAAAAGTAATATGTCATCTACATATAGACATAGAATGACTCCTTCACCTCTACTGAACCGATAGTATACGCATTTGTCGGCTTCGTTTACACAAAAGCCGACTGAGATCATTGTACTATTGAATTTCTCGTGCCATTGCTTGGAAACTTACTTTAGGCCACATAAGGATTTAACTAATTGACATACTTTCTTTTCTTACCCTTCAACCACAAAACCATCAGGATGTTCCATATAAATCTCCTCATCCAACTCTTCTTTTAGGAAACCGGTCTTAACATCCATTTGATATACTTGGAGTTTGTATGCGGCAGCTAGTGCTAAAAACACCAAGATTGTGGGTAAACGAGCCACAGAAGAATATGTATCAAAATAGTCTTCTCCTTTCTTTTACGTGAAACCTTTAGCCACTAAACGGGCTTTATACTTTTCAACAGTACCATCAGGTCTACGTTTTCTTTTAAAGATCCATTTGCAGCCTAGGCTTGCATCTAGATGGAAGATCTATGATCTCCCATGTTCCGTTAGCTACGATGGAATTCATCTCACTACTGACTGCCTCCTTCCAGTAATCCACATCCGGGGATACGTATGCCTCTAAAAGGGTTCATGGCTCCTCATCCATGACATAGCTGACATAATCATTGCCAAGCGACTTTTCAGCCCTCTATCTCTTACTCCTCCTCAACTCCAACTCTGGAGCGGCGTTATCTACACTAGGAAGAATAAAGTGTTCATTTGAACTAGTGTTGTCAATGACTTCATTTGGTCTCTTAGGAAACACATGCTCAAAGACTGTCGCATCACGAGACTCCATCACTATATTTGTAGCGATGTCATTCGTCTCAGATTTGACCACTAGAAATCTATAAGCAAAGCTATTTATAGCATACCTTAGAAAGACACAATCAATGGCCTTGGGACTAAGCTTCTTTTCTTCGGCAACGGCACATGCACTTTTGCAAGACATCCTCACGTCCGAAGACATGATAAGTTAGGATTTTTATGTTTTCTCCCCTTCTATCCTTCATAGAGTGTCTCCTCTTGATTGCGAGGTGGAATTCTATTCAGGACATAATTAGCTGTGAGAACTGTTTCACCCCACCAATAGTCTGGCATACCTAAACTCTGAAGCATGGCGTTAACTAAGTCATAAAGAGTTTGGTTCTTTCTTTTGGTTATTCCATTTGATTGAGATGAGTATGGTGGAGTAATCTCATAAATTATTTCACTTTCTTTACAGAATTAAGAGAATTTATTTGAGACATATTCATCGTCTCGAGCCAACCTTAACCGTTCGATTTTCTTTTCTAGCTAATTTTTAACTTCGGTTTTATAGATTTTAAAGTGTTTAAGTGCTTCATCTTTCGACTTAAGTAAATAAATGTAGCAATACTTAGTCGTATCATCTATGAAAGTCAAAAAATAATATTTGCCAACTTTGGTTAATATTCCATTCATCTCGCAAAGATCAGAATGGATTAGCTCAAGGGGAGAAATGCTTCACCCTTCAACGCTATAAAAAGGTTTTTGGAGCTGCTTTGCTTGCACACACACTTCACATTTTGAACCCTTCTTGTAATTATAGCTTGGAATTAAACTGAAATTGCTCAACAGCACAATGGCTTCAAAATTAACATGACACAAACATGAATGCTAAATATCATGAATTTTATTGCAATGGGAAATATTAAAAATGTTTACATTATTCGAATCAAGAATAGATAAACAGAACATGCCTCAGCTATTATAACCTTTGCCCACAAAATTACTAAATTTGGTCAACACGACCTTATTGGACTCAGAAACAAGCTTTATTCTTTACCTACAAAGCATTGACTCATTCACAAGATTGCGAGTCATGGAAGGCACATATAGTATGTCTTTTAGGATGAGTGTTTTGCCCAAGGTAAGCTTCAGGCAAACCTGTCCAATCCCACGTACTATCGCAGCGACTCCGTTCCCCATTAGAACGGATCCACCATCTTTACCCTGAAATGAAGAGAAATAAGATCAATCAGCACACACACACACACATATATATATCTAGTAACACCTGTATCAATCCACCAATCAATTGATGGACTTGCCATAAAGACAGAGGTACATACTCTTCTGAACTGGAGCTGGCTAGTGCGACATTTACTTTAGCCTTATGGCTCTTGTACGGACCGGGAGGGGGACTCCTGCCTTTGCGGTTGCAGCAATGGTTGGCCTTGTAGCCAATCGCACCACATACACAACAGATGATCTCTTCATTTTTCTTCTTCTTCTTCATTTTCTAGACTTTGAGCTTGTTCTGGGGCTGGTTCTTGAACCTTGGTTTCCCACTGCCTGAAACACTCTTGACCTCTACTTGATGAGATTGGACTTGAGCCTTTCCTGCACCATCATCGGCTTTAGCATGCACTTCGACATTTATAGTTGCTGATAACTCATTGAGAGTCAAGCGCTCCTTCATATGTCGGTGAGCAGTAACAAAGTCATGCCATAAGGGTGATAACTTAGCCAGGATGATGTTTACTTGGAACTTTTCTGGCAGGATACATTCTTACTGACTCAACTCATGTACATGGAGTTGTAGCGCATGGAGCTGCTCCATCATAGACCATCCCTCAACCATTTTATAGTTCAAGTAATTAGCAGTTACAAAGGACTCATTCCCGTTATCCCATTCAGAATACTTCTCCTCAAGTTTATCCTAGAGTTACTTGGCATTTGTGAAGTTAACGTAAACGTCGAACAGCTGGTTGGATAGGATTGCTAAAAATGGGCTAACACTGAATTGTTCGCATCCTCCCACCGCATCATTTCAGCGGTTTCCAAAGGGAACACTGGAGGATTCGAAATTACCCAAAATAATTTGATATTAGTCAGCCAAAGTTTTATTTTAGCCTGCCAATATTTGAAGTTGGCACCATCAAATACTTCCGGCTTAACGACATTAGATGAGGAAGCCATTTCTTTAATACTTGGTTTTCTGGATTGTTGTAAATATTGCAGTATAAGCATATATTTAGATTTAATTTCAGCATATTCACTAAAGACATAATCATGATATAGCAGGTATATAAATAACTTGATTACCATATAAGCGTATGAATTTTCTAAGCCATCCAAATTGGAATATATGCCCAACAAATATATCATATAAGAGTCTAAACTCAGCATATATAAATGTAGATAAATTAAGTCATGCCAACTGAATACTGATAACAAAATGAATATAACATGTATGACCAAATTTAACATGTTATTAATATTTTGAATGTTATAATCTGCTCTCAGAAGGCTAGTTGCATAAGATTCATTCTTGGTCATCTCCACCATGACAAATATTAATCTTAATTATATATGACAGTTATATATATTAGATCTTGAGCTTTAAGTCAAGCTTTCTATTAAAGGAGATCATTGGATCATAAACAAATATTGCTGAACAGTACAACCGAATGCTATAATCAATCTAACCTTCAAATAGACTAAAAATATTGATTATAACAAAGCAACAGAACTCAGCTATAACTGAATCAACTGAAGGCTAACTCATGTACTGATATAATATCAAATACAACTGATTCATTGATCTGAATAAACACAATAGTAAAGCTAGCCACAGGCTCAAGATCAATCTACCCTCACATTCATATATAATCTCATAAATATGTCATTTTATCACAGAGCAATTATTATAAGCCCACAAAATCACTTTGCACTTTCTTCAGAACATACATCCATAAAGAATAGTAGCAAAGTAAAATGAATGTTGCAATACTCACAACACCAATGGTATTCAAAACCACTCAGAAGAAATCAGAGTAAGGCACGCCTCAAGTGCTGTCCCCATTAAACCAAGTGTCTCGCTTTGCTAAGCAAGAAGACAAAGGTTAACGAATATACAATGCCGGCCTTCACACCACAACAAACCGAAGGTGAAGTTGAGGGTCGAAGATGCCGTACAGGACCACCAGAGCACACCCGGCCAAGAGCACTCAAGAACAACAGAAGACCACCACTACCTTCTTCCCTTCTCAAGAAATCCTTTGGATTTCCTCTCTCACCCCACTAAGAGTCAGGGCTCTTAGGAACCCAAAGGGAAGAACTCTCTCAAGAACAACAAGGAAGAAAGCTAAAGAGAAGGAAATGCGAGATCCAAAGATGAGATACCCACGGAGGAGGAGGTGGCGACTTTAAATAGAGGAGACAGAGTGCTACGATGTGGTGGCTGTGAGCGGCCGGCTCCGAGGAGCCCGGGCCAGCTCGCGCCTCCGCTGCTGCCTCTCCAGTCATCGCCTCCCCATTCGCCGCCCATATCGCCCACCAAGACGAAGTCCAGATCTAGGTGAGGCGCCGCTTGGGGAGGAGACTAGATCTAGTCTCCTCCCCCTTTATCCCTTCGGCATAAATTTGGACGGTTTGAACTTTTCCTCGCGCAAGTTCGGACGGTCTAAACTCAACCCATGCAAGTTTGGACAGTCCGCATGCGCACCATGAGTTCGGACGGTCCGATCTCTCCCGCCTCGAGAGATCGAACGATCCGAACTCTCCCGCGCAATGCACACCTGTGAGGGCTTCGGCCCTTTTCCTTCTTTTGTCCCACCGACAGGTGGGACCCTTATTTTTTTCCTTTATCAAATTGAGAAATTACCAATTTGCCCTCCGAAGTCTAACATCTAGCTGATAGTGTATGCATCAACAATGACTGGCAATGTCAACACTTGCTGCTTTACGAGTATTGCGGTGGGGTGGGATTGGGGGTGGGGTGTGGTGTGGGTGTGGGCTGGGGTTTGGGATAGGGTTAGAGTGATGGCCTGATGGGAGAGGTCTAATTAGCGATATGATTTTGAGTTTACAAAGATATCAATAGCCAGAGTTCACAAAATTTGACCATAGCATCTCAAATCATACCAATGAACAAATTACTCTCACTGTTCAAGAATATATGATGTTTTCTACATTGACATGTTTTTCAACACACAACTTTGACAACTATTTTTCACATGACTATGTTAGTAGTAAATATAAAAAATTATATTATGATAATATTTTCCATGCAAATCTAATGATGCCATCTCACATCACCAATCTAAATAGGATTTTTTTTATATATTAGTAGTCAAAGTCAAAGAAATTTGACTGCACGTTTTCTAAAATGTCAAAAACACATAATAAAAATCCTTTGGTTTATCCTAATTTGTCAATCCTTAGCATGGGTCGTGAGGGCAAGCAACCTATTGAAATGGCTCCCCATATACCACTTGATGGCCCCGCTCAAGCATAGTCGTACCCCATAGGCTTGCGATTACCTCTCGCGTAGGATGATATAATAACATCCCAAAAATCTCTATTTACTCAAATTATATTTAAATCATCATTTCTGAAAAGTTTCAGTTTTTCAAAAGTTTTCTGCATTAAATAAAGGGTTTCCCTAGTTTTCAACTGCTGAAAATGAATTTTTGAAAACAATAAAACTTTACAAGAATCTGAAAAAAATTATTTGAGTTATCAATAATCTATATTGCTTTCCCAAAAAATTCCAAATTTTTTTAACCAAGTTTGGTAATTCTCTGAACTCAGATATGATTTCTGGGATTAAATCAATTCAAAAACCAATTTAATTTCCTAAACCTTTCTCAGGCAATACCTGTAGACTTGGCCCAGTCCATCCCTGCTTTCAGCCGAGCTACAGCCTGCATGCTGTCCCCTCTCCCGAGCCACCTCTCCTCTTCTTTTCACGTTTCCTCTGCGCGTTCGCGTATTTTCGCCAAATGTGCCTTCTCTATTCCCTCTCCCTTCTGTTGCTGACCTGCTGGGCTCACTTTCATCCCCACTTAGCATAAAAAAGGTTAATCTGAGCTACTACTTTTACCATCTCTGAGCTAAGCACTTAATTGAATGATTTCACTATCATTTGGCGATATCATGTTATTAACAGTTAAGTATGTGTTGTAATTCGTTAGCCAACTCTAGGTCAAAGAGAGAGACTCGGTTTCTCTCCCTCTCCTTTTATTTCCATAGACATAAAAGGAGGGAACAAAAATATATTTGGTGCCAATTCTGAAATTTTACCGCCGCTTCCAATTTTGTTACGCGGTACCCACTATTCGTCTTCTGCTTTTTTTACCGGCTCTAAATTTTTAATTGCATCCACGTCAACATGTTTAGAGGAAAGTGTGACCTATTGGCCTCAGAATGTTCTGGGGCAAAAGCGCGACCAATTAGCCTCAACATGTTGCGATTTCCGACACGATTTCTTTCGAAGTTCAAACTCCGTTCCATTGTCCAACACATACACTTGATGAGGCGGCGGAAGTGCTTGGAGACGTGGGAGACGCAGAAGAGGCATGAGGGTTGCGGTGGCAGATGCGGGGGAGGATTTGGGTGACGATGTCATCTAACACATATGCCGGCAACGGTGACAAGAGGCGGCTGAGGGACAATTCCATGTGGATCACTTGTTTGGATGTGTTAGGCTGATAGTAGAGGTGAAAACGGATCAAATATGGACAGATAATTGCACCATCCTGATTTTCAGAGTTTATTTGAAGTTTTTAAAAGAAATTCAGTAGTTGTGTTCCCTTTTAGAGCAGTGAAAAGATAGTTGACACTAAGAACTCAGCTAGTTGTAGTCAGATTAATCAGGACCTAGGGAGCAGTGTCGCAAATGCATCAACTCAGGGATCGCAAGCAACCCCATTGGGAATGGATTCAGTCCTAAGTCAGTTCATGGCAGCTCGGACTCAATTGATGAACATGATGATGCAAAACATGAATGCAATGATAAATCGACATAATCATAAAGCAGTTGCACCTCAGCTAGCTCGACAATAATCAAAATTTACAGAGTTAATGAGGACGAAACCGCTCACCTACTCCTGGTCTACACCGATCATGACAAAGTGCTCTATGCCGCCTATCAGTTGGAGGGATCCGCCACAGAGGGATCAAGACAGCAACACTTGGGCATAGTTCACAGTAGCGTTTCGTCATGCCCATATCTTGGATAGAGAGATCGAAATGAATGAGGAATTTCATGAATTGCAGCAAAAGAACATGTCAGTGAATGGGTATCTCAATAAATTTACTCAGCTACCTCGCTATGCACATGAGGATGTTACCACAGATGATGCTCGTCAAAAGAGGTTCAAGAAAGAATTAATCTAGGATTGAAAGTTCAAATTGTGGGTAATGATTACGTCAGTTTTTAGAATATAGTGAACAAAACAATGCTTATTCAAGAAAGTCACTGTGAGCTAGAAGAGTCTCACAAGAGGAGAATGATTCAACAATGATCTCAGATGCATTAATCCCAGAAAGCTCATTTTAGCACTTACCAGCCAGTCATGTGCCACAGTAGTCAGGATTCTGAACTCCCGCACCAATACTTCAACAGTTTCAGTTTGGATCACGCCCTATTGGTACAAGCAATTAGCAACAGAAGAATGTCAACCCTGCAGCATCAATCACATGTTATAAGTGTCATGAGTAAGGATATTATGCCAGCAAGTACCCTCAGAGGCAAGCCCTGATGCCAGTCCATTTCGATCTGGGAGCCACACCAGATCAGACCACTGCTTCAGGATCAGGATGTGGAGCTCTCCAAGTGTCAGGCCAGACCAGGCCAGTCGAGTGCCGCCATCAGCCATGCGAGGACAAGTGAACCATGTCACTACAGAGGAGGCCCAAGCAGCGTTAGAGGTTGTGATTGATAAGTTCTTAGTTGATTCAGTTCTTGCTGCAGTTTTGTTTGATTCTAGAGCTTCGCATTCATTTATTTATCAGAGTTTTGCCTTAAAGCAATAGTAACAAACTGTTGTTCTTGGATATATCCTTTTGGTTCAATCCCCAGGCTCCGAGTTGAGTACAAACCTAGGTAACCATACAAGGAGTCAAGATAGCCATATGAGGAATGGAGTTCTTCGCTGATCTTGTCCTGTTGGATATCCAGTCTTTGGATTTGATTTTGGGAATAGATTGGCATAAGAAGTACCAAGCAGTATTGGATTGTAGAAGTAGATCTGTTATCTTGACCAATTCAGATGGAACTAAGGTGAAATTTGAAGCCAGCATGAGTTAGGCAGAGAAGGTTATGGTTTGCCAAAATAAGAAAATCTTATTAGAGGATGTGCAAGTTATCAGAGAGTATCCCTATGTGTTTGTAAATGATCTTTTCGGAATGCCACCTGATCGAGAGGTTGAATTTTTGATTGATCTAGTGCATGGTACTTCACCGATTTCCAAAAGGACTCACCGATTTCCAAGAGTTCATACCGATTGCCTACTAATGAGTTGGCAGAGTTGAAGAAGCAAATTCAAGTGCTGTTAGACAAAGGATATGTCAGACCTAATTCATCCCCATGGGGAGCGCCAATGTCGTTCGTTAACAAAAAAGATGATAGTCAGTGGATGTGTGTGGATTACGGAGCACTCAATGAGGTCACCATCAAGAATAAATACCCATTGTCTAGAATTAATGATTTATTTGATCAGCTTAAAGGAGCTAAAATATTCTCTAAGATTGACTTGAGGTCAGGGTATTATCAGATGGGATTCATGAGGATATATCTAAGACAACTTCTCAACTCGATAATGTCTGTACAAGTTTACAGCGATGTCCTTTGGCTTAACCAATGTCCCAGCTTATTTCATATACTTGATGAACAATGTGTTCACAGAGTACTTGGACAAGTTTGTTATTATGTTTATTGATAACATTTTGATTTACTCCAAGAATGAGAAAGAGTATGAGAAGTATTTCAGGTTAGTGTTGCAAAAGCTAAGAGATCATAAGTTGTACATCAAGTTCAGCAAATGTGAGTTTTGGATGAAGGAAATCACTTTTCTAGGCCACATCATATCAGCACAAGCAGTTGCAGTTGACCCCAAAAAAGTGAAGGATGTGCTCGATTGGAAATCACCGTCGTTAGTGACGCAAGTTAAGAGTTTTCTTGGGATAACAGGTTACTATCATCGTTTGATCGAATGTTTTTCTAGCATAGCAAGTCCGCCTACAGTTGCTAAAGAAGAAAAAGAAATTTGTTTGGACTCTAGAATGTGAGAAGAGTTTTCATAAATTGAAAAAGTGCTTGACTACAGCCCCAGTGCTAGTATTGCCAAACATTAACAAGAATTTTAAGATCTATTGCGGTGCTTCCTGCAATGGTTTGGGATGGGTGCTGATGCAAGACAAAAGAGTGGTAGCTTATACTTCGCATCAATTGAGGCCACATGAAGAGAATTATTCTACATATGATTTGGAGCTAGCAGTCGTAATGTATACCTTGAAAATTTGGTGTCATTATCTCATGGATAACCGTTGTGAAATCTACATGGATCATAAGAGTTTGAAGTATATTTTCACTCAGACCGATCTTAACCTTAGGCAAAGAAGATGGTTGGGGTTGATAAAAAATTATAATATTGGAATTCATTACCACCTTGAAAAGGACAATATGGTAGTAGATGCTTTGAGCAGAAAGATTTATTATAATACAGTGATGATCAAGGAGAGTCAACTATCTTTGCACGAGAAATTTCAGAGAATTAATCTGAAATTGGTTGAGGAAGGATTTTTAGCCACAATAGAGTTACGGTCAACTTTGGATGATCAGATTTGTCAAGCTTAGGCAGAGAATGAAAATGTTCAGTGGATCGAGACTAACATGAGTAAAGGTAAGGCATCATATTTTACAGAGGATAACAAAGATACCTTGTGATTTAAGGAGTGCTTGTGTATGCCAAATAAGGAGCTAAAAGAGTTATTGCTCAAGGAATCTCATGAGTCATTGTTTTCAATCTATTCAGGTAGTACCAAGATGTATCAGGATATCAGAGTCAAATATTGGTGGCCAAGTATAAAGCGTGATATAGCAGAGTATGTTGCATTTTATGATGTGTGTCAAAGATTGAAAGCTGAGCATCAGAGACCAACAGGTTTTCTACAACTACTGAAAATTCCTGAATAGAAGTGAAAAGAAGTTGGTATGAATTTTATCACAGAATTGCCAAAGACCAAGGAAGGTTTTGATTCAATTTGGATAATTGTGTATCATTTAACAAAGGTTGCTCATTTTATCCCAGTCAAGACCACCCACGCTGGTGATAAGTTAGCAGAGCTATACATGTCGAGAATTATGAGTCTCCATGGAGTGCTCACAAAGGTAATATCAGATCGTTGGTCGTAATTTACTTCACGATTTTAGAGAAGTTTCCATGAAGCAATGGGTACTCATTTGAATTTCAATATAGCATACCATACCTGGATCGATGGGCAAACCGAGCGAGTGGATTAGATTCTTGAGGATATGCTAAGAGCTTGTGTGTTGGATTATGGAGCTAAATGGAATAGTTGTTTACCTTTCGTAAAGTTCTCTTACAACAACAGTTACCAGGCCAGTTTACAAATATCACCGTTTGAAGCTTTATATGGCAAAAAATACAGAACCCTTCTCAACTAGAAAGAGATGGGGGAAGGTCAATGTCGGACCCGAATTTCATCAATCTGGATTCTCTGTGATTTCACCGCACTATTTCCTGGATCAGTAGATAGTGCTCACAGATACATCAATGGATCATTTCATACACGAGATATTATTATTACATTACTGATGTTTAAGTAGTCTTTCACATAAAGCCGTCAAGGCCAAATAGTTTCAATACAAGAATGCAGCGGAAAACGAAAAGCAGAAAGGTGCACTTCCCTCACAGGCAGCAACTGGGGATAGCCCAAATGAAGTCGATGTTGGTTAACTTTAACTAATATAGAATTCATTTGATAGCCAGAATGGTCGACTACACTGCGAGAGGAGGGACTACTACTAACTTTAGTTATTGTCGTTTCCTCCCTCGTCTTGGTCTTGCTCCTCGTAGTATTCATAGTGTCCTTGATGCTCCATTTCTGGGGGGGGGGGAATTGAGAGCGAGGGTGAGCATTTGCAACTGTGCTCTGCAAGCCAACACACAAAATGCAATAGTATAATGCATGGCTCTTCAATGGATGGCTTGGGTTTCTTTTAGTTGCGGAAAGCGACTTTATCAAATATTTCACATATAATAAAAATGATATGACTTAGCAGATTTTGGTAAACATGAGTAGTATTTGAATGTGCAATAAGTATTTTGTAGACGGTTCCATCCACCAATTACATGACTCCATCCACTAATGCTAATTTTTGTTTACTGGGCTACCTCCACCCTAATTAACCATCGCTGAAGTACATCCCTCCACGTAAAATTAAAAAGTGAAGTACATCCCTCTACTTGTTTTGTCCCCACCCTTAAATGATTTTTGTAAATAGAACTAACTCGAGGAAGTTCCCAGGTATGCCCATGACCGTGGGTACAGCTGTTTAAACAGTTTATACTCTATAGAGATTGTACATCTTTACCCACAAGAGATAATCTTATTGCTATATTCCATATGTTTTCTTAGACATGGAGATCAAGAGGACTATCACATGACCTTTACAATGCACCTAGTAAAGAGGCCACACTCGCTAAGATTTCGTCTGCAGGATATCTATTTTGCTTCGCCCAGACCCCCTCTTGCGCCACACGATGGCTTAAACCCAGCGACACGACCCATGTCCATGAAGACTTAAACAAGCACCACGACCCGTGGGTCACTCCGAAGTGTTTACCTTTACTGGCAATACAAATTATTTAGTCATACCTACACTTTGCCAGCTTATGGTTTATACTGTTGTACATGGAGAGGTCAACACAGAATTAAGTCATTAATTTATCCAGGCGGTGTCTACCGCAACCACAAGTTCTCGTGTTACATCCACACCATCCTTCCTTACCATCCGCCCAGACAGTGCAGCACATTTTTAGGGTTTTGAGAAGCACAAGATAAACTTGTACCAAATTATTAGCCATGTACATCCCATGACTGCCCAAAAGTTGCTTTGGTATTTTGAGGAAGAATGAGCAGGACGTCCTAGTGTCCTGAGACTTAGCTAAACTTGCATAGCGTTTTGTATAGTTTAGCTGGTAAAGTTATTATTAGTAATTACTAGGGCGACAATGGTAACGGATATCAATTGTAACAAGGAAGGCGTAGCTAAATTCCGCTACACTAGCAACTGGGGTATTTAACTAATGAAAGAATAATAAACTAGTGTACATAAAATAACGCATGCATGTTGAATATTTTTAAACAACATAAGTGAATAAATTGGGGATTCAATATGATCAAAGTGTTGACTCGCCTGAGTCTGAAGAAGGGATTTCTTGAGGATCTGGTGAAGCGTCGAAATGCTGCTCGGGGTTGTCCTCGTAATCTATGCGTGCGAACATACTGAAAAGAAAACAATAAGCAAGGAGGCAACAAATCCCCAAATAAAATTTCAAATGAACTCCAAATTAAACACAACTTAACTGATAGAAAGGTCTTGAATTTAGAAAATTGTAGAAACAAGTTTCACTCAAATTAGAGTTACGGTGAAGAAGACCGAGCTCTCCAAAGTTTATTTCCAGGAAAAATTCCCAAAAATAAAAAGAGGAGAGAGTTCTCTCTCTGACATGTGGGTCCCACTGATTATTTAAAATTTTAAATTAAATCTTGGATTTTAATTACTGATAGTATGACGTGTGGGGTCCACTGATTAATTAAATTCCAAAAATTTTAATAAATTGCTAGAGACCGACATGCGGGTCCCATTATGGCCACAGTACAGTGGGGTCCACCTGTCAGCGAAACGATTTCTTAAATTCGAGTTTAATAGATTTTTAATGGAGGTGGGGCTCGAGTGTCAGCCGCACATAACGGTTAAATCCTTACGGGGCCCCCTGTCAGTGAGACATTAACAATAACTAAAAAACGATCATTAGCATTTAATGGAAGATTTGGTTCTTAATGTTGTCTGAACAGGGACAGCTGCGATCGAGCGGCGGCGCGATCTGCCGACGGCGAGGGGAGGCCTGGCCGCACGTGAGCATTACCAAAATGGACTCACGCGGTCCGGGCGCACCCACTGGGGGAGTGGCGCGGTCTACTGTAGCTTGGACTGTCGTCGGCGGCGACCTTGGCGGCGGCGGAACCAGGCAGGAGGGGCAACAGCGAGAGCAGTGATAAGAGTGCAATTAAAGGTCAGGGGAGCATCCAGGGGGTGACAGAAGCTCACCGAAGGGAGCAGCTAAGCTTGAGGTGGCTTGGATTGAGCTGGCGACGGTGACGGTCAGTGGCGAAAGGGAGCGCTCGGTGCCGGAGAAGAGAGGTCAATGAGCTTCCAAAATGACGTCGGGGATGGCTTCGCATAGCCCTGGTGAAGCTTTCGGCAAAGGCAATTGGCTTAAGGTAGACGATTGCGCCGGTGATGCAGTTCGCCGGAGTTGGGGAAGACCGCCGGGCCGGCGAACTGCAAGGGGAGAGAGTTCAATTAATCAATACCGGAGCATCAGGTAGGTCCAAAGATCAAGAAAAAGGGGTCGAGGTGGCTTGCAGGAGTCCTGAGATGGCTGGCATCGGAGGTGGCCAAGGGAGCTCCGAGCGGCGGCGAAAAACGGCGAATCCGCGCGTTATTGGAGGGGAGTGAGCACTGGATGAGCCGAATTGGGGCGTTTTGCCGCTAATTTAAAACAGAACCGTGAGTGGAGAGCGTTGGCGGTATTAAGGCCATTAACAACGGGGCGACGCTCTCGATTGCTCCCTATGGCAGCTAGCCAGGGAAGGGGTGGGGAAGAGGTGCGTGTGCGACGTCACCAGGCTTCAATGATCCACAGTGGAAGGGGTGTTGATGAGGTAACGCGTGGGAGTATGGCAGAGTGGCGACCTTGCCACGCAGCGCAGCTATGGGCGAAGAGGGGGGCGAGGCCAGTGCAGGCGGAGCAATTACGAGCGAGGCTCGAGGCACGAACTTGGGCGCGACGGCACGGATGCGATGGCGAGGACTTGAGGAGCTGATTGGCAACGGCGATGGGGGTACGGCGGGGCGTCTAGGCGACGAGTCTAGGAAGGGAGGAGGGCATCTAGCTCGGCGAAGAGGGTATGGGGTTGCTGCGGCGGCGCCATGAGGAAGGCTCACGCCAGGGTAGGGGAGGAGGAGGCTGAGAGGATGACAGAGGCGGCGTCAGTGGCATGCACGCGAAGAAAAACCAGGGGTGCGGGTGGCGACGCTAACGAGGAGAAAAAGGGGGAACAAGGGGAGAAAGGGAAAGACAGGCGGGCCGCTGGGCCGCTTAGGGGGGGTTTCTCTTTTTATTTTTTTCCTTCTTTTCCAATTCCTTTTTGAATTTTTGCAAAGAGGAGAAAATAAATTTTTGCTAAGGCACAAAAAATCCAATAACTCCAAATGAAATTTTAAGAATTTCACAAAGTTTTCACACTTTAAATTTTTTTAAAATTTGAACAAGACAAGAAAATAAAATAAAGTCAAAAATTAGGATGTTACAGTCAAGTCTTCAGGCCAGATTGTTTAAAAGAGACTGAGGAAAAGGTTCCATTAATCCAAGAGAAATTAAAGACGGCTTAGGCTAGACAGAAAAACTATGCGGATACCCATCGTCGAGAGTTGAGCTTTGAGCTAGATGATTATGTGTATCTCAGAAACACACTATTCAAGGGTGTTAAGAGGTTCTGAATGAAAGGAAAGCTTGCACCAAAGTATGTGAGACCGTTCAAGATATTAAAGCGCAGGGAAAAAGTTGCTTACCAGTTGGAGCTACCTGCGACCTTTAGTGGGATACATGTCTTCTATGTGTCTCTGTTAAAAAAGTGTTTACATGTACCAAAAGAGACAATACTAGTTGAAGCTGTTGATCTACAGGAGGATCTATCTTACAAAGAGCACCCTAACAAAATCTTGGATGTGTTAGAGCATGTGACCAGGAGTAAGGTTGTCCATTTTTGCAAAGTTCGACGGAGCAACCATTCCGAGGAGGAAACCACCTGGGAGTACGAGGAGGACCTTAAAGCCGAGTTTCCAAATCTATTCCCTTAGAGAGCCAGAATCTCAGGGTTGAGATTCTATTTATGGGGGGGGGTTGTAACATTTTGATTTTCGGAGTTTATTTGAAGCTTCTAAAATAAATTAAAAGGATTTAATATTACTAAAAATATTAACATATGCAAAAAAATATTTTATCTGGGTTCCTTATGTCTCAATGATTTTTTCTGGCATTTTCTTTGAATTTTTTTGATTTATTTGCTATTTTCTAGAGATCTTTTGATTTTATTTTATTTTATTTCTGAAATAAAAAAAGCTCAAAAATATAAAAATAGTGATGGGTTGAGACCATTACTGTTCACTTCGGCCCATTGAGCCTTAGCCGCCTATTTTTCCTTCTAGCCACGCATCACCCATCCGGGTGTCCCCCGAAGCTAGCCACCGGATATCAACCGACGACACGTGTCAGCCATCAGCCCATCAGGGAGGCCGTGCGTTGTGCATCTATGCGGTCTATGACGGACGTCTGATCTCACCACCCTCGCATCCAGCCATCCATGTGTCATCATTCACATTGCGTCTTCTTCCTCACGGACTTTCGTCGCCGTCTTCGAGCCGGAGACCGTCTTGACGTCCGTGCCATGCATGATGTGGAATCCTTGGTGTCCGTGCTTTAAAAATGTGTTGCCCCTCTCAATCTCCGTACTCCACTGCCGAGTCTCCCATGCACAAGCCCCCGCCCCTGCCATCGTTGTCTTTGTCTTTGGCCAACAGTCACCATCATCGCCACCGCCCTCCCCTTCACTGACAGTGAGCATCTTGGCTGCGACTTCCACTCCGTCCAGCCTTGCCACCGTCCATCCTTCGGTCAGTCGAGCCTTACCGTCTACCCACTCCACCCAGCCTCTCCGGTCGAACTAGCTCTGCAAGCCACTGCACCGCTTCGCCTTAGCAGCCAATCCCATAGCGCCAGACCGTCCAAACATCCTCAGTCCTCTGGACCATTCGATCGTATTCGAACCATCCAATCGTTACCTCCATTCAAACCGTCTGAACATCCTCAGCCCTCTGAACCGTTCGATCGTATTCAAACTGTCCGATCATTATCAACCTTCAGACTATCTGAACGTCCTCACTTCTTGACTATCCAAACGTCCTTACTTCTCGACTGTCCGATCGTCATCACCCTAGCCGAGTCAACTGCCATTTCAGCTACCACGCTAGCCCTAATACTATGTGGTTGCCACATGCCGAACCACGTGGATGCCACATTAGCCAATCAATCCATCCTAGGTGCCACATCAGACGCCACGTCAGCACATGTCGGGACCTGGAACAACACTCCAAGTCCCTCTGTGTAAATCACACTATCCTAGGAAAGCTAGTGCACACAGGGTAAACAGTGATGTATATCACGCAAAATCACCACAAATATATTAAGCAAATTTGTGGCCATATGGCCAAGTCTTACAATAAAATGGCACAAGGCCAACTGAAAATAAAAGCAGCGAAAAAACAATAAAGGTATCAGCTCAGCCCATCTAGCCTGCCACAGGCGAATGGCTGTAAGACGCGTCCTACTCGCTGAAGTAGTCCTCATCGTCGTAGCCGCCGTGGAAGTCAGGCAACAGATTTTAGCAAGATGAGCACTTTAAAGTACTCCACAAGTTACACCGAGAAATATAACAGAGTGATGCATGCATAATGGGTTTCAAAGGAAGGCTTAATAGGGTACAAGTGCTGAAAAGCAATATTAAATTTTAAATACAATAATGTAAGTATGAAAAGCTGATTTTTAATACACCATAAGAAACAATACTTTTACAAAGTAATTATCGTTAGTGTAGGCTCCGACCTACACTGACTTAACCACGGGTATCCCACCCGGACCCTTTTCCAAACCAACATTTTGTTCATAAAACAAGTTTTACCAAATCCAAGTCTAATCTGTGAAGACTCCACTCAGCATGTCTATGACCGTGTACACGGCTATCCAGGATAGATTTTTAACTCTGCAGAGGTGTACAACTTTACCCACAAGACGTGTCTTCCCACTTGAGCCACACGATCAACACACTACCTTAGGTGTGCAGCGGGGAATTCACGATAAGGCTGTTCCGAATGATCCATAGCCAAAACAGTTACGCTGCCACTAAGGTTTCACCACAACTCGAATCCACGAGTTGAAGCCCCCTCTGGTGCCATGTGAGACTTCTCGCGGCCTACGGCATGCTCACATTCAGCCTATAGCGAAACTATATTTGGAAGTTCACAATTTACTTAGCCAGGTCCGTTCCTTACCGGACTTGTGGTAGTACGAAGTGACTTTGCAAAATGCATCATGGAAATGGTCCTTAATTCGACTTAGACTCAATCCACATACCCACATGCACGACAGTCAATTACATGTCACCAAACACGAAGCATGCCAGAACCCCACCACCTAACCAATAGCCTAAGTCCAAACAAATTTTCTATTTTAAATTTTAAATTATTTTATAAACTTTCTCGACTCACCGAAGTCAAGATTTCTTTTAAAAAGACCGTCATTCCATGTGAAATAGTTAATCTCACATAAAATCATACTAAGGCAGGCTAAGCAATTTTATAAGATTTTCTAGTCAATACTATGGTACCAACTAGTTTTCAGCTAGGGTGACAAGGTATAGGAATTCGAGTTTCAAATTGGCTATAATCAAAGGATCATGAGCATAACTAAAATTTAAATCAAATTTAAAGTATGTTTGAATAAAGTATGCATGCATATACAGTAAATCAACATAATTAAATTTGAAATAATGGGGTCAACATGGTCAAAGGTGTAACTTGCCTTGCTCGAAGTTCTACTGGAAATTGTCGTCGAAATCGAACTCTCCGAAATCGTCGAAATCTAAACGCGAAGATTCAAATTCAAATTCAAAAAACAATTCATATAAAATTCAAAAATTCAAAAGGAGGGCAGAAATGGAAAGTTCATGATTTTAGAAAAAATTAAAAATTTAAACGGGTCACTTTGGAGTTAAAATGAAGAAGTTATGGCTTTCCAAAGTTTAAATACAATTACAAAGAAAATACCCATTTTCTGGAATTATTCTTAAATTGAAAATGATTTATGACACCAGCCGGAATTATTTTTCTAAAATAAATAAATGATTATGATGTCAGCACAGTAATTACATTTCGGCCGAATTGTTTTTAAACGGGAAAATTGGGTTTATGACATCAGCATGACATCAGCCCTGATAATTAAATAATCGGAGTGCGGCTGATATGTGGGCCCAGTTCACGGTGGACTGAGTCCACGGACCCGAGGGGGCTGAGATGGTGCGCGGTCTGACGGGGCGCGGGGTGGCGCTGGCGTGGGCGGCATAGGGCGCACGTGGCGCCTGTGCGGCAGCCACATCGGCTACCACGTCAGCCCGACCTACTGACATGGCATGGCCGGCGGCGGCGGCGCTCGGGGACCGAGGGTCGCCGGTGATCCGGTGGGCAGCGGCGCTGGCCGAGTGGCGCAAATGCAAGAGGGGAGTGAGGGGAGTCCACCGGTACCTGGCGCGGATCCCGAGGATGGCCGGAGCGTATTGGCGGCGGAGAGGGATGATGGTCAGAGGGGGATACCGACGGTGCAAAAGCTCAGGGCAGGGGTGGCCGGTGTTTGCCGCAGCTCGAGGGAGGTTTGTCGAGACCCGAATATGCAATTCCGGATTCCCTGTGTATTCTGCACTAGTCTCAGGATCATGCTAGTGCACACAGTCAAACATAGATGTCATCACAACCATATACACGATAAAATAAAGGAAAAGCTCAAATATCGATAAACCTCAAAAGGTACGACCTTATGATCAAGCTTACAATAGACTGGCCCGAAGGCTTAACAAAACTAGCAACGGAAATCCAAAATAAAGCGTAGTGGCCAATCGACAAGCCCACAGGCTGTCGAGTGGAGAACGAAGCCTAATCCGCGAAGTCGTCGAAGTACTCTCCTTCTGGAACCTCCTACTGGGGATACTCCTCTTCCTCAACTGAGCAATATTGGGCATCAAGCCGTGAGTACATTGGTACTCAGCAAGTCGTTTGTAACAAATGAATGCAATATAGTATGCAAGGCTTACCAAAGGATGGCCGAAAGGTTAATTTGCATAAACGATAGTTTAAAGTAAATACAGTAAATAGATTGAAAGCGAACTTTGAATAAAACCATAGTAAATAAATAATCGAAGGAATTGACATAACCACTTGCAGACCTCCCATCCACAAGCTAAACCAACCGCTTATGGACCTCCCATCCACAAGCTAAACCAACGGTAGATTAACCATCCACTGTCCAACAACAATACACAAGTTTTCAGAAATAACTACCCCTCGTGTGAAATCACCGAGCATTGTCCATGACCGAGGACGCGGCTAGTCGAATAGTTTTACACTCTGCAGAGGTTGCACAACTATACCCACACGATGTGATTAGCCTCGCGCTAAGAAAATCACAACAAGACCTTTACAAAGTTCAATTCCAACTTAATCCGCCCGTTAGGGTTTCGCCTCACACCCCCATTGCGCCACATGGAAATCAGCAACCATGTTCATCTCAATGGCAAGATTAAAGTTAAAACATCCCAAATTAATCAGTTAGGTCCGTCCCATACCAGACATTTGGTTTGCACAGTAAGACTCAGATCAATGGCGCACAAAGTTAAGTCCTTAATTCTACCAGGGCGAGACTACCTCATCCCTCGAAGTGCTCCAACACTTCCCCTTTACTGCACGATCACTCGCCCGAGTGCAAAACCAGATTTATATAACCACCGCCGATGACGCACCAACTATAAGCAAAGCTAAGCAGTCTATCGCACCAACCTATGTGACAAATAACCTAGCATCACTAGTATGTTTCCCAACCTATGGTGACAAGGGCATCGTGGTGTTCAAAGTTATCAAGGAGGAATGAATTCAATCGGACAATAACTACCAATACAAAGGTTTATAAAAATAGCGATGCAATGTAATTAAAAACAAAATAATTAAATAATAGATTGCAAACTGGGTTCAACATGATCAAAGGACACGACTTGCCTTGGTTATGCTCAGTTAGGTACTCCTGGTCTTCGGGCGTAGATCCAGCTCCTCCGGAATCCGAATCTAACGAGAGAGAAAACGATCGAAACAAGAAAAATACATAAAATGCTAAGAAAATGAACTCCAAAAACCATGAAACTAGAACCAAAAACTAGAACTCGATTTTAGATGAATTTAGAAAAAAGAACGGGATCAATCGGAGCTAGGACAGAGGAGAACGGGCTCTCGGAAAATAAACCCTAAAGAAAAATCAGGAAAATCGAAAAATCTACTGTGCTGTGAACCCGGTCCACGGAAAAGCGAGTCCACGGTGAACCCGTCGCACGAAACAGTGCACACAGGGAGGGCGGTGCTGACGCGGCTCGGTTAGGGCTGATGTGGCGCGCGGTGGTGCTGCCATGTGGCACGGGGTGACATGGCAGCTGACGTGCCTACCATGTGGCTCGGGTGGCAGATCTTGGCCGACGTGGCAGCTGACGTGGCATGACACGTGGCTGCCACATGGCGGTAGGGCTGACGTGGTTTGCCACATCGGCTAGGGCTGACGTGGCTCCGGCTCGGGCGCGGCGGCGGTGCGGGATCGGGCGGCCGGGGGTGAGACGCGTGGCTGCATCTGGTCCGTCGATCCAGATCTGGATCGACGGTGAGGATGGAGCGGCTCAGAGGCAGGGCGACGGCTGATTGCCGATGCGTGGCGCGGCGCGTCGCGCGGCGGCGCCGCGCGCGCGCGATTGACGGCGGGATGCGCAGCGCGGGGCAGATCGGCGACGCGTGGCTCGGCGCACGCGCGCGCGTCCGCGCGGCACAGTGCGAGGTGTGTGGCGCAGCGCGGTCCAGGCTTGTGGACCGAGGGGCGGCGCAGGGTGCGGGGTGCGGCGACCGAGCGGGTAATGCGGGCGACGGCGAGAAGGGAGGCGGCGACGGCTCACCGGCGGGGTCTTCGGCAACGGCGATGGGGACAGGCGCACAGCGAGGTGCACGGGTAGCGGCGGCGCGACGGTGGAGCGGCTCCGGCAGCGGCGCGGGCGCGAGGACGAAGGCGACGGTGGCGGCGATGCGGGTGCCGCGAACCAAGGCATCGGTGGCGTATTTATCACGCGAACCGAGGCGAACGATTCGGAGACGGCTCGGGTTTCACGCGGACACGGTTGGACGATCGGGATACGGCCACGTGGCTCGGGCGCGGATCCGACGGCCCGAAATGATTAGGGTTAGGGTTTAGGGTTACGCGCGGGCGAGCACTAGCAGCGCGACGCGTGGCACGGGGGCGCGATCGGACGGGATCGCGATGAGCGGCGCGGGGAGCGGGCGTGGATGGCCGACACCTGGCAGGCGGAGGCTGCGGCGAGGCACGCGCGCGGGCGGCTATGGTTTGCGCGGGGCCGGCCTACGCGATGCCGACGCGTGGCGGGGAGGGGAGATCCGACGGCGGGGAGCGGGTGAGAGCGGGGGTGGGCGCGATGTGTGGGCGGCCGGGATCGCCGACACGCGGAGGGGAGAGGATCGGGCGGCTGGGATAAATTCAATTAAACTTCAAGAGGCTCTAGAAAATAGCAAATAAATCCCAAAAATTCACCAAATATACCAGAAAATTCCTTGAGACATGAAGAATCTAAATAAAATGTTTTCAACTTATGTTGATGTTTATTTTACTCAGATTAAATTATTTTAAAATTTAGAAATTCATTTGAAGCTATTTAGTTTCAGAAAATACCAGAAAATTTCTTGTGACTCAAATAAAATGTTTTCATCTTATGTTAAAGTTTATCTTAATCATATTAAATCTTATTAAATTTATAAAAATTCAGTTAAGCTTGATTTAAATTCAGAAAAATTCCAAAAATAAAATTGTAAATTCTATGTTTTAAAAATCCCCAAAAATCAGGATGTTACAAGGTCGGAGTAGCGTCGGTGACGGGCGAGAAGACCCGGGGCGGTGGCAATGGCTCATTGGAGTTGGTGAAGCCGGTGGAGGGGAAAAACGGCTCGGGGAGGCTCCGGTGCTCAGCTTCTCGAATTAAGTGGCGAGGGAGAGGTGGTGTGACGAGAGAGAGCTCGAGGAGGGTTTATATAGGTTGGGGGGTGGTAACGGTCGCGCACAGCATGCCAGAGTTAAACGGCCAGAGAGGTGTATGCGATAGTGTAAAAGGGTGTAATTGGGGGTAATTATGTATGAAATGGGTGTAGAGAAATGGGGATTTGAATGTGCAATCACGCGAGAGGAAAATCGGGAAGGAAACCGAAGCTTTTAAAGCTTCGGTTTCAGGGTGCTAATGGCGGGCGCGAGGAGGAAGAAGCGGCGGGGAAGACGGTGCTGACAAGGGGGACCCACCGGTCAGCGAGAGAGAAAGAAAGGAAAGAGAGGGAGGCGGCTGTTGGATTGGTGACAGGTGGCAGGAGAGGATCGGGGCCGTTTGATCCGGGACAAAGCGGTAAGTGAACGCGGGCGGGTGTGATTCAATTCGGCAACAGGGGTTGAATCGGGGCCGTTCAGGCGTGGGCCGAAGGGATAGGTGGCTATGGGCGCACCAGATTCGGTACGGCAACGGGGAACGGTGCGGATTAGGCCACCTGTCGGGCGAAGGGGAGAAGGGAGGGGCGAAACGGTAAGTTGGCACGGGCGGTAGGGATTAAACCGGGCGGTGCGGATTGGCCCGATGGGCGATAAGTGTCTACCAGAGAGGAGGGAAAGGCGGGGCGAAGGGGTAAGTTGAATCGGGCGGCTGAGATTAAATCTGGTGGCGTGGATTAGCCCGATGGCTGACACTTGGCGGCCGAGGAGGGGTTTTGGATTAAATTTTCATTTAAAGATTTCCAGAAATGCTAATAAGCTTTAAAAATACTCAGAAAAATACCAAATAAACTTTTAAAATTCCAGAAAAATTCAGAGAATCATCTGGAACCATTTTAGACCTAATAAAAATATTTTCAACTTATAATAGCATTTAATTTCTTGTAAAAACACCAATAATTTCATTTAGGTGAGTTTTTAATTTTTATAAATTCCTTATAATTGTTATAATTACATAGTTGACTTAGGAAAATGAAATGCACTTATTTTGACTTTTATAAAATGAAATAATTTGATTTTTCACAACCAGACTTGAAATAAAATCCAGAAAATGCAATTAAATTCTAGAAATTATTTTAAAATATAAAAGAACAATTTGGAATGTTACAGCACATCACGTCATCGGCCACGTATCATGCCACGCCACCTACCACATCAGCCTTAATAGCACTGTTGGCCATGTGTCACCTCAACCATGCACAGTTCACTGTTCCACACACCATGTCTACCGTGGACCAGCTATTTCACGCAGCGAGTCCATAGCACAGTAGAATTTCTGATTTTTCTAGTATTTTCTTTAGGTTAAATTTTTTAAAAGCCCATTCTTCTCCATTCTAGCTTTGGTTTTGTTTTGGTTTTGAAGTTTTTGGAGTTCATTTGAATTTTATTTAAATTTTTTTGTGCCTCGTTCATTTTCTCTCTCGTTAAATCGCATCTTCGAAGGAGTAGGAGCACAACCAAAAGATCAAGAATTTATAACTGAGCAAGACCAAGGCAAGTCGTATCCATTGATCATTTTAAACCTAGTTTTCTAAACTATTATTTTTTTATTTTATTTTAAATTATCATGTATTACTATTTTATTACAAACCCTTGTACTTGGTAGTTACTGTCCAATTTCATTAATCCCTCTCTTGATAATTTTGAATACAATATTACCATTGTCACCATAGATTGAAAAATTATTTGGTAAAACCATACTAGTTATCATATGGGTTGTACGATCAATTTGTTTAGCCATGCTTATAGTTATGTTGGGTTTATCATCACATGTGATCAATTTGACTTAATGAGATATTGAATCATAGTTGTAGCTACAGTTATAAAATTTATGTACCATGACATTGGTGTGTCATTGATGTTAGTTATACAAAATTAGTTTTCACTCGGACGAGTGATTGTGCAGTAAAGGGGAACTGTGGATTCACTTCGAGAGATGTGGATGTCTCGCCTGGGTAATATTAAGGACTTAACTTTGTGTGCCATTGATCTGAATCTTACCGTGCAACCACATGTCTAGTGTGGGATAGATCTAGCGCATTAATTTGTGATATTTCAATTTTGATTTCGCCATTGTGATAAACATGGATGCTAATTTACATGAGACGCATAGGGGGTGTGATGCGAAACCCTAACAAGCAAAATTGAGTTGAGGTTGAGCATTGTAAAAGCCTTGTTGTGATTTTCTCTAGTGTGGGGATGATCGCATCATGTGCGTAAAGTTGTACAACCTCTGTAGAGAGTAAAACTATTCAAATAGTCATGTCCCCGGTTATGGACAATACTCGATGATTTCACATGCATGGTAGAGATTTCATAAGAACTTGGGAACTGAATGGTTAGTTTACTGGTGGTTTATTACGTGAATGGTTAGTTCATGTGTGGTTCATTCGATGGACGGTTAGTTCACTTGTGATTCATTCAATTCCTTTAATTATTTATTTACTATCATTTTCTTTAAAGATCGCTTTCAATCTAAATATTGTATTTACTTTAAATTATTGTTTTCTACAAAATAACCTTTTATTTATCCATTGGTAAGCCTTGTATATTATATTGCATCTTTGTTACAAACGACTTGCTAAGTACCAATATACTCACAGCTTAATGCCTAATGTTGCACAATTGTAGAGGAGAAACTATATCAATAGGAGGTACCAGAGGGAGTATACTTCGATAATTTCACGGATTAGGACTTCGCTTCCCAGTTGATTGCCTATGGGCATGTTGAATGGCTACCATGCTTATTTCTATTCTCCGCTACTAGTTTCATAAGCACTTCAGGCCAATAAATTGTAAGCTTGGCCATATAGTCATACTATGATAATTATTAGTATTTGAGCTTTTTCCTTTATTAATCTTTATTTAGATTTTTTGTGTAGTACGGGAAGTAAATCTCAAGTTCCAATTCCCCGCTTAAATTCCAAAACTCCTTTTCCAACACAAAATTCCAAATTCAAATTCCAAAAATTCAAATCTTCAAAAAAAACCATATCTCAATTTTTTGGGTCCAACTATTTTTTGGCACTTCTTCTTTTTCTAAAAAAACAACTTCCCAGTGGTCACCCATCCTAGGAGTTCTCCTAAGCCAGCACGCTTAACCTCATGGTTTTAAGAGAATCAACTACTAGATTTCCTTTCTTCTTTCTTGTCTTTACCTCCCTTCTTCCCTTTTTATCCCTTATGGTCTGGTTACTATACATCTTCTCCATTCGTGACTCTGAGTAACCGACTGAACGCAGAACTATACGTCTCCCTTACTCCCAAGCCAACACCTCAATCAGACCACATCTCAATGTCTTGCCAAAATGAAAAACCGACCTCATAAAGCAAGCAATGATTTCACAAATGTTTCATTGCCATTTATTCATCTATTTATTTTTTCTCCATCCATTTTCCAAAGTTCAGTGAAAACCAAAATCTTCAATTCCTCTTCCATTTCTTCTTCCTCTGAACCCTCAAACAAGACCCTAGTGATCTACTCCATACCCCTCATCACTTTTGCAAACTTTCCAAAGCCCAGAACCCTGTTTCTATCGTGAGCTCGCCATCTTTGAAATCATCTGTCGCCTTGACTCGTGTTTCAAGCACTCCGGTGATTTTTTTTTTGAAATTCTTTCACATCATATCATGTTCCCAAGGCTCAGCAACATCCAAGCCAAATTATTTTGAATTTTGTGCAGGGAGTCGTCCGAAATTGAGTTTTTTTCCCAAAGTTGGCCGAATTTGTCTCTTGTCATTGAATTGTCTTCTCCGGTGAGTTTTAGCCCATGCCATCACCTCTATCAGATTTGTCTCATCCCGTTCTACGTGGTGCTCTCCTCATTTTTCCTAGAAACCCGCCATAAGTTAGTAGCAACCGATGCCTAGCCATGGCCACCTAGGACACTTTGTGTTTTCATCTATCCAGTGAGGTTCTCTTTAATCCTACTGCGTCAAAACGTGTTCTACATTCCCATATAGCTATCCTCCAAGTATATTTGATTTTACTTCACCGAACATCGAGATATCGAGTTTTTCCTTTTTCATAACCATCGGTATTCAATCGTTGATTGTGTCATCTTCGGTGAGTTCCTAGCTTGGCTGACCACTTTCCTAGCCTCACCATGTCACGTTCTTGCCCATGCTCACCTTACTTCTTTGTGTTCCATGCCAGGGTGTTGTTTCTCTCTCCAACCCATGTATTTATCGTTCATGTTGCCACCACTACTGATGTGGGGCCTCACCGGCTAGTGCCACCTTGGGCCATGTCCTCCCCGGGACTGTGGGATTCTATTTTGCCCCTTGGCTGATCTCCCTTGGCTCTCCCTCACGTGCTCATACTCATGACCAGAATGCCACGAACGTGCTCTATGCTTCCTCCCTCTCTCTCCGCTAGGTGGGCCCTCCCCCATCATCTTCTTCACACAGTCCCCCTTCCCTCCCCAGCTATCGCCGCCAGGCCGTTACGCCACCCTACCCTTCTCAGCTACATTCCCCTCTCCCGCACAGGCTCCGCCTTATCCCCATCATCCTGCATCACTCATGCCCACTTTCCCCTTCTTCCGCACCCACCTCGTCCTTATCCACCCGCAACCGCCGCCACCTCTCCAATCTTATCGGCAAGCAATCATCAACCGCTGAGCCCTCTGCCCCAATAAATACCCATCCCTGGTACACCCACACCATACTCCATCCCTCTGCACATCACACTCTCTTTCATGCGCCCCGAAGAGCACCAGCAAACTCCTCCGATGAGGAATCCTAGCTATCCTTGTCATCTCTGTGCCCATGACCCCACCTCCAATTTTGCCGTAGCAAGGCAAGCCCTGGCCACCACTTCGTTAAGCAAGAGCATCACCAGAGCGCCAGTCCGTCGGACATCCGAGTTGCTCCACCACTTTCTCTCGCCATCGACCGCCCTCGATCATCCCCGCCCATCCAAGGTATCAATCGGTTCACCGCACCACCCTTTTCCTTTTTGCGCACACTACTGCTGGCGGCTGAGCACCAGAATGCCGACGACCATCAGTCCCGCACGTCTCCCCGCACGACCACCCTACGGTCGAAGGTTCTTCCACGACCGGTTGGTCGAGAGCCTCTTCACGACTACTTTGTAGTCATAAGCTTCCACGCGACCACTGTAGCTTTCGACTGTAGCCGCTTTCAACTACAACCATCGATCATGCACTGTAGCACCAACCATTGCCAGTTACTGAAGATTCGATCACTGACCAGTTACTGTAACCCCTGACCACTTCAACCCGTCCGACCATGGTAGTTCATGACCCCCAGAGATTCCTCTCCCATTTTTTTAGAATTAAACTTTCAGAACTATGTTCTCCTTCATCCTAACTCTGATTGAACCCGTTCAAATTCCTAAATTTATCTAAAATCATGAGCTATTTAAATCTATTATGTTTTCAAATTTTAGAGTTTATTTGAAATTTATTTGAATGTGGTGGGTTTTTTCACATGTAAACTGACGATTCGGGAGAGTACTACATGGATGACTCGCATTAATCCATGGAGCAAGGCAATATGTTGATCCCATATTGCCAACAAATTATGTTGTTTTAAATTATATTGTATGCTTAGTTTTTATGTAACGTATTTCAATTCCTATTTTATCTTAATTATTACCTATTTGTTATGACACCTTTGATATTGCAAAATTCCTATACTTTGTCACCCTAGAATAAAACTCTGGTTAGTACACTAGTATTAGCTAGAGAATTTTGTAGCTAGTGAGCGTGGTGTAGGCCATGAAAAGTCTCACTTGGCACAAGAGAGGGGTCTGATCTGGTGAATTCCTTATTGGGGTGAAACCTTAGTGAAGACATGGCCAGGTTTATGGCTTAGCTTTGTAAAAACTTTGTTATGATTTCTCAGTCACACACCTATGGAGGCATGTGTGGCCGACAACATGAGTTAATCATATCTTGTGCGTAAAGTTGTACAATCTCTGCAGAGTGTATAAACTATCCTAAATAATCGTGCACACCGTCATGGCCATACTGAGTAAAGATTTTTCATGTATTAGACTCTGTTTTCATAAAATGGTTTTAAATGGGAAAATAGAATCTTTTTGGAGAAAGATGGTCCAGGTAGGATACCCATGGTTAGGTTTGTGTTAGGTCGGAGCTTGCGCTAACGGTATTATTTTACTTAAGTTACTGTTTGTACTTATTGTATTAAATTTAGCAATTTTGTATCTATTTATCGTATTTCATAAAATAATGTTTACGCTCAAATAGCCATATAAGCCTTCCTTTGTTGGCCTTGCATTATTATTATATCTTTCTGTGTAACTTGTGGAGTACAACTTTGTACTCACCCTTGCTATCACATCTCAAAAGAGGACTACTTCAACTACAGTGAAGACTAGAACGAGTTGGCCGCATCTTACTATCATCTACCTATGGGTAGGCTCTTGGGCTTCGCTATTTATCAGTTTGTTTTCGCTGTTATTTTTTTCCCTTGTTATTGTTGCCAATGAGCGTTGATGTAAACTTTGGCTATAAGGTTGTACTCTTTTATTTAATAAAGTTTATCATTATGCTTGATATGTAACCCTGTTACCGCTGTGTGTACTAGCTGATCCTGGACTAGTATGATTTACACAGAGGATCCGGAGTCATCGCTCTGGGGTCTGACAGGTATTTGAAATAAAATGCTACTTTGTGCAAAAGAACTATATTATACCTCCTTTGTTAAGCCTGCACATAATTGTATTTCCCCAAGCTTGCAGAGTGCTTTTATGTACTCACATGCTACACTCAAACAAATCTCAGAGGAATATGAAAACGTGGAAGGAGTCTACGACTACTAAGCGTGTGGATTTGATGAAGGCTTTCTGAAGTTCTATGTTGTGTTTTTCCAATCAATTGCCTGTGGTGAATTGATGGGCCATCGTCGGAGTTTCATTTTGCTTCCGCTGTGTTCTGTAAGTTTGAGAGGTATTATAACCTCAATTGTAATAAAGTGGCCATAAGGCATGTACTCTTTATTATTTTAATAAAACATTGTTGGTTATGTAATCATCACTGTTTGACTGTGTACACTAGCTTTGATCTGGAACTAGTGTGGTAATACACAGAGGGTTTGGATTTGGAAATTTAGTCCTGACACTTCTCCCCTCCTCATCCCTCCAAGAATCAATATCACTAAGGTGTCGATCAGTGAGGGATGAGAAAACCACCATAGTGGCCCTCTTGAACTCGACATCATACTTGGTTGGTCGATGAGGCCTCTTGTTATAGTCCTTCTTACCGTGATCATCTCTTCCCCAGTTCACAAGCTTAGAAAAGTTAGCCTGGAAATGATCTATCTTACCACACTAAAAGTAAATGATTGGACCAACTCTTCTATGCTCTCTTACTTTCTTATAGGCTCGGGTGAATCTATTAGTGATGAGGGCTAAATCATCCATAGAAAGACTCTCAAGTTACTCATCACTCATGGCTTGAAAAGTGAACAAAAAAAAACCAAAACAAGTATTCTCACAAGAAGAACCACACTTGGTGGGATCGGCCAAAAAAGCCATTATCTGTGGAGTCTTCGACTTCTTGGCTATGACACCAATCTCATGAGTCTTAAGCCGTGAATACAACTTATCAAGAGTCATAGTTGCTAAGTCCGCCTTGTCATATATGGATGTGACTTTCATCTCCCAAATACTCATGTCAAGAGCACTAAGAGCATAAGCCGCATTATCGGCATCTGCATAAGTGACTCTCACAAACATCAGATCACTTAAGATTTTCTGGAATCTACCAAAGAATGAACCGATAGACTAGGTTCCATCTTCAACTTCTGGTAGTCTTTCTTAAACTAAATCTCTCGCACTTTCTTCATTTCTTGAACTAGTTCTCATTAACTGCTCAAGATGTGGTTTTCTCACTCAATAGCATATTTTGCTCTTTTTCAATCTCACAATACTTATTTTCATATTTTTAGTTCATTTACCATTTGAATGAGCATCCCCCTTAACATCATTCTCAATATTTCCCCCTTTTGATTAAAAGCAAATTTTTCCTTGATCATTCTCCCCCTTTTTACAAAATAGTCATCAAGGATCAACGGGTTATGCAAGCTCACCAAAACTCCTTTCTAATTATCCCCCTCAAAAGATACATGCTAACAAGTAAAGCATAAATGAGCAAAAAAAAGAGTGCATGAATGAAAATGCAAAACCTAAAAGACCTTTGAAAATTATTCAAAATGGGGTTCAAATTAAAAATATATACCACTTGAAGCAATAGAATGCATACAAGGCTATCTAGATCATGATGATGCATATATAACCAATCTATGCAAGATAATATAATGTAAAGCATTTAAATTAATTTCAATATTAACAAAGCTTCAAAATTAATAAGTTTATCTAAAGAAATCTAAATATAAGCAAAGCTATGTCAAAACTACTAAATGAAGTCAAGAAAATATAATTCAGTCAATCGAAATGCTAGAAGTTTAATTTTAACCAATGCAAGCACTTGATAAAAGTAAATTTTGTTATTTTAAAATCATTTTAAGGTTATATATTAGCAAAACAAGCCCTAGACTAAGAGACATCTACTACTATCTCCTAAGTTTCAACCATTTTTCACAATTTGATTAAGCCATTAATCATTTGAATGATCTCAAGCCATTTTTTACTATCTCAAGCATTACGCTTAAAAGAGTGATCTTGGTCATACAACTCCTCTGGAGTTCATACAAGGTGCAATGGCAAGCAATCGCATGAAAAAGAATTGTTGAGATTCATGATTAAGCATAAAAGAGATCATTCATTCTGTTAGGCACTAGTTCATTGAGCATTGACATAATTCACTAAAGAACTAGCATAGCACTAAATAAAGCTCAATTTAGATTCAAGACTTAGACAAAGTATTTCAGATATAGCATGAATCATAAAAAGATCACTAGAGAGTAAACTAGTAAAAAGATCTACTATTGCAAATTAAAAGATAGCAATTGTAAAAAATTGATATTGTAACACCCCGGCTTCTCAAAAGCCCAAAATGTCACTCAACTAAATACACTTATCATTTTCACCCAATAAACAAATATTACCAACAACTAAGCTTCAAAATTAAACATTTAACATAACATTAAACACAAATTTCAGCAACACTGTAGAACCATAAACTGAACTTAATAAGACCAACAATAACTAAGATGAATCATAAATGAGTCTAAATTGATTAAAGCATCAAGTAGCAATATTAAGAACTATGAAGACTAAATGAAACCCTAAATTATCTAATAATTACAATGGAATCTACTAAATTGTTCATGTCCATAAGTAATGAATTGCTAGGTAAAGTGAAGAGCTACAAAAGTTCAATAATACATATCCTACATCTACCTATGCATTTCGCCTTCAATGTTCACTTAAAAATAACAAACAAGTAAGGTTGAGTCCACTACTCGGCAAATACAAAATAAAATAATAAACAAGGTAAGCATCATTTTAGTGTTTCATCTTAATTCATCGTTACCTCATTTTCGCATACTAGTTTTCATTAAGTTCCATACATATGCCTCATTTACCCAATTCTCTGTTCATGAATGCAATGCACAAGACTCAACTTCTCTTCTACATATACCGGTATAGTTGAGTGTTCACCCGTCGTTGACACACACTAGCCCTGTACTTTTTCATATAGGGTCTCACCTCTACTCCCGTGGAGTGCCTACTAAAGTAGGACTTTGCAACATAGACACACGTCCTGTTCTTTTTCATACAGGGTCTCACCTCTACTTCCATAAATTGCCTACCAAGTAGGTCTTTGCAACACTAATGCTCACTTGCAATGCAATAATTATCTTTTTTTAGTAGTTAATTAACAACATTACTCATTAAGATAATCATCATTGTAACCATAAACATATGAGCAATTTTGAGAACAAATATCATCATACGAATTATCATAGCAAGTAATTATTTAAACAAACAACAACTCAAACACTTAAATACCATTCTATCATGCATTTACATTTCTAGTTGCAATGGTCGGGATTATTTGAAGGTGACAACACACCAAATGCTGCTCTTCATACAGTAAATACCGAAAGTCAATACAAACCACAGCAATACAATACAACACATAATCGACAATGCTCCTACACGCTACCCAAATCTACCATTTTTTTCCTTTACTGGACAGTCCCCCTTGCTACCCAGTACTAAAAATATTATAACTTGCAGCTCCTGCAATAATATATAGCAAACCATATCAGTTCTAGAACCTATACAAAATTCTCCATAATTTCCTAGTTGATCAAATGTCCAGATTAAATCATCTAACCCCCCCCCCCCCGTTTTAAACCTATAAGACAAACCTATCATCTTTTATATAGAAAACTTAATAATTTCATATCTTTTAATCTACATATGCAAATACATTGAACTATGGCATTTTAAAAAACTACAAAAAAAATTATCTATCATTTTCTAGTTATTCCTAAAATTTAATTATGGCACTAAATTAGTCAAATTAATGTTTTCACATGACTACGTCTAGCAGCTACCCGGTACCGGGCAGCAGTACCCCAAAATTCATAACTTCTAATTTGTTTACCTAAAATTTGTGTTCTTGGACTTTCTGGAAACCCTAACAAATTACCTACAATATTTATATTGACCAAATTCTCAAATTAATTCGTTAAAATTTTTAAACTAATTCAGGATCACGCTAGTGCACACAGTTAAACATAGATATAATCACAACCATACACACGCTAAAATAAAGAAAAACCTCAAATAATAATAAATCTCGAAGGTACGACCTTATGGCCAAGCTTACAATATCTCTAGCCAGAAGGGCTTTAATCTAGCAGTGAAAATCCAAAATAATACGTAGCGGCCAATCGACAGGCCCATAGGCTATCGAGTGAAGAACGAAGTCCTAATCCGCGAAATTGTCAAAGTACTCTCCTTCTGGAACCTCCTGCTGGTAATACTCCTCCTCCTCAACTGAGCAACATAGGCGTAAAGCCGTGAGTACATTGGTACTCAGCAAGTCGTTTGTAACAAAAGAATGCAGTATAGTATGCAAGGCTTACAAAGGGAAGGCTGAAAGGTTAATTTGCATAAAAGACATTTCAAGGTAAATATGATAAATAGATTGAAAGCGAACTTTAACAGAAAATAATAATAATAAATAATCAAATGAATTGAAATAAACCACTTATAGACATCCCATCCACAAGCTAAATAAAAAGTGGACTACCTGTTCACTAACCAGCCATAAACCACAAGTTGAAAAGAAATCACTAACCCTCGTGTGAAATCACCGAGCATTGTCCATGACCGAGGACGCGGCTATTCGAATAGTTTTACACTCTACAGAGATTGTACAACTGTACCCACACGATGCGATTAGCCTCGATCTAAGAAAATCACAACAAGGCCTTAACAGAGTTCAATTCCAACTCAATCCCGCCCGCTAGGGTTCGCATCACACCCCTCTTGCGTCACATAGAAATCAACAACCATGTTCATCACAATGGCGAGATTAAAGTTGAAACATCTCAAATTAATCAGCCAGGTCTATCCCATCCTAGACATGTGGTTTGCACGATAAAGCTCAGATTAATAGTGCACAAAGTTAAGTCCTTAAGTCTACCCGGGCAAGACTACCTCATCCCACGAAGTGAACCTGCACTTCCCCCTTTACTGCACGATCACTCGCCCGAGTGAAAACCAAGTTTGTATAACCACGCCAATGACACACCAATGTCATGGCTCAAATTTTAATAATCACGGCACCAACCACGGTTCCATATATCATTAAGTCAAATTAAATATTCACATGCGATGATAAACCCGATCGTAAGAATAAGCAAAGCTAAGCATTCTAATCGTACAACCCGTGTCATTATGCATAGCATCACTAGTAAATTTTCCAATCTATGGTGACAATGGCATCGTGGCATTCAAATTATCAAGGCGGGGTAATTCAATTTGGGACGATAACTACCACATACAAAGTTTGTAATTAAATAGCGATACAATGTAATTTAAATCAAATTAATTAAATAATAGATTACAAACTAGGTTCAACATGATCAAAGGACACGACTTGTCTTGGTTATGCTCAGCAAGGTACTCGGGGTCTTCTAGCGTTGGTCCTGCTCCTCCGAAATCGGAATCTAACGAGAGAGAAAAAGACCGAAACAACAAAATCACATCAAACAAAATTGAAATGAACTCCAAAAACCTTGAAACTAGAGCCAACAGATAGAGCTCAAATTTAAATGAATTTAGAAAAAAGAACAAGGTCAATCGGAGCTAGGACGGGGAGAACGGGCTCTCGAAAAATCAAATCTAAAGAAAATGCTAGAAATTCAAAAATTCTACTGTGCTGTGGACTCGGTGCACGAAAAGGTGGGTTCACGGTGGACTTGGTCCACGGAACAATGCACGGGGTGGTGCTGACGCGGTCGGTTAGGGCTGACGTGGCGAGCTCAGGTACTGACACGTGGCTCGGCTGACGTGGCGTGCTGACATGGCATGGGGGTCGAATTTTGCTGACATGGCATTGACACGTGGGCTGACGTGGCCCTAGGGCTGACGTGGCGAGGAGGCAACGATCAGACGAAGACGATTGTGCGGTTGCGAAGGCGGTGACGATCGGACTGCCCGACCATCAACGGCTGCAAAGGTGGTGAACGTTCGGACTGTCCGACGATGGAGAAGATTGGACGATCCAACGTGGATCGGGCGGCTGCGGTGGCGGGGACATTCGGACTGTCCGATGGTGATGACGATCGGACGGTCCAACGCCGATCGGACAGCTGTGGTGGCGGGCACGTTCGGACTGTCCGATGGTGATGACGATCAGACGATCCAACGCCGATCGGATGACTGCGGTGGCGGGGACATTCAGACCATCCGAACTGAGCGGCGCATCTCAATCGTTGGACAAGATCGGACCGACGGGTGGCCGACGAGTGGCGGCGCTACACCGCGCGAAGCGTCACGGAAGCGAGCGCGCTAGCGGATGTGGGTGCGATGATCGAGGCGGCGTGGGGCGCGGGTGGACACAGCGAAGGCGCGGCGGAGACAAATGGCGACAGTGGGGGCGCTCACCGGCGAAGGCGGGGACGGCGATGGAGTTTCGGTCGGCGAGGAACAGCAGCGAGGGGCAGCGGCGCACGGCGAAGACAGAGGCGAGCGACGGCGGCGGTGCGAGGAGCAGCAGCGAGGCTCGAGTGAGGAGAAAAGGCAGGCGACGGCGCTATTTATGCACGCAAATCGAGGAAACCCTAAGCGGCAGAGGAGTTCGTCTCAGAGACGATGAACAGTGCCCAAACGCACGGATGTGCAATGCGTGGCTTGCGGAAGATCGGACGAGCGAGGGTGGCGCGGGCTGATGAATAGTGTGGGGCTTGGCCCAACACTGTTCACAAGGGTTTATGGAGCTTTTCTTTTTCAGAGAACTAAATAAATCCAAAAGAGCTCTAGAAAATAGCAAATAAATCCCAAAAATTCACCAAAAATACCAGAAAATTTCTTGAGACCTGAGGAACTCGAATAAAATATTTTCAGCTTATGTTAAAGTTTATTTAAATCATTTTAATTTCTAAAAATTCAAACTAAGCTTGTTTAACTTCCAGAAAAATTCCAATAATTCATTTTTAAAATAAAGGCTTTAAAAACTCCAGAAAAACAGGATGTTACAGAACACTACCATGAAGACATCAAGATACTGATGCAGCATACTGTTCATTGTCTCTATAAAAATAGCAAGGGCATTCGTTAGTCCAAAAGACATAACTTTATATTCATAGTAACCATACCTGGCAGAGAAAGTCGTCTTTTCAATATCCTACTCCCACGCATGGATTTGATTGTAACCAGATGGAAGATCAATCTTAGAGAATACCTTGGCTACCTTCAATTGATTAAATAAATCCTCAATACAGGACAAAGGATATTTATTCTTGATGGTCACCTAATTGAGAGCGCGATAATCAACACACATACGCCAACTCTCATCCTTCTTCTCTGTGAAGAGGACAGGCGCTCCCCATGGTGACACACTACACCAGATCATTCCTTTGGACAGCAAATCATCCAACTACTTCTTCAAGTCATCCTGGAAGGGTTGAGCCAAATGATACGAAGATAAGGAAATAGGCTCAGTACTAAGAACAAGATCAATCTCGAATTCCACATCCCACTATGGAGGCTTTCCCCGAAGCTTTGTAGGGAACACATCGAGATAATCACACATCACTAGGATCTCCTCGATGTACAAGGAAGAACTCGGCTTCGCAGCAAGGGACCAAACTAACCCAATCCTCGACGCACGTCAGCCAAGAAACAGACTAACCAACACAAAGAGAGAATCTGATGGTATACTACCCTAAAAGACCAACTCCCCTCTGGACGGAGCCTGTAAAGTCGCAGTCTTTTAGAAACAACATATCTTAGCACGATAATTGAATAACCAGACCATGCCGAGGATAACATCAAAGGTGCTAGCTGAATCACGGTCAGATTGGTAGTGAAATCCTCATCATCAATTGTGACAGTGCAACTAGGACAAGCTGTGGAACTAGAAATGAAACCCCCTGGAGAACTAACTAAAACTGACTAAGAAATCTGTGCATACCCAAGTTCGCTCTCCTAGCAAACTCTAGTAACACAAACAAGTAGTTAGCTCCAGAATAAAAAAGAATGGAGGCCTCATGAGAATCCACAAATATATGTCACCACGTCAGGACGGCCTACAGTCTCAAGTGTACGCATGGTGTAGACTCCAGATGGCGCCGGGGTAGTGGGAACTCACACTCGGTGGTGGAAGCACAAGGACTACCAAAGGTGCAGCGATCTAAGGCGGTGTAGACAGTGCATGGTTCCAGTACAACCCAGTAGGAGGCACCGAAGGAAGCGCTATAGGAGGAGCCCAAGCTAGATGATACCGCAGCACTGGAGTGGCCGCCAGCATCTAAACTAAGCCCTGAGAAGATGCGGCCGAAGACACTGCAAGAACCAGCTCCCACTTGATGATGCTAGTGGGATTCTGCTGCACACCAACGTCTTGTGGCCCGCTTGGCCACAACAACAACAGCTCCCTAACTAGGAGCACTCTAAAGCGTGGTGTCCATCACCGCACTTAAAACACATCAGGCTCTACCCCAAAACACGGCGCATCGCCTGAGAAGTTAAAGGAGAACATGATGTCGAAGGAGGAGACAGCCTCTACTAAAAAGACTGAGGCAACGTCGGAGGACGCTTGCCACCCTAGAACCTCTTGGGAACGGGTTGCTGAGAAGACCCGCCCCATCACCAAAACTCTTTTGGCCATCACCAAAACCACTAGAAGAAGCAAAACCACTAGAAGCTTGCCGCTTCTTGGTGAGCTCTCTCACGAACTCTATACCCTTTGCCTGATTGACCACAGAGTTGTAGTCACGCAGATCGGTCGCCCCCAAGATGTGGCGATACTTCTAGTTGATTCCTCTACGGAACCTCTACTTTCTCACTGTCATCGCTAGCCACAGCTAGCACAAAGTGGACCAAGTTATTGAACCCCGTCTCATACTTTGCAATGAACATCTTTCCCTAGACGAAGGTCAACAGGGAGTGCTCCATCCTCTCATGGAAGGGCTCTGGGTAGAACTTTGCCCGAAATTGCTTGATGAAATTATCCTAAGTGATCAGTCCCTAAGCGGTGGGTACTAACTAACAGAACCCCCTCCCACTAGATGTCCGCCTGACCCTTCAGTTGATAGGCCACAAAGCATGCCTTCTGCTGAGAGGTCATCTCCAAAGCTCCTAACTACCTCTCCATGTAGCAAAGCCAATCCGCTGCTTGAACTGGCGTGCCCGCTCCATCGAAAGTGTCCAAACGAAGGGACATCCACTCACGAAGGCTCATCCTAGCCTCTGGTGGAGCTAGTGCAGCACCAAGGTCAGCAATAGGTGTGTCTACAGTAGGAGGAGCTGCCTGCACCTGCTGACGAAGAGTTTGGACCTCCCTTTGATGGTCCTGCAACAGGGTGGCTATCACCTCTTGAAAACCAACGGCTGGCTAAGCAGCCGAAGCAACCTCCTCACCCGCCTCTCGAACGACCTCCTTAGCTAGGGGTGGTGGCATCGCCAAACAGCGCCCACAACAACGGCCGCGACCTCCACCACGTCCACGGTTTCTACCTCTCACCATTACTGATTACCAGAAAGAGCAACCAACAATTCAACATAAGCACATCAATATCAATCATACCATACTCAATTAATTAACATCTCAACTTTTATTAACTATTAAACAAACTAACAGAAGTGTAAATACAATTAATGACCCAATTCCATCCTACTGTACACCAATATGTCAAATTTTCTAGTTTAAATTAATTATCGTAAGCCAAATTTCAGCATTAAGTTTTTTAAGTTATTTTATTATTAAAATTATTAGTTTCATTTATTTACCAAACCTAGGTCAATTTTTAGCTGATTTAAACAAGTTATTAAGTTATTCGCCACAGGCTTAATACATGCTCATACCAACTGTAACACTCTGGCTTCTCAAAAGTCTAAAATGTCACCCACAACTAAATACACTACCAATTTTAACTAATAAACAAATATTACAACTATGATTTTTCATACAGGGTCTCACCTCCACTCTCGAGGAGTGCCTAGGAAAATAGGTCTTTGCAAGTTGCAACACAGACTCTTGCTACGTCCTTTTTCTCATAGTGTCTCCACTCCTGTGGAATACGTACTAGGTAAATCTTTGCAACACTGATGCTCACATGCAATGTAATAATTATATTTTTTTAGTAGTTATTTATCAACATTAATCAATTGACATAATCATTGTAACCATAAACATATAAGCAATTTAAGAACAAGAATCATCATACAAATCACCATGACAAGTAATTGTTTAAACAAATAACAAACTCAAATATTTAGAGTGCTATTCCACCATGCACTTACCTTTTTTAAATATGGCGGCCAGGATGATTTTAAGATTGCAACACACCAAACGCTACTCCTAAAGTAAATACCCAAACATATGAATCACCAGAAAATACCTTCTCTAGAATTTCGATTAATCTCTATCTAGTTTCAGTTAAAAACTCCATATTAAGTGACACCTAGTACAAACATATCCCCAAACATATGTACACAAGTATTTAATGTCCAATTTTTAAGTCATATGACCGTCTGACCGCTCCATAGCCACCGGTCAGACTATCGTTGCTAGGCCAGTTAGACCGGTTACATTCTAACAATAGATTGTAACTTTGCAAATTCAGATAAAATGAAACTCAAATAAAGTAATAGCTCATATTACAATGTCAAATACTCATCACCAACATATAGTTGCCGCCCCATGATCTTAAAGTTGGATCACAACAAACACAAATTAATGTCTACGTCACAGCGGTAGCAATATGGGCGCACGTCTTTTCTTTCCCAATTAAGGAGCGTGTGGTAACACAGCACATTACCTCGAAACTCTACGAAAACTAGCTAATTCAGGCCCGACTGTACTGCTCTCGCCCAATCTTGACTACCACCTGCATCTCATAACAGAGCTTCTTAGCTTCATGGTTCATGGACGACGCCGCCGTGGATTATTGATCGATCAGTCAGGTGCACTGACCTCAAGCTTCTGGAGCACTGGAATATAATTCGTTTCCAGAATGACTGGGTTATCAAGCTTCTCCTTTCCAGCATTAGGCCGTCCGTACAATTAATCAACCACCTCGCCTCATCTGCGTCCCTGCAGCTCTGACTAAACTGTTATCTGAAGAGATCAAACTCTCCAACCCTTGATCATGGCACTAATATTACGTCTGCGAATTTGATAAAACTGAGATATTATTCACTCGAAATAAACAGCTCTACTAAAATGCGGGAATCTCCAGTAGGATCTGTGCCAAAATTTCAAGGCCGATGAGCAGATGATATACTGAGGTAAGTGCAAGTGTGATTCTGGCACGTCAAACAGCTTCTGATGCGATGCGAACTATCCACAACCTATCTTTCCTGCAGAAATAAAAAGGTCCAAGATTTAGAATTTAGATGTAAACATTGTTGAAAATCTGTAAGCAAATGACTACAAAGTGTTACAGATGCTAAAGGAACCATGGATAGATCAAGTTAGAAAGGCCAACACTGCAACTTACACCCTCCAAGAGCTCCTCCAAACGAGATGCAAAGTACTGAAATCGTCCATCTTATTTAAAAATCTATGAATAGTTTTCTAAGACCATGAAAACTCAGGAAGATATAGGTAAAGCCTTTTCACACGGCCCACTAAACATGAGTCAATATACGTATAAACAACCACTGTTGTTTACTCACCATATCGATCTACTTAAAATACAGGTTAAACATTAAAGTGTAATAACCAAACAAATCTCTAATTGTTGATGCTAGGCTCTAGCTTGTGAATTATGATGATGAGGCTAAAATGTCAAAGAACCACTACGGTTGACATTAAAACAAAAGTAAAATCTTTCCCAAATTCCTGTCCCCGAGCTGCCACAGCTACATGAGAAAGCCAGGAGTTCCATGTTTTTCTGCGGATGTGTTGAATCTTATGGGTCTCGGTGGAACTTTTAGCCATGGTCCAGTGGACATAGAAGCTAACAATAAACGATAAGATGTAAACTTTGATGAAATTAACACATCCAAATCCAACAATACACAGACAAGACACACCAGATGCACCTGGAAGGCCAAGCCTAGACATAAACTTAAGTCTATGCAAACTGAAGTCAGGGTTCAATTTAGAGACCTTAATGAGTAAATGATAGTGTGTACCAAAGTCAGACTGCTATTTCGGCAATCTCAAGACATAAGTGCTTAGTATGGCACATGGTCAATGTACAGAATTAGAAGCCATCTCATGGTTGATTCATGTAGCATGGCCTACTGTCGATGTGCTCTACTCTCGCTACCAGACAGCAGCATCAAAATCTACAGAGTTAGAACCAGCATTTTCATATAGAAATACAGGATAGAAGTGCAGAATTTTTCTATTGATTTTTACTGACTTCACTTTAGCAGATTTCAATTGAAGCATGGCTTGTGATGTACAATAAAGCCTAAACACATCAAAAGGAAAAATAACAGACAACAGACAAAGTACGAAAATATTTTCTTTACCGACTCAGAGTAAAACACCAAATATAATCTTATAAGTGGCAAGTACATCTCTACTGCAACTACTAGACAGAAAACCAGGAACTTGGGAGGATACAGTAGATAACTGGGCAATGTAAAAGAGGCAGCGATTTCGGCCAAAAATTATGTAAAATTGATCAAGAATTGGAACTTTAACAAATAGCTTTTTTAAGCAAACAATAAGATAACTTGTTGAGTAATCAATTCCATAAGGGCATCACAATGTCATCGTTGCACTTATTAGATATACAAGAGGTTTGTTGCCATTACTGCACTCAGCAAATTTTTCCAAGGCCAAATCCTCCAATCCAAATATCCATAACAAACTTTGCAATAGAAAATTCAGGAGGAGAACATGCATTGTTGCCCTTTCCATAATAATTAAAACATCAGCATTAAAGTAATTCCTAAAATTAAGAAGAGTGCAAAACTGAGCAAAGATTATGCTCCACTGTTATCCCTATTATGAATAGCGCTTGTATTCATCATGAGCCTAATGGACCAGTATATATACACATACAGGTGTAGTATATATATATATGCATACAACCCCTTATATAATAAAAAAAATACACAGGTATAATATACATCTAACAAACTCCTTCAAACTTGGTGGATCAACATAAACTTTGGAAAGATAGAAATTGTGCTGGGCCCTGGTCTGTGTCTTTATGAAAAAGTCTGCTAACTGAAACTCGGAATACACGTACTGAAGAGCAACAACATAATCCTACACCTGTCTCCACATGTAGGAAGTATCAACACCAACATGCTTTATAAGCTCATGCTTCACTGAATCTTTAGCAATATTAATAGCACCTGTACTGTCAGACAAAAGAGGAATCGATGCAGAAACAAAAACACCAAAATTCTCAAATAATCACCTATCAGGAGTGTGGGCCTTGGGCCCAAGGCTCAATCGGGTTATTATTAGGAATTAGAGATTAGATTCTATTTGAGTTAGAGATTAGTGCCCTTGTGTTAGAGATATAATTAGAGATATGATATTAGTTACTATAATTGTTAGAGTTATAATTAGAATTAGATTATATCTGTTAGGGGGAGCTATCTATATAAGGAGGCTACCACATGCTATTGGAATCAATGAAGAGAAATATTATAGTCTTCCTTATCTAGTCTCTCCCTCTACCTCTACGCCGACGCCATCCGGCCATCTTCTTGGTGGTGTTTACCCCGGTTTATGACAACTTGGTATCAGAGCAGTTGATCCTTTCCAACGACTTCTGCTACCATGGTTTCTGACCAAGCGCTCTACCATCAGATGGCAACCATAATGGACAATATGAGCAAGCAGGTGAATGAATTCCTTGAGAAGCTACAAGAGATGAAGAAGGCACGTCATCATCCAACATCAGATCCCCAACAGCAACAAAATCAAGAACCACAGCCACCGCCAGATGCCACCGACCACATCGCCGCAGCATCACCACCGGCGTCTCCGTCCAGCGGAGCAAGAGCGCACCCGCCGTCGCTTTTCGTCGTCGCCGCCGCGAGGCCCCCAGGCGCCCGAAACTGCGCCGCTATCTCCGCCCGTGGCCGTCTCCTCCCGCGCCGCTGCCGTCGCCCGAGCTATCCCCATCCATGCCGCCGCCGTCGCCTGGGCCGTCTCTGTCTGCGATGCTGCCGTCGCCCACGCCACCTCTGCCCGTGCGCCGCCGCCACCGCCCGGTCGTTGCCCGATCCGGCCGCCGCTAGACGCCCGACCGCCACCGTTCCAGATCCGCCTCCGGCAGGGCAACCCCCACCGCGTCGTCGCCGCATCCGCTGCCGGGACCGCCTCCGCCCGTTCAGTCGCCGCCGGATCCGTGTTCGGAGCCGCCATCGCTGCCGACGTCTCCTTTTCTTCTTCAGCAGTCAGTCCCGGCCGCACGTCAGTCGTCGCCTCTGGACGCTCCACCGGCTGCCAAACCCGGCCGCGGGTCGCTAACAACCGCCGCTGGATCCTCCTCGGCCCCCGTCGCTGAAATTCCCCTGCGCCCGAAGTTGTCCCCGGCGGCCACCGCTCCAGATCCGCCGCCGCCACCCAGGCCACTTCCGCCCGTGTCGCAGCCACCGCCCGAGCCGCCGTCGCGGCCGCTCTGCCGGCCGTTGCTCCTTCGGCCGCCGCCCGCTCCGTCAGCCGCCGCTCCGCTGGCCACCGCTCCAGATCCGCCGCCGCTCCGTCGGCCACCGCTCCTCCGGCCGCCCGTTCCGTCGGCCGCCGCCACTCGTTGCCGTCGCCCAGTCGCCCTTCTGTCAGCGCCGCCTCCTTTGCTTCAATCGCTCCGCGCGGAGCATGAAATAGGAGCCAACAGCCAAAAAAAAAAAGAAAAGAAAAAAAGGAAAAGAAAAAAAACTAAAAAAATCAAAAAAAAATTTTGCAGGCATCATTTCACCCTGTTCCGCTTGGATCGGGTCGGCCGTCTCCATCTGCTACAGCCCCGCCATCGTTCGTCTTCTACACCGGCATCAAATGTCGTCCATTGGCGTCATGACCGCCGCCTAGCAGCTCGAGGACGAGCTGCATGTCCGAGAGGGGTGTAGTATCAGGAGTGTGGGCCTTGGGCCCAAGGCTCAATCGGGTTATTATTAGGAATTAGAGATTAGATTCTATTTGAGTTAGAGATTAGTGCCCTTGTGTTAGAGATATAATTAGAAATATGATATTAGTTACTATAATTGTTAGAGTTATAATTGGAATTAGATTATATCTGTTAGGGGGAGCTATCTATATAAGGAGGCTACCACATGCTATTGGAATCAATGAAGAGAAATATTATAGTCTTCCTCATCTAGTCTCTCCCTCTCCCTCTACGCCGACGCCATCCGGCCATCTTCTTGGTGGTGTTTACCCCGGTTCATGACATCACCGTAGCCAAGTAACCTCCACAGTCAACAAAGTCATAGCTCGCAACTCAGCCTCAGCACTCGAACGAGAAACTGCTATCTGCTTCTTAGTCTTTCAAGCAATGAGAGAACCATCAAGAAAAACGCAATAAACAAAGAGAGACTGGCAATCAGAGGGATCATTAACTCAAGTGGCATCAGAATATATCTAAAGCTGTAAAGAGCTAAAGTGAGGGAAAAAAAACGACAAGAGATAGTTCCACTAAGGTACCGTAGAACTCGAAAAATATGACTATAGTGGAGCTGAGTGGGAGTAGAAACAAACTGAATCAGGATATGCACAAGGTATGAAATGTCAGGACGGGTAACACCAAGATAAATAAGGCTCCCAACAAGATGACAGTAGCGAGTAAAATCAGTAAGAGCCTCACCATAAGTGGGACAGATAAATATTAAGTTTCATAGGAGTCTCAGCTGTGCGTTGATCAGTAAGAGAGACACGATCAAGAAGATTCTAGATACACTTTTCTTGGGATAGATAAAAACTATCAGAAGTAAAAGTAACCTTAATCCCAAGAAAGTAGCAAAGAACACCCAGATCAGACATGAGAAACTGCTCATGAAGATACTCCTTGACAAAAGTGATGTATTGAGAATCATCTCCAGTAATGATCATATCATCAATATACAAAAGGAGAAGCATCCGACCACGAGTCGAACTATGAATAAAAAGAACAGAATCATGAGTACTACAGAGAAACTAGCTGCAGTGACAACAGAAGAGAAACGATCAAACCAGGCACGATGAACTTGCTTTAAGCCATAGAGAGATCGACGAGGGCGACAAACCATACTCTCAAGAACTACCCAGGGATGGCTGCATATAGACCTCACGCAACTCGCCAATAAGGTATTCTTGACGTCCAATTAAGAGATAGACAACTGTCGAACAGAGACCACAGCAAGAAGAGTGCGAACAATAGTCATATGAGCGACAGGAGCAAAGGCCTCATCGTAGCCACGATCATGCTCCTGCTAAAAATCACACGCTACAAGACAAGCCTTGTAGCGCTCAAAAGAACCATCAGAACGAGTCTTCACCTTATAAACCCACTTGCACGTGATAGGAGTAACGCGCAGGAAGAGTAACAAGATCCCACGTGCCAGTACGCTCAAGAGAAGCAATCTCCTCTGCCATCGCATGCTGCCTCCTGATGAACAGCAGCATCACGGTAAGAAGTCAGTTCGGCAAGAGCAACGCTAGCAAAACCAAAATGCTCAGGTCGAATAGACTGACGATCGCGAAGAACAAGGAGAGGCAGAAGATGACCCATCAGGAGGGCACATCAAAAGAATGCTCAACTCGCGGACGACGAAAATAATAGAGGATACGAAGGAACAAAGGTGAAGAAGGTGCCGACAGGGAAGGAGGTACCGGAAAGACCAAAGGCTATGGTAAAGTGGTGACTATGGGGGTGAAAAGGAAAGTCAAGAAAGAAAGCACTCGACAAGAGATGATGAAGTGGAGTGGAGGAAGGAGAAGTGCGAGAATAGAAAGGACAACTCATCAAAACATCCCGAGAAATCCACATCTGTCAGCCAATAGAATCCCAACAACGATATCCCTTGTGCTCAGCATTATACCCCCCAGAAAAATGCACTCAACAGACTGAGCGTCAACTTGGTGCGCTCACGAGGAGCAAGAAGAACATAACACACTCACCCAAACAGGCAAAGACTGAAATAATCAGTAGTCTTACCAAAGAGACACTCAACTGGGATCCCACCCTGAAAAGCAGAGGATGACTAAATGTTGATCAGAAAAATGGTAGTAAAAATAGTCTCAGCCCAGACGCGTGGTGGAACGGCAGAAACAAGCATAAAAGCACAACATGTCTCAAGAAGATGATGATGCTTGCGTTCAGCCACACCATTCTATTCTGAGCATGAGCACCGGGACAAGAAAACTGAGATTGTGCCCTGCTCAGTAAGAAAACCACGAAAAACTCCCGACAAGTACTCTCCAACGAAATCAACATGAAAAACACGAATAGGATAGTTAAACTGAGTACGGACCATAATAGCAAAAGTCTTATAGATAGATAGAACCTCACAACGAGATAACATAAAGTATATTCACGTATGCTGAGAAAAATCATCAATAAAAAATATATAATATCGATGACATCCTTTCGAAACGAAAGGAACTTGTCCCCATACATTAGAATGAACAAATACAAAAGGACACTGAAACACTAACTCATTAGAAGGATAGGGGAGTTGAAAATGTTTGCCAAGCTTACAACCCAGACAATTGAGAGAAGCATCACTAGACAGACTCTAAAAGACCACGACGAAGTAATGAAGACATATGTGACCTACAAAGATGTCCTAAATGATGATGCCACTGAGCAAAAGATACGGTGGATACTGCAGCAGATACAGAGGCAGTGGTAGAGTTGACAAGACTAACAGGGGCAACAAAATGAACATGAAACCAGTCAAACTCTCAAAGCCGTCATCATGGCGGCGAGAGTCAGTACCAACCAAAGTCCATGTACGGCAATTCTGAACACAACAAGAATCAGAATAAAAAATAACACGACAACTATAATCAGTGAACTGACCGGCGGATATAAGCTACATGGTTAGCTTTGGAATATGAGAAACAGTAGGAACATGAAAAGTTGAATTTGAAAGTGCCTTATCCTGCGACAAAAAGAGAGATATCATCTGCTGTTTGAACAGTGAAAGGAGCAACTAAAGGACTAATGGAAGTGAGACAGGTGGAATCAGATATCATATGAAAGGAAGCACCAAAATCAAGAATCCAAAGTGATATGCCTGAGAAAAAAGAAATAGAAGGTAGTCTCTCACCAGAAGACTGCGCAGCAAAACCGGACAATGCAGAAGCCACCATGCGACCTAGCAGTGCGAGAAACTCCTGAGTATCAGAGGCACCAGGACTACGCTGAGAGGAGGAACCTCCAGTGCCCCTCGGAGAACGAGAACCACGATGAAAATCCTTCTTTCTGTAGCAAAACTGTTCCACATATCCATCCTTATTACAATAGGTGCAGTGGAGTCCCCTACCAACAGCAGCTATCACTGGTGGAGGCACAACTAGTGAAGAAGTAACCGGCGGCGTAGCAGGTGTAGAAGCTAGGGGAACCGCCAAAACTAAAGGAAACGACGATGACAACAGCTGACCCATACTATGAAGGCGAATCTCCTCAGTATGAACAGCTGTAAGAGCCTCCAACAAAGTCACTCGAGGGTGACGAGCCAGCAACTAAGCACGAGTCTGCTCAAACTCAGACCAGAGATATGTCAAAAGTCATAAATGCGACGAAGTTCCAAGTGAGACTGCTGACGCTGACAACACTGACAGGTGTGACAAACAACTAGCCCGAAAGAGTCAATCTGACGCCATACCACGGACAGCTGACTATAGAACTCGTCCACAGTAGCATCTCTCTACTGCAGCGACTAATCCTGACGCACAACAACAAGGTACAAGGAATCACCAGATGGTTCGTAACGACTGCGCAGATGCACCCACATCGCCTGTACGGAAGCCAAACCAACAACATCACCAGTGAGATACACCTCCATGCTAGCAACCAGAATAGCATAAGTATGAGCATTCTCATCGATCCATGTCTTGTAAGCAGCATAATGAGTCTGAAAAGTTTATGGTATTCTCAAAAGCCTTCGATACCTTTGTACGAATGTCTTTGGAAGCATCCTTCAAGAGTACAAACTCAGCAGGTGGAGTAGGGCGAGACGGACAAAGCAACTCGCCAGTAAGAAACACCCAAAGGCACTGACCATGCATGTAGCGACGCATGTGCTGAAACCAGTCCCGATAATTGAGACCATCGAAGATCATCGGGCAACGAGGAACAGAAACAATGGTTGCAAAATAAGACATTTTTTCTTTTTCTTTATTTCTTTCTCTCTTTTTTGGAAAAGAAACGTGACTCATGCCCGAAACAAAAGGTGTGTGACTTAAGAGCTCACGGCAAGGTGTACGCGTGAGTCACGCCAAGGCGGAGCAGGTCGGCTGCTTCGACGACGGCTATTCGGCCGACAGCAGCTTCGGCGACAGTGACTCTATCTTCAGTGGATCCGGCGATAGCAACTTTGGCGACAATGGCTCCGGTGACAGCGACTCCGGCGTCAGCGGATCCAACGACAGCGACTCCGGCGACAACGTCATCGAGCCACTGCGGCGACGGCAGGAGCAGCTGTGGCCGTCGACGACTTCAGCTTCAGCGATGCAGATCGGCTTCAGCTTTGTCTAATCTGGGGAGGCGATGGCCGGCCGGAGGAGCGGTGAATTGAAGGAGGCGAATAACCGAAGCGGCTGTGGATGAAGCGGCACCAAATGGAGCGAGATCGATAGTGGTCAAGGACTAGCCGCCGAGGACTACGGCGAAGCCAACAGAGCCTGGCAAATCCATGTGACGACACGATGAAGAGGCTCCGGGCGACGATGGTGAGAAAAAACAACCAGAGGAGCGGCGGCAGCAGAAGCTAGAGAAACGAACCAGCGACACAAAACCCTAGGTATGGGCTCTGATACCATTTTATGAATAGCGCTTGTATTCATCATGAGACCAATGGGCCAGTATATATATATATGTACAGGTGTAGCATATATGCGATAACCCCTTATACAACGGAAAAAATATACAGGTATAATACACATCTGGCAATCCCAAGGAATGTAAATAGGTAGAAATACTACCGAAACTGTACACTAGGGGATAATAAACTAAAATATCCTAGTATTTCCCACTTTGACACTTCAGTGATACCTAGCTCTCGTTGTTCTATGCTGGCTCCCCCAATAACTAGACAACATGTTTGATCCAGCATCCCCAAACAGGTTGTTGCTTGTCTTTGACTTCTAACAAATACGAAATTAATTCCTACCTCGGTGAGGATTTACCTAAGTCTGCTTATTGTACAATACTCTACCATAAATCACCATGAATGACAAACTATGGTCTCTATATTATTTGTTTGGCCCCGAGGGATTACCCATGTATTATTGCTTTAGTGTCCTATTGTCATCCACAAGTCAGTGTTGGTAGAAAATAGCTTTGACTTGAATAAAACTTTAATGCTAGCAGTTGATTAGCTTCCAATTCGAATGTTTTAAAATGCCATTTGATGTTGAGGTATCTGATGCAGTTTGATTTTGGCACACTAGTTCGTTTAGCTTACAGAACTGTCAACCAAAATGAAAGACTCATAGTTCAACTTAATGTATCAACATACAGTGTCATACCATGAAATGCACCAAGTAAAGAAGGACCTACCAGTCGATTGTTGATTTGAAGCACAATGGCCTGACTTGATTTTCAAAAGGCACAATAGAATGATGGATAAATAAAACATTGAACAATATTCATGAGACATTCAAAAGTCCTATTTGCATTTTTGCAATGCATAATTGCATGCTACTTAGTACCTATATTAAGCAAATCATTAGTCGTTGTAATTAGCTCATTACAGTACATGAGAGCTTTATTACCAAAAGGGACTAACATTAAAAAGAACATGTCATCCCTCTATAGTCATCGACAAAGCACTCGCAATTGCAAGTTAAAATTTCCATGGCTGTTCTTTTGTTCCCTACTCTGCAATCTAAATTTAGATGTTATTCTGGTGTCATCAAGCTAATTTTGGCAAATCTACTGAGCAGATGTATCTAGTATTAACAGACAAATACATGGCATTAGGATCAACAAGCTAACAAAGGTTGTATCGCACAAGACTATACATTATAACCAGGGTTATTAAGGCGTCGCTTAAGCGGTAAGGCGGCCGGAGGGGCAAGGCGTCGCCCCAGCCTTGCCGTCCGTGCCCAAGGCGGCCTGGGGGGCGGAGGCGGCGGCAGCGCAGGACCGGATCCGACGAGGGGAGGCCGGATCCGGCGTCGTCCGGGTGGAAGCGGCGGCGGCGGCGTCGTCCGGGTGGAGGCGGCGGCGGCGCAGGACCGGATCCGACGCGGGGAGGCCGGATCCGGCGTCGTCTGGGTGGAGGCGGCGGCGGCCGGGTGGAGGGCGGCGGCGCAGACCGGATCCGGCGCGGGGAGGCCGGATCTGGGCTGGGACAGCGGCCGAGCCGGGGTGGAGGCGGCGGCGGCTGATCCGAGGTGGAGGCGGCGGCCGATCCGGAGGGGAGGCGGCGGCCGAGCAGGGGTGGAGGAGGCGGCGGCCGATCCGGAGGGGAGGCGACGCTCGGAGAGGAGGCGGCGCTCGAGGGAGGAGGCGGCCGGCGGCGCTCGGGGAGATCGCCCGAGGGACGATCGATCGGTCGATCTGGGGTGGCGCCGGCTCAGGGAGATCGCCCGAGTGACGATCGAACGGTCGATCTGGGGTGAGGGTTATAAAGGATTAGATATTTTAAAATTTAGGTCCTCAAAGTTCTATAAAATTACAATTAGGTCCTTCTTTATAGAAATCTTCTGACTTAGACTCTGATTTAGACTTCCAGAGTTCCGTTTTCTTCGCCTTAAGATGCGTGTAAGGCGTCGCCTCGCCTCGCGCCTTACCGCTTAAAAGTTGTGAGGGGGGTGGGTCGCCTCGCCTCGCCTTACCGCCTTAATAACTATGATTATAACAGAAATAGTTCCCTACCCAGGGGGTAGCTACCCACCCCACACACCGCCTTGAGCACCCACAAGCGGTCTACACATTTACTGAATTTATTCTCCTCTAATCATAAGACATGGCAAAAAGAATACCATAAATTTTAGTGCACCCTCAAAAGAGAAACTATGAATGAAACTTTATCCTTGTTTCTAATTGTTCATAAGAACCATTCTTCAGTAGTCCATTAGTTCTATATAGAGTAAGCATGAATGATGCAAAATTAATACTTGTCACCTAATGTCAAGATTTTGCTTACAGATCATGTGACAATGATTATGTAGAAAGATTTCCCAAATAAGAATTGAGCTCTCCATTCAAAATGATTGTGAGTAGGTGAAGCGTAAGTGTATATTGTTGCCATCCATCCCCTTTCAAACTCAAATGTCAATCCATAAGCATGGACAGATGGACCTCAGCACAACAAACCACTAAACCAGAACACAAAAGCGGTTAGGTAAAACGTAAGTCTAATTTCTGTTTGTTCAAGCTCCCAAACCAGAACAAGATACACTGTACTTAGTTCAGCTTAACAGCCATTATGCAGTTTTTCATTAATTAATAAAGAAATTATGCTTCGAAGGAAAGGAAAAGGGATAGTTGTTAGTACCATCTGGGACATAAAAGCTAGCATAGGGATAAACTGTCCTCATGAGTACTGTGTCAGACACCTTCTTGAAGTGCATCGTTTCGAGCCAAACCAAGAAGATGCCAACCATGGTCCGTAGAAACACCACATTGCCGTCCTCAGAGAGCCCAATTATCCAAACAGGCATCATACGCACACGACGCCGATCAGCCTCCAGCATAGACGCCATTGGCAGTGGAAGGAGCGTGTCCAGCTCAATGGCCCTGCGCAGTACCCATTTCGAGACACGGTCGTGGTCAGCCTGCAGTGCCCACAAATGCAGGCTGAAATCCTTGATTGCAGCGAGCCCAAGCCCGCCATCCTCCGACCTCACCACGCGGATGTTCCTCTTGTAGATGCTATGCGTCTCGAGTGGCCGCTCAACCAGAGCTAACCTCTGCCTGCCCAATTCGAACTCAAGTATGCCAGTCCCATCAAGAAGCCAATACAGGGCATCGCCAACGAGCGCTCCAGGCTCATCATAGAGCTCACATGGTGATGGTGTCTGCGTTGAGGTCAACTCGCCCCACGCGCCGGTTCGCGACGAGTACACGCACGCGAACGCGCGGCCTTGGCTGGTGAACACGACGACCACGTGGAAGGGGCTCGAGTGGCAGTCGCCGCCGGCGGCACCGACGCAGAGCACCGCGGCGGTGCGGTCGGACGCGCCAGTCTTCATCTGGTGGGGAACGCTGATGCAGCGGCGCTCGCCGGTCAGGGGGTCCCACAAGAGCAGTTCCGCGCAGTCGCGGCTGCGGAGGAGGGCGCGGCCGTGACGGCAGTCGACGAACCACCACATGCCGTCGTCCCCGTCTCTGCGGAGGGAGCAGGCCGCGGCGGCGATGCGGCCGGGCGGGCCCTCGGCGGGGACGAAGCGGGGGAGGTGGGGGGAGTTGTGGAAGAAGCCGAGCACGGGAGGTGTTCGATGGAAGGCGCGAAAGCAGCGGAGGAAGCCGGGGTCGTTGACGAGGCGGCGCCAGCGCTTGCTGACGAGGGAGGCGCGAAGGAGGAAGGTGGGGTGCGGCGGGAGGCGGAGGAGTATCTCGGCAAGGAGGTCGTCCGGTGGAGACGCCGCCGGCGACGGCGAGGCGGAGGAGTCGGCACTCATGTTGATTGCTGTGCGGAGTTCTCTAGAAAAGTAAGGATGGATGCTTCTAGTTTGCTGTGATTTGCTCACATGTGCAAAAGATTTTACCTTGCTAATCCTTCACAAGTTTCTCTTCCTACTAGCAAAGTGTCTGTGCATTACAACGAAAAACCAAATAAAAGTGATGCATACTATCAAATATGATCTCAAATTAAATAATAAATATCAACTTTGAAGCTAGCATAATCAATTAAAATGGTACAGCACAAGAACTTACTCTTTTGGTCCTCTCCATGTCAGCCTCAATGAATTTGATCCGCTCAAATGAGTTCAGTAATATATGCTCCTCCTCCTCGGGGATCTCTGGTGGTTTGCTTGCTAGATGTTGCACAAAGACTCAAGATTGTCAAGACGCTGTAAACAAGTGCTCATGTCAGCATCACTTATAGACCGATGGTGTGGCTTATCTGCAACTGGGACTGGTGCCATAGAAGGATGGACATTCTCAAGCCTCATCACTGGTTTGGATATGAAAAGGCAGAAAAAGGAGAGTAGCTTGATCAAGGTTGTGACCACAGCTTTAACAAGATTTTCCAAACCCCTTCGGGCAATTGTACTATCCAAATTAAAAGCAGTGTTCCCTGCCATCAATAGAACATAACAAAAATCAATAATGAAGAGAATAAAACAGCAGCAGCATATCACTACTATAGGAGCAGCCCTTGGATACATGCCAAATAAACTAAGGTTATTTCTCAATCAAAGAGATAATTTTCATGGTTCCAAGTCTAGCGCAAAACCAAATAGACAATTCTGAGTTTGAACATTGATATGCCAAATAGATAATTTTCCTTACAAACGGATTTCATAGTTACATAGGTAGCTAAAAGGGAAAAACTTGAACATTGATATGCAGATAATTAATCATAGCAATGTCAATTCTTCGGATAAATAATTGCTTTTGTAAGTTACAAATCAATTCAGCCCAATCTAACAGCTGCCCTTTTATGATAACGCAATATCCAGTATTCCAGTGACTCCATTTGGCAAATAATTAAGGTCAGTACTCGGTAAACTTTAGAGGCTCCTGAAGCCACAAAAGCAACAACACCAATCGGTTAAGCTTATTTCGGTGGCTCTGGTAGCATCAAACGAAGCCGAGCATCACAAACCTCATCGAAGTACTTCACGTGGACAACATCGTAAATGTTGGGCTGGTGCTCTATCTGCGCGAACGCATCGGAAATCGGCATCCCTGCACCAATAGCGAGCTCTCACGTCAGAATTCACCCCCAAAAAAATTGAAACTTTCAGCTAGGAGGTTGTTTAAAAGACAAGTTTTTTCTCCTCTGCCGTACGAAGTGAGAGCAAGCAAGCCACCGACGACCTCCGATCCCAACTGGGGTGGATCAGGACGATGGGTGGTTAGGGCTGGGGGCTAACCGAGCGTGAAGAGGCCGACGCCAAGGCCGGGGCGAAGGTCGAGGGTGATGGCCCCCATGGCCATGCCCTCGTAGTGTCGCCTCACCGGGACCGTCGCCGGGGACGGCAACCCGACCGCCGCAGCGCCGCCCCCCACCATCGCCGGTGTAGAGCACCCCCGGCGCCGGATCTGGGGGAGGAGGGAGAGCTGCGGTCTGACGGTGGAGGGAGGCGCGGAGGGCAGTGAGGCGGCGTTGTGGAAGGGGGTGCGGCGGAGCACTGGGCGAGGGGCCAGCCATCGGCGCGGATCTAGAGGGGAGGAGGGCCACTCGTCAGGCAAAGTCCGTGCGGCGGCGGCGCGGGGTGGGGAAGAGGAGGCAGCTGCGGCGCAGGGTGGGGAGGAGGAGGAGGCGGCTGCAGCGCGAGGTGGGGGGAGGAGGCGACGACGGAGCGGAGGGGGGGGAGGAGGAGGCGGCGCGCGGGGTGGGAGGGAGGGGAGGAGGCGGCAGCAGGGGTAAGGAGGAGGAGGAGGCAGCGGGCGGGGTGGGAGGGAGGGGAGGAGGCGGCACGCGGGGTGGGGGGAGGGAGGCGGCGACTGCGCGGGGTGGGAGGGAGGGGAGGAGGCGGCGCGCGAGGTGGGAGGGAGGGGGAGGAGGTGGCGCGCGGGTGGGAGGGAGGGAGGGGAGCGGCACGGGGGGAGGGGAAGGGAGGGAGAGGAGGTGGCGGCGCGGGTGGGAGGGTGGGTGGGGAGGGCGCGGGTGGGAGGGTTTTAGGGTTGGCCGGGTGGCGGGAGGGGGAGGAAAGATCCGACGGTCCAGATTGAATGGAGGCTTCGGCAACCACCAACTCTTTCTTTTATAATAGTAAAGATTCTAGTTTCTCTCTCCGCCCTCTCCTCTAAACATTGATCTTCCATCAAGCCGCTGTCTCCTTCCCATGATGTTTTATTCCTTGTAACGTACTAGATAAATGACAAGTGGTATAAGAACAGTTGATTTCTTTCCATAACTTCTGCCACCAAGGCTATAGGTTTCAATCCGACCATAAGATCTGCTGCCGAGTCGTTGGTCACGATAAATATTAACACTAGCAAGATGACTATCAGTACCAACAGCAATGACAAGAAGATGGTGACCATCTTCCTTGACATTTATGCCACTTCGAAGGAGATGATAGCGGCAAGTGAAAATGGGAAAGAGACAAATCATGTCACGGTGATGGTCGCACCGCTGCCACCACCTCCAGTGTCAGCACTCCCTCTGGTCAAGCGATTTGCTTCACGTCATCGACAATACCATGCCTTTGGATGTGCAAGGCACAGCAGGTGTCATCTAGGGGATCACAACGTCGTTGTATCTCTTCCATCTTTGTCGCTTCTCGTGGTGGGCGTGACATGACTGCCCTATGCTGGCTACCCTCACCGTCACTGGCTTCCTCGACGACAGACAACGCCCCATGTGGGAAAACTATTTTACCTATTTGCCCAAAAAGATTTATAAATATTGTGAATGCATGTTTTACATTCTCATATGCTAAATTGTCATTTATGTAATTGTTGCATTTCTTGAATCTAAAATATAGGTTGAACTCTACTTCAAGTCAAAATTGGATGTGTGCATATGGTTCCAACTCATACAAATATATGCATATATTTAGGAAGAGTTCATTCTATATTTTGTTGTTTCATTCGTATAGATTCTTCTCTCTCATTCACATATATTGAGAATCTTTAATTTGAAATGTACCCCTTAAGTATATAAAGCTTGTGTAGTTCATGTGCACTCATGTTACTCTAATTTCAATTATTTGTCATTGTGCTGAATCGGTTTCTCACAAATCACCAAAAAGAGTAATATTGAAATATCTAAACCCTTCATCATATGTTAATGGTGTGTTGTGGTGATTAGTAACAAATGGATTGTTGTGTTGCCATTAATTACCAAAAAAGTAAAAAATTAAATAATCTAGCCCCGCCATTATATGTTAATGGTGTGTTTTAGAAATTGATGACAACCATTTGTGGGACTAATACTTTTATTGAGTTTGTGAAATAGGTTAGGTCTTGTGACGACGATGACTTGGAAAGATGTCATAAGTTGATAGTCATCAAGTCAAGGTTCTAGATGAAGAATGGCAGCATGTGTTGATGGTCATCAAGTCGAGATCCTGATATGGTGGTGGATGGCTTTATGTGTTAAAGGCCATTAAATCAAGAGGATACATCATGTGTTAATAGCTAAAGTCAATGATCCAGACTTAAAGTGAAGATGTTCGTCATCAAGTTTCAAAAGAATATGTAAGGCAAAGGTATAACTAACATAGGCTAAGAATATATTTCTTAGTCATTTTGCCGATCTTGGTGTTTAGTGAAAGACCAAGTTACTAGTGTAGTTTACTATACTATTAAGAGGGGTCGTGACTAGTAGTTTAAGTGTGTCATGTGTTGATGGCTCATTTGGTTTGCTTTAGCTCTTTGTGGCGTGATGCTAGTATTTACGAATATATTTTGCAAATAGTTGAGATTCATACATTTATTCTTGTAACATGTGACTAGAGTTTGCGATGGTTGAAGTACATGTATCAGCATGATGCGTAGATTTGTGAATATATTTTGCAAATAGCTGAATGACATGCATAATCCTTGTAGCATGTGATTTGAGTTTGCGAGCGTGTTTTGCAAATAGTTAAATCCATATCCTTAGTCTTTGTATCATGGTTCTAAAGTGTGCGAATGTATTTTGCTACTTGTAATGAATCATGTTTGAATCATTGCGTGCATGATACCATGATTTATGAACGTGTTTTGCAAATATGTTAAAGTACATGCATGTTTGTCTCTGCTAAAAAAATTCAGTGTGGTATGATCGTCCTTTATGTGGCCGAATGACCACGGCAGTATGATCGGCTCTCTGTGAACGATCGGACCAGCCGATGATCTGGCCAACTTCAAGTGAGCAGTATGACCGGCCCTCTTCGAGTAGTCGGTCGACCATATGATGGTGGTCTAACCAGACCTTGCGGTACGACCAAGCATTTGTTACCAGTAGTATTTTTTTAGAGAGCACTGTTTTTGGAAATCAGTCGAGTGGTCTGACCAGCCTGATAGTTGGACTGGACCCTGTGGACGATCTGATCAACAGCACCTGTAACAGCTAGTTTTTCAGTCGTTGCCATTAGTTGGAGGTAGTACTAGTCTCAGGTTGATTTTGCAGATTTCTTAATCCAACGGGTAGTTTCTTGGTGTGAGGTGTAAATACCCCCTTGTGGCGGTTTAGGACACATTGCTGATGTTCTATTCTTTATCCTTGCTAAGAGTAAGCCATCTCACCTCTTATATGCATATATTGCACTTAGTGAGCTTGGAGAGGAAAATCCTTGTGCATGTATTGCACTTTTGTATCCGACTTGATATTCTTAGAGGTTGTCGACTCCTAGATGACATAGAGGCATGGTGGTCTAATGATCTTTTCAAGAAACTTGTGAAAAGGCCCAGCTTACTGTGAAGATTAGGACTCACCTATTTGGAGCAGAAAAAAACTACCACTAGTGAAAATTGAGGTGGTTGGCTTAATTCATGGAGCCAGTCCAATTCATTTTAACTTACCCTGATATGAATTAGTGGAGACCAGCAAATCTCTAAACATCACGGTAAAAAGAGATCATGTCAAGTGTAGTTTACCTTTTATGCTCAATTTACATTTTTGCAATTTACAATTCTAGAATTAAATTGTTTACTTGTCACCCTATGATTACAAATCTTGACATAGACTTAGAGTGTTAGTGCTCTTAAGTGAAACTAAAAGATTTAGACCTTCATTGTGCAAAACTGATTTAATTTACAATTCCACATATAAACTCGACTTAATCAAAGAAAAGATTTTGGAAACACCTATTCACCTTCTCTAGTCGACCGCCTTCACCTTACAGCTTCTGCCTTAAATTTAAAGTATCGAGGTTTTATCCCGTCGTATCTCAAAATAACTTATTCTATTAGCTCGCAGGGACTTGTTCGGCATTACAGTGAACGTAAGGATACTTTTACAAAAGAAAAAAAAACAGAGAAAAAGAAAAGATCTTCAGACATGTCAAACTGTGCCAAAGTGGGCTAAGTGGACTAGTTGGGCCTTCGGCCGAACAATCTAAATTCCCAAAGCCTTTCTGTTGCTTACTTACATGTTGTACAGGTAGACAGGACAAGCGCTTAGTTTGGACCAAGAGATTTACAACTTCATGGGCCAACAATGGACAACGGTTAACTAGGGCGGACTTTAAAAATAAACGTGTGGTTTTGGAAAGACCAAATGCATATATAGGCCCAACAATGACCCGTTAATTCCTCTAAAAAAAACAATGACTCGTTAATTACTAGTACAAGTGTTCGGTGTTATATTTGATGACTAATTAACTTTGTCTCAAGCCGTTATAAAAAAAAACTTGGTCTCAAAGCCAGCGAGAGGAGAGGAACGTATTGTGGCTGCCGGATGTGCAACTCCGTCCATCTAACGCCGGCCCCTGTCCTCTCTATTGGGAAACTAAAGATAAGGATCCCCGTTTAAACGGATCCTCTCCGTTTAAACGAGTCCTTATCCATAATGGGCACCTCATCCCACCCCCTATAAATAGAGAGCCATATGGCTGATTTTGTACCGAATGCATATGAAGCAATAAAGAAAGACCAGGAGTTCCCTCTACCTCTCTGTGTTCAATCTATTATTCTGTGTTTCTGTGATTGATTCGTTCTTATTCTAAGCAGAGGAATCGCTCGGACTGGTCGCCAGCGAGAGTTCCTCAACACGTTATCAGCACGAATCGCTCCGGTGAACGAAGGTAATCATCGAAGCACTTAATAGATTGGTTTTTCTAGATCGCTTTGAATTTGCTTTTCTTCGCGTTCTAGATTGTTTTTCTACGGTGCAAATCCCCCTAATCTACCGCGAGCAGACCTGAAGTCGCCGGCACAATGTCGATCGGTAGATTGTAAAACAGGGTAGATGTTGATTGCACTGTAGAAAGCGATGCAAATCCGCCCTAATCTACCGCGAGCAGACCTGAAGTCGCCGGCACAATGTCGATCGGTAGATTACGAAAAGGGGTAGATGTTGATTGCATCGTAGTTTGAAAACGACAATTTTGCATGGTTTTGTTTGATCCTGCATGATCACTGTACAACAAATAGATCAGGCGCCACCATCGTCGCGCCTGCATGAGCGCCGCTGGCCGCCGTCCAGTAGCCGGCCATGGAGCCCGAGCCGACCGCCGCCTCCCGCACGAGGCGCCGCCGCGCCTGAACGCGCGCACCGACGTCGGACTCTCGGCGCCCGCGCCCGCACGCGTGGGCCGCCGTTGGCCTCTCCGCCGCGCCCGCGCGCCGCGCCGCCGTTGGCTCCTCGCGCCGCGTGCGAGCGCGCGCCGCCGTCGGCTACTCGGCGCCCGCGCTCGAACGCGCGCTCCGCCATCGACTACTCAACGACCGCCCGTCCCTGCCCAGGGTAGCGCCGCCGTGACTAGCGCACCGGCCCCCGCACGGGCCATCGACGCCGCCGCACCGGCCTCCTCGCGCGCCCCGCATGGCACGCCGGCATCCACAAGCGCGCCCCGCATGGTGTCGCCGCCGACATCGCTCCCGCACGAGCTCCTCCACGCCCGCACGCGTGAGCCGCCACCGCCGGTTGCCGCCCGCAAGCGGCCGTCGAAGCTGTGCGCGCACGCCCTGCACGGCGCCGCCGCTAGCATCGGCCGCTCCGCCCCTGGCACCTCAGCTTCCGTGCCCAAAAGCCGCCGTCGGGGGAGCCACCACCCGATGAAGTCGCGCCCGCATGCGCCGCCCTTCGCTGCTGCCCGTAGCAGCACCACCGGTGGGCTCACCTCCGCCGCTCCGCGCCCGAGCTAGACCAGCGACCGAAGTCGCTGCCCAACCGGCACGTCGCCGCCGCTTCTCGGCCGAGCCGCCGCCTGCCACGCCGCCGCCTCCGGCGCCGCTGGCGCGCATCCCCACGCGCTTCGCCGCCATCGGCCTCGGCTCCCCGCGTCGCGCGCGCGCGCTTCGCCGCCACCGGCCTCCCGCGCCCGCCTCCTCGCGCGCGCGCGCGCATGCGCGCCGCCGGCCAGCGCGCGCGTGCCCGCATGCATGCGCGGCCAGCCTCGCGCGCCGCCGCCGCGGCTTCTCCGCGCCCGGCAATGGCGCCGCCGCCCGCGACGGGTGGCGCCGCTCCGCCGCACGATCGGCCTCGGCCACCGCTTCGCCCGCCCCCCCGCGCGGCCGCGCCGCATGGCCGCCCCGCTGCCCCCCGCGACGGCCGCCGCCCCATGGCCGCCCAGCAGCCCCGCGCACGGCCGCCGCCCGTCGACCTCCTCCTCGCGCTCCATTCTTGCCGCCGCGGCCGCCGCCACGCACGGCGCGCGCCCATGCGTTATGCCACTATTATTTTATGTATTTTCTGTAATTATTTACTGTTTTGATTAATTGTAATTATTTAATTGCTTTTAATCACTGAATATTAGCAATAAATTATGAAAAATACATAGAAAATTATGGAACATTACGAGAATTTATTGTACCATTTATTTACTGCGATAAATAATTCCATGCATGTTTACAGAAGTAAACTTATATGTCCCATTCATCACATGTAGATGATGGCATCACGAATCGGAGTTCGAGGAGCTTGCCCGACATGGCAAGAACTATCTCGCGTGGGCATCCGATGTCGAGATAGTACTTGGAGCCGAGAAGCTCAGCGCAGCTATTGGGATTGGCGGACGGCATGACGCCAAACCCACACCGAGAAAATGATCGGGCACTTCATTTCCTCGAGCACCACCTCTGCATTACTCTCAAGAATGAGTATATGGCGGAGAAAAGCGCGCTAGCACTCTCGACCGCACTCAAGAAGCGGTTTGAGAGGCTAAAGTACACCATTCTTCCTCAGGCAGAGTAGGAGTGGATCGGACTGAGGTTTGCCGATTTCAAGACGGTCGGGGAGTACAATTCTGCCTTGCACAGAATTTGTACCAATCTTCAACTCTGTGGCAAGCGATCACGATGAGCGAGAAGATTGAGAAGTCCTTGTCCACCTTTCACCCCAATGCTGTGCAATCCGCCCGCAACTATCGTCAAGACGGCTACAAGAAATACGCCGAATTGATTGATATGATGCAGGTAGCGGAGACTAAGGACGAACTTCTCCGCAAGAATTACATCACTCAACCATTGGGGAGCTCCGCTGGCCGTGAAGCCAATGCTGGGAGCTATAAGGTGCGAAAGCCCTTGATGAAAAGAAGGGGGAAGAAGGGTAAGGCCGTTGCCCAGAAAGGCAAGTCAGATACTCCAAATGACAAAAGGGCTAAGGAGAGTGGCAAAACCTATGGCCAGCAGAACCAAGGTTGCTACAAGTGTGGCAAGTGGGGGCATTGGTCGCGGATCTGTAAAGCACCGCAACATATCATTGATGCCCACCAAGCCCAGAAGAACAATGGCAAAGGGCAGCCTGAAGCTAACTTTACAGCTGTTGAGGGGGAGCATCATGAGCCGCTGCCTGAAATGATGGAGGTTGAGTCCATCCAGGCAGCAGCACCCCCTTACGACTTAGAGGCAACCACCTCCATGATTTCTCTCGAAGAGAACATCACTCCTGAAAAGATAGCCGAAGAAGTCAATGACTTTCTAGTTGATTCCGTCTGATGCACAGAATGTATGAGACGTTAATTGTCATTTATTTTGCATTAAATGGACAAGTTAGATCTTGCATGGATGGTACTTTATTTTTGTCTTCTCGTAATGGTTGGATGATTTTGAAATAATTCATTCATTTATTCAGTTTATAATGGCATGAACACGTGTGGCTATATTATACCAACATTAAGGCGCTGCAGCGTACAACATCTGAAGACGGTATTCGAAGCTCGAACTATTCTCTCTCAGCACGGCAGTTAGGCCACCAGTCTTAGGGTGATGAGAAATATAATTAACAATTCTCACGGGCATAATATTAATGTGAAGAATTTCCGAATCTGAAGATTTTGTGTGCCTGCATGTGCCACCGAAATTAATCACTAGACCATCCACTCAAAGTGAAGGATGAAGTCCTCGCATTCTGGAACGCATCCAGGAGACATTTGTGGTCCTATCCAGCCCATCTCAGTCCATTTAGGTATTTCATGGTGCTCATTGATGCTTCCTCAAAGTGGTCATATGTGGGTTTATTATCCACAAGAAACCATGCTTTCGCCAAATTGATCTCGCAGATCATTCGCATCGAAATGTGTTCCCGATCATCGCATCAAGTCCATCGGAATGGACAATGCCGAGAATTTACTTCAAAGGCATTTGATGATTATTGCATGGCGATGGGGATTGCGATTGAGCATTGATGCCGCATGTCCATACCGAGCGGTTTGGCGAGGCTTTAATCAAGAGAATTAAATTTATTGCCCGACCCATTTTGGAGAATTGTAATTTGCCGGCTACATGTTGGGGACATGGCGGTCCTACATGCAAGAAATCTCATCAACTTTCGACCTTGACCTACAACATCCATTCACCTATGCAACTAGCGCAAGGGTCACCACCAAAATTTCTCATCTCGGGAGGTTTGGATGCAAGGTTTATGTACCTATACCCCCCGCATGAATCGCAATGGGTCCTCTCCGTAAGATCGGGATATCGTTGGTTATGAGATCGCATCCATAATCGTATTTGGAACCCATGTCGGAGATTTGCATCTTGCCGCCATTGATGCATTTTTGATGAGGATAATTTTCCGACATTAGGGGGAGGAAATCAACCCGTTGATGAAAAATGTCGGGAAATTACGTGGGAAGCCATGGGAATTCCTGCACATGACCCACGCACTAGTAAATCAAATAGAGAAGTCCAGAAGACAATAAAAGTCCAGAAGACAAGAGAAGTCCAGAAGACAATAGAAGTCCAGAAGACAAATGATTTGTAAGCATTAGCGAATCAGCTGCCTAATCACTTTAGTGATTTGAAGAGCGTGACTAAGTCGCATGTGCCTGCACGCACTGCACCGGAGAGGGTTGAAATACCAAAGAAAGCAGAAGGTATCCCCAATCTCGTCCAGAGGCCTCGAAAAAAAAGAGGACGAGAACTCCGGCTCCTCGAATCCTAAGTAACCGGGGACGCCTGGTGAAAAAGGATAAAAAGGACTTATCACAGCCGATCACCGAAGTCCCCCAGAATGAGAAGGGGAGCCAGTTGAGACCTGGCACATGTATGACACCTCCAGTAGAGGGCATACCGGATCTGAATATCCCCGTCGGCATGGATGTGTGCGCACACATCGGAGCCGAAAAACTAAAGCGATGCGCAAGATGAAGCTCCAGAAGAAGCAACTCATGAAGAAATAGCTATAAATTATGTGCACACGGGAGAGTCCCTGAACAGGACAACAGCCAATGTCGATATCTACTTCGCAAAGAAAATTGCCACAATCATTGATCTTGATCCCGAGCCTGCATCGCTCGCTGAATGTAAGAAAAGATCAGATTGGGAAGATTGGAAGAAGGCAATAGCAACCGAATTGCTATCTCTGAACAAAAGAGAAGTGTTTGGGCCGTATGTCGCACTCCTCCCCATGTGCACCTGTAGGGCACAAGTGGGTATTTGTTCGAAAGAGAAATGAAAGAAACAAGTAGTGAGATACAAAGCAAGGCTGGTAGCACAAGGTTTCACTCAACGTCCCGGAGTTGATTATGAAGAAATCTACTCCCGGTCATGAGTGGAATTACCTTTAGATACTTGATCTCAATGGCGGTGAACTTGAATTTAGAAATGAAACGATGGATGTTGTGATTGCATATCTTTATGGTAACTTGGATTCGAGATTTATATGAAAGTCCTCAAGGAATTCCTCTCCGAACCAAGACAGAGCAAATAGAAATCATGCAGTGTGAAGCTTAGAAAGTCCTGTATGGATGAAGCAATCCGCGAGATGTGGTATAATCGCTTAAGCGACTTTCTCTGCAAGAAAGGCTACACAAACAATGAAGACTGTCCTTGTGTATTTATACGGCGATCCTGAATGGATTACGTATAATCTCGGTGTATGTAGATGATCCGAATATCATCGGGACAATGGATGATATAAAAGAAGCAAGCTCCTACTTGGAGTCGAGTTTGAAATGAAGGACTTGGGCAAGACCAAGTTACGCTTAGGCCTGCAGACTTGAGTATGTCCTTGGAGGAGTCTTAGTACATCACGATCTACACCCAAAGGTGCTAGAAAGATTCGGCTTTGAGAAAGCATTCCCATCAAAAGTACCGATGATCGGAGATCTTTGCAGCAAGAAAAGATCCTTTCCGACCTAGGGAAGAGGGGAGGAAGTCTGGGGACCGGAATTCCCATACTTGAGTGCGCTTGGAGCACTCATGTACTTAGCAAACGCACTAGACCGGATATTGCCTTTGCCGTGAACCTATTAGCAAGGTATAGTGCAGAGCCCACCAAAAGGCATTGGCGGGGCATAAAGGACATCTTCCGATATCTCCAAGGAAGCAAGGACCTTGGATTGTTCTCTGTAAAGAATCAAGATCTGAACTTGATTGGCTATGCAGATCTTTGGGTACTGTCTGACCCGCATACCGCAAAGTCACAAACAGGCTATGTATTTCTGTGTGGTGGAACTGCAATTTCCTGGAAATCGTCTAAGCAAAGCCTTGTATCTACCTCGACGAACCACTCAGAAATAATAGCGCTGTATGAAGCCGCACGTGAATGCGCTTGGCTACGCCAAATGGTTCACCACATCCAGCAGTCATGTGGAATGAACATTGTGCAAAACCCCACAATTATCTATGAAGATAATGCCGCTTGCGTTGCACAAGTACAAACGGGCTATGTGAAGAGACATCTCACAAAGCATATCAACTCCAAGTTCTTCTATGCTCATGAATTGCAAAAGATGGACGAGATTAAAGTACTGCATACTAAGTCTTGTGAAAATCTAGCAGATTTATTCACAAAGTCTCTCCCCGCATCTAGCTTTGAAAGGTGCGTGCGAGGGATCGGTATGATGAGACTTAGAGAAGTGCAGAATCGGGGAGAATTCTCTCAAGTCCGTTAGTAAATCTTGATCCTCGAAGATCAAGTACCCAAAGAATAAAAGTCCGAAGACTAAATGAAGTTGGGTGAATTGTACTCTTTTTCCCTTGACGAGTTTTCCTGAAGTTTCTCGATCAAGGTTTTTAATGAGGCAATTCGTGCAATCGCAGCATAACATGCATCATGTACTCTTTCTCCAAATTTTTCCCACTGGGTTTTTATGGAGTTTTAATGAGGCATGAGTATGTCGGATGAGTGCCCAAGGGGGAGTATTGGGAAACTAAAGATAAGGATCCCCGTTTAAACGGATCCTCTCCGTTTAAACGAGTCCTTATCCATAATGGGCACCTCATCCCACCCCCTATAAATAGAGAGCCATATGGCTGATTTTGTACCGAATGCATATGAAGCAATAAAGAAAGACCAGGAGTTCCCTCTACCTCTCTGTGTTCAATCTATTATTCTGTGTTTCTGTGATTGATTCGTTCTTATTCTAAGCAGAGGAATCGCTCGGACTGGTCGCCAGCGAGAGTTCCTCAACACTCTCTTCTTTGCCATTCTCGTCGGCGTTCAATGGTTGGACGACCCATTGATTTATAGAATTAATCTTTTTTGTAGATTAAGTTGTCCTAGTTTTGTTCGCTCCAGTGAGTTATTAGACGGTTTTTTTTACCTATGATGGGTTTTATCGGCATGACTCACCTGGACGATGATAGCAATGCCTACATTGGGAATCGACGTCAGGTCAAGTTAGGTATAAATAAATCTTCTATGATTTTCTTCCGATGGACAACGCTGCTATTGAGACATAGATCCTATACATCAATAGAAATCATCAATAATCTACTTTCTATTGTTGTGGTCATCGGCAATAATGATGTTGTTGTAAGATCCAGAGTCTCTAGTGAGGAAGATAAAGAAGTGCAACATGTTCATCGATTTAAGAGCTTGATGATAGCATGTAGTTAATTTAGAATATTCAATGGGAAAAATTGCATACTTGCGTAGTCTACTCGTGATATAAATCAAAGGATCTTAATTACTAAAAATAATAATAACTTAGTCTCACCAAAGCTCATACTGAGTCACATTTTTTTCTCAAGCAAGTAATTGCTTCCTTGCCATAATTGCAGAGGCCCACCATTTGGTAACTCTAAGGGTTTGTTCTTTTTAATTTCTTAAACCGGCTTTTGATTTTTGCTACAGTACTTAATTTTCAAGCAGAGTATTTTTTAAATGGGGTCTACAAGTTAATTGTAGTACACATTAAAAGTCCAACATCTGTACTATCTAAAATCGCAAGCGATTATCTCTCTCCGTAATATCTACCACAAACAGTTAAAATTCAAAAACTTCAACCAAAAACCATAAACCACAGCCAACAGACCCTTAATTTTGTTATATATATAACTTTACATAACTTGTGGGGAGCGGTTGATTTGGCATACATAAAATTACAACATGGGGAATTGCCAAACTCACACGCGGAGCTTAATTGAAGCAAAAAAATGTAGGAGCGGCCAATAAGATAACGCACTAGCTTGAAGCAAACTCATCTCTTCTCCATCCCCAAGTCTTCTGTACGAGATCAAGACACGCCGCGTCCACGGAAAGTTTTTTGTCCGGTACGGAATGCCATAACACCACGCATTGGAGCCTGCCGCCGCTAAGGTCGACGCCGCGCAGCAGCATGCGATGGCCAATGGAAGCTAGCTTCTCCGGCCTGGGGCTACCGGCGGCGAGCATCCGGCCGAAGTCTTCCCCGTTAACACCGACGATGCAGATGTCGAGCTCCCGCGGTTTAGGGAACGAAACGTCACCTGCGGGGCCGTCGCTGGCGTACAGGAGGCAGCGGAGGGTAACGTATATATAGGTGCTCCGACGATCGAGGTGCGTCGCAGGATCTCGTCGGGAAGCTTCACAAAGATAGGCCATCGGCGGGCAGCGAGATCCGCCAGTGCCATCGGTGGGGAGCAGGTGGTTGCCATCGAGGACGACGGGGTGGGGGCCCAGATATGGCCCCAGCTGGAATGCATGGTGGTGCGGGCAACAACCTCCTTGATGGGGAGCTTGGATACGATTTTGTGATGAAGGTCTTCGGGGATGGCACCGAAGACATGGGTGCATCTTCGCGGCAACTTGGCATGCAACTTCTCGCCTCGGCCTTTGCACGCACGCTTGCCGTGGTTGGTGCAGCGCGCTCGCCTTTTCTCATTTTCTGTGTGGCCACGCGTGCAAAAAGGAGGCAAACATCTTGCATTGCACGTACGACCGATGGACCAAAACGCATCTCGATCCATATTTGATCTGGCAGGCTAGTAGGTACGTGTCGAAGAAATCGTTGGACCATGGGTGTACGTATGCACATGGACGTACATGCGTGTGGAACATGGCAGCGAACCTCGAACAGATTCAAGCTAGGCTAGGATCACCATCCCTTACAGCGTCGCTGTAGACTTATATAATGCGGAGTCATTTGCCTTAACACGAGCTTAAACGCCATGGGTACGCGGTTGTTGGGCCTGGCCCATTATGCTGCGCGCACAGTAAGCGGCTAGCCTGTGCGCTCTAAATGCGAGCACTAATTCCGTTTGGTGCTTCACCAGATCTGCCGTGTGAGCATTGTAGCACTTTGGAGTGAGAATAATAAGTCCTCTTAATACTCGCGTCCCACCGAAATCCAATACGAAAATCATAATAAAAAATTCTGACAAATAACTCATCTAGCATATAGTCGGTATGGCCTCGCTCCAAATGAGTTCAACTTCTGATTTCTAGCTTCAAAAGCCACTTGGAACACGTTATTTTCTTAATTTGGGCTTTTCTCGCTTTTCGCCTTTTTGGTTTTTCTTTTTTATTCTTTCGTATTATCTCAAAAGATATAACGGTATTTTTTATTTTTATTAAATTTATTATCTTTTAACTTAAAAACTAATAGCCACCAAAGTATGACTGCATCTAAAAACCTACAATAAAAATCAAAATCCATAAGTTTAAACCATGTAGAGCACTATCAAAAATTGAACTCCAATCATCATCCAGATAACTGAAGGAGTGAAGGGTAACACAGCTAGCTGGAGAAGTTGGTACCCAAAGGTACTCCAGAGTAATTCAAAGTCAAATCAGTCAATCTCCGGGTAACAGAAATCCCAGTCACGACTCCACGGCACTAATATACATTACTGCCAGATAAGAGTTTTGGACGCATATAGTATCGTTGCAACAGAAAATTCCAGTTCTGGCTCTCGGCGAAATTTAATTCCGTTTCTAACTCCCCGTTCGACCGCGCATTTGTCTATAGCCAACGCGTGTCCGGTCGTGCGGTCCGAGACCGCACGACCACATCAGAGCGCAGTCGTGCGGTCGGGACCGCACGACCGAGGACTCTACCGTATCGAGCGCATGACTAGCCTGGGGACTGCACGACCGGAAGCAGACCGCATGACTACAAAAATTCTGTATGCACCAAACCGTATGACTACAAAAAAATCTGTATGCACTGCGGTGTGGGAAAATTCATTGGCAGCACTAACTAACTCCATGCATGGACATGAGTATGGAGCACTACTTTTGTAATTTTGGCACTATATTTATTGGTGACCGCACGACCGTAAAAAAATTCATTGGCCAAACCGGTCGTGCGCTGCCGCTCCTGGTCATGCGGCCCCGCTGCTAGCCATGTGCTCAGTTTCTCGGGTCGTGCGGTCCGGGACCGCACGACCTCGCTACAGTGTAGTCGTGCGGTCTGGGACCGCACGACCGGACACGTGTCGGCCATAGATAAACGCGCGGTCGAACGGGGGTTAAAAATGGAATTAAATTTCATTGGGAGCCAAAACTGGAATTTTTTTGTTGCAACGGTAGTTTATGCGTCCAAAACTCGCCAGATAACGAAAGAACGTGTTTCCCGGTACAGTCACTGACGGTGGTCCCTCGTGACGGGGGGTCAGTGTGTCATAAAGACAAAGTGGTCAGGACGTGCGTGGAGTTGGTAGGCCAGGTGAAAGATGCCCTCTGCTCCCCTCGGATTCTCTGTGGAATCGCTATTAGCTGGCCATCACCGTGCGGTCGGCATCATCCCGCACTTTTGTTTCCGCTCCATTTTTCTACTTTCTCGTGCATTCTTTTGGTTGGAATAAATCACGCAAGTTTTTGCGTGTGTGCGTTGAGTGTGCGTGTGTGTCGTACATTGCCGTTCGTCGAGGGTTGCGGATAGCTGCGAATGTTGTTGCAAGAGCACCGGCATGACTCGCGTGATGACCGGATCGTATGCGTGAGGAAACAGCTCGCGTAGAGAATAATCCGGATCGCGAGGAGCTCGGGCGGACGTGCGCGCGAGAGCCGGAGTTAGTTGTTCAGGTGCTTAATAAAGCCGCATGTAACCTGGTTGTTATTGTGTTGTGAGGAAAAACTGAAAAGTCTGGGCGTTCGTCGCCAGAAACCATTCTGTGCGTGTACTGTACATCTTCTACCTCGCGTTCGCGTGTGTGAGCGTGCCTGGGCAAAGTCTTCACTTTTCACCTACAGTTTATGTCTAATAGCTATAGTTGATAATGTTTAACTCTAATATAATCACTTAAATAAATAAACTGAATGCCAATAAACTGTTTCAAAAAGACTATTCTGATAGCTCACTTCAAAAACAATAAAAGCTATTCCGTTTATTTGTTTGAAAGAAGTTATAAACTAAAAAGAACATGGCCATAAGCACCACTAGTTCCATGGGTTACGCTACCTAGGTTGCGAAGCGGCAAACAACCTGGTCGGTGTGCTCGTGAAGTCTTGCTCATTCGTGCGAGGAAAGGCCACAAGAAATGCACTCAGCACAAGCTTTAGCGCTCCAAGTGATTTATAAGTCGGAGTTTATGGTTTAATTTGTATTATAGTTGTGTTGGCTTATTCTGTATAATTAAATATAAAAATAAAAAAAAGTTATATCAATACAAATAATGCAAATGAATAAGAGAAAAAAGAAAAGGCAAAAAAATAAAAAAAAAACTCAAAAAGCCAGAAAAGGACAAAAAATCATAAGCATAAGGCAGAAACCAGAAGCAGAAGTAGAAGCTGTTTAGAGCAGAATAGATCCTAGTAGTTCCATTGGAACAAGCACAAGATAAATCTAATTAAAAAGCGTTATATACAAATAATGTGAAAAAAAATAACAAGCACAAAGCATTGATTTCCCAACTCCACGGCTCAGCGCCCTTCAGAACTAGTTCGGAGCTCACTACTGTTTCCTATGAAATTCCACTCCTGGTTTGAGGTTCATGTCTACCTTACGAGCCGTTTGGAACATTGAGACTTTCACATGAATTTAATACATAACAAAGTAATTTTGTTATAGACCAATGGAATTCCTACGCCGCATAGAACCTTAATCTTGACAAGTGGAGAGTACAGGGAAGTCTTCCCAGTGAGGTGTTTCATTAGGAAAAAAAAAAGATGCAACAAAATTTGCCAAATGCGAAAGGTTGTCCCCTACTCACAAACATCCAACCGACCTTAAATTTTTTATGGTGATAACTACTCTATTACCCCTTGCAGTCGCAGAAGAGTTAGTTTTGGATATTGATACGGTTCAAGACACAATTCTAACTACTAATTTTCAGTTGTACTATGTCCTCTCTAAATCTAAGTTTATATAGCATATTTTTTAATGTCTTTATCCATAAGTATATGCATCTTTATTTACTATTTTCTACGTACATTCATTGAATATAGTACTTAGAAATAATAATTAGGAAGTAATCTAGCTATTTTCACTATCTCTTTGGTCTATATGTTAAGAGAAAATACACTTTATAAACTTGCACGACGGGAGTATAATCTTATGTAAGTATGTTTTTTGAGACAAATCTATATGTATCATTCTCATATTAATTGGTTGTAGTATGCCATTTAATAAAAGTATGTGTGGTCATTTTTTATTAATTATTTCTTAGATATAGTACTTTCTTGGTATGTGCACATGATAAACTATGGACAAATATAGTGAAAATGGAGAGTATTACATTATTTACTCGTAGCACTCACGGCCTCACGGGCCACATATGCTCTTACACGCACTAACACTAGCTAGAGTGAAGAATAGAGCAGCATAGCATAGGGGCAAATTGGCCAAATGGGTCAAGGACACACCCCACTTAACTAAACGGGCTATGTCAGGTCGGATTATAGGTTCAATCTTGGATCTAGGCACGACCTAATGAGGTAATGGACCATGCTATGTTGGGCTTGGCACATGTGTAAGTTCAAGCTCCATTATGTTGGTTTTGGCGATTATGACAAATACTTGTATGAGACTAATATATTTGATTGATTATGATATGACTTAGTCTCATTTGGATAAAAAGGTGAAATCAAAGAGGTATGCATTCGACACTTACATTCATTTATATCTTAGTGCATTCTTTGGATCTAAAATATAGATTAAACTCCATCAAAAGTCTAAGATGAATATGTGCATAAGCTTTTATTATATATTCTTGTATGCACACATTTAGGGGGAGTTCACTCTATGTTTTGTGATTTCATTAGTATTGATCCATGTTTCCTTTTCCACATATATTGGGATCTCTACTTTGAAATATATTATTTGAGTATATAAAACTTGTGTAGTTCATATATACTCACATTGAATCATATTGCTTTATACTCAATTGTTTGTGTTTGTAAAAACGGACTACCATGTATGTCAAGTGATTGAAATGTTTAGTCCCAGAATTTGTTTGAATATTTGGAGATGCATGCAAAGATTGATAAGAAGATCAATATGGATCGAGACAAAGGTCAGCATACATTTGAATTTAAAGTCTAAAGTCAACTGTGCTCTCTCAGGAAAATCGGTAGCACTGCACCCACCTGCGGTATTATCGCAGTGCGGTAGTACCGGCGTGTAAACAGCGGTATTACTGCAATGCGGTAGTACCGGGATTTTGTGCGGTATGTTTTTTCCATAGAGCACCCTTGGTGGAACTTGAACTCACCGAAATCGGTAGTACCGGATTTTCCACGGAGAAACTACCGTAGTGCGGTAGTACCGCATCGATCAGCGGAACTACCAATGATCGGTAGTACCGGCATCCTGAGCGGTACTACCGGATAGCGGTAATACCGGTCTTATAACAGCGGTAGTACCGCACTTTGGGTTTAAGGTTTTATATTCAATTATTTGCAATTGTGGTGGTTATCATCAATTACCAAACGGAAGATTCAAGAATCTAGACACACCATTATGAGTTAATGGTATATTTTGAAAATTAATGATAATCACATTATGTGACTAATATTTTCCATGAGTTGGATGAATAGGTTATGTTCCATGATGATGAAGACTTTAGATGGTTTCATATGTTGAAGATCATCAAGTAAAGGTTCGAGATGGAAATGGCTTCATGAGTTGAAGGCCATCAAAAGAGAATGCATCACGTGTTGATGCATATCAAGATCTCAAAAAGGAGATGATCATGAGTTGATCATTAAGTTAAGAGAAGACAATGACCTAGACTTGAAGTGAAGATAATCATCATCAAGCTTCAATGAAATACTCAAGGCAAAGGTATGACTAGCTAAGGCTAAGAATGTGTTCCTAGTTTTTTACCGGTCTTGGTGTTTGGTTGGAAGACCGGATTGCTAGTATAGGTCTGCCGTACTATTAAGAGGGGTCTTGTCTAGTAGCTTGAGTCTCATCATGTGTTGATAGCTCAATCTTGTTTACGCTAGCTCTCTATGGCATGATGCTATTATTTGCGAATATATTTTGCGAATAGTTTGGGCTCATGCATCTAATCCTTGCAACATGTGACTATACTTTGCAAATATGTTTTGCAAATGGTTGAAGTCCATGTACCTTTCCTTGTGGTATGATCAAAGTTTGCAAATATATTTTGCAAGTTGTTGGAGGTCATACAATGTCCCTTGGCATGGTCTAATATTATTTTTCTCGAACTTAGACAGTGACAGTGACTCCTTGGATCTCTTGTGTTTTCTGCATTGATCTAATGTGTCTAAGATCATGCAAATAGATGGGTTATGTAGCCCTCTGAATAAGCTTTCCATAGAGTCTAAGATCACTCAATTCCGACATCGGAGTCAAAAGTTATGACCGTTTTCCCGAGTGATGTCTGTGCTGAAAAACAGAGGTGCGGTAATACCGCACATAACTGCGGTAATACCGCACCTACCTGCGGTAATATCGCAAGTTACACAGCGGTAATACCGCAAATGCTGAGTAATGGCTATTTTTCTAGCCGTTAAAGTGGAGTGCGGTAGTACCGCACTTATAACGACGGTAATTTTGATTTTCCTGATTTTTTCAGGAGTTTGGCTCCAACGACTAGTTTTTGTGTGTGGGGTATAAATACTCACTTGTGGCCGGTTGGAGAGTAATTCTTGGCACCTCATTTCACTTCCTTGAGCTAATGTAAGTCTCTCTATTCTATTGTGCATGTGTTGCACCTTATGAGCAAAAGAGAGAGGTCTCTAGTTGCATGTGTTGCATCTAGAGGTGGATTTAGCATCCACTTTGGCTTGTGCATTCGTTGCACGTGGTGAGAGTCAAGTAAGGGGCTTGGCTTGTTACTCTTGGAGTTTGCCGACTCCTCGACGGCGTTGGAGGCGTCGTGCGCGGTGATATTCTCAAAGAAGGTTGTGAGAAGACCTAGCGTGTTGTGAAGGTTGGAGCTCACCTACCCGGAGCGGGGAAGAGCTACCATTAGTGGAATTGAGGTATTTGGCTTAATTCGTGGAGTTGGTCCAATTTGTTTGGGTTTACCTCAACGCGGATTAGGGGAGGCCAGCAAGTCTCCAAACACTACGGTAAAAAGTAATCGTGTCAATTGTGGTTTGTTTATTTATGCTCAATTTACCTTCAAACAATTTATATTCATAGAATTAATTTGATTGCTTGTCACCCTAGGATTGCAAACCTTTGACATAGGCATAGATTGTTGGTGCAATTAGGCGAATCTAGTTGATTTAGGCAATATTTGTGCTAAACCAATTTAAGTTAAGCTTCCGTATTATATATTTGGTTTAGACAAATAGATATTATTTTAATTGAAAGATAATTTTTAAGAACGCCTATTCACCCCCATCTAGTCGGCCTCCTCGATCCTACAACATGTAGTACAATAGCCTAAGGATGGACCGTTTAACACACAGGCTTGTGCCGCCTACACCACACGTTCCCTTGTGCCCCTTCACTGTTGCTGACGCAGGCGAGTGAGAGAGAGGGGAGTGTGAGTTGTGAGAGGAGGATGAGGTGGGGAGGGAGGATGCCAAGGAGGGAAGAGCCCACTTAGCCGCCGCCTCATCTCCTCTTCGGTTCCTCCCTCCCCAACCCCCACCGCCTACTCCTCTCACGCTCGGCCCGCTTGGTCGCTTCCTTCTCTCCCTCCAGTGAGCCTCCCTCCTACAGTGCCACCTCCTTCGTTGTCGTCGTGCGCCTGTGCCTGCTCTGCCCCTTCCTCCCTTAGTCCCTCATGGGTCGTGCCGAGCTTAGCCGTGTTTGGGTCATGCCGTGCTTGGCACGATACTGTGTGTGTTATGCCAAGACGTCCTGCCAAATCGAGGTCGTGACCCAAACATAGTACACCACGTTAAGAGGGACTAACATGGCCCATTTAAGTAGTGCTTATTCTAGTTGAAAGCTTAAGCTATTAGCTTTTTTCACTGTTGAGGCTTTTTTGGCACTGTATTTACTGTTAGCTTTTTTAGTATAATTAAATTTAAAAATAAAAAAATAGGTTAACTCGTCACAGATAATATAAAAAATAAAAAAAAGCTAAAAAAACTAGAAAACAAAATTAAAATACTAAAGTTAAAAGTTAAATCTAATTAAGGGGGTGATCAGAATAACGATGGCTTTTGACTGAAAAAACACTGTAGCTGGCTGAAAAAACACTGTAACTGAGTTAGTAGATAGTGTAGTGAATAGTAAAAAAAACTGAAGTCGAAAAAAAGCCAAACCGATCACCTCTAAGCAGTCTCATAGTCTCATCTCACATCGTACCGTGTCTAGATTGAATCAACGGTACGGTACTTTGGACCGACAAGATATTTGATCACCCTCCCTACGGGTGCAGCGAGTCTACGGGGTCCGAGGACAACTCACAGCAGACAGGCAGTAGGCCCGCCCATTCCCGTCACATCCATTGCATCCTCCCTGCTTTCGTCGGCCGGAATTGCATACATTACAATACAGCATACGCATCTCACAAGTTGCAAATACCAGTACAGGTATACGCAGTGGAATGTATAGTGGATTATACTAGAATACTACTTAGTGGAGTAGTAGTTTATAACTTTATATTAGTCCGTCCCATGCCGTGCCGGCGGCCGCGTACCGCGCCTCGAGCCACGACCAATAGCGTAAACAATCACGGAGTGCAGCGCAGGCGGCGTATCAAAAACGGCGAACATTTCTCCGGACTAAACTAGACTGAAAGCCTCCAAACCTGGAGTTAATCAACAATGGATCTACATTTGGAAAACCTCTAGCTAACTAGACTACACAACAGCAACACATTGCATTAGGTTTTGACTAAAAATAAATAGCTTTTAAAAATAGAACACAAACGATAGAGAACAGAAAAAAGTCACAGTGATACATTCGCAAGATGAAAAAAAGAGAAGTAGGATGTATGACACACCTATCACCTCTGTATTATCTCTAAAGCGAGACATGAGTGATAGAAATGAGAAAACCACTTCATAAAATCAAATGTTCATATTGTCTTCTAATTTCTCTAAGTTGAAACCAAAACCTAAGTCAATATAAATAGGCACTAAACTAGAGCGAAAGCCACTAAGAAACCTGCAGTTAGTCAACAATGGATCTCCATGTGGAAAACCTCTAGCTAACTAGATTACAACAGCAACAGATCAAGACCCATCGTGATGAAAATGTTACAATGGTGTGTTGTGCCCAGCCTGCAGATTGATCAATGAGAAATTCCCCAAATCTAATTCTGATTCTAACAACCTCCCAACCAATCAATCTTTCCCTTTGCCATGTTTACCGGCGGGAGGATAAATCTCAATTGCGGCCGCCACTACCGCAGCAGCAAATGGGGCAAGAGGATCGCGAATGGCGCCGCCGCGACCAGACGACCTAAAGATGATGCTGCGAGTGGGGCTGCCGACACGTCGCCGGTGGCCATGTTGGCGAGCCAAGAATCGCTGCTACCGCCCAGGATCACGCCTTGGTCTTGCCGACCGCCGCCAACCATGCCCATGCTGGCCTCGCCGCTCATCGGCATCGGCATGTTGCCCGGGGTGGCGTCGGTGAACGTCGTCCCCGGCATCATCGTCGTCCCGGGAATCGTAGTCGTTCCAGGCATCGTCGTCGGCGTCGCCGTCGTCCCCGCCGGCATCGTCGTCGACTTCTGGCTGCTCAGGTGACACACAGAACAAGCAAGCGCACATGGTCAGTTCACGAGTTCTGCTCCCAAACTTAATGGCTCCAACAGTAAACAGATTGGGGGAAAAGCATTGCAAAAGAAAGCTTGTCTTTGCACTTTTCTTTTCATCCTATCTGCTGCTAATTAACTGAAGATAAAAGATCATGCCAAGATCTCATCATCTTGCAACATTCTGTCGTTTATCTGCTTCTCTCCTCCAAAGCATTTCCCTTTTTAAGCACACAAGATACTAGCTATGGACTATGGTGGAGTGTATAATGCCTAAGTGATATAATTCCCACACGAAATGTCACTAATCTCTGACAAGAGTGAGCTGAAGACAGCAGCGAGTGTGCCTCTTCTCATGGTCATGGAAGGGCTGTGTACAGTAGCTAGCAGACAGCAGTAGCAAGAGCAACGGATCAACCCCCGTTCACAAGCCAAGAACCAACCAAAGATCCAGACCAGATTGGTACCGCAACAATGACAAATCTACAACCCTCCCTCTCTCTCTCTCTCTATAAAGAGCCAAGAAGTTGCTTGCAATGTGCACGGACAGTTTGGGCGATGGAGCTGGGAGGCATACCTTGGGGAGGCGCCGCCGGGGCAGAAGGTGACGGTGTAGTCGGGGCCGCCGGAGCAGGTGAAGGTGGAGGTGGGGTCGTCGAAGGCGTAGCTGTAGGAGCGCGGGCACGCCGTCTTGAACATCTGAGAGTAGACCGTCGGCTGGCACGTCGCCGGGTTCGCGTACGCGCCGCTGCAGCAGTACTCGGGCCGCCCGAACGCGTCGCACGCGCTCCGGCACGCCGCGCCGCTGCCCAAGCGGAGCTCGGCCGGGCACATCGCGTTCAGGTCCGCCGCGCAACCGGCGGCCGCGCACGTAGCGGCCCCCGACGACGACGCACCGCCGCCGGAGGAGGACGACGGCTCCACCAGCACCGGCAGGTTGTATCCGTCCACGAGGCTGACGTCGTAGAAGTCAAGCCCGCCGTTGCCGTCGAGCGTGAACTCGGCCAGCGTCGCCGGCGGGGCCGCGCCGGCGCCGGCGCACTCGGCCGTGCCGGAGCCGCAGTCCCCAGTGGCGCAGACGAGCCGCCCCGTGGCGCCGTCCTGGATGCAGCCGGTGCGCGCCCAGAGGCGGCCGGACCAGCCCGACGGCGCCGGCACCGCGCGCGCCGCGCCCGGCGGCAGCTCGAACCCAGTGGTGTCCAGTCGCGCGCTGCCGGCGTTGGACAGGACGCCTGGCCACACCGTGTCCGCGCACCGGTTCACGAACGTGAACATCGCCGCCTCCCCCTCTGCAAAACACCACCAAGAAACACAAAGTCCTAAGCTCGCCCGCCGCCCGCCATTACTAACCTCACAAGAACTCAACACCAACTAAAAAAGAAGCACGGATTCACCACAAATTACTTACCTCTCCACAAGATCAAGACGAGCACGAGGAGGGTGATAGATCTTGGCAACCCCATTGATGCTCCTTGAGGCAATGCAGTGCAGTGGGGAGTGGTTGCTACAGCTACAAGCACAAGCAAGAAGCGTGCAATGTCAGAGCAGAGCAGAGCACTTACTCCTCCATACTAATGGCGTGGTAGTGTGACAGTTGAGTTGGAGGAGAGAGACAGAGATGAGAGTGGCAATACCAATAGGCACCACCTTTAGGGCTGTATCACAAGAATGAGGTGGTGAAGTGGTAGAGAGAGAGAGAGGAAGTGGTAGAGAGAGAGAGAGGAGTGTGGAATTTTTGGGGTGCCTCAAAGGCTGTACTTATAGCGGAGAGTGGGGCTATTTAGCAGCAAATTACTTTACCATGCTTTTGGCTTTGTTTTGATACTGTTTCCTTGGTAAAAGAGAAAGCTTGGGGATGGGTGGGTCTTCATTGTTCTGGGTTCATAGGTCTTCTTCCCCTTTTCTCCTGCATTTTTTTTAGACCTGACCAAGCGATCCGGGCAACTGTGCCGAACCGAGAGTCCGATCATGGCACAGTATGAACCGAGAGTCCGATCACGAGCCTTCCGTGCTGGTCGTACTTGGCCAGCTTGGCAAGCTGGTATCCGTGTGATGCAAATAATATTTTTTTTATGGTAGTATAGTAAAATTATTTGTGTTAAAGTTATTGTACTTTTTTTAAGTGGGGGATAAATGACTTGGTTTTAAAATTACTTACGATCAACAGTAAAACTACCTTGATTGGTAGTAAAAATATCTGTGACTCAACAACTGTCAGTAAAATCACTTACGATTGACAGTAAAATCAATGAGCTATCGGTGGCCCATTTTGGCTAAATTATAAGTTATGAACAATTAAGTAACATTCTGCAACTTCCAAAATCACATGTAGGAGATAATGTACAGTTGCTTCATAAGGTTTATTAGCCATAAAAGAACTAGCAATACACATGAATGTTTTTTTGGCACAAAAAATAAAAAATGGCAATGCCGATTCAACTGATACATTAATGCACCAAAAACCGTACGTACATTGCTAAAATGAACTTACCGTTACGGGATTACCGTTTCTAAACCTCAAACACGAAAGACTGCAAATTCAAATATATATTGTTGTAGGGGAGGCCCTCACCTAAGCCCGGCAGGCCTGTTAAAAGGTTGTATAGCCTAAAGTGGACATGTATAATGACATGATTGCCCTTGGGAAGGATATTTCGATGTAAGGTTACATTGTAAAAACACTCCCCATGAGGACATATATACGTGATACAACCATAGGGAGACGCCCAAGGAGCATTGCTCACCTAACTCTCCACTACCACACAAACTCTCTCTGTTTGGTCTGTAACCACAACAGTTGGCGCCGTCCGTGGGGACGATAAGAGCAAGCCTTAAGACCTCGAGAAGGATGGCACCGAAGAAAGCATCATTATCGGCGGCGAGGAAGAAGGAAGGAGGCGCGGCGAAGTCCCGCGTCAACACCAGGGCTTCGGCATCGGCGGTCGCGGGTGTGAACGATGACGTGGGCGCGGCAACCACGTGCGTCGACGCTCACCGCGTGACGATCGACCCCGCCATCACCGACGTGACGGTCGACCCCGCCACCGCCGATGCAACGACCGACCCCGCCCTGCGCGTGACGCCCAACCCTGCCGCCGGCGTGACAGTCAACCCTGACAGTACTGGCCGGGTGGCTGAGAGCGGTAATATCGGCGCCCATGGAGGCGCAACCGCCATCCCTACACTCGGTGCGGGAGCGTCAAGCAGTCCTGGCAGCGACACGGGCCCTATCATCGACGCCGAAGTCCATCACGCTGACGGGGTGGGCAACCCAAGAGCACAAGCTATGGTCACGGCTATCCCGGCAGCGCGACCAGGTGCGTCGATCGCCTCGTCTGCGTCGGTAATGGAGAACGCCCTGCTGGCGGCCCTCGGCATGCTCCAGCGGGAGTTAGCGGATCTCCGCGGGTCCGTGCGGAGAATGCAAGAGGCTCAGAGTCAGCAGACCCCACCGGTGGTCGCGTCGAAGCCCACGCCAGATCGGGCGGATAGCTGCGACGCGTGGACCCGGAGTCCCCGCTATCTGCGGGCCTACAGCAGGCGGCATGGCTGGAGGACTTCAAATTCCCCAGCACCATCACGTCGTACAAGGGCGACACGGACCCCTGGGATTTTCGTGCGCGTGTACAAGACCGCCATCGAAGCTACAGGCAGAGACGACACCACGAATGTGAAGGGACTCCCCCTTGCGCTGCAGGGAATGGCGCTCTCTTGGTTCTTTACCATAGAGCCAAACTACATTTACACATGGGAGCAGATTCGCGACCACCTCTACAACTTTCAGGGGAACTACGTCGAGCGTGTCGAGGCAGATCAGCTCTTCGCGGTCTAACAAAAACCATCAGAAAAGCTTCGGGAGTACTTCAAACGCTTTGCAAAGGTCCGCTATCAGGTCAAAGATGTCAACGAGACAACCATCATCAACGCAGCAATACAGGGTCTTCGCCCGGGGCAGCTAGCCAAATACAACGCATGGAAACCAATCAAGACGGTGGCGAAGCTCTTCAACAAGATGGAGGTGTACGCCAGAGCGGAAGAAGACGCGTGGCGGAGTCAAGGCAATGACGCCGACGCCAATCCGACGGAGGCCACAGTGAAGAGCGAAGACGCACCGAAGGAAGGCTCCTCGAAGGGCAAGCGCAGGCAGGAGCTATCGAAGGATGCCTCCCAGCACAAGGGCTTGTCGGTCGACAGGCCCAAGCGCGGCCAACAGAAGTCTCGGAGAGCCCGTTATGTCTTTGGCATTGAAGACGGCTCCGAACACAGCGCCCCCGCTGGCCGCGATGCTAGGGCTTGTCGCGGGCGGGGGCGAGGCCGAGGCCAAGGCCGCGATGATAGGGCTCACACGAAATATGGCGACCAACACCACGTCCAGTGATGCGAAGTACATGGCCGAGGCAGCCATGACACGCGCGCATGCACCACTATTGCGGCACTTCAGAAAAAGCGTTGCCAGGGACAGAGACCTCGAGGTGCAGCCGCCTGTCGTGGCACACGTCCAGCAGCACCTGCACGGCCCCCTAAGAATTTAGGATCAGGGGATGCAGCCTCAGGAGGGCTCCCGGCGGATTCAAGCCCATGGGCAGCAGCCTCAGGAGAGCCCCCTACGCATCCACGCCCCGGAGGGAGCCCAGTGTAGGGTCATAAACGTCATCTCTGGGGGTCCTCCCTGGAGTTCGCTTCGGAGAGGCAGCGAAAGGCCAACGCGCGGAGGCTACACCACGTGGTGGCATACCCGGCACAGGCACTGCCGGACTGGGCGTAGCACGAGATCACCTTCACGCCCGCCGACGCCGAGGGTGTGGAGTTCCCCCACCAAGATCCTCTGGTCATCTATGTTGCCATCGCCGGATGTGACGTCAGGCGTGTCCTGGTCGATGGAGGAAGTTCCACGAACATTGTGTTCGCAGGGGTCTTTGACCAGATGGGGATCCCTCGAAGTCGCCTAGGCCCCTCGAAAATTCCACTGTAGGGCTTCGGAGGTCAGCCGCTGATGGCGCTGGGCCAGATATGCCTGCAGATATCTTTCGGCCGAGGCGACAACGTGAGGAGGAAGGACGCCATCTTCGACGTCGTTGATATTCAGTACTCTTACAACGCCATATTGGGGCGACCAACCCTCAATTCATCGGGGCAGTCTCATATCACGGCTTCCTATGCGTGAAGCTCCTAGGCCCACAGGGTGTCATCACCGTCCACGCGACCAGGACATGGCCCGACGCATAGAGCTCGGCACACGAGGCCCGCACCATGAAGTCTAGAGAGACTCCTAGGCCAGGCACGCCAACACAACGGTGCATGCGGCCCCAGGAGGCACCCCGTCGGGCTCCCCCGATCGCTCCAGCAGGAGAAGCAGCAGAGGCTTTTTACTTCGTCACCACGACAACGACAGTCGAGTGGTTAGTCTCTGACCTTTTGTAATCGCTCACCCGCGCAAACAGAAATTTAGTAAAGTTCACTGTTTGCGAGACTAGTCGTGTTCTCTGCAAAAAAAGGCTTGCCTCCGCGCACACTCTACGGAGTATAAATAAGATGTGGATGTTGTCCCTGCGCACTCTACTGAGTATAAACAAGACGCGGATGTTCCGCGCACGCGTCGGTATTCACTACGCGTATTTTTCGGAGTATAACTAGGACGTGGTTGATGTTCCCATGCACTCTACGGAGTATAAATAAGACGTAGCGTCGAGGACCACTTCCGCACGCACTCTATAGAGTATAAATAAGACGTAGCATCGTGGTCCGCCTCTGCACGCACTCTACGAAGTATAAATAAGACGTAGCGTCGAGGTCCGCCTCCGCACGCACTCTATGGAGTATAAATAAGACATAGCGTTGAGGTCCGCCTCCGCACGCACTCTACGAAGTATAAATAAGACGCAACGGGGGGCGCCTTCGCACGCACTCTACGGAGTATAAATAAGTCGTCGTGTCGAGGTCCGCCTCCGCACGCACTCTACGTAGTATAAATAAGACATAGCGTCGAGGTCCACCTCCGCACGCACTCTACGGAGTATAAATAAGCTGCGGATGTTCTCCCTGTGCACTCTATCGAGTATAAACAAGACGCGGATGTCCCGTGCACGCGTCGATGTTATCACTACATGTACTCTCCGGAGTATAACTAAGATGTGGTTGATATTCCCACGCACTCTGCAGAGTATAAATAAAGCACAACAGAGGCTTGCCTCTGCGTGCAAAGAAGAAAAAGAAAGAGAGCAAAGCAGTCAGGGCAGTACAGGAACCAGAGGCTCCCTGCATTTTTTGCAAACCGCGTGCCGCGCCACATTGACAGTATGCCGCGGTTACAAGTGCGAGGTGCCTCACGTACAAAGTTTTCAGGATACACGGGTGCGGCACCCACTAATGGGGCCCCCTCAGTTCGGAGCCGTGGGAAGATTAATCCTTGCACCATAGCTCGGCAGCAACATCTTGCAAGACGAGTTGGACTGTGACATCGTGGAGAAGGGGCGATGCAGGAGCTCAACGGCCTACGCTTCTGAAAAAGAGACGAAGAGACGAGAGCGCTCATTGAAGGCGGCCCCGAGACGGGGAAGTCAAAGTCTGCTTCTGGAGTTGAAAGACCCCTTGTTGAAGTACAAGTGAATTGCCTACCATACCTCATCAGTCGGGGCGCTTAGGCGAGCTGACGAAGGGAAATCACACCGCGCCGTCACGTCCACCTCGTGTTGACGAGGTGTTCGACCCTGCGGTCGTCCCGGCGGCATTAGCCGCACTCGGGAGATCTCGTCGCTATCGGCGCCAGTAAAGAAGCACTGGAGGAAGCTGGGGTAGAGTGGGGGCTGCGCGTTCAAGATGGGAAGTTGCAGGGGCACAAAGGTTTGGAAAGGTGAGTGGTGCTTCACTTGGCCACTCGCCCTTTTAAAGAGCCCTGGAAGCGAGACCTTGCCAATTACGCCTTAAACGTCCCATCGCCCGTTTCAGGTGCATGTGATGCAACAGTACCGTCCCACCTCAAGTACAGGGTTCCGCCAATTACGCTTCACGTGTTCCCCTATCTTGGGGGCCCGTGAAGCAACGGGGGGACAAGTGATGCCCCCCAGCTGTAAAACGATATGTGCAAAGCTTCGTTAATCCCGTTTCAGATGTCCTGTCAATATCCAGAATTGAGGGGAGGCAGTCAGGCTCGTAAAGTCCCGTATAGACCTTGAGGGCCAGGGGCCACCACTTTAAAGGGTAGGAGATGGAGCGCTCGCGCGTCTACTTCGATTAGATGCTAGCTCCGCTGCCACCACTTCGAAGGGCCACCACTTTGAAGGATAGGGGACGGAGTGCTCACGCGTCTACTTTGACTAGGGGCCAGCTCCGCGGCCACAACTTCGAAGGGTAGCATTTGCGCGTTTACTTTGACTAGGCGACAGCTCCGCTGCTACCACTTCGAAGGGTAGGAAATGGAGCGCTCGCGCGTCTACTTTGACTAGGCGACAGCTCCGCTGCCATCACTTCGAAAGATAGGGGACGGAGCGCTCGCGCGTCTACTTCAACAAGGCGACAGCTCCGCTACCACCACTACGAAGGGTAGGGGACGGAGCGTTCACGCGTCTATTTCGACTAGGTGTCAGCTCCACTACCACCACTTCAAAGGGCCATCACTTCGAAGGATAGGGGACAGAGCGCTCGCGTGTCTACTTTAACTAGGCGCCAGCTCCACGGCCACAACTTCGAAGGGTAGCGCTCGCGTATCTACTTCGACTAGGCGACAGCTCCGCTGCCACCACTTCGAAGGGTAGGGGACGGAGCGCTCGCGCGTCTACTTTGACTAGGCGCCAACTCCGCTGCCACCACTTCAAAGGGTAGGGGACGGAGCGTTCGCGTGTCTACTTCGACTAGGCGCCAGCTCCGCGGCCACAACTTCAAAGGGTAGCGCTGCGCGTCTACTTCGATTAGGCGCCAGTTCCGCTGCCACCACTTCGAAGGGTAGGGGACGGAGTGCTCGCACGTCTACTTCAACTAAGCACACGACGCGCTCGCGCGTCTACTTCAAATAGGCGCTAGCTCCGCTGCCACAACTTCGAAGGGTAGGAGACGGAGCGCTCGTGCGTCTACTTCGACTAGGCGCCAGCTCTGCTGCCACCACTTTGAAGGATAGCGGATGGAGCGCGCACACGTCTGCTTCGACTACTGTGAGAATAGAGGGGCCAAACCTCTCGAGGAAGACAAGTGTGCCCAAAGAAGTGACGGGGACAAGCGTTTCGGCTGGTCTATTGCGTTCGCATACGAGCACTTCCAAATGTGTCTGCCGAACAACATCCCCTACATCTATTACACAAGCGCCTTCGCCCACCTGCGAACACTATTCGTTCTGTTCTGCCTGGACGCCCGCCTGCGCCGGAGCCTCGCCTACCGAGGTTCGGCTCGCCCAGAAGTCCAACGAGTCCTCGGCCCGCCACCAGTGCCGCAAATGGCACCGATTTATGGCGTCGGAGATTAGCAACCGGTCCCCATCAGACAACTGCTTGGAACATAAGCACATGCCGGTCAGAACATGGGGAACCATTCCCGCTTTATTCGTGGAACAGGACGCGCAAGTTACAACACACACCGACACACAAGAACTCCAGTGTCACACTTGCCTCGAGCCGTCGACGCCACCTTCGTCGCTCCGGGAAACTTCATCCAGCTATTAGCCGAGGTTCCCCTCGCCGTACATGGTCCGCCGTAGCTCTACCTTCGTTGTGGCCTCCCCGATGTACTTCCAAATCCGCTCATAAAAAACTCGTAAGCGGGGCGCACGGCGCACACGGCACCGGACATCACTCCGGCGCCAACCGGCATCTCCAGTTGTGGGTCAGCCAGTTCGTCGACATGCCGGCAGCTCCGGTGCCAGAGAAGCGCACATGCCAGGCACGAGATCATATAGGAGCAATGGTTGCCAAAGGATGTCGTGGCGTTGCGAGCAAGGTTGGAAGCATCCCCGATTCGGCGAAGCGTCCGCGACAGCTCTTCGAGCCCGAATGAGCGAGGCGACACTTCGGCGATAACGTCTTTGAGGGCGCCCTCTAGGGCCAGCATAGCATCCCACGCCACCAATGAGGCGTCGCCCTGTGCCTGGTCTAGCTCCCTAAGAGACGCGGCAAGTTGGCTCTTCTCCTCTTCTAGCACAACAACCTGCTGGAACAGACCGTCCCGCTCCTCCACTACCACCTGCCGCACCGCCGCCATGAGCTCCTTAGCGTATAAGACGGCCCTCGCGCGCTCCGCCTTCAGGCGTCGAATGCGGTCGTGTTTAGCGGAATGTGCCTCTTCGGCTACGCGAAGAGCCCCTTCGGCAACGCGCAGTCGGTCCTCTAACGCCTCCCGCTCACAGGCATGAGCCGCCTTCAACGCCCGGCCAAGGGAGAGGGTCTGCACGATGGAGTGGTTAGTAGATCTCTAAATGACCGCACGCAGCTAAAGGTCAGATACCTACCCTCATTTCCGAGACCTCCAGCACCCTCCCAAGAAGTTCCGACCCACAGGTCCGTAGCTCCTGGCAGTCTAGGTTCGCGGCCGCACTATCCGCGACCCCTGCCACGCTACCAGCACCTCCGGTCGAGGGACGAAATCTGCTAGCCTTGGGTGTGCGGAATCCACAGCGATAGTATCGGTGGCATGCTGCTACGAAGGGACGTAGCGATTAGAGCCCTACCAATGCACCAAGGGATCATACCAAACCATGTGAAGTTTACCTTCGGCAGCAGCCGGTGGACTCCGCCGGGGCACCCCTTCAGCCTCACAAGAAACCGCAGGGATACCTGCGTCCCCTAACGAGACCGGCCCTCTGAGCCGGGGGGGCCTCTGTGTCGGAGCCTAGTTCCAATAGGCCCCCGCCCCGGCAGCCGTAGACCCGGAGGGGGCTACGGGGACAACGGGGCAGAGGTACTTGGTGTCGGAATCGGAGTCCTATAGGGCCCCGACCTTGCGCGCCACGGCGAACCCCCTCTCCGAGCAAAGGGGCTATAACGTGCGTGGCTTTTTCGCCTTTGGGGAGCAAGGCGGTGACCCCGCCTCAGTAACTACCTTAGGTGGGGGCTCCACCAAAGTAACCGCCGCAGGCAAGGACTCCGCTCCAGCATCCTCCACGGGCGACGACTCTGCCTCAACGCCGGTCGGCGGCGAAGAAGCTTCCCCCTCCCGGTCACCCACGCTGCACTCCTCATCTCCGCCACTGTCCACAGGCCCTTCTCTGCCCTCCGTATCTGTCTCTACCTCCGAATCGGCATACTTTGCCGAGTTCGAGTCCGCTTCTGCCGCACCGTCGGCAGCAGCAAGGCCGGCGCGAGCAGCCACCGGTGTACTAGGTCCAGCGGCAGAGGACTGAGCACCCTGGTGAGACGATAATCCTTTCCCTTTGGCACTGCGGAGAGGTTGGCTCGGGGCCGGAGTATCACGCTCTGGTACTCTAATACCCAATGCCTCGTACACACGGTTTATCAGCCCCAGACCTGCCTCCGCGGTCGCAGCTACGCGCAGGGTGTGTTCCTGGCCGTATACGGTCCGAGGAACACGCCCACCGCATGCTCGACGGCCTCTAGGCGAGTACCTGTGGGTGGAAGGGGCGAGATTTGAAACAAAAGGCCCAATGGATTGAAGGGGAACACTAGGCCTCCACCAAAACTTACGTGGGTCGGAGGGTCCCGGCAGCGAAGATACCGACGGCCGGACGTTGTCGTGACGAAGCCCCCTAGGCGCGACACGCCACTCAGCAGCACGCGGTGCCGTGTCGTACATGACGAACTACTTGGCGAGGTCACGCATGTTGAAGCGAGCGGGGATCCCCACAAGCCTCTGCGCCCTTCATCGGTCCTCTGCATCTATCGGCGTGCCAGGCGTGGTGTTGAACGCCATCGGCCGCCCTGAACACTCGAGGCCGCTACCACTCGCCACACGGTGGTAAAACCATCGCCTCATACACTTTGGCTCCCACTTCGCCCGAGTCAAGTTTGTAGGGAAGATCTTCCCGCACCGGGACTGAAGGACGAAGTTCACGCTGCTGAAGTTGGAGAACGTCCCGTCTCTCCGCTCCTTTGGCTGACACCGCGCGTCGTGGAGAAATGTGAACAGCGACACGCTCGGCCAGCAGGCTTCTGTACGCAACGCCCAGCTGTATACGGCAAAGCGGGCTATTGCATTCGGAGTCATTTGTGCCAGCTCAAGTCCAAAGGTCCGCAAGACATCCCCGACAATCATGGCGGCTAGGTTGCGCAGCCCGGCTTCGAAATAGGTCACGAAGACGATCGCCTCCGACTCCTCAGGGTGCGGTTCGGTCTCGTTGCTCTCAGCGGTCCGTCAGCTTCCCTTCGCACAGTAGGCCGTGGATCGTCTCCTCCGTCATGAGCGTTGAGCCTAAGACACGGGAGCACGGACCTTCTAATTTCTCCGTTGCCACCCACCATTTGTCCACCAGCATGGAGTCGCGCCCCTCGAGTGTGTATTCCACCTCGAGCGGCGACGACCGTCGGGAGAAGGCGCCGCTGCCGGCCTGCCGAGCACCTTCTTCGCCGTGTGCCATCATTCTCCGACGACGGGGGCAGCAAGGTGGCAAAGAAGGAAGGAAAGCGGGGCGTCAGAAAAGAGACCGAAAGGCTTGAGGAGGAGAGTGTAGATGTGGTGCCACAGGGGGTATTTAAAACCCCTGCGTCTTCCACACCACCGATAAAGGTAACCGGCGGGAGACGAACCACTCGCCTCCCCACGATGGAGGCCAAAGCGGCACAACCGCCCACGCGCGCCGTGTCCAGTCACACGGCGGTTCCGCAAATGGCCTGGCAATGCATGCCACGTCAATTGCGCTATGACACATGTCCACTTCCTCGGGAATCAATGCAGGTCGTACCGGCCGATGCAGTAATGACCAACCACGAACCGGTCAATCTCAACGGTAGCTTTGGTGGGGTCTCTGCCTCCGTAAGGCAACACCGACTCCGCCCTCATGAAGAGACACTTCGCCACACACCCACGCGCCGGCGCCGCAAGCCCGAAGACGCCCTCCACTTCGATGGCTCGGGGCGACCCTGGCACCTACTTAGACCTATATTTCGGCGGTCCAACTGGACCTCTGACTAGCCCTTGGGCACAAGGGACAGTTTCGCATCCCGACTCTAATATGTCTAACATCTTTCCGTGGCTAGCAGTTCGCAGATAACGCCCGCAAAACAATGCAACAAGTGGGAGGTGAGGCGTTGCGGTCAAAGTGTGCATGCGACGCACCTGCCAAGCTGTTGCGACGCGCCGGTAACTTCCCGCCACGCGTCCCCCCTCTCTCAGGAAGGGACGTGCGATCATGGTCGTGCGACCGCTCACAGCCCATGACACACCAATCGCGTCGCGCTGCGTGTACCGCCCTATTGGGATAGCACGTACGCCCGCAACAGCCCCCCTGGCTTTTTAGGGGTCGGCTTAGCAAGACGACTTCGCCGGTAACCATGACGCTGTGAGGGATGGCTCCAAGCTCGGAGGCCACCTCAGCGGCCAACCCGACGCCGTGTCCTCGGCACGAAGCAGAGTTCAACCGGCTGAAGTCCAACGGTCCACTTCACCCGCGAGCGGGAAGCGCGGCCGGTGATCGCCGTCAAAGTTTTGATCGTGCACTCAAAAATAGGCCTTCTTCAGCTTATCAACGTCTGCTGATCGCTCTAATTGGCGATACTCTTGCTGCACGTACACAAACTGAGGAATGCCTATTTCCGAGACCAAGATCATTTCAGTCGTACCCAGCTACGCGCCAACGCAGCGCGCGGGAGCACCAAGCGACTAAGCTAGCGGGTAGGATTGGGGAAGGACGGTGTCACAGCACTGTCGGCATATATATAGCCGTTTCCCCCATGGGGAAGTGCAACCATCGGAAGTGGAAGCGACACGGTCGCCCACACGCGTGCGACGCCCCAATCTTGTGCGTCTGCGCGTCTATCCTGCATTGACGCACGGTTTCGCCATCGACTTCACCTGCGGCCCCCGACTCCGAGTCCGTAGGAACTACGAAGGGACGCGCGGAATCATTTTCGTCCAATATCACACAAGCTCACAGGCCGCGGGGACGGAGGGGGCCAAATGGCTCGGCAACATGGCTTCGACCCATGAAGCCCTTCACCATGAGAGGCTCCTGTTGTAGGGGAGGCCTCCACCTAAGTCCGGCAGGCTTGTTAAAAGGTTGTAAAGCCCAAAGTGTACATGTATAATGACATGATTGCCCTTGGAAAGGATATTTGGATGTAAGGTTACGATTGTAAAAACACTCCTTATGAGGACATATATACGTGATACAGCCATGGGGAGACGCCCAAGAAGCATTGCTCACCTAACTCTCCACTAACACACACTCTCTCTCTTTGTTTGGTCTGTAACCATAACATATATCATATTAATAATGACTTCGGCAAATGGTACCAACAAAAGACTAACATAATGACTAATTCTACGATTAGGAAGATGCTGCTATTCGGACGGAGGGAGGCTAACAAAAAACTAACAAAACAATGCGCATCATGAAAACGACGTGTGAAGACAAATCGCGTGGGAATTGGTCGGACGCACGCGTGCAAGGTCATAGCCCATCCTCCTGCCTGTGCCCCTCACAGGGTGGATGATGACCTGCCCCCTGGCGCAGAGGGCAGATGACCTACAGTGTTTGGCACAAGGGGCAGGTCCCTGCAGTCCTCGGCGATGGGGGCAGGTGCTTAGGAGAGTTAGATTTATAAATTATGCTAGAGAAGGGCTTTGTTCTGTAAATAAATATTTTTATGGGGGCCCTTCGTTCTGTAAATAAATATTTTTATGGGGCTAGAAAAATATGTTTGAAAGGTGGAAAAGCATGTGCTATTCATAAATCATATTAGATGGTTGGTCCTACGATTCTAATGGCAGTAATGGAGGTGTTGAAGGGTAAAAAGGAAAAAAAGGAAGAATGTAAAGAGTAAATGGAGACAATAAAGGAAAAGGGAAGAATGTAGACAATTAGCTACAGAACAGAAATGTACAGTGCCCTAGGATGATTTGATTTGGGGTGGGGGTTCTTGGCCGTGGTATGGTTCGTGATTTTTAACTGTTTACAAGAGAATGAAGGGGGATAATCGTATATAATTTTAATTGGTATAGTTAAAATTAATATAATAGCTACTACAATTAATTTGTAGATTATATGTTAAAAAATATATTATTTAAAAGTTAATTACCATAGAAAAAAATAAAAACCAAAAGGCCACATTCGCTTCGAATCCAGCCATAACAGTTGGAGCCCTGCGTCCGGGAAAAAAATGAAAAGATAACGCTTAGTGAACAAGCATGATAACAAAACTACAAAAGAAAACGGCACGGCAGGACGCGACGGTCGTCGACGGCTCACCTCGTGATTACAGATTAGCATGGTAAAGTTTCTCGCGGCTCCCTGGGCCGGCGAGCTTCAAGAGGCGGCGGGGCGGCCGAGAGCAGCAGAGTCCGGCGAGCGTGCTACGGCAGGGCGAGTGGACCAGGGAGTGAGGCGGCGGAGTTCGGCGAGCTCGGTGGCGTCCAGCAAGCTCGGCGCGCGTGGAGCGGCGGCATCCGGCGAGCGCGCAGCGGCGGTGGCGTGGACCAACGAACACGAGGAGGCGGCGGTGGTCGGCGAGGGCGCGGCCGCGGTGCGTGTGAGTGTGGAGGCGGCAAGCAGAGCAAATTCAGTTCTTGGCCCTTTCTCATGACACTTTGTTCTGCCTGCCTAAGCAAAAAATGTTTTTCTGCTGCTTATGTTGGAAAGGTATTAACAACAAACTGTTATATGAATAGAAGAATGCAATAATTTTTTTTCAATGAATGAAACGCTCAAGACACTTTATTTTTTCCCAAAAAAATGCTATGTTTATATAAGCTCGGTTTAGGGTTGTTGTGCTGAGTTTATTCTTTAAAGTTGATGTGAAAACGAAGCAGTGAAAAGTCTTTTTGCCTTGTTTGGCAATTCAGTTTGGTTAGATAAATTCTATTATTCAATTATTCTCATCTCACATTTCATCTTGTATGTTTTCGAATACAATTATATATTTATTTGCATCTTGATTAAGAAAAAAGCTAGTCAAACAGACACATATCTAAAAATGGTCCAACCAAATGAGATTATGATAATCTATCGTAATGCCAAAAGAAAGTAGCCTTATACCGCAGGAAGAAACGGATTAGTCTGTGTTTTTTTTGCAACTCGCAAACTACTTCTGTTTAAGATATGCTTGTTTCAGCCCCCCACCCCCACCCAAAAAAAATCCATTTTTATTAGACGATTTGTAGATTTTTTCTTATTTTTGTTGACCTTTCGGAGTAAAGAAAATATTTTTCTAGAAACAAGTTGGAATGTTCAGAGTATATAAACTACATATACCCTCGAGACGGTCTGCTCCAAACAACTTCAGCTTCTGTTTTTTTGGCTTTTGATTTATTTAAGCAGAAGCCACCTGGAACACACCGACTTTTAACTTCGTCTTATTTAACTATTTTTTGTTTTTTTATTCTTTTTCCTCTTTATTCTATTTGCACTACTCATAGCGATATAACGGGTTATTTTTTTAATTTTTTTAATTTTTCTTAAAAAACCAACAGCCGTGATGCGATATAGTTTCAATCGAAAATCAAATGCCACAATGTTTAAACTGAAAGCTAGTCAGAGTATCACCTTAACCAGACAAAAACATTACGATGTTAAGCTAATCTTCACGACCACTTTTTCTCGAGTGCAGAGCTGAGGGCACCGACTGAACAAAGGCAAACTCAGCCCGGTACTTGCATGGCCAAGCTAATGGCCCGCTTGGCTCCTCTTCTTCCTGTGCTTGTGCTGCTCCTGCTCCTAAAGGATGTAGAGCCCTAGAGCAAAGCAAAAATCAAAAGATAAGAGAACTAAACGACAAAAAGCGAAGCACACATGCGGCGTGCGAACTAATACGAAAAACATGTCAAATCAAATCATGCATGATTGATTGCACTCGGCCCAGACTCTAGCCCAATAGCACGAGATGTCGTTTAGGCCCAATAGGACAGATTTTGGTGAACCGAGTGCACGCATGAGTTCTATCGGCAACGATTTCAGTAGATTCATTTTGTTCACATTTTTCCTTAGATGCTGTTCTGCGTATTTGTACATCACGAAATAACAGCATTTTCCCTTCAGATAACTGTGTTATGCTTTCATTTTGCCTCTAGAAAAGTTTGTGAATCTTATCAAAAATATTAGGTGATAGTAAATTTGTACCAACCTATAAAAATAAATCAAAGTGAAGATTAGATATAGATATACACTTTAATATTGGGTTGGGTAAATCTTTTATTTAATTTATTTTAAGGTATGTATGTGCCTCCTGTTAGTGATATGCCCTAGAGGCAATTATAGAGATAATTGTATCACTTCTATGTTTATGATCTTTTAAATAATATATTATTTTGTCTCTTGAATAAATGTCTTTCATATTGATCAACAAGTATATGACTTGTTCGTAAAACTCTTTATTTATATTTTTGATATTATTCTAAATTATCCCTGATCTTATATCATTATATGAGACAATTATGATTTACAGATCAGCACATATATTAATTGATGATCATATTTCACGGATCATACATATGTGATATCAAATCAATAATGTGGACATATATTAGAGAACATGATGTTGGATTGACTCATCATGAGACACTGCGGGAATTGTTATATTCTTAAGTGTCATCAGTTAGTCTCATATATAGTATTTGTAGGATCCTTAGATCTGAGATCGTCATTGTTTTTATATGTGTAATAGTTTACTTAGGGGTTACCAAACACTACTCCATGACTGGATGGTCATAAAGATAGCTTTCGAGTTTACTATGAAACATGCGGAGGAATATGAGCAATCAAGATGGAATTTGCCCCTCCTATATAACAGGAGAGATATCTCTGGGCCTCTCGATGTGGTTGGATTAAGAAAGTGCTTGCCATGCCAAATGTGGTTGAAGAGTCAATCACAACTGTGTAATCCATCACATGTTCGAGTGAAGGATCAAACTATCATAGGATGACACACTTCTCACCTTGAGTTCGATCTAGTATCGTGAGGCAAAGGGATCAGTACATAAGCATTATATTGGTTCATCCGATATGATCTTTATGTATATTTGGGGGTCGTTATGTCCTACTAGGAATCGCTACTAACCTATGGACCAGAAATGAGTTTTCGACCTATGACTAAATGTACATGAATCTACAGGATCACACACTTAATGGGCTGGAATGATAAGGATTCGGATGATAATTTCTGAGTGAGATTCGATCTCCACTTGTATCGGATAAGGATTCGATTGGAGGCTATATAATGAGAGATGCGGAGGTTGAGGGCGACATCCAAAAAAACCCTAGCCGCCACCTCTCATAATCTTTGCCGTGCGTGCTGGTGCTAGCACACCGATGCACGGTGTTTCCTCCCTGGACGTGTGGATTTCGGTAGAGGTGTTGCTATGACTACGGCATTGATCGGGACGATCGTAAGGAGGAGACGGTTGGCCGAAGAACAATCGACTACTTTCGCTTACACCGACGCGTTTTTTGTTGAATCGGCTGCTTCAACTCTACTTCCGCTGCACTGCGTGTCTAGTGGTAACGATCTATGATCTTTTACTTGCATGGCTTCCTGGTTTACACGGTAAAATTTTTAATTTACGTTAATGTAGCTTACCCGTATCCCTAACACCCCCACCTAATATTAACTACTTTGCTTTAAAATTCGTAAACTTTTCAAAAGAGGTGTGCCGAAGCATATCCAAAGTGTGTACTCCGCGTTTCTCACACTCTGCTTCTGAAAAAACAAATAGAAGACAGAAACATCTCTTCTCAAGGTAATCATATAATAACTCGATCCATTGTTTCATATTGAGGCTGCCTCCAATATACTTTTGACTATTTACTTTTTCTAATTAATATTTTATAAAAAAATAATAATATGGTAGTACTTTTATGACAAATATACTAATATCGTTTACATATGACAATCTAAATACTTTTGTACATATTGTTAAGGGAAAATTGATGATTTTCCGCTGCTAAGACCCTTATTTTTGTATTTGCCACTGATAAGATTTGACTTGATGAATGAGTTGCCACTGCTAACAGAGAAATAGTTGAGATTTGTCACTCCCACCGTTGCCACTGCTAAGACAGAAATATATGAGATTTGTCACTCCCACCGTATTCTAGTACCCCCAAAAAAAATGGATGTAAAATGACATTGCTACAACTTTGTGCGTATTATTAATGGTCAAAGCTTTAAAACTTTGACCGTAACCATTTTAAGGCGCCTCTCAACTTCGCTGCGAGCGACAGCTTCTAGTGTTTTTTCGTCTTATGAATTAATGTAGCAATTTTGTTGGCTATTATTTTTTTAGTATTTTAGTATTTTATTTTTTCTATATTACTTTGAATTATCCGTCATACATTAGCATTATTCTGAACGCCCTCTAAAAATTGTATCTATTTGTGAACGAACTAGTACTTCAGTCGAGCAAGCTTTTGTTTGTTGTCATTGCTGCTGCGAGGGATGTTGTTGTCTTGTTGATACGGTCATGAACAGTAGCAGATTCAGGATTTTTAGAATGGGTATTCAGACTTTAGAGTTAGATCGATACCGATACATTGATACCGTGACACACATTTCCTCTAAAACACCGATATAACGATACATGTATATAGATATAATAAAAATATAGAAATTAATGATTTCTTATGAGAAAATGGGCGACATAATGCTAGCACAATGACATAAATTAAATAGCAAATTATAAAGATTAATGGCAATTGTATACGTTGCTTATCCTACTTTTTTTTGCTCTTCTCAGTTCTCTCCACAGATTTCAACCTCCAGCGACGCCACATTCTTGACCACCTGTGCCACACGCAAATCAGTCAGGCACAACAAATCCAGGATCCACGACATGGAGGAGGAATTCCGAAGGAACAAACACTTAGGTGGATACATCACGGTGGATACATCACGGGAGCGGAAGGGATAGGTGTGGTGACCTGCAGGAAGAGGTGTGCGACATTGACACCCTGGGCAATGAGGGCGAGGAGGCGCTTGAGGGCGTCGTCGCGTCGACCTTGTCGGCGTCGAAGCGGGAGTCGAGGAGGGTGGGGATGGAGGCGTCGTCGGGGTCGTCGTAGATGTGCGCGTCCATCCCCATCCGCCCGACCACCCACGACGCCGCCGCGCTGCTCGCCTGCACTGGAGAGGAGGAAGGCGCACTGGCAAGTCGGCACTGGTTCGCGAGGCTTCGGGTGGCCGGGCGCGGAGCCCGGATCCGGCCAGATCCGGCGGTGGGGGGCCGAGGAGGGGCGGCGCCGGGGGGGCGAGGAGAGGCGGCGGGGGAGAGGAAGGGGACGGGGAGGAGGCGCGGGGCGGGGGCGGAGGCGGGAGGGGACGGGGTGGAGGGGCGGCGGGAGGGCGAGGAGGCGCGCGCGGGGTGAGAGGAGGAGGGGAACGGGGCGGCGGGGGTGGCGAGGAGGCGGCGGGGGGGAGGGGACGGGGTGGGGAGCGGGGGGGGGGGAGGGAGGGCGGCGGCGAGGGCGCCGGGGCGGGGATTTGGGCGCGGGGCTAGGGTTGGGTGCGGCTGTGCGGGATGCGAGGCGCGGGGCTAGGGGCTAAGGTTGGGTGCGGGGGGCGCGCGGGGGGGGGGCGGCGGGGATTTGGGCGCGGGGTGGGGCGTGAGCGCGGCGCGCGGGCCGGGGGTGTTTTGTGTCGGGATTTTGAGAGGGTGGTCGAAAATATACTCAAAATAGTTATTTCAGTCCAATTACATATATACATATGTATTATACCTTATATATATTGATTTTTTGTTCAAAAAAAATAGATATTCAGCTGAATACCTATGACTTACAGTAGATCCGTCCCTAGCCATGAACGTGCCTCGTCAAAGATCAGATCATAAAGTATACACTGGTGTTTTTTCCCCATATGGATAAGTAGTCGTCACTAGCTACGTACCGGCTCTTGCGAAACTTGTCTTCCTTTTTTGTCGAGCCTTTTCCCCTTCCTATCCTTTAGCTGCAAAATTAAAGGCTTCTTCCTCGCATGCATCCTGTCATCTTCCACTCGATCATGTCCTAAGCTCGATCTCCCTGCTCCTTCCTTCATGCCTTGACCTGCAAATTGGCCTTTTCTGCTTGCTGTCCTGGCAAAAGCAGATCACGAGGGGACATGACCACTGCATGAGTCATCCAACTGTTGATGATTTGATCCATGCTACCTATGCTTTGTACATTGAAAACGATTATTACTGCAAGACAAAATTGTCGGCACTGAGATGAGCGTGTGGCTAGTTATACTGCACTGCGAAGATGGATAACATTTCGCTCACTTTTAAAAGAAAAAAAAGGAAAGATGACAAGAAATTCTTCAGTATCACTTCCCTCGACATCAAATACAAGTCGTTTGGGCTCTATAAACTTTTCTCCGGATACAGGTAACTTCGAGGGATATTTATCCTATTTATTCCCATTATTTCTTTACTAATTAAATAACTGTTGAGATTCTCATCGATAACAAATTAGTTAAGACACCCCCTCAAATTTCTCTCCTTCCCAGCACACTTTTAAGGGAAAAATCAATGGCTATTATTCACTTTGTTGTGCTCGAAGCCTCGATCGAGGCCCCCAGTAGAGCTGGGACTTGGGCCGAGCTTATTTGGGCCAGCCCGAAGCACGGCCGGCACGGCACGGCCCAAGCACGGCCCGGCCCGACACGTGGCGGGCCGTGCCGGCACGGCACGAACGGGTGGGCCGTGCTGGGCCTCAAAATCCGCACGGTGGCGGCACGGCGCGGCACGGTAGACCGGGCCGTGCTTGGGCCGGCACGCGACGCGGCGAGCTCGGCGACACGGTGGGCTCGGCGCGCACGGGCACGGCCGCACGCCCCGCCTCCCGGCTCCCCTCCCACGCCCCCGCCCCGCCCTCCCGCCGCCATCCCAAGATCACAATCACAATCACGAGATCACACACAGCGAGGGGTAGAGGGGAAGGAAAGGAGCGTACCCGAGAGGCCGAGCTGCCGGCCGAAACCCCCATCGCCGCGTCCCTCGGCGTCAGCGCCCTCTTCAGCTTCTTGCTGCATTACACCTCCACATCGACGAGCTCCGCCAAGAAGTTGACGACCTCCTCCACGGCGTGCCGACATCCCCAACCAGGCAACCAGCAAAAAAAATTACACGCATTAAGATCTTGAATTAATTTTCAACGAGACGGGTGTGAGAGAAAGTAAGATGACGGACGTCGCCACAATTGTCGCGCAGCCTTTGTCGTGCATAGTAACTTTGGACCGGGCTTGGGCTGGCACGGCACGAACGCCGGCACGGCGGGCTTTGGGCCGTACTTGAGCCTGGCCGGCACGGCACGGCACGGTGGGATGACTGGGCCGAGCCGGCACGGCACGAACCGGTCCGAAGCACGGTGGGCCTGGGCCGTGCCGGCACGGCCCAACTCCCAGCTCTAGCCCCCAGCACGAGTTAGGCTCTCGACGCTTGGAGTTGGCGCCACGTAGACCTCTCTGCAGAAAAGGATGCATAGAATAGCACATTTTCCTTTCGCATTAGTTAATTCTTTTCCCGCGGAAATTCTACACAACTTTTTTTTTTGACCTGGCTGGATCTGACGTTTGGCTCGTACGTACTATGGGAGACATTCCTGGCTGGAGCCACGTATTGGCCTAGCTGCCGCAGGTGGAAAAAAAATCATGTGAGGTGACGAGTTTTTCTTGCATGCATGAACTTCCCTGAGCTAGCATGCTAGATCGAGCCAAGTTATTTGCACATATTTTCTTTTTCTTTTGAGGATCGACACATGTTTTTCTTGCTAATTAAAACAACTTTAATTAATGTATATATGTCTTCCTGTAATTAAAATAAACGCATGGTGATTGCAGATTAGCCCCAAGCGACATTCATGGTCCATTTGCCCACACATACCCGTTTAATTTAATCAGTGGCATCGATAACTTCTTTCGACGATCCATTTAATTTGGGGCCACATCCATGGTCGCCATCAACCTTTCTCGGCGAGTTCAAATCCAAATTAAATTAGAACGTGGAGAACATGGTTCAGAGACGATTAGCTTTGGAAAGACACGTATAGGCTTAGCTAGCTAGCGACATGTGTTATCAGCGAAACACCGCACCACCCTTACCGGACGGTCCAAACCGACGGCCTTTCTGAGTCACTAAAGTTGGCATCCACGCACACTATTGCTAAAAAGATTAGAGAAGGGTGGTGTGTCGAGGTCTGCAGGACGGTCTCCATGGCAGCGTCTCATGATCGGAGAAGAGAACCGTCTAAACGATGCCTTTCATTTCTACCACTTGCATGACAAACACCTGGCTGGCTGGCTGTGACATAGCAGAACTCATCCCGTACGCATGTGCTTTATAAGAAATTAAGGAAAGCTATGTCTTATAATTTTTGATTAAAATTTGTGAATTATAGCTATTTACGATAGAGATTATGGAAAGAGAGATACTTATTTGCGATTTTGGATATTACAGATATTGGGTTTTTAACGTGTATTACAATTAACTTGTAGACTCCGTTTTGAAAAAAATATTTCGTTTAAAAGTTAGGTACTATAGTAAAAATCAAAAACCTCTAAAAATGACTTCAAATAGACCGTACGTTGATTCTAAGAAAAATGAAAGTTGCATGCAAGCACGCACAACAGCAAATGATCTCCAATTTGTGGTTTTGCTAGTGAGCGACGCGCGACGACTCCCATCAAAAACTTTTGGAGTTTTATTTTCCTACACCGGCGAACTAGTAGATTGCCCGTCCCTGAAAAAACTGCCGTAAACCCAACTCTAAGAGTTAATTATTCTAGTTTAAGCCGGGAAATTGAAGCTGTGTTTCCCTACCATTTGGACTAATTGACCAAGACAGACCAAATGCTGTAAACTTGGCCAACAACATGCTCCAGCATATAACCGTTATGATAGTAGCAGCGAATTGAACGATCCAGCCATAAGCTGTAAACTTGCATGACAAACACCTAGCTACAAGCATGGATTACCCCAATGCTTATCGGCCTAAAGCTTTTTACTATTTTCGCCAACAGATAGAGCGCCATGCACGTACCGTACTCCTATGTACTGTTAGACCCAGATTTAACCAATCAAAAATACTCTATAAAATCACTGTACTATACCCTGCATCAGTAGATAGTACTAACAAAATACATCACTGAATCATTTTATACATGATGTGAACCATACCACACAATAATATTACATTCACTAGAATTTAAATAAACAACATCAGGTCAAGTTTATAACAGAGCGATCAGGCAAATGGATATATTACATCACTATGAAAGCGCAAGTGAAAGTAAAAGTGGAGGGCACATCTCGTCACAGGCAAACGACTAGGGCAAGTTGTGTGCGACTAATATTAACCAAGGGTTTGGATAATATTGGTGCGCGTAAACACCAATGTAGTCAGCATGACTAGGATAAGACTTAGACTACTAGAGACTAAACTAGTCTCCTCTATTTTCTTTACCATCATCTCTTGGGGTGTCGTAGTAAGCAAAGTATCCTTGATCCACAGGTTTTGAGAGATTTTGTGAGTGAGGATAAGTACAAACAACAGTGCTCCGTGAGCCAACACACAAAATGTAATATTTATACATGCAAGGTTCAATAAAGGTAGGCTCAGGTTCTTTTATTTGCTGAAGGCAATATTTTGAAACTACAATAATTAGAAATTCTTATGACTTAACATTTTAACCAAATCATGTTTTTATTAAAGAGAGTAAAAGTGTGCAATATTTATAATGGTGCATGTTCTATTCATCTATTACATAATTTCATAACCATATGCTAGTTTTTTTATTACTACGGTAACATCCACCCAATTATCAGCACTGGTTATATCCACACAGTTAAATTCAAAATCAGGGTTATATCCACTCGACAAGTTTTTATCCCACCCATAAGATTTTGGTAATAAAAACTAACTCAAGTAAGTCACATGCCCACCATTGACCATGGGCACGACTGTTCAAACTATTTATACTCTACTTTTTATGTTTCATACATTTTCTTAGAAATGTGAATAAAAAATATCACCACAAGGCCTTTACAGTGCATCACTCGATATAAGTTACACTCGTTAAGATTTCATCTGAGTAAGGTTACGTCCACCACACACCCATATCTCATCTTGTACCACATGGTGGATTATACTAGCGATACAACACATGTCCATGATGGCTTAAAACTAGTGACATGACTCGTGGGTCACTCTAATGGTGAACCCCCACTGATGGATGCAACTTAATTAGTCAGTACCCATTATAGACTTATGATTGTACTATTTTACATTGAAAGGTCATCACATGATTTAGTCTTTAGAGTTATCTGGGCGGTTCTTGCCACAAACCACAATTCCTCGTGTTACATCCACACCAACTTTCATCCCATTCGCCCAGATATGGTAACAGTAAGTTTTAGGGTTTTGAGAAGCACAAAACTAAGTTATCATAAATATACCAGTCATTCTCTCCAAGGATTGCTCAAAGCAAGTTTCATAATTAAAAGATGATGATAGGGTAAATTAACGCCCTAGTACTTAAGTAAGATAGCATAACGCTTAAGTACAACTTGTAGTTAGTATAGTTACCATTATAGTTTCTAGGGTGACAAGAATTATATGATTCAAGTATTCAAGGGATAGTGTAATAATATTACAACATTGAGTAGACATGTACTATAACCTTAACTTTAATATAATTTGCATAATAAATAAAGCATGCAATTTGATAATTTAAACAAACATAAATTTGGATAAAGTTTAGATTCAATATGATCAAAATATTGACTCACCTAGCTCACAAGCAGGTTGGTCTTGAAATTCTTAAGTTATCTCACACTGTGGCTTTTTTGTGTGTCCTCATACTCTACTCAGATAATCGTATCAGAAAGTAAATAAACACGCAAGCAATATAAATAAATATCAAAGCAAATTCAAATGAGCTCCAAATTGAACAATTCCACTTCCATTAGATAGATCATAAATTTAGACAAATTTATAAATAAATTTTATTAAATTTGGAGTTAAAATTTATAAGAATAGGCTCTCCAAAGTTTAAATTTGGAATAAATAAAAAAAATAACAGTGAAGAGTGAGTACTCTCTCCCTGACATGTAGGGTCCATCTATGTTTATTTAATTTTTGAATTATTTTTCTACTAAAAAAGAACATTGAGACTGACAGATGGGGCCCACAGGGTTTTAAATCATTTTAATTTATTTTCTAAAAGGAAAAAGCCGAGAGGGTGATAGGTGGGACCCATGCAAATGTCAGATATGAATATGGACCAAAAAATTATCGGATAAGAATTTGGATCAGATTATAGTCAAAATCGGATCGAATTCAACTATTTTTTAGATTACAATGATTATTTGTGACCTCTCGTATTTAAAAGATGACACCAAATTATTTTAATATTTTAAATTGATAAATAACTGACTCTAACATGTAACTACACATTAAATATTGATAGCAACAAATAAATTATTAATCTCACGTATTTGTATAATACAACTTTTGATGGCAGCTTCATGTCATATGGCACAATGAAGTTTAGCAAATTAACACCGATTTTATAGTAATATTTATACCCCTTTTTCTCTAGTTAATCATGTAATCATTGATCATTGGTGTCATTTAGCCACTAATCCTAACTAATTCTAGATATATTATAAATAAATCGGTTATAAACATATCAAATTTGGCTAAAAAGAGAATACAAAATTCTTTATGGGGGATGTGCCAAAATAAAAAAATAAAATACCAAATTAGATTCCACCATGATGATGAGCTCATTGAGATGATCGAAATGCATATATAATATGTCCAATTTGGAGATCAAATACAAAATGTATGTATTATATCTATCGAATCTAGATATTATCTAGATATTTGACTCTAAATCTGGATCTTATTCGGATATCTGGTTCCAATTCTACGTTAGGCCATATCGGATTCGCATCCGATATATGGGACTTCACCAGTTCAATATGCGTATTTGGATCTATTTTCTATTCAGATTTGGATATTAAGTATCTGGATTTGGCAAATTCGGATTCAGTAGGTGGATAATCCAATAGAATCCAGCTCCATTTTCACCCCTAGTAGCCATAGTGGAATGGACCCACTTGCTAGTTGCTTACAATTGACTTAACCGGTTCAAAAGGTTTTAAAAAGGCTGAGGGCCCGCATGTTATAGAGACAAGGGGTTAACTTGACAGGGAAGACCCACATGGCAGCGAGGATTAGAGAACATCTAATCATGGTTAGTAAAAAACTAATTACACATATTTAAACTAATCTCCTCGCTACAATACCTTCTCCTTCCCGCCGAGAGGAGATGAGCTCATCTCCAGCGAGAGGAAGGGCAGCGGTTGGAGGGGAGGCCAAAAATGAACTTCTTAGCTCGGTGTGAACCTCTAGGTGAAGCGACGCGGTTTGATTTGTAGCGCGAAACAGTCGACATGGGTGGAGCATGACACTACAGTGACACATGGTTCTAGAGTCCAATTACCATCTAGGGAAGCATCTAGGGGTGGGTAGAGACTAACCGAAGGTGGAGGAAGAGCTCGGGGATGCATGGAGTGGTTTGTCGATGAAGGGCCCATAGGAGAGGGAGAGGGCGGTTAGGGAGGCTCAGGTCAACTTCGGGATCCCTGTGCGGTGCTCCAAATGCGAGTAATTGGATGGAGGTGCGCTGAGTCATTGATGGTGTTCGGGGTGGCGGAATAGTGGGAGCCAAAGAAGAAGATGGTCAGGAGCGCTCGGAGGTGAGGGAGGTGGTGGGGAAGCGATTGGGAGTATGGGGAGGCCATATGAGGGCTTTATGGAGGATGGTTAACCAATGGGCCTTCAATGCTGCGCAGGGTTCCAAGGCGGTGGCACTCGGCGCACAGTGCTAGCGTAGGGGTGAAGCTAGCGGAGTTAGTGTGTGGCGCAAAAGGAGTTAAGGGGGAGGGGTGTGCGTGGAGGCAATGGGTGGGTGAAGAACACAAGCACACAACACAGCTAGGAGCGGTGAGCACGCGGAGAGGAGAGACAGAGAGATGGAGGAGGGCTAGGCATAGGCGAGGTCAGCAGGGCATAGGCAACACTGCTGGCATACCGGGATGCATAGGGGTAGGCGGCGCTGACCACGCACACAATAGGCACTGGTCAGGGGAACAAACGGTGCGGCATGTGCATGTCCGGGGCGTGCATGACATAGTGAGGGCAGCGTGGGCCGAGCCAGGCTAGGCCGAAGGCCTTCTGGGCCAGGGCTAGGAAAAAGGGGGGATGGGCTGGGTTTGGCCCAAGAAGGTTTGAAATTTTAATAACTTTTGAAATTCGATTGAAATTTGAATTGAACTTTGAATTCAAATTCATATTGTCCTTCAAGCACAAATATTGGGCTTTCTAAAATGGAGTTTCCATGTACCATGCATGGACCACCTCACATTGCTACTTTCCCAGCCACACCACCTTGTTGAAAAGCCAATTAGCTAGGCTAAGGGTATGTACAATGCCCCATGGTGGCTAGTGGCCTCGTAGGTCAACATTGGATCAGATGCCACCATGAAGAGGAGATGGGAAAATGGAGTGGCTTGCAGAGTATCAGATTGACTTGCAGAAGCTCTAGTGACTTGGGGAAAAAGAATGTGGCCTAGATAGAGATAGGGAAAGAGAGAAAGAAGCACCTTGTCACCTTGCGGAGGTCTCCCCATTGATGTGCCGACAATGCAGAGTAAGGGCAGTAGTGGTGGCGGCAAAGTCGAGAGATGAATCCAGATGGTGGTGAGTAGAGAAAGGGAGCTCCATCATGACGACGGTTGAACCGAGTGATGATAGCTTGGACTGCGATGGCGGGGCTGCTGACAACTAGATCCAAACACTGGTGACCTCCGATGAGGAAGATGACGGTAAGCCTCGCATTGACGAGACCTTAATGATGATGATCGTGATGACTGGCGATCGGATCCAGCTGAACAAGGGCGGCGACGGAGACAGGATCTGGCAAAATTTGGATGGGCCCAACCAGATTTGGCTAGATCTTGCTGGGGAGCAGCAACGACAATGCCCAATCGGAGCGGCGGCAGTCGAACGAGAGGAGAAGCCAAGAGGGCTTGTGGTGAGGGAGAGGAGAGGGGAGGAAGGGACTTGTGATAGGTGATGGAGTGATGATGTAATATTTGTGACTAAAAGGTGGGCCTTGGGGAATATGTAATTTCTTTTCTTTTTAGGGTTTAGTGTAAATATTTCAATGGGTATATAAATTCAAATTCTATAGGCGCTGAAATGAAAAAAAAATAGAGGACTGAAATACAACTATCTCAAACAACCACTTGAAGCCACTATGCATTGGATAAGAAAAAAATTACGAAGTGACTTAAGCTGATGCGGAATACTCTCTCTAGAGACTACCACTTAAGACTACCATGCATTAATGTCCTACCATAGCAAATTAGCTTTATGAGGCCGCTCGGTTGGACTGAAATTTAGTAGTTTATGGTTGAAATTGCACTATAGTTGGCTGAAATTACACTGTAGCTGACGGTGACTTATTTGACGTAATTAATTTAAAAAAAATCTAAAAATAGAAAAAAGGTTATCCCATCACATATAATACAAACGAATACAGGAAAAAAAGAATCGATAAAAAAGCTCAAACAAATATAAAAAAATCAGAAAAAGATAAAAATTATAAATAGTGAAAAATAAATTAGAAGTCTAAATTCAAATGAGTGGGACTGTATATCCACGTTCCAATGCCATCACTTTTGCGCGATCGAGCGATGTACGTCATGCAACTTTGATTAGTAACTGGAGTACAGGATTAGGATTATACACGTGATGCATGCAAGCATGTGTGTCTGTGTGTAGCAGCTGCTCGATTTAGTCGGTGGCATGTGCGATGATGTGTGCACGCACCGATCACGCGCCATCCTAATCTCAGCGAAGTTTATGCGTGGGGCAATATATATGTTATCCAGGAAAATGAGGGAAAAAATGTATGTATATGCTACGGACAAAATGGAAAGTTGAGCCTGTTTGATATAGCTGTGGCTTATGATTTTTAGCTAAAATTTTTGAATTTTAGCTGCTTTTAATAAAGATTACGGAGAGAGATACTCAATTGTAATTTTGAATGGTACAGATGTTGGGCTTTTAATATGTACTACAATTAACTTGTAGACCCTATCTCAAAAAAAAAAAAAACTCCGTTTGAAAGTTAGGTACTGTAGCAAAAGCCAAAAGCCGGTTTGAGAACCTGAAAAGAACATACCCAACATTGTTGTCTTGAGTCTTATCTAATGTGTATATTCATGCATGCATGGTTCTCTACACTATATCATATGCAGAAGACAACTAGAAAAAAAAAAGAAGAAACAAAGAAAATTAGAAAGAGATTGACTGTGGTACATGTGGATGTAAATTATACAATTTACATAAGTTTTTTTCTCTCACGATCCATTAATCATCTGGACAGCGAAACAAGTCATAGATAAATTCTTAAGTAACAGTGCAAATTATATAACCTAAGTTAGAACGGAGGATTTTGGTTAAAAAAAGGGAGAGTGAAAACCAATCACTAGGTGCTAAGATGCACTAGCCAATTTAATTAAGTTGGGTGTTAGGTCAGGTCAAAAGTTTCTCAAGAGCAGTTTCATATGTAGTCCTAAAAATGATCTACCGCCATATATATAACATTTGAAGGCAAAACTTAATCGACAATGAAAAAATAAAAAGGTAAAATATCTTTATAGAAAATAAACAAGAGGTAAAAATAAAAATAAAAAACAGCATTAACATCAAATTTCAGTTTTTGTGTGTGTTCCTATTTTACCCAAAAAAGTAATCCCGAATCCTATGTGTTTACCATGCTAGTCCTACTATCAGTAGGTAGCATACACATATACATTATTGCATCACATCCACACATGATTAAATAGAATAGAGTAGCACATAATAATAAGCAGCCATATATAAGTCTATATGACTGAATTTTACACATACGACCGGCTGGCCAAAAGTTCTAATAGTGAGTATTTGCAGCCAAAATAAATAGTAAATGAATAATAACAGTGTTGTTGCATAAACACAACAGATGGTACAAAGTACCTTTTCTTTCAGGGGAACCCCCCTTAGTCGTCCCTCCAGGGGGTATTTATACAAACCTTTATAGTTCAACTTGGGGCTACGTGTCCCTTTTTAAGAATACACGTTGCTCCCTAACTACTTAATTTGACATGACTCTCATTAATTACAATACCACGAATGGCCATGACTCACGCACAACATTCATTTCCCCGCATTAAAAGGCCAGCTGGGCTGATTAGGTACAGGTGGAGATCAGCTCATCAACAGTAGCCTCTCACAGTAGAAGGCTCCGGCCGAGGCGGGCTGATGTTGTGTCCCTGGATCCTTTGGTCTCCGCCGTCCGATTAGCCCAGGGCTTCCTAAAACTGAGGCTTAAATATCCAGGACAGCCTGACATTTTTCTGTCGAGGGGTGTGCCGATTTCTCGTCCGCCTTTGGATGCCTCGCTTCTCGGCTCCGCTTGCTCTTCGCCTCTGGTAGCTTAAACTTGTCTAATGCTCCGTAGTCAAGCTAGCCCCGTAGTACAGCAACGCACTCGGGGATGTCTAAGCCACGTCATCCTTGCGGGTCAGTTGAGGCCTCCGTTATCTTTCATGATTATCACCGCCGGGGACGCGTGTCACCTGATGATAGGGACGTACCGCTTGCCGCACCTGCTGGGGGAAGGGCTCAAAGAAGATACGTGTAGCAGGGCCATTGGCCGGCCCCACCTAACCGACTCCTGCAGCTCGCATGGTCCCCATGTTTTCTTCTTGCGGTTTTTGAGACACGGCGCTTGTTGATCAGCACCCGCGCCGCTTCCATTGCTTTTTTTCCCTCCAATTATACGAAAGGTTGCTTTGGTAACCCGCCGGCGGGCTACTCAAGGCACCATTCGTAACGTCGCATCCTTGGCCTATAAATTGTGATACTACCTGCCCTCTTGTTCTCGCTTCCTTCTTCTTTCCGTGTTGATACCCCCTTCTCACAATGCCGTGCACTCGCCGCCCAGTCGAGGCGGAGGTTACGCTCATTGCTCGAAAGGCCCCGGTCGCCGGCAAGCGGTGGTGTTCAAACAAGAAGGAAGGAGGGCGCTATACCAATAGGCTGGGGGCTAGCGAGGCCACTGAGGATCTGATCAATGGCTTAGTGCGTCGCGGCAGAATATCTAGTAGGAGGGAGGTGCAGCTCCCATCTTCTGAAGAGACGGAACCCCATCCCTCGGGGTCAGAGCTGGTGGTGTTCGCCGCTTGTTTCGCCGCTGGTTTGAGGTTCCCTCCGTCGAGGTTTGTGGCAGGAGTGCTTCAGAAGTATGATCTGGAGCTGGCGCAACTAACTCCAAACGCCATTGCTCGTCTGGTGATTTTCTGCCGGGTGAGCTGGGCGGGAAGGGCCTCGCTGAGTACCTCCCTCTTCTGTTTCTTACATGATGCTCGATATCAACCCAAGGAGCTTACAGAGGGCGAGTATGCCAACTTTGGTAGCGTTAACTTTGTTCTACGCTCTCAATATATGAAGCTGTTCCCAGCTAATGCGACGAAGGGAAAATGGGAATCGGGTTGGACCCGCCGATGGTTCTATCATCGCGTGGAGGATACCAGCACACTGAAGTGGGCAGGAGGAAGGTTGGATTTCATCACCACGCCCGTGATGGTCCTTGATCGTGACGATGAAGAAAGGGCACACAAATTGGCTGCTGCAGCGCTTCGGTTCAACATGCGAGATCTGGTGGAGGAGTTTCTTATGTATGGGGTGTCCCCGCTAGATCGTTGATGGACCGTCTTGTTAGGGAGCATTTGTGATGACGGTCTTCGGCCCTCGATCCCCTCTTTGCGTCCTCCGGAAAATCTTCGTAAGTTTCTGCTTGTCCAACGACGTAATTTCTTGTTGTCATCTTTTTCATTGGGGTCTTTCAGGAATGTCTCTCCAAGATGCCGAAACCGCCGCGGTAGCTTTTCTTGGACCGTACACATCAAAGGAGCATAGCTTGCGAGAGTCGGTGACGCGATGCCATCGGCGGATCAACCGGTGTGCGGCGCCCAACTCCCGCACCGAACGCCTCGCCCCAGCTCCCGAAAAATGCAAAGAATGAGGAAGGGAGTATAGGGGACCATGACTCCGGGAACTTCAGCTCCCCCAACAGGGACGTCTTCTAATGTCCTTCGCCCTGTCCTTCCCGAGGTAAGGGAGTCGGGAATAACCCTCTCGGCAGGGTCTACTTCCGAGGGTCATGCCGACTCGGACCTTGATGAAGGAGGAGAACTGGGTTGTGACCTTCTGAGAGGATTTAGCGAGGGGGAGCCCATTTCTCCCTTGGACTCGCCGCCCGCCAAGCGTGCCCGCCTTCGCTCCCCTACACCAGTTGGTGAACAAGGGGTAGCTACTCCCGATGTGGGCGCTGTACCTCCCACGGTTATGTCTTCTCCCGCGACCGTTACCCAGGGTTTTCGCGTAGCTCCAACGTCATTTTTGACAAGTTCGGACTCCGAAACTGAAATCCATGCTTGCGGAATCGAGGGGGATATCGACGCCTCACGTGTCGAAGAGGGAAGGATTACGCCGGGAGCTGGGCCGGAGATCGCCCTTGCCATTTCAGCTGGGGATTTTCCGGCCTCCCATACCGGGTTAGAGGGTCCTTCTCTAGAACTCGCGGCCGGAAGCGAAATCTACGATCGTCGATGTGAATCCCTGGATCAAGGTACATGTATGACCGAGTTTTTCCCTTTACCATTCTGTGTACGGTGTCCTTTTTCCGATAATGCCTTTATATCAGAGAATCCGCCCCATTTGGGACACGCAATGCCCTCCTTGCGCGGGGGCGACCCTGAACCAGCTGGAGTAATGGTAGTGGACGTCCTCCCGAGTTCTTCAAGGGAAATGGTACTCACCGAGGTTCCGCTATTGGTCCTGTCGAATTTCGTCGCTCGTCCGAGCGCGCGGCAGTTATTGAGAAGGGCCGCCGACCGAGCGGACACCACGTTGGAGCGAGGTGTGCTAGCCCCTTGCGACGTTGGATTACTGGAGGACGCCTTGGAGGCTACCAAGATGAAGGTAATTTCTTACTCTTGATCAACGTCGTTGAATCCCGGGCTAAGATCTTCGCTCAATGTAGGCCTTGGCTCTCTCACGGGCGGCCCAAGACGCCCGCCGTCAGGAGAGGAGCTCCCTTCACGAGCGGTTGGCCGCTGCTGAAGCCTCCGCTGACTTCGCTCACCGCAGCGCGGCAGCCACCGCGGCCGCTGCGGGCGAAGAGCGCTCCGAGCTCCTTCGGAGGATTAGCGAGCTGATAGCTGAAAAAGACCATCTGGTTAAGACGATCTCGGAGAAGGACGACCGGGCAAGACTTCTCAAAGTGGAAAACGAGAGGGCCCTAGTCGAGGCGAAATCTCAGGTCGATCACACCCAACGGGTGGCGACGGAGGAGCGCCAGGGCCTGCTACACCAGATCTCTGAACTGGAGCTGGACAAAGCTCAGCTGACCTCCGAAGTCCAGACCATGGGGTGCCAATGGGGTGATATTTCCCTGTTGGCTTGGAAATCTATAGAGTCATTGGAGCACATGCTTACGGAGTTGGCCGTCGAAGTCCCTACCCGGACTCACGGCCCTGAAGATGCCCCCAGCAGCTTCCGAAGGATCGAAGAGGCTTCGTCGTTGGCCCTGAATGCAGCGCGTTCCTTCGGCAATCATTGCTCCCGGGTGACGGCCTCGATGTTGCTCGGTATGCTTCACCTCCGCGGATGCCCCCACGTCCACGAGCTGGAGTCCTTGCACTTAGATCTCCCGGCCGAGAAGGGCACCATGTCGCAAGCACTTCATGTCGTCCGAAAGTCCATCAGGGTCTTTCACCATCATATCTGGGACTTCATCGGTGAGGCGGCCGCCAAGATCGCCCTACGGCGCACTCTGGGGGCCGATGTCAACCTCGGGGCTTGGTTGGACGAAGTTCCCCGCCGGGGTGAGGGAGAGGGGAGTGGTCCGGGTTCGGAGGTTATTCCTCAGGTGTGACTCCGAACCCTCACCCCCTTGAAAGTTATTGTAGATTTGACTCCGTATTTGTTCCCACGAATCCATAGAACTTGGTTCGATAGTGAAAAACCATGATAGCACGATGCCTTGAAGGGCGAGGGGCAGCCCTTTCGCTTTTGTGGAATCGTCACCTCCTGCGGCTTCGATCGCAGTCTCATAGACGCGCACAAATTAGCGAGGGTCCGCGTCCCCCTTGTAGGGCTCGATAGTAGGCATCTTGAAGTCCTTTGGCCACGCGGCTTGCCGAAGATCTACGGAGAGAGGAGACTTTGATTCCGTTTGTCGGCGCGCCCCCCGGTGAGAGGGTGGAACCTTGTGACTTTCCGCTCTTTCGACGGGGATTTGCCCCACCGCTGTCGAAGGTTCCACAACACCTGGAGGTGTCGGGAGGTTCCCATTCTGCAGCTCGCTCACCGCACCCCGAAGATCTTTCAACTCTTGCTGGAGCGCACCGAGGACTTGGAGGAGAGCGCCTTCCGGTCCTCGCGCGGCGGTTCCCTCCACCACGGGAGTATCAACTGCTGGAGCGTCTTCGGCAGACATAAGACCGCCCGACAGGTGACTAGGGCCAGGCTCTGACTCCGATCGAAGTCGTGGCTCAGCTTGCCCACCGGCACACTCCTTCGAGATGCGCACATCTCCGTCCGACGCGGTGGCGTGCCGCCCTGAGAAATTACCTTGATTGGGGGCATGGACCGTTCCCCCGCCAGGTGAATCTTCCCAGGGAGTCACCAAGTCCCCCCCTCTTGCTCGAGCCCGCGAGGTTGCTTCCACCGTGCTTCGCTTCTTCTTTGTCGCCTTTGGCAGCATGTCCGAGTAGTGACTTCTACTACCGTCGTTCCCCACAGACGGCGCTAATCTGTTGTTGCATAAATACAACAGATGGTACAAAGTACCTTTTCTTTCAGGGGAACCCCCCTTAGTCGTCCCTCCAGGGGGTATTTATACAAACCCTTATAGTTCAACTTGGGGCTACGTGTCCCTTTTTAAGAATACATGTTGCTCCCTAACTACTTAATTTGACATGACTCTCATTAATTACAAGACCACGTATGGCCATGGATCACGCACAACATTCATTTCCCCGCATTAAAAGGCCAGCTGGGCTGATTAGGTACAGGTGGAGATGAGCCCATCAACAAACAGCTCAAGTGATTTGCCTCATTCCCATAGGTAACAGACTGGGATTAACATCTAGTAATTGGCGTTGTTGTCACCAAATCCTGCAGCATAACAGTAGCCAACTGAGGGATCTTCTTTCTCTTGATCTAGTAGTGTTCAACAATCAACCTTGAGTATATAATGTACTTCGCAAGACTTACATCAAATGCTATTAGCTACATGATTAGCTTTGTCAAAGGAAAGCTATTTTATCTTGCTTTATTGCTCAAAGCAAATTTTGCTTTTACAATATAAATAGTAGATTGCAAGAGGCATGGTAAAGCAAAAAAAAAGTAAAAATGGAATTGCAATAGCTGAAAGTAATCATAATTAAACGTATCATATCTATATAGTGTAGTTACCCAATACCTACACCAAACGACCTTTCAAGCATGGATTCTACCCATCCAACTAACCCCAAAGCTTTTCAAGTATGGGTTCCATCTGCCCACACCATTTTCCAAAATTATTTTTAAACTAGAAAATTTAACAAAGTGTGGTATCACCAAGTGATGTCTATGACTAGAGACATGGCTATTCAAATAGATTGAGATCTCACTCTATAGAATGTACAACTTTACCCATAAGAGATAATCAGCTTATGATATCAGCCATTACATACTTTCATGGGCAATATTATCAAGATGGTTTGCTTGCCTTGCTGTTAAACACTTGTTTCTTTTTCTGGATCAACTTCAAATGTTTCCAACACATCAGCATCCAATGAGAAAGCCACAAAACATAAATAACACCAAATACATTCAAACAGAGAGCAAATTCAAATATTTTGCATCTTATGAAATTTCATGATTTTTTTAAAAAAGAAACAAGTTTCACTCAATTTATAGTACGTTTGCAAAAGTTATGATTGTTTTAAGTTTTGTCGAGAGAGAAAATCCTAGAAAAGGAGAAAAAGCATTGTGTACGATTTTCATTTTTAATTTCTATTTTTCTTTCTATGGAAAAACAAGGGTTTATCGCTTGGTGAGGTTGATAGGTGGGGCCTACCTACCAGATTTTTATTAATTTGCAATTAGGGCTGATAGGTGGGGTCTACATGTTAGTGAAACAACACCTAAAAACTGGTTTAAATATAAATTTAATTAATTAACCTACTTGGACCCACATGTCAATGACTCAAATGACTTGAACGATATTAATTAACTTAATCTAATCCTATCTATCATCATTAGCACTAATCTACTCCCTAATGAGGGCCACAAGTGAGCGACAGATAACAGAGGATGGCCTCGCCGGCTAAGGCCGGGCTCAAGAGCAAGCTCACTGGTGGTGAGAGAAGGACACCAAGAGACTGGAGAGAGAGGAGATCATGGCAAAGCTCTGGGAAGTAACGGTGGCTGGAGAGGTGGGTGGGGTTGGTGGTGCGGCGGAGGAAAACAGAGAGGGTCCTCAACCATGCAACGACATTGGTGAAGGAGGGCAGAGGAGTGAAGATTGAGAGGGGGAAAGGTCTTTTAGTGTGGTCACGACACGAGGGAAGGTGGTTCGGGGACCAATGGTCATCGAAGGTGAGCTGACGGCATGTAAGTAGGGTGGCGCAAAATAGAGTAGTGGCGATGCCATAAATGATGACTAGATGCTAAGGCAAAGAGCGCATAGAGACTAGGAGTTCACCGCGAACACGATGATGGGGTCAGTGACGATGGGGTGGTTAGAGATGACCGGACGGTGGTGAACAAAAGCGATGGTGATGAGGTCTACGGTGTCAATGGTCCTCGGTGAAGGGGAGAGGCTATAAAGGGGCATGCATTAGCTTGCATGCAGGCCATAGTTGGTGCACATGAAAGGAATTGGTCAAGGGCTCACTAGAGTAGCAAAGAGCGATGAAGACATCGACAGTGGCTAGAGACAAGGAATAAGCATAGCTTTGAAGGTCTACTGCCGATGCAAGGAAATTAAATGAGGAGTTTGCATAAAAGGAGGGTGGAACACAATATGACCCAGATGGCTCAAGGAAAACCTCACCTGATTGGCCAGAATGCAGTGTGTCTTTCCCTCAAGTGAGCATTCACTGTTGTATTAGTAAGCTTTGGTCCTAACACCTTAGTGAAGGGATTCTCTACAAGCAAACCTTCCTGAAATGCCCTCACTACTTTGGCCTACTAAAATGTAAAGCTAAAGCTAAGGCCCACATAGTTAGGTAAAGCTAGAGCCCATATAGTACATGTGGCTGTACGGTGTAGACTTAGATGTGTGATAATAGAGTTCGGTCCTTAATTGACCCAGGTGAGAATATCCTCCTATCTACATGCGAGACCACAGTCACATTTTTCGTGTATCATAGAACTAGCCTACGTCTAAAACTAGATTTTTATTTTTTTATCTCAAACTAATAGAGGTTCCTCCTCTACTCCAATATTTCAAAATCTCCTATATCTAAGTGCAAAATTTCCAAATATCAAACCTAGTAAAAACTAGTGCGTGGCTAAGCATCTAGACATCATACATGAGTGTATTATACCCAAATTGACATTAGTTACTGTCTAAACTACGTTCTAAGAGCTACAACAGTAAGGATGTCAATATTACAAGAAGGATCAATGCATATAAGTAGATATAACAACCGTACCTACAAATATAATGATTTTAGCGAAACATACACACATGCATAATATTCTTTGCAAATAATATACAATAATTGAAATATTAGGATCAACATGGCTAAAGGGGTTGCTTGCGTTTCTCTGGTTGCTCAAAGAATTGTTTGGGAATGTTCTCGTCAATTTCCAGTGCAACGACATCTAATCGTTAAAACCAAATAAGCATAAATATGAACCAAATAAATTTAATAGAGGCCAAATTCAAATATTTTTTTCATATTAAGAAAAAACATGATTTTAGAAATATTTAGATATAAAATTCACTAAATTGGAGTTCATATGCAAAGTTACATGCATTTAAATTTTGTTCAATTTATTAAAACCTGAAAAAGAAAAAGTGACGACGTCGAAAGCGTATTTTTGGCAACAGTACACTTTCCCACGGAGGAAGAAACTTTTTCTAAACTAAAAGTGGCTTTTCTTATTTTATTCATTTTTCAAAAATATTTCTTACATGTGAGCCATGCATGTCACCCTCACATATTTAAAACATGATTTTAATTACAAAACATGCATGTGGACCCCAGATGTCATACATACATGCTATTTTGAATTAGGGATTAATTAAACTAAACAAGATTTAACTAACTTAACTTGTCTCCTAATCGGACCAACAGCCTGACCCCCATTAATCAGAGGGAGGAGGAATAGGGTAGGTGCAGAAACAGAGTGGTTGAGCGCTCGCTCGGGATGGGCTCACCGGCAACGGCGATGAAAGTGACCCGGAAGTGGATGAGTGCAAAAACAAAATGCGGCAGCCATAGAGAGATAAATGGTGGTGGTGGCACGACATAAGGTGGCTTTTGCCGGGCTGGCAACTAGGTATGCCGGCAGTGGCAGTAGGGCAACTATGACGGCGACTAACTGGGGCTAGAGCTTGAAACTATTCTTGTCATGCATAGTGAGCTGCATCCACGGATGGCACCCTAAGGTCAAAGAAGACACCTGTAGGTGGGCCCCATGAGGCAGTGAGAGAAGATGAGGGAGATAAGGTGGCTGAGATGTTTGAGGAATTTTTAGATATAGCAAACGAGCTCGAAAAATTATGAGAATTTTTGTGAAGGTTTCTAACATAGTTTAGATTCTGGTGTAATTTGTATAGAATTTTATATGCTTTAAATTTTCCTCAAAAATGCTTTGAAGTTCACTATTTTATTCAAAATGCATTGTTTGAATTTCGAAAATATCTATTTACACTAAGGCTTTAGGGAATTTTAAAATATAGAAAAGGAGTTCCAAAAACTATGCAAAGTTTTGGAGAGGCTCCTGGAATAGTCTAATTCTTAATAAAATTTAATTCCACCTTTACCAACTCCCAGTTTTCCTTGAAAATTAATTGGTTGTTGTAGATTTTAGGTAGGATTTCTAATTATCCAAAAATGTGAAGAAGGTTCAAAATCAAGCTAAAATGTTTTTTATGCACTTGTAATATAGAAATCAATTAAAACAGTTGGAAACTCTGAGTCATTTTAAGTAAAGCTATAAAATTCATTTTGGACTGCTGAAAATTTGGAAACAGATTTGAAATTCTTGAATAGAGTTTTGAGCCTAGGACAAATACTAACTGTTGTGGGGGTGGCCCCCACCTAAGCCCAGCCGGCCTGTTAGAAAGTTGTAAGCCCCAAGTGGGACATGTATAATGACGTGAATGCTCTTGAAAGAGATATTTGGATGAAAGGGTATAATTGTAAAAACACTCTCTATGAGGATATATATATACGATACAAGCCATGGAGGAGGGGGGCATTGCTCACCTAACTCTCCACTACACACTCTCTCTCTGTGTTTGGTCTGTAACCACAACAGCTGGCGCCGTCTGTGGGGACGACGAGAGCAAGCCTTAGAATCTAGAGAAGGATGGCACCGAAGAAAGCTTCATCATCGACGGCGAAGAAGAAGGAAGGGGGCGCGGTGAAGTCCCGCGTCAACACCAGGGTTTCAGCATCGGCGGTCGCGTGCGCAACAACCACGAGCGTCGATGCTCACCACGCGACGATCGACCCCACCACCGCTGACGCAACGATTGACTCCACTGCCGATGCAGCGGCCGACCCCGCCCTACGAGTGACACCCAACTTCGCCGCTAGCGTGACGGTCAACTCCGGCAGTATCAGCCGGGTGGCAGGGAGCGGTAACATCGGCGCCCGTGGAGGCGCGACTGCCGTCCCTACACCCGGTGCGATGGGCCTCGTCATCGACGTCGGAGTCCACCATGCTGATGCGACGGGCAACTCAAGAGCGCAAGTCGTGGTCACTGCTGTCTCGGCAGCGCGACCAGGTGCGCCGATCGCCTCGGCTACGCCAGCAGTAGAGAACACCATGCTGGCGGCCCTCAGCACGCTCCAGCGAAAGTTAGCGGATCTCCATGGTGTCATGCAGAGTATGCAAGAGGCTTGGGGTTAGCAGACCCTGCTGGTGGTCGTGCTGGAGCTCACGCCAGAATAGGCGGATAGCCGTGATGCCCCCACATCCAGTCGCGCCTCGCTGCGACGCGTGGACCTGGATCTCCGCCTGGGGCCGCTGGTCGAATGCAACGCGTAGAAGCCAATCAAGACGGTGGCGAACCTCTTCGACAAGAGGGAAGAGCACGCCAGAAAGGAGAAAGGCGCGCAGCTGCGCCGAGGTAACAACTCTGACACCATTCAGGCGGAGGGCACGATGCGGAACGAAGGCTCGCCGAAGGGAGGCTCCTCGAAAGGCAAGCGCAAGCCAGAGTCTGCGAGGGACGCCCTTAGGAATAGCAATGCCAAGCACCGCAAGAGTTCGTCAAATGGTAGGTACAAGCCCCAACAAAACCAGCGCAGGCCCCAATCGAGCCGCCACATCCTCGGCATAGAGGACGCTCCCCGGGAACCTGCCCTCGCCTTACGTGGGAGGGGTGAGGGAGACCGAGGATGGGGATGCGGAGGGGGCCGTGATGAGAGACCGCGTGCAGGGCAGGAGATCGCGGACCATGGCAGATGGTGCGAGGTGCACGGCCATGATGACCACGCCACGTGGGTATGTACTGCTGTCACAACGCTGCGGCAGGCAACTGTTAGAGCTCGGGCCTCGGAAGTGCCGCCCCCGCAGTGGCTCACGCGCAGTAGCCGCAGGGGAGCCCTTCGCGAGCTGGGGGCCCACAGGGGCCCAGCACCACATCATCAGTGTCATCTCCAGAGGCTCCTCGCTTGGGATCTCAGCGCAACCGCTTCCGGGAGTGGCGCACAGTGAAGTTACCTTCACGCTAGCCGACGCCCGGGGCGTGAAGTTTCCCGACTAGGACTTGCAGGTTGTGACGTCAGGCGTATCCTCATTGACGGGGGCAGTTCCGTGAACGTCCTATTTGCGGAGGCCTCCAACCTTATGGGGATCCCTCGAAGTCGCTTGGAGCCATCGGGGACCCCGCTCCAAGGTTTTGGGGGCCAACCGCTGAAGGCATTGGGCCAGGTTTGTCTCCAAGTCTCCTTTCGTCAGGGTGATAACGCCAGGAGTGAGGACGTCGTCTTCGATGTCGCGGACATTCTGAACCCGTACAACGCCATACTGGGCCACTCTATCCTCAACTCCTTCGGGGTGGTCCCGCATCATGGCTTCTTGTGTATGAAGCTCTCGAGCCTGTGAGGTGTCATCACCATCTTCGGTGACCAGGATCTCGTCTGGCACGTGGAGGCTCGTGCCAGAAGCCCGCACCATAAGGTGCACGCTCTCACCGACAAACTCAGGGCGAACGCGCCGTCCGCTCCAGGGTGGACGCCGAAGCCTCGACCGGAGGGTAGGGTCAAGAGGATACCTCTTCAGGCCAAAGGTCAATTCATGTCCATCGGTGAAGGCTTTCCCCCGGAGGTGGAGTAGGACTTGCTCTGGGTCCTCCGGAGTAACGCGGATGTCTTCGCATGGTCCCCCGAGGACATCAAGGGCGTGGACCGCTCCATCATCGAGCACAACCTAGCGGTCCACCCTGATGCTAAGCCGGTCAAGCAAAGGCTTCGGCGTATCTCCATTGACCGGCAGCAAGCGGCCAAGGTGGAAGTAGCGAAACTTCTCCAGGCCAGAGTCATCCGCGAGGTCCAACATCCGGATTGGTTGGCCAACCCGGTGTTGGTGAAAAAGGCCAACGGCGTCTGGCATATGTGCATCGACTTCACTGCACTCAACAAGGCATACCCGAAAGATGACTACCCTTTGCCCCGCATAGATCAACTAGTTGATACCACCGTGGGCTGTGAACTCATGAGCTTCTTGGACGCCTACTCCGGCTACCACCAGATCTATATGGCCAAGGATGAGGAGGACAAGACCAGCTTCATCTCGTCGATAGGGACATACTGCTTCGTCAGGATGCCCTTCGGTTTGAAAAATGCGGGGGCAACCTTCACCCACCTCGTCGCGCTAGCGCTGGCTTCTCAACTCGGGAGGAACGTGGAGGCTTACGTCGATGACGTGGTCGTCAAAACCAGGCAGCTAGCCTCCCACGCCCAAGATCTCCAAGAGACCTTCGTTAACCTCAGGAAGGCAGGCATCAAGCTTGTAACATCCTGTTTTTCTGTAATTTTTAAAGCCAAGATTTAAAAATGAATTTTCCGGAATTTTTTGGAATTAATTCAAGCTTCAAATGAATTTTTAGAATTTTAAAAGATTTTATATGATTAAAATAAATATTAACATAAGTTAAAAATATTTTATTTGGAATCTTCAGGTCTTAAGGAATTTTTTGGTATTTTTGGTGAATTTTTGGGATTTATTTTCTATTTTCTAGAGCTCCTGAAAGTTTATTTGAATTTCTGGAAAGAAAAAGAAAAAGAAAAAGAAAGAAAACTCCCAGCCGCCCGATCCTCTCCACTCCGCGTGTCGGCTATCCCAGCCGCCCACGCGCCGCGCTGCTGCCCCGCCGCGCGTCCGCGCCCTCGTCGCCCTCGGCCCGGCCCGCTCCCGCACCTCGCCTCCGCCGTCCGATTGGAGCCCCGGGCCACGCGTCACCGCGCACGTGCTCCCGCTCCCGCACCGTACGATGCGCCACGCGTGGCGCATCCGCAGCTGCCACGCGGTGGCACCAGCTCGGCCGTGCCCCGCCCGCACTCGCCCATCCGATCGCCCGCCCCGCGCCGCGGCTCCATCTTCACCGCCCACTCCCCGCGCTCGCCCAAACCCTAACCCTAACCGCGCCGAGCCGTCGGATCCGTGCCCGTATCACGTGGCCACGCCGTAACCGATCGGGACAGCCTCGGTTCGCGTGATAAAACCCGCCGCTCTCCTCGGTTCGCGTGCACACCTCGCCGAAGCCTCCGCCGACGTCCCGCGTGTCCTCGCCGTCGCTGGAGCCCTCCGCTGTCCCTCCCGTCGTCGTCCCCGTCGCCGGTGAGCCCCTCCGCCCCCTCACCGCCGCTGAGTCGCCCCGGTCGCCCGCGTCACCTCCCCGTTCGCTGGACGAAGCCGCACGCTCCGACCTCGCTCCCGCCCGCGCCCGTGCCCGCGCGACGCGCGACGCTTCACGCGGCGTGCCCGAGCCACGCGTCGGCCATCGGTCGACTCCCGCCTCCCGCGCTGCCCAATCGCAGCCCTACCCCGCCGGCCGTGCGCACTATTTCCGTGCGCCGAGTCCACTGTGGACCTGGTTCCCCGTGCGCGGTTCACAGCATAGTAATTTTTCTGATTTTTCCCGATTTTCTTTAGATTAAATTTTTTGAGAGCCCGTTCTCCTCCGTCCTAGCTCCGATTGACCCCGTTCCTTTTTCTAAATTCATCTAAAATCGAGCTCTAGCTTTTGGTTCTAGTTTCATAATTTTTGAAGATCATTTGCTTATCATTTTATGTGTTTTCCTTGTTTCGGTCGTTTTCTCTCTCGTTAGATTCGGATTCCGGAGGAGCAGGATCTACGCCCGGAGATCAGGAGTACCTCGCTGAGTATAACTAAGGCAAGTCGTGTCCTTTGATCATGTTGAACCCAGTTTGCAACATATTATTTAATTATTTTATTTTAAAGTACATTGCACTGCTATTTTTGTTCAACCGTTGTAATTGGTAGTTATCATCCCATTTGATTCAATCCCTCCTTGATATTTTGGATTGTCATGATACCTTTGTCACCTTAGGTTGGGAAACATACTAGTGATTCTAGAATATTTGTTACATGGGTTGTACGATAGAGTTGCTTAGCTGGCTTATATTTACGACTGGTTTCATCATCACATGTAAATCATTAATTTGACTTAATGGCATATGAAATTGTGGTTGGTGTCACCTTAATTAAAATTTATGCCGTGGCATTGGTGTGTCATTGGCGGGGAGATACAAACTTGGTTTTGCACTCGGGCGAGTGATCGTGCAATAAAGGGGGAGGTGCAAGTGCACTTCGGGGGATGTGGTAGCCTCGCCTGGGTAATGTTAAAGACTTAACTTTGTGTGCCATTGATCTGAATTTAATCGTACAAACCACATGTCTAGTATGGGATAGACCTAGCTGATTAGTTTGTAATATTTCAATTCAATTCTGCCATTGTGATGGACATGGTTGCTAATTTCTATGTGGTGTAAGGGGGGGTGTAATGCGAAACCCTAGCGGGCAGGATTGGGTTGAAGTAGAGCATTGTAAAGGTCTTGTTGTGATTTTCTGAGATCGAGACTAATCACATCGTGTGGGTACAGTTGTGCAACCTCTACAGAGTGTAAAACTATTCGAATAGCCGCGTCCTCGGTCATAGACAATGCTCGGTGATTTCACACGAGGGGTACTGTTTCCATTTATAACTTGGTGGTTTATGTTGGAGGTGGATAGGTAGTCCATCATTGGTTTAGCTTGTGAATAGGTGTTCACAAGTGGTTCATGTTTATTCCTTTGATTATTCATTATTATTGTTTTCATTTAAATTTCGCTTTCAATCTATTTATGATATTTACTATGAAATGCCATTTATACAAATTAACCTTTCAGCCTTCCATTGGTAAGCCTTGCATATTATATTGCATTCATTTGTTATAAACGACTTGCTGAGTACCAATGTACTCACGGCTTTACGCCTATGTTGCTCAGTTGAGGACGAGGATTATTATCAGCAGGAGGTTCCAGAAGGAGAGTACTTCGACGACTTCACGGATTAGGCTTCGTTCTCCACTCGATAGCCTGTGGGCTTGTCGATTGGCCACTACACTTTATTTTGGATTTTCGCTGCTATTTTGTTAAGCCCTTCCGGCTAGAGATATTGTAAACTTGGCCATAAGGTCGTACCTTTGAGATTTATCGGTATTTGAGTTTTACCTTTATTATATCGTGTGTATGGTTGTGATGACATCTATGTTTGACTGTGTGCACTAGCGTGATCCTAGACTAATGCAGGTTACATAAAGAGTCCGAATTTGCATATTCGGGTCTCGACAGAGATGGTATCAGAGCCACATCGACTGTAGGACGAAGCCCTAGTTAGAATGGTCGTTAGCCCAAAAATCTAATTTCTAAATCAAATCAACTTAATTTGATATTTAGTAATATCTCTATCTTCTTATCTCATTCTTAAGGATTCTTGTCCCTCGCCCCATTCCTGCAAAATTTATTTTCACAAAGCTATAAACTGATCTTTCATTTATAAATGTATTAGATGTCTCAAGCTTCTTACAGCCCGACAGGAGGATGGAGAGCACTTCTACGCATTCTGTTGCGGAGCCTCGGATTGAAGAGATTGCCTGTCTACCTCACCAAGGATGAGAAGCATAAGGGACAACGCATCGGGAGCATCTCCAGGCTATATTTCACCACCCGAGTCGGCAAGAAAGTTTTACATCACAGCTTCAAGAATGCCGATGCCAGCGGAGAAATGTCAGCACAAGGAGTTGCGCACAAAGCCATCCGTCGCCTTTGCAAGCTATACAAGATCAACATGGCCAGACTTATCCGGAAGTTCAAGGAGTAGTAAGTAGTCACCCCTATACTACCAGAGCCAGTCAGGGAGGAGCCCCGACCGCAGTCGCCGGTACCTCTACCGTCGCCTACACCGCTGAGCCCAGAGCAGAGACGTCGTATCACCGGTGATCGTCGAGCATATCTTCGGCAATTCAACCCCGTTCCAGTTCCAGTTCCAGTCAGAGAGCAGTCGCCACCGGTCCGCAACTCGTGGGTTGTCTACAGCGATTCAGAGGACGATAGTAGTGTACCCTATTTGTCAGGACCCGAGTGGGAGCCTTCAGATTAGATAGGGCGAGTAGACACGTTGATTTCTATTTGTAGTTGTATGTGATGTGAGCTGCAAATATTGCCCGTAAAAGTATTATATTGTGATCATGTCAATCTTTTAATGGAGTTTATTTTCGCTCAGTTTTGTTGTTAGCCTTTTTGGCTAAGTGCTTGTTTAGTTTAGGTTGCCATTAGCAAAACCCCTTAGACGTATTTACCTCTTATCTATGCTTTTCTCCCTCGTTTTTTTGCCTTTGGTCAGTCAGCAGTTGTTTCCTTTTTCAGAGTAAGATGGTTGATACCAGGACCTCCTCAGGTCGCAGCCAGGCGAACTAGGACCCGTAGCGATCTTTGCGCAGCTAGTTCCACCGCTTTGGACCCCGCCTCGATCGGTTTTGGTGGCCTGACTCGAGATGATGCAGACGATGATGTAGAATATGCAGGCTATGATGCAATGCAGCACGGGAGCGATCGCCACGGCACCTGCGTCGGCGCTTACGCTATGCGAGTTCATGAGGACGAGACCGCATGTTTTCTCCAGTTCGTTAGAGCCTTTGGAGGCTGATGATTGGATTCGTTCAGTTGAGAAGAAACTGAACTTGGCTCAGTGCACCGACAGAGAGAAGGTGTTGTACGCAGCACACCAGCTTGAGGGACTAGCAGCAGAGTGGTGGGAAAACTATTGTGCCGCCCATGAGGACCAGAATAGCATCACTTGGAAGGAGTTCGCCAAAGCCTTTCATAACGCCCACATCTTGGATGGAGTGGTCGAGATGAAGAAGGATGAGTTCCGGGAATTGCAGCAGAAGAACATGTCAGTGAGTGAGTACCTCAACAAATTCACTCAGTTAGCTCGCTACGCGCCAGAGGATGTAGCCACAGATGCAGCTCGCCAGAAGAGGTTCAAGAAGGGCTTGAACCCAGCTTTGAAGGTGTAGGTCGTAGGCAACGACTATACCAGTCTTCAGCAGTTGGTGGGAGCGAGTTCGCTTCGACCTGGGAGCCACACCCGGTCGGACTCCTACCCCAGGAGCCGGACGAGGAGCACCCCCGGCATCAGGACAGGCTAGCAGGACACCGGTGGTGAGAGGTCAGGTGAACCACGTCACCGCAGAGGATGCCCAGGCAGCACCAGATGTTGTGATTGGTACGTTTCTAGTCCATTCAGTTCCTGCTACAGTTTTGTTTGATTCTGGAGCTTCGCATTCATTTGTTTCTCGGAGTTTTGCTTTAAAGTAACAATTAAAAACTATTGTTCTTGGATCTGTTCTTTTAATCCAATCCCCCGGTTCCGAGTTGAGATCCAACCTAGGTTGTCCAGGAGTTATGATAACCATTCAGGGAGTTGAGTTCAGGGCCGACCTGATTTGGTTGGATATCCAGTCCCTAGATGTAATCTTGGGAATGGATTGGCTTTAGAAACAGCAGATAGTGTTAGACTGTGGGAGCAGAGCAGTAACTTTGACCAGCTCAGATGGGATTAATATACAGTTTGCAGCCAGCGAGTGCCAGCCGGAGTCAGTCATGGTTTGCCAGAGCAAGGTGATCCAGTTGGAGGATGTACCAGTTGTCAGGGAGTACCCCAACGTGTTTCCAGACGATCTTCCAAGTATGCCACCAGAGAGAGAGGTTGAGTTTCTGATTGAGCATGTACCAGGTACCGCTCCGATTTTCAAGAGATCATATCGGATGCCAGCTAATGATTTAGCAGAGTTGAAGAAGCAAATTCAGGAACTTTTGGATAAGGGCTATATCAGACCGAGTTCATCCCTGTGGGGAGCGCCAGTGTTATTTGTCAAGAAGAAGGATGGTAGTCAGCGCATGTGTGTGGACTACAGAGCGCTTAATGAGGTCACCGTCAAGAACAAGTACTCTTTGCCCAGGTTTGATGACCTGTTTGATCAGCTTAAGGGAGCAGGAGTTTTCTCCAAAATTGATTTGAGGTCAGGATATCATCAGATGAGGATTCAAAGGGAGGACATACCCAAGACAGCCTTCTCGACTTGTTATGGTCTATACGAGTTCACAGTGATGTCATTTGGTTTGACCAATGCCCCAGCTTATTTCATGTACTTGATGAATAAGGTATTCGTGGAGTATTTGGATAAGTTTTTCATTATGTTCATAGACGACATTTTGATATACTCCAAGGATGAGAGAGAGCATGAGGAACACCTGAGATTGGTATTACAGAAACTGAGGGATAATCAGTTGTATGCTAAGTTCAGCAAATGTGAGTTTTGGATGAAGGAGGTCGCCTTCTTAGGTCATGTGATGACAGCAGAAGGAGTTGCAGTTGACCCTAGAAAGATGAGAGATGTTTTGGATTGGCAGTCGCCTACTTCAGTTACCCAGGTCAGGAGTTTTCTGGGTATGGCAGGATATTACCGTCGTTTCATTGAGTGATTTTCCAGTGTAGCCAGACCTCTCACACAGTCAGTTAAGAAAGAAAAGAAATTTACATGGACACCAGAGTGCGAGAAAAGTTTTCAGAGACTTAAGGAGAGTTTGACCACAGCCCCAGTGCTTGTGTTGCCTGATATAAATAAGGATTTTGAGATTTATTGTGATGCCTCTCGCAAAGGTTTGGGTTGTGTCTTGATGCAAGACAAGAGAGTGGTAGACTATGCCTCTCGCCAGTTGAGACCGCATGAGGAGAACTACCCTACCCATGATTTGGAGCTAGTAGCCGTAGTGCATACTTTAAAGATTTGGCGTCACTATCTGATGGGTAATAGATGTGAGGTTTACACGGATCGTAAGAGTCTAAAATATATCTTTACCCAGTCTGAGCTTAACCTCAGGTAGAGGAGATGGCTAGAGCTGATAAAGGATTATAATGTTGGTATACATTATCATCCTATAAAGGTCAATGTTGTTGCAGATGCTTTGAGCAGAAAGGTATATTGCAACTCAGTGATGGTTCGAAATAGTCAGCCAGCATTGCATGAGGAATTTCAAAAGCTCAGCCTAGAGTTGGTTGAGCAAGGATTCTTGGCAGCTATGGAGTTGCAGCCTACTTTGGATGGTCAGATTCATCAGGCTCAGCCAGATGATGAGGCATTTCAGCGGATCAGGAAGAACTTGAGTGAAGGAAAAGAGTCAGGATTTACAGTGGATGATCAAGGAACCTTGTGGTTCAAACAATGTTTGTGTGTGCCTAATAAGCAAGAGTTGAAGGATGTGTTGTTAAAAGAGGCTCATGAGTCGTTGTATTCGATTCATCTAGACAGTACCAAGATGTAACAGGACATTAAGGATAAGTATTGGTGGCCAAGCATGAAGCATGAGATCGCTGAATATGTGGCCTTTTGTGATGTGTGTCAGAGGGTAAAGGCAAAACATCAGAGATCAGCAGGCTTGCTACAGCCATTAAAAGTCCCCAAGTAGAAGTGGGAAGAAATTGGTATAGATTTCATAGTCGTTCTGCTAAGGACCAAAGAGGGCTATGATTCGATTTGGGTCATCGTGGACCGATTGACCAAGGTTGCTCATTTCATTCCAGTCAAGACAACCTACATGGTGACAGATTAGCAGAGCTATACATGTCTAGGATTGTCAGTTTACATGGTGTGCCAAAGAAGATTGTGTCAGATCATGGTTCGCAGTTCACCTCTCGTTTTTGGGGTAGTTTCCATAAGGCTATGGGAACCCACCTGAATTTTAGTACAGCATATCACCCTCAGACAGATGGTCAGACAGAGCGAGTAAACCAGATTTTGGAGGACTTGTTGAGAGCATGTGTGCTAGATCATGGGTCCAGGTGGGATAGTTGTTTGTCTTTTGCAGAGTTTTCATACAACAACAGTTATCAGGCCAGTTTACAGATGTCACCGTTTGAGGCATTGTATGGCAGGAAATACAAGACCCCTCTCAATTGGAAAGAGATGGGGGAAGGTTAGGTTTTTGGTCCAGATTATTTAAAAGAAGCTAAGGACAAAGTCTGTTTGATACAGGATAGGTTGAAAACTACCCAGGCCAGACAGAACAGCTATGCGGATACCAAACGTCGAGAGCTGAGCTTCGAGCCAGATGATTTTGTGTATCTCAGGATCACACCATTCAAGGGTGTGAAGAGGTTTCAGTTAAAAGGGAAGTTTGCACTGAGATATGTTGGTCCGTTCAGGATTCTGAAACGCAGGGGACAGGTTGCTTACCAGTTAGAGCTACCTGTGTCCTTCAGTGGGGTACATGACGCCTTTCATGTGTCCCAGCTGAAGAAGTGTTTTCGTGTACCAGAGGAGGTTGTGCCAGTCGAGGCCGTTGACCTGCAGGAGGACCTGTCGTACAAGGAGCACCCAATCAAAGTTTTGGAAGTGTCGGAGCAAGTCACCCGGAATAAAGTGGTCTATTTTTGCAAAGTCCAATGGAGCAACCATTCAGAGGAGGAAGCAACCTAGGAGCGCGAGGAGAATCTCAGAGCAGAGTTCCCGAACCTATTCTCTTAGTTGGCCCAGATCTCAGGGTCGAGATCTTTTTTAAGGGGGTAAGGTTTGTAACATCCTGTTTTTCTGTAATTTTTAAAGCTAGGATTTAAAAATGAATTTTCTGGAATTAATTCAAGCTTCAAATAAATTTTTAGAATTTTAAAAGATTTAATATAACTAAAATAAACATTAAAATAAGTTGAAAATATTTTATTTGGATTCTTTATGTCTTAAGAAATTTTTTGGTATTTTTGGTAAATTTTTGGGATTTATTTGCTATTTTCTAGAGCTCCTGAAAGTTTATTTGAATTTCTGGAAAGAAAAAGAAAAAGAAAGAGAACTCCCAGCCGCCCGATCCTCTCCCCTCCGCGTGTCGGCTATCCCGGCCGCCCACGCGTCACGCCGCTACCCCGCTGCGCGTCCGCGCCCTCGCCGCCCTCGGCCCGCCCCGCTCCCGCACCTCTTCTCCGCCGTCCGATCGGAGCCCCGCGCCATGCGTCGCCGCGCACGCGCTCCCGCTGCTGCTGGCCCGCTCCCGCACCGTGCGATGCGCCGCGCGTCGCGCAACCGCAGCTGCCACACGGTGGCATCAGCTCGGCCGCGCCCCGCCCTCACTCGCCCGTCCGATCGCCCGTCCCGCGCCATGGCTCCATCTTCGCCGCCCACTCCCCGCGCTCGCCCAAACCCTAACCCTAAACGCGCCGAGCCGTCGGATCCGCGCCCGTGTCACGTGGCCGCATCCCGACCGTCCAAACCGAGCCCGCGTTCCGCTCTGCGCCGTAACCGATCGGAACAGCCTCGGTTCGCGTGATAAAACCCGCCGCTCTCCTCGGTTCGCGTGCACACCTTGCCGAACTCTCGCGCCGCCGCTCCTCGCCCGTTCTCGTGTTCTCGCCGTTGCCGGAGCCTCCGCCGCCGTCCCGGGCGTCCTCGCCGTCGCCGGAGCCCTCCGCCGTCCCTCCCGTCGTCGTCCCCGTCGCCGGTGAGCCCCTCCGCCCCCTCACCGCCGCTGAGTCGCCCCGGTCGCCTGCGTCGCCTCCCCATTCGCCGGACGAAGCCGCACGCTGCGCCCTCGCTCCCGCCCGCGCCCGCGCGACGCGCGACACTTCGCGCGGCGCCCCCGAGCCACGCGTCGGCCATCGGCCGACTCCCGCCTCCCGCGCCGCCCAATCGCAGCCCTACCCCGCCGGCCGCGCGCACTGTTTTCGTGCGCTGAGTCCACCGTGGACTTGGTTCCCCGTACGCCCGGTCTACAGCATAGTAATTTTTTTGATTTTCTTTAGATTAAATATTCCGAGAGCCCATTCTCCTCCGTCCTAGCTCCGATTGACCCCGTTCTTTTTTCTAAATTCATCTAAAATTGAGTTCTAGCTTTTGGTTCTGGTTTCATGATTTTTGGAGTTCATTTGCTTATAATTTTATGTGTTTTTCTTGTTTCGGTCGTTTTCTCTCTCGTTAGATTCGGATTCCAGAGGAGCAGGATCTACGCCCGAAGATCATAACCAAGGCAAGTCGTGTCCTTTGATCATGTTGAACCCAGTTTGCAATATATTATTTAATTATTTTATTTTAAAGTACATTGCACCGCTATTTTTGTTCAACCGTTGTAATTGGTAGTTATCGTCCCATTTGATTCAATCCCTCCTTGATATTTTGGATTGTCATGATACCTTTGTCACCTTAGGTTGGGAAACATACTAGTGATGCTAGAATATTTGTCACATTAATTTGACTTAATGGCATATGAAATTGTGGTTGGTGCCACCTTAATTAAAATTTGTGCCGTGGTATTGGTGTGTCATTGGCGGGGAGATACAAACTTGGTTTTGCACTCGGGCGAGTGATCGTGCAGTAGAGGGGGAGGTGCAGGTGCACTTCGGGGGATGTGGTAGCCTCGCCCGGGTAATGTTAAGGACTTAACTTTGTGCGCCATTGATCTGAACTTAATCGTGCAAACCACATGTCTAGTATGGGATAGACCTGGCTGATTAGTTTGTAATATTTCAATTCAATTCTGCCATTGTGATGGACATGGTTGCTGGTTTCCATGTGGCGTAAGGGGGGGTGTGATGCGAAACTCTAGCGGGTAGGATTGGGTTGAAGTAGAGCATTGTAAAGGCCTTGTTGTGATTTCCTGAGATCAAGGCTAATCACATCGTGTGGGTACAGTTGTACAACATCTGCAGAATGTAAAACTATTCGAATAACCGCGTCCTCGGTCATGGACAATGCTCGGTGATTTCACACGAGGGGTACTGTTTCCATTTATAACTTGGTGGTTTATGTTGGAGGTGGACAGGTAGTCCATCATTGGTTTAGCTTGTGAATAGGTGTTCACAAGTGGTTCATGTTTATTCCTTTGATTATTCATTACTATTGTTTTCATTTAAATTTCGCTTTCAATCTATTTATCATATTTACTGTGAAATGCCATTTATGCAAATTAACCTTTCAGCCTTCCATTGGTAAGCCTTGCATATTATATTGCATTCATTTGTTACAAACGATTTGCTGAGTACCAATGTACTCACGGCTTTACGCCTATGTTGCTCAGTTGAGGACGAGGAGTATTATCAGCAGGAGGTTTCAGAAGGAGAGTACTTTGACGACTTCACGGATTAGGCTTCGTTCTCCACTCGATAGCCTGTGGGCTTGTCGATTGGCCACTACGCTTTATTTTGGATTTCCGCTGCTATTTTATTGAGCCCTTCTGGTTAGAGATATTATAAGCTTGGTCATAAGGTCGTACCTTTGAGATTTATTGGTATTTGAGTTTACCTTTATTATATCGTGTGTATGGTTGTGATTATATCTATGTTTGACTGTGTGCACTAGCGTGATCCTGAACTAGTGCAGCTTACACAGAGAGTCCGAATTTGCATATTCGGGTCTCGACAAAGCTCAACCAGGACAAGTGCGTATTCGGTGTGCAGGCAGGCAAGCTCGTCGGCTTTCTTGTGTCTGGACGTGGCATCTAGGCCAACCCCGACAAGGTCGAGGCGATCCTCGCCATGGAGCCGCCCAAGACGACAAGGGAAGCCCAAAGACTTGCTGGCCGCATGGCCGCATTGAGCCGTTTCCTGTCTAAGGCAGCGGAGCGGGGCTTACCATTTTTCAAGACCCTTTGTGGCTGTGATGGGTTTCATTGGAACGACGACTGCACAAAAGTCTTTGACGAACTCAAGAGGCATCTCGCAAGCCTTCCCACTTTGTGTTAGTGATATGCCCTAGAGGCAACATGGAGATGTTGTATATATCACATACTATGTTTATGATACATTACTTTGTTCCTTGGAATAGACATCATCATTATTGATCAATGAGTATGTGACTTATTCATGAGACTCTTAAATACTAAAATGTTGCTATTTCTAAATGATCCCTGATCATATATCATATGAGGAACAAATATGATTCAAAGACAAAGATCAGCATATGTATTGATTGATGATCATGTCTCATGGATCATGGTATGGTGATACCAAATCAATAATATGGACATGTGTTAGTGAACATATGTTGGATAGACCTGCCATGAGACACTGCAGAGATTCTATGTGTCATCAGTTGGTCTCGAGTAGTGTTTATGTAGAATCCTTAGACTTGAGATCATCATGGTTCCCAACATGAGTAGTAGCTTATTTTGGGACTACTAAACACTACTCCGTAACTGGGTAGTCATAAAAGTAGTCTTCGGGTTTGCCATGAAACATGTAGTGGGATGTGAATGATCAAGATAGAATTTGTCCCTCCTTATGGGAGAGATATCTCTGGGCCCCTCGATGTAATGGATTATGAAAGTGCATAGCCATGCCAAGGTGATTGAGGAGTCAATCACAAGTTTATAATCCATCACGGAATCGAGAGAGTGATTGAGCTATTAAGAGGATGATACAGGTCTCACCTTGAGCTCAATCTATATCGTGAGGCAAAGGGATTCGTACATGAGAGAACATTACAGGTTCAGCCGATATGATCTTTACATATACTTTGGGGTTAATATGTCTTACTAGAGGCCGCTATTAACAGGGTGACCGGAAAGGCGTTTCCGGGTCACGACCAAGTATACGTGAACCTACAGGGTCGCACGCTTAACGGGTTGGAACACTGATTCGAATATGATTCGGATATGGGCTCAATTCGGATAAAGATCCGAATAGACTCCTAATGGGCCTCGGTCTGCAAGGCCCACGTGAGGAGGTCTATATATATGGAGGCGAGGGGCTGAGGGGATTGGTCCCTGTTAACATCTAGCAAAACCCTAGCCGCCACCTCCCGAGCCAGATGATGAGGACATCCCCATTACATACACATCTTCCACTCCAAGCAAGCATGAGAATGTCCAAGAACCTGTGGGCCCAATGACGAGGGCAAGAGCCAAGCTTTTAAATAAACAGGTGCTTTTGTTTCTTAAAGAGTTTCCTTTAATTGATAATGAACTTGGGATACTACCTCATGCTAGTATTTTATGTATTCTTAGGTATGACTCCTGTGAAGACTTGGGAGAGCTAAAGGGAGGAGCCCAAGGACTTAAACTACAAGTTTTGGAGAAGATTATTCAGCCAAATTCGTACCTCCCACAAGCACAATTGGATTCAAACTCGGATTCAACTCAGAATTCAATTCGGACTCGGTTTCGGACAGCCTGACAGGCAGTCACTAAAAAGGTCATAACTTTCACAAACGGAGTCCGATTCAGGAGTTCTTGTACTCGTTGGAAAGATAATTTCAAGGGCTACGCAATGGATCTGGCCCCAGCATCAAATTCGTCTCGGATCAAAAGTTATGACCGAAACAATGTGATGACTGTAAAATCTAGTTTCCTTTTTGAGAGAGTTCGTATCTAAAACCATATAGGGTTGAGTTGTACTAGGTTTGTGGACTCTATGGACGTCCCAAGGTCCTATATAAGCCATGTATTGGCAGCCTAAGGGCTCAGACCACCTTTGAGAATAATCAATCTATTGAACTTTGTTCGAGTTTATCATTGTTGCTGAAATTCCGTGAGGGAATTAGGAGTGTTCTTCAATCAAGATCGTTCAGCCTTTCCATTGGAATTGGGTGCACGATAGATCTTCGCTTGGTGGTCGTGAAATCGACGCGAGTGTGTTTTGGCGGATTAAAGAGTGTTCGTCCCTTGCATTGGCATTGGAGGATCATTGCGATTCAACAAGACTCCGCGAGTATCCATCCTCGTCGAGAAGATCGGGCGACCCCGTATCATCTGGTATCAGAGCGCGGTTTACTCGGTAGGATCTTATCCCTTTACTTTTAGATTGATTTATTTCTGTCCTATAGTCCATTAAACCAAAAATTACAACAAAAATCCAAACCCTAGTTTCGCATCTGTTATTTTCGTGAGTTTTATTAAGTTTTGATCCATTAGAAATTTTGTTTACGTGCTGATCTCAGTGTCCTTTTGCGTTGCTTAATCGTTGTTATTTTGAACCCTTGAAAATCCGCTAGTTGATCTTTCAATTAGCATCCAAAAAAAAGTAGATTCAATTTACTTTTTTGAAACCTTGTTCTTGCTGTCCACATAAGATCTTTGTGCATCTTGAAAGAATATCACATCCGAATATATCTGGGTTTCCTTTTTCTTGATTGATTTGGCCACAACAATCTTAGCTGAACATATTCAGATCTTCACTTAAATCCTTTGAACCTTGAGACTAGTCTTTGATAATTGCTTTAGGGCTGTTCTAGAATTATCTACACATTGCTGAACAACTTTGGACTTACGAACAATTAAACCTAGTTCGGCCTTGAGTATAAAAAAAAGAGAGCCAAAAAAAAAGAAGGCAGCTAATTGAAAAAAGAGAGCCACGGCTTGACCCAAAAAAAAAGAGAAAGAAAGAAAGAAAAAGAAAGCAAGAAAAGAAAGCATTGGCCGAATTTGGGTGAGTTAATCTTAGTCCATAAATTCAGATTGTGTATTTAATTTCTTTGGACAATCTTGTGCCCTCAAATTCATATTATTGCAATTGGCTAGCGTCTCTCCTAGTACTTGGTGCAAAACGAGCTAATATTCCCGATTGTTTCCTTTAGCTCATTCCTTTTGTTTGCATTGAGTCACATTGATCATTGCGTGTGCGTTCATATACTTCACTTATATCATTTGGATCGGCACATAGGCAATACTTTCTAGCTTGGATTATTACTTAATTTTACAATATCGTGAAATTCAGATTGTGTAGGATAAATACTTCCTAACCAAACTCCACAAAATATCCTTTGTCGTGCAATTGTGAGTCACTTTTAAATCCGCTTGATCATCACTTGCTATTGTAGCCACCACCAAGTGTAAGTTTCTTTTGGCCTCAATTCACTTCGGAAAGGTAAGAACTTTACTTGGGAGAGGAAAGAGTGAGATTGAGTGAATTCCACATATCATACATATCTTGGTGTTGTTTCGTGTTTCTTTGCGTAATCTAACCATGTCAGCTGGAGATGATAATATGGACGAGGAGCATGATTTGAATGTGCCGGTGACTCGACTCCACTTCCAAGCCTTGAGGGAACTTTGCGCAATGAGATCGCCGCCACTCTGACATCTTGGAAGGGCAATTCAAGGAGCAGATCAACAACTCATGCAAGATATGCGCATTGAGATGAACCGACAAATGATTGTACTACGTACAAACATTGTTAATGATATTGTCGCGCGCCGTCCACAACAAGAGGAAGGAAGCGTTCATTGTGGGGAGCCATTCCTCCACGAGATGAGGAGCAACCGCTCCTCGAGGTGGCCAAGAAGCTCAACAAAGGCGAGATCGCGTGATGGCAAATACCATTCGCCCACCCCTACCGGGAGAGGTGAAGGGTGGCTTCCATGGTCGAGGAGGGCCATGGACATGGAGGCCGTGGTGGGAGAGCAATACACCGGCGACGATGACTTTTTGCACTACGACGATGGCTACCACCGTCGTAATCGTTCTGGCGATGAGCGACCAAATGAGGAGAAATTTGGTAAGCTTAAATTTACAATGCCATCATTCTCGGTACACATGAGCCGAAGAATACCTCACTTGGGAGCTCAAGGTGGACAAGGTGTTCCGTTTGCACAATTATTCTGAGGAGAAGAAAATTCACATGGCGGCACTTGAATTCGTTGATTATGCGTTGATTTGGTGGGAACAAGTGCAAAATCAAAGGAGAGAGAACAATGAACCACCCATTACTACATGGGAGGAGATGAAGTACCACATGAGAGCAAGGTTTGTTCCTAAACATTATAAACGTGATTTATTTGACAAATTGCAGCAGATGAAGCAAGGCACCTTCACGGTAGAGGAATACTATAAAGAGATGGAAATGGCCATGATTCGAGCTAATGTTTATGAGCAAGAAGAGCAAACAATGGCACGATTTCTTGCTGGTTTACACCCTCCTATCAAGCGCATCACTGAATTTCAGCCTTACAACAACATGGTGGAGTTGGTACATCAAGCAACCAAGGCTGAAAGACAAGTGCGACAAGATATGCGGGCAACAAGAACATCATCCTTCATGCCTCGAACAGCACCTACAGGAGGTAAATCCACATCTCATTCCAATTCATTTAAAACTAATCCCTCTAGTGGAAGTTTTGCTCCTAGTACACGTGCTGCCCCAAGTACAAAGAATGCCACTCCTTCCTTCTCAAAGAAAGGACCAAACCCTTCTTCATCATCTTCTATTGGTTCTACGGCCAAGAGTAGCTCCATCCAATGCTTCAAGTGTCTTGGTCGCGGACATATGCAAAAGGATTGTCCAAATAACAAGGTAATGTTAATAACTGAGAATGGAGACTATGATTCTACTAGTGATGAAGATGGAGAATGCCTAGCTGATTTCGAGGCAAATGAGGATGGCCATGGGGGAGAAAGAGGCGAGGACATGCTTGGGGATGGGTATTGTGACCCCGAGTCCGGTCCTATCCTTGTGTGCACTCCTTCGGTATTGAGCGTTCAAGCCAAATCCAACCATGAACAGCGCTGCAACCTCTTCCAAACAAGAGCTCAGGTAAGCAAAGATGGTAAGTGTTGCAAGGTTATTATTGATGGAGGTAGTTGTCATAACCTAGCTAGTAAAGAACTTTGCAACAAACTTGGATTGAAGTATAAGAAACATCCACATCCATATCAAATTCAATGGTTGAATAATGATGGTTCTATGAATGTTGGATACACTGTTGATGTTACCTTTCAGATTGGAAATTACCAAGATACTGATGAGAATGTGATGTGGTCTCTATGGATGTTTGTCATTTACTTTTGGGGAGGCCATGGCAATATGATAGGTCTGTGAATCATGATGGTAGAACAAATCAATATAAATTCATGTGGAATAGCAAAGAAATAATATTACGGCCTATGACCCCTTCTCAAATTGTCATTGAAAATGCTCAAAAGAAAGAAGTGCAAATAGGGGGTGAGAGAGGGAAGGAACAAAAGAATGAAATTCCACATAAGGCGAGCGAGAGAAAAATTGAAATTGAGTGGGAAAGCTAATATTGAGGAGAGAAAAAGTTAGTGATGATGGCAACAAAATCTGAGTTGAGGGAGATGAGAGAAGACCCCACTATGTTTCACTTTGTGTTGCTATATAAAGAAGCTTTGATGACTACTAATGACTTAACCTCTCTTCCTAGTGTTGTCTCCCAAGTTTTGCAGGCTTATGGCGACGTGTTTCCGGAGGATGTACCTGCTGGACTACCACCCATTCGAGGTATTGAGCATCAGATTGACTTGGTTCCAGGAGCCCCTCTTCCAAACCGTCCGCCCTACCGCACCAACCCCGAGGAGACAAAGGAGATTCAGCGGCAAGTGCAAGCACTTTTGGACAAAGGGTACGTACGTGAGAGTCTTAGCCCTTGTGCCGTTCTGTTATTCTTGTTCCTAAGAAAGATGGTACTGCGAATGTGCGTAGACTGTAGAGCTATAAACAACATAACTGTTCGCTATCGTCATCCTATTCCTAGACTAGATGATATGCTTGATGAATTAAGTGGTTCTACTATTTTTTCTAAGATTGACTTGCGTAGTGGATACCATCAAATAAGAATGAAACAGGAGATGAATGGAAAACGCTTTTAAAGCGAAGTTTGGCTTGTATGAATGGTTAGTGATGCCTTTTGGGTTGTCCAATGCTCCTAGTACTTTCATGCGCCTAATGAACCATGTTTTAAGATATTTTATTGGAAAATTTGTGGTAGTTTATTTTGATGATATCTTGATATATAGCCGCTCTTTGGATGATCATGTTGAACACATCAAACAAGTGTTAGAGGTGCTTAGGCGAGAACAATTGTATGCTAATCTTGAGAAGTGTTCCTTTTGCACTAGTAAGGTTGTGTTCCTAGGCTATGTTGTTTCAGCTCATGGCATTGAAGTAGATGAATCTAAAATTGAAACTATTCGAAATTGGCCTACACCTATGAATGTTAGTCAAATTCGTAGCTTCCATGGACTTGCTAGCTTTTATCGACGATTTGTGAAAAACTTTAGCACCATTGCTGCCCCATTAAATGAATTAACTAAAAAGGGAGTCACTTTTGAGTGGGGAGAAAAACAAGACAAAGCTTTTCTGAGTTGAAGAAATGTTTGACTGAAGCACCATTGCTTGTTTTACTGATTTCACCAAAACCTTTGAGATTGAATGTGATGCTAGTGGAATAGGTATTGGTGGTGTTTTGATGCAAGAAAGAAAACATGTTGCATATTTGGTGAGAAACTTCATGGTGCACAATTGAATTATCCAGTTTATGATAAAGAATTATATGCTCTTGTGCGTGTGCTAGAAATTTGGCAACATTATCTTTGGCCTAAGGAATTTATCATACATTCTGATCATGAAGCTTTGAAATATTTGAAGGGCCAAGCAAAATTGAATCGTAGACATGCTAAGTGGGTAGAATTCATTGAAACTTTTCCTTACATTGTCAAATACAAGAAAGGTAAAGAAAATGTAGTAGCCGATGCATTGTCTAGAAAACATGTGCTTTTCACTCAATTGGAAGTAAAAGTTCCAGGATTAGAAAGCTTGAAAGAGTTATATGCTTCCGATCATGACTTTTCAACACCGTATTATAATTGTAAAGATGGCAAAGGGTGGGATAGGTTTCATGTTCATGATGGTTTTCTCTTTCGCATGAACAAGCTATGCGTTCCAGAATCGTCCGTGCGTTTGCTACTATTGCAGGAGTCTCATGCAGGAGGACTTATGGGACATTTTGGAAGAGAGAAGACGTACATGATGTTAAGCGATCACTTCTATTGGCCGAAGATGAGGCGAGATGTCGAGAGGTATGTTCAACGATGCATCACGTGCCATAAGGCGAAGTCGAAACTCAATCCACATGGTTTGTATACTTCACTTCTAGTTCCTAGTGCTCCTTGGGAAGACATTAGCATGGATTTTGTGTTGGGATTGCCTAGAACTAAGAGGGGGAGGGATTCTGTTTTTGTTGTTGTGGATAGATTTTCTAAAATGGCACATTTCATTCCTGTCATAAGAGCGATGATGCGTCGCACGTGGTGACCTATTTTTCGGGAGATTGTGAGATTGCATGGTATGCCCAGGACTATTGTTTCAGATCGCGATGTCAAGTTTATGAGCTACTTTTGGAAGACTTTGTGGGCCAAGCTTGGGACAAAGTTGTTGTTTTCAACAACCCGCCACCCACAAACAGATGGACAAGCGGAGGTGGTGAATCGGACACTCTCAATGCTGCTACGGACAATGATCAAAAAGAATTTGAAAGAGTGGGAAGATTGTCTACCACATGTTGAATTTGCATATAATAGGGCGGTGCATTCTACAACTCAACTATGCCCATTTGAGGTGGTGTATGGTTTCAAACCAATCACGCCACTTGATTTAATGCCACTTCCCTTACAAGAACGTACTAATATGGAGGCTTGAGCGTGCTGATTTTGTGAAGAAGCTCCATGAAAAGACTAAAGAGGTCATTGAAAAGAAGGTACGTGATTATGCTTCTAAGGCTAACAAATCTACAAGAAAATGCTTTTGAACCAGGTGACTTAGTGTGGGTCCACCTTCGCAAAGACCGCTTTCGGAGAAGCGAAAATCCAAATTAATGCCCGTGGTGATGGTCCTTTTAAAGTACTTGCAAAGATCAATGATAATGCATACAAGATAGAGCTTCCAGAGATGACTATGGGGTGAGCACTACTTTTAATGTTGCTGATTTATCACCATTCTTTGGGCAAGAAGACATAGAGTCGAGGACGACTCCTTTTCAAGAGGGGAGGATGATGAGGACATCCCCATTACATACACATCTTCCACTCCAAGCAAGCATGAGAATGTCCAAGAACCTGTGGGCCCAATGACGAGGCAAGAGCCAAGCTTTTAAATAAACAGTGCTTTTGTTTCTTAAAGAGTTTCCTTTAATTGATAATGAACTTGGGATACTACCTCATGCTAGTATTTTATGTATTCTTAGGTATGACTCCTGTGAAGACTTGGGAGAGCTAAAGGAGGAGCCCAAGGACTTAAACTACAAGTTTTGGAGAAGATTATTCAGCCAAATTCGTACCTCCCACAAGCACAATTGGATTCAAACTCGGATTCAACTCAGAATTCAATTCGGACTCGGTTTCGGACAGCCTGACAGGCAGTCACTAAAAAGGTCATAACTTTCACAAACGGAGTCCGATTCAGGAGTTCTTGTACTCGTTGGAAAGATAATTTCAAGGGCTACGCAATGGATCTGGCCCCAGCATCAAATTCGTCTCGGATCAAAAGTTATGACCGAAACAATGTGATGACTGTAAAATCTAGTTTCCTTTTTGAGAGAGTTCGTATCTAAAACCATATAGGGTTGAGTTGTACTAGGTTTGTGGACTCTATGGACGTCCCAAGGTCCTATATAAGCCATGTATTGGCAGCCTAAGGGCTCAGACCACCTTTGAGAATAATCAATCTATTGAACTTTGTTCGAGTTTATCATTGTTGCTGAAATTCCGTGAGGGAATTAGGAGTGTTCTTCAATCAAGATCGTTCAGCCTTTCCGCTGGGAATTGGGTGCACGATAGATCTTCGCTTGGTGGTCGGCGAAATCGACGCGAGTGTGTTTTGGCGGATTAAAGAGTGTTCGTCCCTTGCATTGGCATTGGAGGATCATTGCGATTCAACAAGACTCCCGCGAGTATCCATCCTACGTCGAGAAGATCGGGCGACCCCGTATCACAAACCCTAGCTGCTCACGAGTGCTAGTACACTCGCGATCGGCGTTCCAGCCCCGGACGTGTGGATACCGGTGGAGGCGCTGCTCGTTGCAGTGTTGATCGGCGTGCGTAGAGGAGACGATCTGTTCGGGACGATCGGCTACTTCCACTACTACCTCGACGCGCGTGATTGGATCGGTTTCCAACTCTTCTTCCGCTGCACTGCGCGTTTAAGTGGTAACGATCCATGATCCTTCCTTAGCATGATGTTCTTGGGTGCGCGGTAGAAAAGTTTTGTTTTCTGCTTCCGTAGCCTACGCGTATTCCTTTACTTTGGTCGCCCCGGCGCTAGAGGCTCCCCTCCTACTCTACCTCGCCACCTCAACGACAGCGGTCAGCGTTGTCCTTGTCCTCGAGGAGGGCGCTTTTCAGCACCCCGTGTACTTTGTTTCCGAAGCCCTTTAGGGCGCCAAGACGCGGTATACGGAGCTCGAGAAGTTGGCAGACGCGCTGGTCATGGCCTCGAGGAAGCTCTGATATTATTTTCTGGCTCACCCAATCACCGTGCCATCCTCGTTCCCCCTGGCGAAGATGCTGCAGAATAAAGTGTCCACAGGGCGCATTGGCAAGTGGGCAGCCGAGCTCGCACCGTTCTCCTTAACATATGCCTCGCGAGCAGCGATCAAGTCTCAAGTTCTCACAGACTTCCTCGCAGAGTGGACCCCCTCGGCCCAGCCCGCCCAGCAGCCAGGGGACCCGGTGTGGATGCTTGACACTAATGGAGTCTACGGTGTTTCCGGCGCAGGTGTGGGCGTAGTGGTTACTACGCCAAAGGGACACCGCCTGTCGTACTCGGTGCGTCTTGCATTTCTCACCACGAACAACACGGCCGAGTACGAGGCGCTACTCTTCGGCCTCGCGAAGCTCAAAGCTCTCGGCGCGCGGTGAGTTCTCGTCCGCACTGACTCACGACTGGTGGCGGGCCATGTAGACAAGTTATACCAAGCCAAGGACCCCGAACTTGCCAAGTACCTGGCAGCCATAGGAGCAAAGGAGCGACACTTTCTGGGTGTCACGGTCAAGGCCATCCGTTGGGCAGAAAATGAGCAAACCGACGTTCTCGCAAAAGCCGCCAGCCAACAGCTCCCTACTCCCGAGGGAGTGTTCTATGAGGTCCTGCCCGCGGCGGCCATCGCTCAGGACAACCGTGACGCGGCCCTCGTCCACCAGATTACCCAGTAGGGCGATTGGCGCGAGCCCATCTACGGTTTCTTGCAGGGCATCGCAGAGCTTGACAACCCTGTCGAGCTCCGGCGCTTACAATGTCGTGCCAGGTCCTTCCAGGTGCTCGACGGAGTACTCTACAAAAAAGGAGTCTACGCACCGTTTCTACGGTGCCTCTCACACGAGGAAGGAAAGTAGCTCCTCGTGGAAATTCACGCGGGACTCTGCGGCTCGCATCTGACGTCGAGGTCGCTCGTCGACAAGGCGTTCAGGCAAGGCTTCTACTTGCCGACCGCCATTACTGATGCCCAAGACCTCGTGCGTCGGTGTCAAGACTGCCAATGGATAGGGCGGGTCATTCACAGACCCCCAACCAGCCTCAACCCCATTCCCCCAGTATGGCCGCTAGCATGGTGGGGTATTGACGTCATGGGACCACTCCCTCGGGCCCCAGGAGACGTGCGGTTCATAGTGGTCACTTTGGAATATTTCTCCAGGTGGCCAGAGGCTGTGGCTCTAGCTTGGGTAACCTCGACAGCCATGCAGCGCTTTCTCTGGCAGAACATCATATGTCGTTTCGGGGTACCCAAAGAGATCACCGCCGACAATAGCCTCTAGTTCGACTCCGCCTCGTTCAACGAGTTCTGCGGCAACATGGGCATCACGATCCGATTCACTTCGGTCGGGCAGCCATAGTCTAATGGAGCAGTCGAGCGGGCGAACGACGCCATCTTCGTCGGAGTCAAGAAGCGTCTTGTTGGGCTGCCAAAGGGCAAGTGGCCATGCGAGCTCCACAGCATCCTCTGGTCCCTCCGCACAACGGTGACACACCGACAGGATCTACGCCGTTCAAACTCCTCTTCGGCGATGAGGCAATGACGTCCGAGGAAATCAAGGTCAGCTCGAGAAGGGTCCTCGCCCAGGAGCCAGAGGAAGAGTGTCAGTTGTCCCTGGACCTCCTTGATGGAGAACGAGTCAACACAGCCCAGTACATCGCAAAGTATGCGCGGCAAATGGTGCGCATGCGCGGTCGCTCCATGTACCCGTGAGGATTTCAGCTGGGGGACCTCGTCCTCAAAATGGCACTCCACGTGGAAACGGTCGGCAAGCTGGAGTCCAAGTGGGAAGGCCCGTACATCGTTGCGGTAGCTCTGCAGGGGGGGCCTATCGTCTCACCACGCTGGAAGGGCAGACACTCCGCCACACATGGAACGCAGACATGTTGCGACGGTATTGTGTTTAGGACAAAAAGGGAAGCATGTAGCAGCGTCGGCACTCTGTCTATTGTAAGACGCTCGCTCATGCAAACGGGAGATCAATAAAGCTGATCATTCGCCAACCTTTTGTCGAGGTCCGCCTCCCCATGCACTCTACGGAGTATAAATAAGATGTAGCGTCGAGGTCCGCCTTCGTACGCACTCTACGGAGTATAAATAAGACGAACCGTCGAGGTCCGCCTCCGCACGCACTCTACGGAGTATAAATAAAATATAGTATCGAGGTCCACCTCCGCACGCACTCTACGGAGTATAAATAAGACGCAACGGGGGGACACCTTCGCGCGCACTCTACGGAGCCGCATATCCAGCTGAGGATTGACCAGCTCGTTCGCATGCTCATACCCCCAGGTGTGAAGCATGGCAAAGGCGAGGCAGGCGTCGGCGAAGCTGCAATGATCATCGAAGGCTCTGGCACCGCGGAGTGCGAGGCTCGAGCCCTCTTCGATTCGTTCAAGGGTTTGCACCACATCCGCGGGGCTGTGCGTAAGGTCCGGCACATCAACGGAAAGGCCCTGGAGTGCCCCCTCCAATGACTCTATCGCCCTCCACGCCCCCACCGACGCGTCGCCCAGGGTCCGGTTCCTCTCCTCCAAGGCCGTGGCAAGCCGACCCTTCTCTTCCTCCAATGCGGCGATTTGCTCAAGCAAGCCGGTGCGCTTCTCCGTCGCGGCACACTGGGTCTCCTCCATGGCGCGTTGCGCCGCCACCACCGCGCTCTCCACGTTCGCAACAAGTCTCCACATGTCGGAAGTCGCCCTGGTGATTTTCGCCTCCAAAACATGAATTCGCTCGTCCTTGGCGGCGTGAGCCTCGTCGACAGTGCGAAGCTGGCCCTCCAGCGCCCTCCGCTCACGGGTGCGAGCCTCTTCTAGGGCCCGGCTGATGGCAAGCGTATACAAGGGGGGAGGGGGCGAGTGTTAGCTACATGCTCGACAAGCGGCGTAGACCACGAACTCAGGTACTTACCCTCATCTCCGAGGCGCCCAGCGCGAGCGCCAGAAGATCCCCTCGCACGACGACAGCGCCCGCCGATCCAAACTACCGTCGGCGCACTCTGCGACCCCGTTAAAGACGCGAAGCGTCTCCAGTCGAGGGATAAAATCAGACACGACGAGCCTTTGGGCCTTCGAGCGGACACCTGCGCTTCTCGATCCTTGGCCGCATCCGAGAGACCTCGTCTCTCCTGATGTCGACGACGGAATGAGCGAGCAAATCGGAGAGAGCTTCGCGAAGTCGCGGGGGGGAAGGAATTACGCCTACCTTCAACACCCTCCACCAGGGCATGGGGGGGTGTCTGCTCAGTCTCCGTCTGGGTCGCAGGGGCTTCATCAACCCGGGGAGCGACGACTCCCTCAGTTGGAGCGGCTTCCCTGTCGGACGCTAGGTCCCCGGTGACCGCGCCCACTACATTGAACCACCTCCTCACGGGCGAGGGCGATCGTATCCGGAGGCGCTTCGCCCTCAAGACTTGGGCGACGCGTCCTCGGCCACTCTAGTGGCCGTAAGGACTGGTGTAGGTGGCAGGTCTTCGGTGACGCTACAGGTGGCGAGGGCGCAGGCGGCAGGTCCTTGCTGGCCGGTACAGGTGATAAGGCTTCGCCCTCGAGGATGTCGCTACCAAGGCCCGCCTCGCCACTGCTTAAGCCCTCCTCGCTGGGGGCAGTGTGCTCCCCCGAACTGGCGTGCTCGGACCCAGCGCTCGACAAGCCCTCCGACTCGATGGTGTCTGTCAGAGATGCGGCCGGCGGGATGGATATAGCGGCGCTGGACCGAGCTCTCTGTCGATTGGGAGACACCCCCACCTCGCCGTCACCATCGCGACAACGAGTCAGAGTCCGCATCGGCACCATGCGTGCTGGTACGGGGAGGCCTAGGACCTCGCACACCCGATTTATCTGCCCCGCTTCGCAGGGCCGATCGCGCCTTCGCGTAGTGCGTACTCCTTTGCTATGTACAGCCCAAGGAACGCGACTACTGTACGCTCCGTGTCCTCCAATGAGAGCATTGCATGCGAAGCGGTGCTTCGTTCACAAAGCAGTTACATATATATAGGCAGCATGCGGCCGAAGTACTTACAAGGACCGGAGGGTTTCCGCAGGGAAGACACTGTAGGGCGGACGCCATCTCGCCGGGAGCGATCTCGCTCGTACTTCCAACGGGTGGAGAGAGGAGACACCCCGTATATTGTAAACTCCTCGGCGAGATCGCGCATGTTGAACCGGAGGGCAACACCGGCAAGCCTCCACGCTTTTTGTTCGTCACTGCTCTGCGACCGCACTCCCGGGCAGCTGTTGAAAGATATTGGCTGACCTCGGCACCGAAGGCCGCTGTTGCTTGTCACGTGGTAGTAGAACCACCGTTGTATCTAGCCAGACCCCCACTTCCCCCGCGTTGCCAGCATAGGGAAAAGCTTCACGCAGCTCAACCTTAGCACGAAGTTGACACTGCCAAAATTGGACAGCGCCCCCCCTTCGACCTTCTTCGGCTGGCAGCGCGCGTCATGAAGAAGGGCGAACAGGTTCGCGCTGGGACGGACACCTTCTATTCGGACCGCCTAGGCAAAAACAGCCACGTGAACTATCGTGTTTGGGGTCAGCTGCGCCAGCTCTAGCCCATAAGTCTGCAAGACCTCACCGATGAAAAGCGTCGAGGGCATCTGGAGCCTAGCCTCAAAAAACGTGACAAAGACAATCGCCTCCGACTCCTGGGGGTGAGGCTCCATCTCGTCGCGGGCAGGCAAACGAGCTCCTACGCGCTCCTCTATCTTCTTCTCACGGAGGAGAGTCTGGATCGTCTTCTCTGTAGCGCGACTCCGCCCTAGGACGCGGGAGCAGTGGCCTCGTAAGTTCTCCATGGCGTCCCACCACTTGTCGACCTGCGGCAGCTTGTAAGCCACCAAGGGGAACTCCGCCGGTGGCGGCGTCAAGCCGCGCTGGCTTGACGAGGCGCTACCGCTAAGCTGGCGAGCGGGATCTTCATAGCACGCCATCCTACTCTGTAGTTGTAGGCTGAAGGAGCAGGAGCAAGGGCGGATTTGACGCAGCAAGAAAGAGAGAGCAAAGCAACGGCAGACAAACAGGAGACGCGTTTGCATGCCGGCGGTGACGCTTTATAAAGACCCCTCACATCCCCCATGATCCGAAACGCAACCAGCGGGAGCCCACCAGTTCGGCTCCCCACAATCGAGAAGAGTAGCCGCTGACAGCTGGAGGCGCGTGACAGTAGGCTACCAGGCAACACACGACACGCCGGTAACATCCCGCCACACGTCCCACCTCTCTCGAGAAGGGACATGGGGTCGCGGTCGTGCGATCGCTGACAGCCCACGACGCGCCAACCGCGCCGCACCACGTGTACCTCTCTCTCAGGACAGCGCGTACGGCCGTACCAGCCCGCCCCTGGCTTTTCGGCACTCCGCGCGATTCGCACCACCATTAAGATGCCACCTCCGAACCATGGAGCTGTTGGGACATGGCGACTCCAGACCGGGCGAAGACCCACCTGCCCAACTCCCTAGCGCTACGCACGAAAGCCTGGCCCGCACCATGCCAAAGGGAGTCCCGGCGTCGCGCCCAAAACGTCGGACACCTTCAGCTCAGTAAGGCAACTCCGCCAGTAATGGTGGCGCCGCGAAGGATGGCCAAGACCGGGGACGACTTCGGCAATTCGCCCAACTCCGTGTCTTCGGCACAAAGCGGGGACGCACTACCAACTGCATTTGCATCTAGTACCTCACAGGCCGCAGGGACGGAGGGGGCCAAAGAGCTCGGCAACATGGCTTCGTCCTATTGTGGGGGTGGCCCCCACGTAAGCCTAGCCGACCTTTTAGAAAGTTGTAAGCCCCAGTGGGACATGTGTAATGATGTGAATGCCCTTGAAAGGGATATTTGGATGAAAGGGTATAATTGTAAAAACACTCCCTATGAGGATATATATACGATACAAGCCATGGAGGAGGGGGGCATTGCTCACCTAACTCTCCACTACACACACTCTCTCTGTTTGGTCTGTAACCACAACACTAACCTAAATCTCAAAAATTCTAAAAAAAATCATGAAGAGACATTTTTTAATATTTAGAACTTAGTTAAGTTATTTTGAAGCTTTGCTTAACTTTTTAATAATTTGTGAAAATATATTTCTAGCTGCTAGAAATTAGAAGAAGCTTTAATATCTGCTGTAAATTTTTGAAATTACACCAAAATTTAGAAATGAGGTATTTGACAATTAACAAAAAATATTTTAGAAATTTTGGGATGTCACATTAATTCATAAGTACCCCCTTATCCAAAATATGGCATACAGTTTCACAAGAGTTTACATAATTGCTCTAGATATTTTCTTACCGATTTGTATAACATTTGTAATGAGGATGGCTAAGCATTTGGTAACAAAATTACTATATTCCACTAAATATATCTTAAACCAATGGGAAAATATTGCTAGGGTGACATTGGGTAGTGACATTCGAACCAATGGGCAAATATATTTCATTGCGATATAGGACATAACTATTTTCCTATGCATAAATATAACAATCTATTCAAAGTAAGCATGCAAAAAATACTTATAATGAAAACAACAGAGTATTTGACAACATAGGAGCAACATGATCAAGGGGGTTTGATTGCCTTGCTGTTGAACACTTGCTTATTCTTTTGGACCAACTTCAAAACTTTTTGGCATGTTAGTATCTTACAAGAAAGTCACAAAACACAAATAACAACAAAAATTCAAATAGAGAGAAAATTCAAATATTTTTGTAGATTATAAAAGTTTATGCTTTAAAAAATATAAATAAATTCCAATTAATTTGGAGTTCATATGGAAAAGTTATGATCATTCAAATTTTTGCATGATTTCAATTTTAATTTCTATTTGTCTTTCTATTGAAAGCCAGGGTTTATCGCTTGGTGAGGCTAATAGGAGGGGCATACCAATCAGGTTTTATTAATTTGCAATTAGAACTGAGTGAAACAACACCTAAAAATAGGTTTAAAAATAAATCTATTTAATTAACCTACTCGAGCCCGCATGTCAACAACTGAAAAGACTTGTATGATATTAATTAAGTTAATCTAACCCTAATTGTCATCATTTGCACTAATCTACTCCTTAATGATGAGGGCCATAGGCCAGCGATAGAAAATAGGGGATGGCCTTGCCGGCTAAGGTTGAGCTCTAGAGCATGCTCGCCGACAACGAGAGAAGGATAGTGGAGCTTAGGAATGGAGAGAGGAGGTCATGGAGAAGCTCTGGGAAGTGACGGTGGCCATATATATGGGCAGAGTCCACAGTGCTGTGAGGAAAATGGCAAGGGTCCTCGATCGTGCAACAACGTCAGTGAAGGAGAGTAATGGAGTGATGATTGAGAGGGGAAAGGGCTTCTGGGGTGGTCGGGATGTGAGGGAAGGTGGCTCGTGCACCAATAGTCATCGGAAGAGAGTCGGCAACATGCAAGTGTGGCGATGATACATAAACGATGACCGGACACTAAGCAAAGAGCGCATAGGGACCATGACCTCACCATGACCACGATGATGTGGTCAGTGATGACGGAGATGGTTGGAGATGACCAGACGATGGAGAACAGAAGCGACGGTGATGAGGTCTACGGTGTCAGTGGTCCTCGGTGAAGGAAAGGCTATAAAGGGGCATGCATTAGCTTGCATGCAGTCCAGAGTTGGTGCACATGAAAGGAATTAGTCAGGGGCTCACCAGTGTAGCAAAGAGAAGTGAAGACAATAATGACGGCGGGAGACAGGGAAGAAGCAAGGCTTCGATGGTCTACTACCGATGCAAGGAAATTAAGTGAGTTTGCATAATAGGAGGGTGGACACAATATGACATGGATGGCTCAGGGCATAGCTCACCTGAGTGACTAGAACATGGCAGCCTGGGATGACGCGCTCATCGAACTTGAGGAACATAGCTTGGTCTTGGCTTCACAGGGCACCACTGCGACAACAACCGAGAGGATAGCATTAGGGAGGTGCAAGACAAACTTTAATGCGACTACTAAGAGAGAGAGGAAGCTCACCGATGGCAATGGTGGCTTTGAGAGGGCTCACTTGCATTGAGGACGATGTGCGTGTTCCTGCTGAACTAGAGAGCTAGGAGCTCAAGTTTTCACGAAAATGGAACGAGGGGCGAGTTGGGAGGATGGTGACATGGTTGGATGGCTTAAGTATTGACAAGAAAGGAGTGATAGAGTAATTAGAAAATAGTGGCCGTAGCAAAAACTCGTGGCGCGTGCTCTCTGTCCGCCTGAACGAACAAGAGGAGGCAATAAGGCGGCTTGATGGCACTACGGTGAGGGGACGGGGCGAGGCAGAGGCGTCAGCTACACCAGGTGTTCAAAACCACGGGTGGCTTGGTCAAAAATAGTGGGTGGGCATGGCGATGATGTTGGCTTCCCACGACAGACAACAAACATGCACTGTAGGAACCGAGAGCGGTGAGGTGGGCATCGATGTCTACAAGGTGGGCTCAGGGACCACCAATTAGTAGTGCAGCACGAGCAGCTCATCCATGGTGTCAGGCTAATAGGGCGGGAGGGGTAAGACAATATCCGACAGGTGGGTACTGGTCCCACCGATCAGCGAGAGAGAAAACATAGTCGGTGAGTTATGCTTTTGCGCGGAGGGAATGGCAAAAGGAAGAGAGGATGGTGGCTTCGGCTAGGATAGGGCACGAGGGCCAAGGCTACTATTTCAGCCCAAAACGGTTTCTGAAATTATAATTTGCTTTCTAATTGATTTTAATTGTAGAATCAGGTTACATTTTTTAAAATTAGTAAACCAACTCCAAAAATTATGAAAATTGTTGGGGAGGTACGTTATATTATTTAGAACTCAAATAAATTATCTATAGGTTTAGGTCTTGTTTTAGTTATTTTTCAAAAATCATTTTCAGCAGCTGAAAAATAAGAAAATCATTTTCTTTAATGCAGAAATTTCTGAAAATGCAGAAATGCTAATCTTGAAAAATATTTAAATAGATTTTAGGAATTTTGGGACATTACAGTTTATTTTAACACTGATTGAGGTTGGATTTGAAATTTTATATGGTATCACAGTATCTTAAAAAATAATTCTAAACAGTTTTGAGTTGATTAATTTGATACCCGAATTACTTAAGAGCGTGTATGCATGGCTTTCACTAAATATCTCCCCTTCCAAAAATTGTGCCGTAGTTTCTTTCCTGCATATCCTGTGTTCTAAAATCGCATAAACATTTTTAATATTTATCTAGGTACCTAGTTATCAAAAGACAGGTAAATTAATTACGTAAACTTCTCAGTTGATCTCTTTTCTAATCAACGATCGACTAGGAGTCTAGGACAGAATAAATGCGCACATAGAATATTGGAGTTCAAAAACGTTTCGTTTGGTTGTCGGGCATGGTCAAAACTGAAGAGAATTAAGCGTCACGCAGAAGCCAAGAAGAACCTATTTGGCATAATTAAGTCAAAAATGACCCTGACTGCTTGCGAACTTTCCATGACTCCCGTAGCTTGCGAGCTCAACTCATTGCTTGCTTACTCTTCCAAGCATCTACATACCATCAACAACAAAACGAAAACGATTCTACACACACTCATACGTACATAAGATCTACCTTAAGTAGGCATCTCATAAGAGAGAGAAGAGAAAGATCCATTTTAGTAGACACTTCTTGAGAGCTTGGATCTAAATGGGTGGATAGACAAAGCGTTTCTAATCATTTCCTTCCTGAGACGAGTTGAATCAAGATGAGGGAAGGTGAGAGATGAGGTCCGAACCAGTTGGAGGGATATGGCGTGGGTCCGATTAACTACGCTACATGTAGTCCATAGCCAAGGTGGCATGCCACGGAGTTCATGTCAACAAAAAAATAGCTGAGTCAGCTGAAAATGGGAGTGATGGGGGATGTCAAACAATCATGCACTTGTAGAGGGGTAAATCAAATTTCGGCAGACTTTCAAGAGGTATTTGCAATTTTCCAAAAATGATCCCCATGTAATATTTGAAGGCAAAACTCGCTACATTGTGAGAGAATATAAAGGCAAAATATCTTATAGAACATAAATAAAAGGGGAAAAGTGAAACAACAATATTCACATAAAATTTCATTTTTTGGGTGTGTTTCTTTTAGCATTAATCGGGTTTGGATTTGAAATTTTAAATGGTATTGGACTATATTTAAAAATAACTCTAAAAAGTTTCGATTTGATCGACACCCGAATTATGAGAGTGCTAGCAAGATAGCACCTTTGAAATGCATGCATGTCTTCCACTGAATATCTTCCCTTCGAAGAATTATACCGTTTGCTGCCTGTATATCCTGTTCTAATTAAAAGAGTAAAAGCATTTTTAATATCTATCTTGGTATACAATGATCGAAAGACAGGTAAATCAAACACGGAAGCTTCTCAGTTGATCCCTCTTCTAATCAACGATCGACTAGGACAGAATAAATGCGCACATGGAATATTGTAGTTAGAAATAAACGTTTCGTTTGGTTGCTGGGCAGGGTCAAAACTGAAGAGAAGCGTCAGGCAGAAGCGAACAAGAACCAATTAGGCTTAACCAAAGTCAAAAAATGACCCTGACTGCTTGCGAACTTTCCCTGGACTCCCTAGCTAACTAGCTAGCCACTCATGGCTTGCTTGCTTGCCTGCTCTAACCTGGCTGCTACGATCCCGTGCACTACCATCGAAAGCAAAAAGAGAAGGATTCCGTGGACACTCCCTGCCAGCTTATGACCAGCTAGCCTTTAGTTAGTAGTTCTAGAGCCCTTTTATACTGATTTGTAGGTTTTGTTTTTGTTTTAACTTATAAAGGGTAATAGTTTGTAGAGATGATTGTAAAGAGAGATACTCGTATACGATTTTGATCGATATAAATAAAATCACTATAATATATATTACAATTAACTAATAGATCTCACCTTGAAAAGACACTCCATTTAAAAGCTAAATATTATAGAAAAAATTATTCCCTATAAAAACAATGCTTAGAAGCTAATATGACCTTAGTTGCGTTCTAAGTTGGTTACTTCCAAGAACTGAAGTTTCAGCCCTTGAAGTGCGACTGCTTTGTAGCTAGCTAGGGAGCGTGCATGCATGGTAATTGTAACTGTTCGATTTGATTCCTTCTTTGACTAGTTACTGCCAGCCAAGTTGGATTAATCCTACACTCGTCGTCGTCGTAGATGTAGATAAGTATTTTTATTCTTTCACATGAAGATGTTGACACGCGTGAAACCGGTTCTACAACAGTGCATGCAATGCATTTCTTCCCCTTCAGGACTGCCTGGTCGAAAATTGACCCTTATGCATGTCACGTGAAATTATGTAATGCCATGAGTTTAACTCTCAAGGACTTATATGTACTTATAGAAAAAAATACAAGTAAGAGGGCTGTTGTGAAATATTAGAGGGAGTAAGTTTCTAGGAACGAGCATATAAAGGTAGGGGTGGTAATTTCTTCCAAGGGGGTGGGGCCCATGGAGAATTTCCTTATTGGGGGCGGAGGCGGGGGCGTTCTTCCTCCATAGGGAATGGATTGTCCTCCTCTATGAGGTCCACAGGGATTAGGTAAAAAATAAAATATATTTTTAAAATAATATATAATAGTTTTTAAATATAGAGGATTGTATTATTTTCTTATATATCTAGACTAAAACTTGAATTTTTATATTAGAATATATATTTTAAAACTATATTTTATAAAAAAAGTATGTCTAAATAATTATAAGTTAATAAACAATGTTATATTATTATTTTTAAAAAATATTTTAACATATTTTTAATCCACGCAAGGATTCCTGGGTCCCACAGGGACAGGGTCGGGGGGGGGGTCGTTTTCCCCCGAGAAGGCTAACGAAGCCGGGGATCAAGGCAGGTTGATAGGGATCAGGGTGAGGGACCTCCTCCGGGGCCCTCTAACCCCGTTGCCGCCCCTATACGTGGGGAAGTTAAGGTTTGAGTCTATCTTTTCCCATAATAAAAGGAAGCGTTGGAGAAGAGATAAACCTTAAAGTCAAAACTAGAAAGCTCTAGCTGAGTTTTTGTTTTGGTCGCCGTCGCCATCGACTTGCAAAGGAAATTCATTGTCGTCGCTATCCCTTTATAGAGGCCTCTCGATTGGATTAAAATTTGGTGGCTTATGGTTAAAATTGCACTGTAGTTGGCTGAATTATACTATAGTTGATGGTGACTTATTTAATATAATTAATTTTTTAAAAAAATCTAAAAATAGAAAAAACAGATCAGCCCATCACATATAATATAAATGAATATAGAAAAAAAGAATTGGTAAAAAAGTTTAAAAATACTAAAAATTAGAAAAAATAAAAATTATGAATAGTAAAACATAAGCCAAAACTGTGTAAACGCGTGACGTCGTCAACCTCCGAACGCCTTCCGGCCAAAGCCAACATGCCACGGCAGGGCAGCACCACGCGCCTTGGGCTGCACCATCAAGGGGAAGAATCGTGGTAACTATAAGTTGGATGGATTCTTTTATATTATAATTTTAATTTATGGTTTTTATATTCTAATTATAAGAGATAGTATATAAAGAAAAATAGTTATATATGATTTTGATTGGTATAGCTGAACTTGATACAATTATTTATAAGAGATAGTATATAGATAAAAATAATCATATATAATTTTGATTGGTATAGCTGAATTTAATACAGTATTTACTATAATCTACCTATAAAACTCATTTTAAAAATAAATTATTTAAAAATTAGTTACTATAGCAATAAAAATTACAGCCTACACCTAAGCCCTCCGAAGGCAGCCGTTGCTTTGTACTAGTTTATACTAGTTTTGCATAGTATCTCTCCTGATAACTAGAAGTTTTGCATTGTACACGTTTATGTTAGTTTTCTACGGTGACTAGATGGGAAGCTGACTAGTGTTGCCTTGTACTCGTTTATGCTAGTTTTGTACAGTAACTATTTAGATTGTGTGTAATAACTTGATCATTCCTCTGTTGCTTATTTTAATTAGAGATTAAATTATAGATTAGAGAGAGATATCAACTGCAACGGGGAAAACTGAGTAGTCGATCTGTTTGATCTATGGTATTGTTATACTATTTTTACAGGTAGTGTAGAGGCATAATTTGAAAATTTTATTGATTAGAAAGTTGTAGAGGATATCGTTAGCTTTTTGTAGAATTTTTATTCATGCCAATCAGATGAATAGATTATGCAATATGAAATATATCGTAAAAAAATTATCGTGTTTTGGTAGCTAGTAGTAAACAGTAGATGCACTAATTTGGAAATTTGGTTAACATAAACATTGTATATAACTTTTTAAGGGTTTTAGAGAATCTAATAACACAATTTTTTGATAAGTAGATTAGAATATATGAATTTTGGGATGCTGTTGTCTAGTATCGAGTTACTACTATATGCAGTCATGGGAAAAGTTTAATTTGACTAACTTAATACCAAAATTAAGTTTTAGGAATAACTAGAAAGTGATTGAAAATTTTCTGTAGATTCTAAAAATGTCATTGTTAAGTATATTTGCACGTGTAGATTAAAAAATATATAATTAATAAGTCTGCTATCTAAAAGATGACAAATATGTCTTCTGGATTAAAAACAGGGATTTATATGATTTAATCTAAAAATTTGGCCAACTAAGAAAACAAAGGAAGTTTTGTGTAGATTCCATAACTGATATGTTTTGCTATTTTACAACAAGGGAATTAAGAGTTATGATATTTTGAATATCCAGGGAACGAGGAAATGGGTAGATTTGGGAAGATTGTAGGAGTGTTGTCATTTAATTGATATCTCACACTACCGTAGCATGTTTTGAGAGTGAATATTTCCTGTAAGAGTAGCTTCGGGTGTGTTATCACTTCACATTATTCTGGTCGACAAAAATTAAGAAAAAGGCAAGTACAGAGTAGAATGGTATTCAACTGTTTGAAATTGTTATATCTTTAAATGAATACTTGACATGAACATTCACATGATTATGTTTGTTTATTATTGCTCACATGTTTATGATAAATCGATGATGATGAATATGGAGTAGTGATGATTAAATCAATTGTTAATGAGGAAAGATATTAATCATTATGTTGTATGTTAAGCATTCATGATGGAAAGATGTGACCCATGGGAGTAGGTTGAGTGTTAGCAAATAATCTAGACTTAGTTTTATCTTAGCATTTTGTTTCATGAGTAGTATGCATGGTACAATAGGCGGTGTGTCTAAAATTGTACCAACTAGTGTAGTATTGCACATAGTTGTGGTTGATGCAGGAGAACCGAAGAGTCCGGAGTAGCGGTGTGCCACTAGAACCTGCGGATTCAAGGCAACAAGTGCAAGGTAGAAAATTTGCAGACGGCGGAGTGGCCGGGACGGCCGGGTTGTCGCTGCATGCATGCAGTAGAGTGGCTGAGCTAATTAGTAGAGTCATTAGCGTAGTGGCCGGATCATTAGGATCTTGGCTAATCACAATTTGTGGGCATGCAGAAACGTAGACCACTTCTTGCATGAGATGCCCGTTATGTGCATGGATGGCTTGGTCGTGTGGCCGAGCGTGACTTGCGGGATTGCAGCTGCTAGTGGCGCACGTACGCTAGCCTGTAACTTGTCTATTGAAGCATGTATTTAGCACCTTGTTTATTGAGAAAATTACAGGTGAAAACGCTGCGGTTGTGCAGCACCAAATATTTGTCTCCGGTGTTCTTTGCCTCTCGTGCGTGCGTGTGTATACCAGGAGTGTGTGCATGCGTGTGTAGCTCTTTGATTTCCAACATTTGGTATCAGAGCCAGGTTGACTTCTTGAGCGGTGTATGCCCAAGTACCTACGGCTTGAGAAGATGTCGATCGTTGAGGCGGCGCCGGCGGCAAGCAAGGAGGGAGGGATGTCTCTCCAGTACCCGGTGCTGAACAAGACGAACTACGCAGCATGAGCAACGATGATGAAATTCCTCATGAAGGCGCAAGGCGTGTGGGAAGCAATTGAGCCCACGAGGAATGCTGCTGTTGATGAGAAGAAAGAAGAAAAGGCCATGGCTATCATCTCCCAGGCATTGAGCGATGTGACGCTCATGCAGGTTGCATCCAAGAACACTGCCTTGGAGGTGTGGACAGCTCTCCGCACCATGCACATGGGAGCTGATCGAGCCAAGGAAGCGAAGATCCAGACGCTACGCTGGGAGTTTGAAAACCTTAGCATGGGCAATACGGAATCGGTGGACGATTTCGCAACAAAGGTAACATTACTTGTTGGCCAGATGCAGGCACTTGGAGAGAAAATAGAAGAGAAGAACGTCGTCAAGAGGTTGCTACGAGCTGTCTCCGACAAGTTCATCCATATTGCGACAACGATCGAGTATTTTGGCGATGTCAACAACATAGCTCTTGAGGAGGTCGTTGGCTCCCTCAAGGCGTATGAGGAGCGCACCCAGCACCGACATCGTAACAACGAGGATGAAGAGCATCTCCTTCTCACGAGAGCCCAGTGGGAAGCTCGATCATCAGGCAGTGGTCGCGATTCCAAGACGAAGCGCGACAAGAGCCACATCAAGTGCTTCAACTGCAGTGACTACGGGCACTATGCATCCGAGTGCCGCAAGCCAAAGCGTGACCGTGGGGATCAGGTGAACCTCATGTGTGCACAGAAAGATGAACCAGCTTTACTTTAGTTGAGTCTAGATTAGGGGGGAGATTGTTAGCAAATAATCTAGACTTAGTTTTATCTTAGCATTTTGTTTCATGAGTAGTATGCATGGTACAATAGGCGGTGTGTCTAAAATTGTACCAACTAGTGTAGTATTGCACATAGTTGTGGTTGATGCAGGAGAACCGGAGAGTCCGGAGTAGCGGTGTGCTACTAGAACCTGCGGATTCAAGGCAACAAGTGCAAGGTAGAAAATTTGCAGACGGCGGAGTGGCCGGGACGGCCGGGTTGTCGCTGCATGCATGCAGTAGAGTGGCTGAGCTAATTAGTAGAGTCATTAGCGTAGTGGCCGGATCATTAGGATCTTGGCTAATCACAATTTGTGGGCATGCAGGAACGTAGACCACTTCTTGCATGAGATGCCCGTTATGTGCATGGATGGCTTGGTCGTGTGGCCGAGCGTGACTTGCGGGATTGCAGCTGCTAGTGGCGCACGTACGCTAGCCTGTAACTTGTCTATTGAAGCATGTATTTAGCACCTTGTTTATTGAGAAAATTACAGGTGAAAACGCTGCGGTTGTGCAGCACCAAATATTTGTCTCCGGTGTTCTTTGCCTCTCGTGCGTGTGTGTGTATACCAGGAGTGTGTGCATGCGTGTGTAGCTCTTTGATTTCCAACATTGAGGTCCCCATATATGAGATATGGGCAATGAGATTTCCATATGAAAAAGGACAGCTAATTAGTCCCCACACTAAAGAGTGTGGGCAAGAGTGAACACCGACGGATGTTACACTCTACTATACCGATATAAGCAAGAGATGAGTTGAGTCATGAGAATTGCATTGCATTGCATTCATGAGAAGTGTATGGTGATTTGAGATATTGAAATACGTGAATGAAAATTGATGAGAATAAATATGAGAAATTGAGTTAATGATAATTGGATATGAATTCTCTCGTTTATTGTTCTGCTTGTACTTACTGAGTCGTGAACTTACATTTACTTATTTGTTTTTTTAGGTGAACATTGAAGGTGACATATATTGGGTGGAAGTAAGACATGGAATAATGCACTTTTATAGCTCTTCACTTCATATAGCAATACATCACTTTTGATCATGAACAATTTAGTATCAATCATTGTAATAATTGGTTAGTTTGTGGATTCCCTTAGGTTCTTCTATACTGTAATATTGCTGGATGATGCGTTACTTAGTTTAAACTTATTTATATTATTTTTTGTTATTGTTTGGTTTATATTAAGTTAAAATTTATGGTTTGTCTTGTTGCTGATATTTATATTTAATTTCATGTGGAACATTATTTCTTGATATATAAATATCATTAGTAACTTCTTATTAGTTTAAATTGGTGGCAGTAGTGGTTGTAGGTGACATCTTGCGCTTTTATTAAGCTGGGGTGTTACAAATTAACCAAACATGCTACCTACATATAGATGATCCATCTTCTTTATGAATCACCATTACAAGTAGGCACATCGTAGAGAGCACTTGTTGGTGAGCCCACGAGTAAGTGACTCTTCAGGAACATTTGGCAATTAAGTGTCCATGAAAATCCTTAGGTGCCACTCCAAATAACTTTTAAGCCTAGCTTTTGGCTACAAGTGTATTGTAGCGACTGTTAGCTTTTTCTGAATAAAAAGTAAGAAAAAATAGTAAAAAAAAGAAAATTGAAAACACTGCTATATCTTTTGGGACAATGCAAAGCAATAAGGGGGAAAGAAAAATAAAAAAATCCAAAAAAGGCTAAAAAGCCAAAATTAAGAAGCCGATGCATTCCAAGTGGAGGCTTAAAAGCCGTTTGGAGCAGAGCCATGCCGAAATTAGTTCCAAATGGCATGCAACACTGTAGCTAGAACTGAGACTTCGGCCATGCTGGGCTAGTGGGTTGCGGGCTAGGATCATGCTATGCCAGCCAACTATGTCATGCTGCTCGGCCCACCTCGCCTCTAGTAATCCCAGCAAGACTGAGTGGCACGTTAGGCCACTATTGTGCTATGCCAGTCCAAGCTCGACCCTTTTGCATTGTGGTGAGGTGGCAACTAGGGTTAGGGGGAGTGGGGTGATAGGCACCTAGGCTAGGCCATCGTTGTTGTGCAGGTTGTCGAGAACAGCCATGCCCACCTGAAGGAGGAGGATACGCCTGTGGTGGCCATCGAGCTTGCAACGGGCGCCAATGAGTTGCAGGAGGAGGGTGGCACGCAGAGGAAATAGGAAGGGATCCGCATGGAGCCATCGTTCTCATGATGGTGCAAGGACCCCTTTTGTCGCGTCCAATGCTCCCGCCGGCACCACTTCCCCACTGTTGCAGCCAGCGAAGATGACTCAGAGGAGTTCGAGTTGCCGCTTCTACCCTCCAATGCTGCCAGCAGCCACTGCTAATGGATATTGAGGTGGGATCGGCGGAGAGATCTGACGACCTCCCGATCTCTCCGTGGCTGCAACCGTCATAGAGGGCCATCCACTACCACCGATCAATGAAACCCAATAGCCCAAAACTATCGGCAAAAGTACCAAAATTGGTGGCTATATACTTTGCTGATAGCCTACTGTCGGAGGTTCCCTGTTGGTGCAGCTATGTTAGGGAAGGACATCCATTGCTGACATCAATGTTGGTGTTCTCTTTTGCCGACAGTGCTAACTGTTGGAGAACTGGGGAGTAGGATGGGTATTCAAACACTTCATGGCCTAATCACTTGTGATTGCACTATCGGTTATGTTCAATGCTTATCAACTGCTACAAACAATTATTTTAAATTCAATTGCCATATATGAATAGAATTTTTTGACTAATTAGTGTGAATTAGCACATTCATCTCTCGACCTTTATTATATGTTTGACATCCACAGATCTACATCCATGCAAATCCTTACCAACATATTAAAATTGGAAGTTCAAACTCCAATATATTTATGAGAACATCATGAAGGTATATACTACAAATTAGTTGATACTTGGGAGGTTAACATGGTCATCTTGGAATAGGAAACAAACCAACAGCTACAAATTTATGCAATTGATTGATTATTTAAAAAGTTAAAATGATCAGTGAGTTAGAAGGTATATACTACCTGCAAGTTGCACGATGAAGTAATTGCTCGTCGTCATCCTCGATAGCTTGAAAGACAGCATGGGTGCATGGCTTCCTTGCGCCTCCAACAATTCCTCGAGTAAATTAATATTATTGGAATACAGGTTAGACTATACTAGCATAAATTAAAAATTTTCTATCACGTAAATCAGGAAAACTTGTAAGTAAAAGATCATAGATTGTTACCACTAGACACGTAGTGCAGTGGAAGTAGCATTGATGTAACCTAGTGAATGTACCATGCGTTAATATAGTGGAAGTAGTTGATCTTCCTTGAGCCAACCGTCTCCTCTTTGTGATCATCCCAGTCAGTGTCGTAGTCGCAACAACGCCTCTACCGAAGTCTACACAACTAAGGATGGAATGTTGTATGCCGGTGTGCTAGCACTAGTGTGCACGATAGGGCCTGTAAGAGGTGGCTGCTAAGGCTTTAGTAGGTGTGTTAATCTCATGCAACCCTTAGCCCATGCATCCCTTTATATAGAGACTTCTATTGGATCCATATCCAACACGAGTAGAGATTGTATCTTACTTGAAAAGACTTTGACCAGATTCTTATTCAATACAAGTTGAGATCGTATCTCACTCAAAGTCTATTATCTGGACCCTTAATGTTCCAACCCGTTAAGTTTGTGACCCAGTAGGTTCATATATACTTGGTTATAACTCAAAAATACTTTTCCAATCACTAGTCAAAAGCGGTCCCTAGCAGGATGTATTGACCCCCAATATACACAAAGATCAAACTGGATGAACCTTATACAATATGATCTATAATCAAGTCCTAGTTATTCATGATCAGCTCATAACTCCTTACAACCAGATCAAATATGGCCACGACTAGTTCGTATCCCCATACAACTAGATCGCAGACCAATCTGTGATATGTCTAATAAGCTCACAACCAGTTAGTATCTCCATACGACCAGTTCATATCTGGTCAGACTATCAATCTGTTTACATATTCTTCTTTTGCCTCATGATATTTGATTGAACTCCAGGTAAGAAACATGTCATCCATGGACTATTCAATCTTTTTTTAATCTAGTGATAGATAACTTCATATGGTTGACTCTTTGACTACTAGTGGCATGGCCATGCAATTTCTTTTCCGACCACATTGAGGGGCCCAGAGATATCTCCTCTGTTACGAAGGAGAGACAAATACTACATCTGACCAGTCACTTTCATTCGCATGTTTTATGGTATACTCGAGATCTACCTTTATAACTACCTAGTTACGGTGTAGCATTTGACAACTCTTAAATACACTATTACACATATAGAAAACTATGCTGATTTCAAGTACAAGGATTATACGTCATCATTGCTTGAGACCGACTGATAATACATAAAACATAACAATCTCAATAGTATCTTAAGGTGGGTCAATCCAACACCATATTCTTTAATATGTGTTTATATTACTGATTTTTGTCCTATACCTATAACTGGTGAAACGTAGTCATCAATCAATACATGTGTTGATCTATAAATTACTATTGTTCTGACCAGTGATATCAGACCAGGGATCCTTTTAAAATGATATGATATAACAAGTAAAGAGCTTCACAACAAGTCCCACACTTGCTAATCTTTATAAATGATAGATCATTTAAGGAACATAATAATATTTACTTAAAAGATCATAAATATAGAAGTGATACAATCATCTCCATAATTACCTCTAGGGCATATCACTGACAAATCTCACTAATGACGATGTGGCCATGGCGTCGAGCATCCAAAACATAATGCTACGTCGCAAGTCCATTGCAGGCTCGATGGGTGCCTTGCACCATAGGATCTTCTCGATCTACCATGGTCGCCGGCCTCGCTGCGTCAGTAAGGTCAAAGGGGTGGTGGCATAGGGATGTTTGATGGATGTGCAGTGCAAGGTTTATGTGGAAGTAGTGCACCTTAGTTAATTAGGTTAAAAATGAATGGGCCTAAATGAAAGGTAATTAATGTTTCACGTGATTATGGGCTTCTAGCTAGCCTTCCAACATGGTTGTCGGCCATTCATTTTCTACCAATAAAATAATCACAAAGGTTGTAGCACTTTTGTTTTAGTGTTATTTATTTTTTGAGAAAAAATATATGACCCTATACCATTTCAACGGTATAGGATGGAATAGGATGGAACCGTCTGATTGGATCCAACACATCAAAAGCCTCAAGTCGTCTCCTCAATCTCACCTCTCCCTCTCTCTTCACTCTCTCCATCTGTCCAATCTCCACATGACCATCAACCTTCATGGTGGTGGCAACTGAAATAGCAGTAGAGACTAGTGGGCGACGACCAGCACTATGGAGGCGGCGCACTTGGCAGAGGAGAGTGTCTACCACACGATAGAGCCAGTCTGGCAGGAAAAGGGCGTTGGTGATGGGATCCATCGGATTTGATGACCTTGCCTGCCTCCTCATCTGGGTCACAGAGCTACCTAACTCCAATTCCACCCACGTTGTGCCGTGGCCCCATGTTGCCACTGGGAATGTCATTGGTGACTTAGAGCTCTGGCTTCACTCCTTGGGTGAACAAGGGGAGGAGGCAGTGTTGACCGACCTACCGTGCTCCGATAGGGCAGCGGCGGTCATGCTAACTACGGCGGTGATGCGTTGCGAGTGGCAAGGGTGAGCAATGGCCGCAAGTGAGCATGTCAGGATTTTTGGGTCTTTGTTAGTTTTTATATGAATCTTGTTGAAACTTCATGAAACTTTGGTTGAAACCTATTGAAACTTAGTGAAACTTCTTGATTGTTTTGATTGAAACTTACTGAAATTTATTGAAACTTGAGTTTCAAAATATAAAACTCATTGAAACTTGGCTTTGGAACTTTCTTAGAATTTTCTAGAACCTTCTAGAAATGTACTAAACTCACTAAAACATGAAACCTTTCAAATATTTTCATGAAATTTGCAGAAACTATATAAAACCTATTTCTATACCACTGCAATGCTATACTGTTGCCTAGTCCCCTCTTTATTTTTTTAAGCAAGGCGATATTTGTTTGTACTATTTGAGGTTTTTGGTTCAATTCCTAAGCCTAACATTCTTTTTTTTTTATGTTTCAGTTTTTTTGTCAGAAATTTTTTACATCACAGATCTAAAAGAACTTGATAGTAGTTTAGAATTAAAATTACATGAGAGCGATTATAATTTTCAAGTGAGTGATTTTCTTTAATTTAGAGATGATAACATAAGATAAATTTGAACATGTACATGCAGATCCTAGCTTCCTAATTTCTAGCACCAACACCCATCTTGATATTGAGCAAACCATCTCCAAAAGGATTGTCACGTATAGATTGCTTTTATGAAAATTCATTTTAGAAAAATTAATTTAGCATGGCACTAACCTACATAGCCAACAGAGAGTACTATTGGTGATGCATTAGACAACAGGACTATTGGCCACCACTTAATTTTATATGTGAGGACTATTGTTAATTAATATTGTTGTTGGTGAAAATTGTAGATGTTGTCGTGGTCACTGCCATGGATGAGCGCCTCCAGATCTAGACCAAGGCCATCCGAACGGTCAGACCCATGACCTCCATGGCCGCCGATGGAGAGGTTGGGATGGTAGTGGAGGTAGTAAGGTGGAGACGGCGGGTGGGTGCGGTGGAGGAGGGCAGCGACGATGAGGTGGGGCCATGGTAGTGGTGGTGCGCGCTATGTGGCAGCCTTGGAGGAGGAGCGCATTCTAGTGAAGTGGGTTGGGGGCATAGCGGCGATGGAGGTGGGTAGCAGGGGTGGTGGGCTAACGACCATGGAGAAGGAGTGGCCGTGCACCCGCGTTGCTTGGCACTGAAAGAGGAAAGGGATGGGGGAAGGCAAAGAAGAAGAGGGAAAAGGAAAAATGTAAAAAAAGGAGGGACAAGAAAAAAGTGGAAAAGAAAAGATGATATAGAAAATAAAAAATAAAATTAATTGTGTATAATTGTGATAGACATTAGACACAAATATTTAGGGAAACGTAACCAAATTTTATTAATTGTTTGGTATAGACACAAAGTTATTGCCTTGTTAAAAACCTTACATCCCATTGTGGGTACCTCTGGTAAGGAAAAGAGTATATTACTACATGCGCATATTGACATATATAGACTAGTTGATGTCGACATTCTTCAGGTTGGCTATCACCTCCGCAATGTTATGTCCATTTATCTGCGCTCTCCCCATCTTTGAGGCATGTGAGTGCCTCAACCATCTCAGGTGTAAGGGATGGGCTCCTTGGCTCGAGTATCCTCCCCATCGTACTGACCCCATCCCCTTGGGAAGGTGAGAGGCATCCTCGAAGTCCTCCATATTGTCCATATGATGATCATTCATGTCATAGTATCACATGCCCGGGGAGAGTTGGCGAGGATTGATCTCTAGCTCCTGGGGAGGAAGATTAGGGGTAGGAGGGAGTGCTCTCCTGCTCCCCTCCCGACTTCTTCTTGCCAAACATATTAAGTGATTTGTGGGAGCAAAGAAAGAAGAGAGAGTTTGTGGCCGTGTGGTGAAGAAACAAGGAGAGGAGGGAGATTTTCACAATGGAGGTGAATGTTGGTATTTGCCTATTGTCTCTCTGCCTTACCACTCCTTTGTCATCTTTCTTTCCTCCGTCATGTCACTGTAAAAGGATGGGTAAGCTGGAGGTGGCCGTTGCACTACCTCACCACTCTTCTACCTTCTTAATTTCCTCTATTGCGTTACTGGAAAAGCATGAGTAGGCCATAACTACTTCTCCCCCTCCTGAGCCCCCAGCTGTTGCACAACACAATAGTGGCACCACTATAGGCTACCTTCAGTTTCACAGTGCAACACCGCCGTTATCCAGCCGACCTCACCCCTTTTCCCTGTCCGGCTGCCTCCCTCTCCCTCGCGTGGCTCTCCCTCTCCCTCTGTCCGGTTCTCCCTCTCTAGCTTTCCCTTTCCCTCTTCAACAGCCTTCCATCATGGTACCACCCCCACCACTCGTCCTCTCCCCCTCCCTCTCCCTCTCTGTTGCCTCCTCCTATCCCACCCTGTCAATGATACCCGCCTCTCCACAGCCCACCTCCCTTGCCGATGCCTCCATCGGCCAGATGTGTGGCAGATCTAAAGGAGGTCACAGTATGGGGGCGGGATCCAGTTGATGCAGTGGATCTGGTGTTGAGCGGTGGCCAGGGCATGGTAGGGGACAATGTGTGATGGCCTTAGGCCCTCCGTGAGGCATAGGATGGCGCACGCAGTGGCCTCATCGGTGCAGGCGGCAAGCATAGATGTAGAGGTGGCAACGGGTACATACCCGTCGGGTATAGCCATTCTATACCCGCACCCAACAGATATAACTCTACCCGTTACGATACCTGTACCCGCACACGGGTATAGAAACTTACCCATACCCGCACCCGCGCGGGTATTTGTACCCGACGGGTAACCCATACCCGATAAAAGCCATACAATGTCCACAAGTAGTTTATACCAACGAACTTTGACCCTACTAAATCAGTATGAGTCCCTACTGATAAAAGAGAGTAAGCAGGATGAAACAGATACTGGAAGAAAGTTTTCAGTGAGGTACTTGCCTGCTTAGGCGATTAGTGGCACGGTCACACGGTAGACCAACCAACTGAAATGGTCAGAACTCCCTTCTAACCCCCACGTGTGGTCCTACATGCACACATGAGCAGATTAGAGATGGGATTACCTTAGAAGGATTGAATAGATGAACCAAGACATAGAGTCATCGATTAGAACACAAGCCATTAAGTGGCCGACTTGCTCCTTGTGCCTAGCTGCCCATACAGCGCACACGCAGCAAAGATGCGATGGCAACTGGCTGGTCCACGAGCACGACTAGCAGTGGGACGGGTTAACCCATACCCGTGCGGGTATATCGGGTATGTAGGTACGGGTAGTATACAGCCGTACCCGCACCCACTCTACTCGATGGGTAGAGATTTTTGCCCATTAATATACCTGCATGTGAAGATATTTTTCTATATTCACCTTCTTATCGGGTAAAACCCATCGGGTACTCGGGTTTTGGGTACCCATTGCCACATCTACATAGATGTGAGGCGTTGGGTCTCGACACATATGGCAAGCGTGGAGGCAGGAGTGATGGAGAACGGGGACAGTGAGGTGGGGGTGTGGCTAGCGACAGTGCGGCCATAGATAATGAGTAGTGGTCAGTGGTGGATTGGGGGTGGGTGCACCGGCGGAGGTGGTGCCATGCGCGGCGTCGATAGCTGTTGTGGCCTCGTTGCAGCGTGGGACGATGCCTATGTGGTGGCCTCGGTTTCCCACGTCTTCGACGCAGCATGGGACGGCGGCGCGCACTAGCACAGGTACTCTCTGCTGTCTCCACTTTTTCTCTTCGTGAGAATCGTGTCGGCGTTGTGCCTGTTTCGTGCCCATGTCGTGTCTGCTTGTTTTGGGCCAATGGACCTGTTTCGTGCCATGTCGGCCAAGCATAGCACAGGCAGATCTGCCATGCGGTGCCGCCCATCGTGCCTGCTCGGCAGGGCAGCACGGCCCACCAAATATGTTGTGAAAGGCCTGAACCAGTGCCTAGGTCTACTGTAGCAATGTGCATCTGCTTATGGCGTTAGCTTCCTTTTTCATACATGAAATCGATCTGTCTATTTCATTTCAGCTACGTACTAGCCAGCTAGGTTTGGATGGAACGGCTTGGTAGAATAATGGATTCGTTGTTTGACTGAGGAGCTAGCAGGATTTGATATATCCTACGGTCGCAATATTCATTCGTAGGCGAGCATTTTTTTTGCACGGACGATCCACATCGTCCAGGCCCTGTGGACGATTGCAAGTGAAGCGAACGGCAGCCGTGGGTCTGAGATTTGGGCGTGCAGACCTGCCAGATTCTCCCTCACAATGGACGGCTCATATGGATCGTTGGGTGAGATCGACATGAGAGAAAAGCTCATTTACGAGGTGTTTGGTTTGACGGATTGATCCATCATAGGATTACCCTAAAATGACATCGTCCCTTAATTTATACTAAATAAATGGGTTATGAGAGATGAGGTGATGATGGTTCAACCCATTCTATTTCTTATACTAAATAAATGGGTTAGATTCTATTTCTTATACTAAATAAATGGGTTAGATTTGGAGTTAGAATCAATGATCCATTCACCGCCCGTTGCTTCAGACTACTTGAGCCAAGGCGGAGTATAATTAGTTGGCTATTAAAGCGAGATATGACTTCAAATACCAAGTTGGATTTGGACAAACCTGTCAGATTATGATCGTCCTACGTGGCATCTGGACTTGGCCACTTCTCGTGCTACAGAAAGTACAAAGTGAAGTAGCAACCATTATAGAGTTGATAGCGGTTGGTTTTCTAAGTGTGTTTGTTTCTGCTACGAAATCTAGAAAATTATATTGTGAGTAAATATCAGAATTATCTTTAGTGAGCTTAGGATATAAATAGAGAGACCATTGTACCATATAACCTGATATGAGAATTAATAAAGATTGTTTTTCCTTATGTTCTCTCTCAATTGGTGTCTCATCTGTGATTGATTTACTTTTTTCTACTCCATTCGTGGTGATTGATTGATTGCATAATTGTGTTGTCGTTCATCTGTTCTACATCGATTTCTTAATACGTTATCAGCACGAATCGTTCTATAAGGTGCACGGTATGCAAATCATAAACAAATCTATTATGCATTGATGTTTATGTTTCAATTTAGATTGATTCTATATTCTCTAGCAATGCCATGTTTAGATTAATCTCGTGTTAATTATTTCTAGCAGTAGATTGATTTGGAATTCTACATACTAGATCTAAAATCCAGTAGAATGGGCGATCATCTAGTCTCTAGATCAGTTTGCAATCATCTGATTAGAATAAAAAAAAATCAAAATCAATGCAAATGAAAACCCGACACTATAAAGGGAATCGACTCATCGGACGTGCCCGAAGCCGTCACCGGCCGACGGCCTGATGCACGATCTCACTCCACCGGAGGAGCTGCAGCCACGCTGAAATCTGGCCACCCAAAGCCGGCCTGCCATTGTCAACCAAAACTGGCCACCGCGCCGCCCAAAACCACTGCTCAGCTCGAAGTCTCCATAGCATCGCCTGAAACCGATGCCACCTCGGCGCCTCCGCTCCTCGGGGCCTAGAGCCACTGGTCGGAAGTCGACACTGCCTCAGCACCCAAGGACGCTCACTGGTCGCCTCCGCGAGCACGTGCCCGCGCTCGCTCAGACGTTGCCATTCGACGACACTCGAAGTCGCCGACCGCCATGCATGCCCCGTGCTCGAAGCAGCCGTGATGCCCGAAGTGGCCATCGCTGAAGGTGTCGCTTGGAGCCGCCAAAGCCGGCGTTGCCCAGCCACCACGCTTGAAGCCGAACACGGCTTGTAGTCGCCCGCACGCCTCCGTGCTCGAAGAAGGCCGCCTCCTTCACTCGTTCTTGCCATCCTGAAGTCGAAGAAACATCGCCGACGTTGAACGCTGAGGCCCAAAGCTGCCGGTGGCACCCTGCCGTCACATTGCACTAGAAGAATGGTCGCTGGATCTCGCACGCTCACGAAAGATACGCTGCCGCCACCCTGCCCCTAGTTGGCGTTGGTTTTGCTCGCACGGGCCACCTTCGACGCTCGATGTGGCTGGCGCTATGGCCTAAAGCTGCCGATGATTGGATCCGGTCGCTGGTGCTTGCATCTGGCGACTCACGCTTGCCTTCACCCCCGGCACTTACATCTGGCCGCCAGCGCTTGCCTCCACCCGCCGATGATCGGCCCCGCCCGCCGTTTGCTAGGCTCCACCCAACGCTCACTCACTCGGGCCTTCTACCGCCACCACTAGGGGGAGGCTGATGGCTAGGGTTAAAACCCTAGCCACTCGACAAGCAGGCCTTCAGGCTCATGGGCCATATGGGTCAAATCTGGCCCAAAACAAAATAAAAAGGGGACGGTGAAAGAAATGTATTTTTGACTGCCTTTTTTGCAATTAAGCCCCTAAAGTTTGTATAAACTATGATAATTTGCTGAAAAATATGATAATCATTATTTTGACCCCAAGTTTGTGAAAATAGCAGATAAGTCCAGCTGACCAAATTTCTCCCTAGAGAAATTAAATTTTAGATTATTTGATCTTCATTATAATATTTTCGCACCTTTGTCATTATTCTATTTTCTGGATTTATTTTCTTCAGCATATTATTTTTGCTTATTTAGTAATTCTAAAAATTGCTTATTAATTAGCAGAAATTCATTAAAATTGCTAGAAAATTCTAGTAAATCCTAGAAATATGCTTTTTAGGTATATGAGCTTTTGTAGATTTATGAAACCTTAGACTTAGTACACTTAGGAAGCTTCATATTTATTTTATGGTTTATTTTCTAGCATTGTGTGTTTGAGGATTTATTTAATTTGTTAGTAATTATAAAAAATACTTAAATACCTTAATAATTATCAGAAAATCCCGAATATTGCTAGGAAAATTTTGGAAAATGATAAATTATCTATTGAATAGATAAAAGTAAATATTGCTGATGAAGAGCACCTTTTTATCTTTTGCTTTGAGCTGAAATTACACATTAGATGATTATTTTCCCAACTGACATAAATATATTAGGTCTAAGTTGTTCTGTTAAAGTGTTAGCCCTACTGAACAGTTACTTAATAGAACACATTGTTAGAAGCATATCTTGCTTGCAGTAAAACAATTAATCACGCATGAAATTAATTTTGAAAATATTATGCTTGATATTTGAAATGAATGATATGCCTCAGTGCATTATTGCCCAGATGGCAATAGAAAAGTGTTCTTCTTGAAGACATAATGAATCTAGTCAAATGTTAAATCTCAAAAGGATTATCTCGACTAGAAAACGCTATGAACCCCAAAGAATTGTAGTCTATAAATAACCCTATCTTCCATATTATAAAGTGTATGTCGGTTTCACGCCAATAAAATTTTACTCTTGAAGTAGTATACTAGCAATTCATTGCTAAAACTCTGAGTTAATTCAAAAAAAATGCTAAAAGTAGACGCTCTTACTTGGAATTTTATGGTTGTCGTGAAAAGGGGGAGGAATTTAGGATATTTAAGGAATATTGGAACCTTCGAGGCACAAACACAAAAGTAATGATAGGCATTATGGCATATCCTAGGTCAAATCTAGAAGCAAATAAGTTTGAAGCTATAATTTAGAGATAATTGAAATTGCTATCTACTGTTGGTAAACGAAAATCATTGCAATTCTTGAAGGGTAACTGATTTGCCCTAAGTAATATGTTTGTCGCCGGCATACGACCATATACATGGGAATTACATGGTAGCCTAAAGCTACCGCACATATGCCACCGGAAGCTATAGCCTTTTTCCTGAAGAAAATATAACTCTCGAAATACTAGATGTCCTATTGGATTTTGATGATCCTGAATGATCTACATTTGTCATACTTATTTGGCATCATAAATTATAATAGGCATAGAAATTACCTCCCAATTATCAGATATATTTCTGGCGAATAATTGTTCCATCGGGAAGGTTAAACTAGAATTATATTCTAGTAGAATATATATTCCATGCAGATTAAGTGGTGGTTATGTTTTATGTGGCAGTGTTATATCTATCCTCATGAAAACATCCTGCAGATGTATATATGCTATCAAAACATAGTACTCTTGACCTGGTAAAAAATATGTTGCATTTACACAAAACCTGAAGTTTGTATGATCCAAATTTGAAGTCAAAAGTATGAGTAATTAATCATAACATTGGGCAATATATAACAAACTAGAATATTTTTGCTGTCACAGATTAATAACCCACCAGATGTTGGGATAATCTATCAGAAGTAGAGATGTGTAGTTTTCATGCCACTATATTTATAATATCTAGCTCACTTCATTAAGAAAAGAACCCCCGTTCAAGGATTAGTGCGTATTATGAGAACCAATTATTTCTCATATGATATCATCACCGTAGCATACTGAGGGGATTTTGAAGTATAATATTAAGCAATATCAAATCTCGGCATTACGGGGAGAGAAATGCCCAAAATCTTTGAATGCCGTGATATTTTTTCTTAAGAAAGATCTTTAGTATATGGTTCACGTACTAACCAAGCTAAATTTAAGTTTAGTTGATACTTCTGTACGTCAAAAGCGGGGAGACTGCCAGATTTCTTTCTCCATTACATGGAGGAGTTATATAGTATTTACCTAAAATAAATATGTTACTAAGTTTGAAATACCCCGAGATGAATAGTATTTCTATTTTTCTGAAGTTGCTTATTGGTTAGTGATCTAAAGTCTACGGGGATGCCTATGGATTCAAGGTCTAGTTACATGAGTCAAAATAATCATTAAATACTCCTTAAATGCTCTAGAAGAGAACTCACCTTGAAAGTGAAATATCTCATGTAGAGACTCATCATGAAGATGAAAACCACAGTAATTAAGCGTGCACATATTACAATACTAGGGAACATGGAATAACCAATAATCTTTCGTTTGGAAAATGACGAAGATTTGGTTAATACTAAAAGACACTCAATTATGAGGATATTTTGGAGGAAAGTTATCGACAACCAGTTTGCCTCTAAAATTGCTAAAACTTCTCATATGAGAACATAAATCTGAAAGCAAAGTCCATGCCCGAGTACCTGAAGTATTCATATCGGGTCAAAAATAAAAAGAAGCAATTGAGACTGAACCATAATCGCAGATAAAAGTCTTGAAACCTGTTCGTTCAGACTTGATGGGTCATTATGAAATAATGAGGTGGTGAAAGCGATGGTTTAAGGATCCTTAAAGAGATCGATATTGTCCTATTATGAATGAAATAATATTCCGTTATGTAATAACTCTGACAGATAATATGAGTAAGATATGCATTTATTGGATTTATGAAAATTCTTGATGGGATCCATGAAGGAATCCGAAGCTCGATCCTTAAGGACTCGGTGTTTTAACAACAAAGTAAATTGCAACACACACACACACACATACATACGTACATACGTATATATATATATATATATATATATATATATATATATATATATATATATATATATATATATACTCTGAACATTTCTTTGAAGAGAAATTAGCTTACTTGTTGATCGAAAATATACTAATGAATGTGCGATCCCTAGAAGTGGATAAGGACCCATCCAAAATCCGAGGGAATATAATGAGGAAACTAAATACCAGAAGTGCGCCACATAAGCATATGAGTAGTGCATCTCCTACCAAAGGCTAATGGAGTGGTAATATCCTCTATTACCATGAAGGTATCATATGCATTGGTGTTAATGGTAAATTTATTAATCCCCTATATGCCAAAATTAAGATTGGTTATATTGATTCTATGGTAGTATGACTATGCTTTTGGCTCTACAAAACAGACTTTTGATCATATAGTACTACTCAGAGATAGTTGCTAAATATTAAGACTCTGAAAGGTTTTGATAAGTCATATCCTGAAGAATTATGGCATTGCAATTGATTACCTCCATATCGTGATCAGGATAAATATACTGGCCTATATTCATTTCTTAAAATATATTAAAGTCATTGGAATAATAAGACTTCATCGGAAAGGGTCTTCAGGGGAGAATATGCTAAACTTTTATAGTTATGCATTCAATTCAGAAAATCTCGCCTTTAGTCAAATCTAGAAGGTATTGAAGGTTTTACCACTTATCGATATAAGTCCAATCGATGGACATGATAAAGATCTTGAAGATCATAATATATTCTGAAGATAGTTTACAAAGCTAGTTACTGTACCAAAAATCAAAAACCCGTGTTCGACGGCCAGCAATGGCTTTTATTTCACTGTTCACATTTTTCTTTTTTTTTTCTTTTTTTGGTTTATTTTTTTCGTATTCCTTTGTATTGTCCATGATGGACTAACATGTTTTTTTATTTTTAAAATTTTTTAAATTTAATTATGTCAAATAAGCCAACAACTCAGCTACAGTAAAAAACCAGTCAGCTATAGTAAAAAAAATTATAAACCATCGTTATTTTGAACACCCCTTATAAGGATGAAGTCCAAAAGAACCCAATCACGTAGTTGAAAAGCGCAAGACACAAGAAATATTGGCCCGGTTCTTGCTAGCATATGGTATGTGACTTATGGGCTATGACTTTATTCATACAAATAGACTGAATAATTTTTTTATCACCATATCAAAACAATTTTATTGAGACTATATTTTTAAAACTATTTAATATTTTATTAATATTTAATTTGTTCATATAAGGATTCGTGTCAAACATCACCCACAGTCGTAACATGAGCGGCAGCCGGAAAGAGCACGCACGCCACGCACGCAATCACGTACGCCGCACACTCCTGCTGAGCTTCCTGCCTCACATGTCGTCTCCTCCCTCCTCTGCTTCCCTGGACTTCTTCTCAATCTCTCACTCTGCCTATAAATACTCCATGGTTAGCCGTTGCGAAAGCCATCCAAATCAGGAAGCAAACGCCAACAACGTCCTCAAGCGGCTAGCTCCATCCATCCAATCCAATCGCACCAGCGCGCTCGCTGTCTTCTTGGAGGTTGGAGACGGGCGTAATGGCGCCTTCGGTAGCAGTAGTACTTCTCTCCATGCTCTTCTTGGTGCTGCCAGGTTAGAACGAAACGAATCATCAATCATCCTCTGTTTTCTGCCGTCTCGATCGATCGATCGAGCTCGGTTGTTGGTTCGCTGCTTATGGTTTAGTAATTGCAAGTTTTGTTGTTGAATCTTGGTCGATGATGCAGGCGCCTGGTCGACCACGTTCACGATCACCAACAACTGCGGGTACATGGTGTGGCCGGGGCTGCTGTCCAGCGCGGGGTCGGCGCCGCTGTCCACCACAGGGTTCGCGCTCGCGCCGGGCGCGTCGCAGGCCGTGGCGGCGCCGGCGGGCTGGTCGGGCCGCATGTGGGCGCGCACGCTCTGCGCCGCGGCGGACGGCGGCGCCACGGGGCCGGGGCGGTTCGCGTGCGCCACGGGCGACTGCGGGTCAGGCGACATGCAGTGCAACGGCGCTGGCGCGGCGCCGCCTGCCACGCTGGCGGAGTTCACACTCGACGGCAGCGGCGGGCTCGACTTCTTCGACGTCAGCCTCGTCGACGGCTACAACCTGCCCATGCTCGTCACGCCGCTCAGCAGCAGCGCCGGCAGCTCCGGCTCGGGCAAGTGCGCGGCGACGGGGTGCGTGGCGGAGCTGAACGGCGCGTGCCCGGTGGACCTGCGTGTGGCGGGGGAGGGGGGCCCGGCGGTGGCGTGCCGGAGCGCGTGCGAGGCGTTCGGGGCGGCGCAGTACTGTTGCAGCGGCGCGTACGGGAGCCCGAGCACGTGCCGACCGTCGGCCTACTCGGAGTTCTTCAAGAGCGCGTGCCCGCGCGCCTACAGCTACGCCTACGACGACTCCACCTCCACCTTCACCTGCGCCGCCGGCTCCACCGACTACGCCGTAACCTTCTGCCCCGCCGCGCCGCCAGCCAGGTCAGTCAGCCAGTCGCTAAACATTTCTAGTTTCAGCTACATTCTCCTTCACTTGTTCTTCTTAATTTACCAGCAAGTTACACAATTAACTCCAAGAAAAAAACATGGTTCAGTAAAAAAAGACTCTTGATCCCAAGTAAAAAATGACTAGGTAAGAATATGAGCTGCTTCACATTACTCTTCCTCTGGTCATGTTTGTTAATTTATGACCGAATATGTTTTTTTTTGTTGTGAATTTGGTTAATCTCTAATAAAATCGGTGTGGTGACAAACGACAAAAAGGGGTAGGTGAGGCATCTCGAGGAGGTGAGAACAAGTCAGTAACGGCTAGTAAGGGAGGAAAACGGCTAGGAGACGACAATTGTTTGTTACCTTCGTGTCCTAGTAGAGGTCGTGTCTCAGTAGAGGTTCTGACCTTTAGAGCTGCGGTTGATAGTTTTTTTTGTATTTTTAGGTCGTGTCCTAGTAGAGGTCTTGATCTTTAGAACTGCGGTTGATAGTTTCTTTTGTATTTTTCAAAATGATGATAGATGATGAAGATATCGATAAAGATGATAGGTATAATTTTAGATTTAAAAAATTATTTGAAAAAATAATTTCAAGAAGTAACTTGAAAAAAGCTACTCATTTATTTTCGGCTTAGGTGAAACTGAAACCAAAAGTCACAAAAAAAGACAAAAAAAACCAGACCACTCTTGCTGGCAGTTTACTAGCATGCATGGTCCCACATGTCAGTCACAGATACACTAGTGAATAATAATATCCTGACCGTTAAATGCATCTTAGTAGTACAACCGTACACTGCTGCTTGCTAACCTACACATTTTTTTTATTTGGCAACAGCGTCAAGTCGTCGGGACAGAACCCGCAGGCCGCCGGGCTGCCGCAGCAGCAGATGAACGACAGCATGGTCTACTTCGGCGGCGCCGGAACCAACGCACAGCCCGGCGGCGCCGCCGCCTCCAACTTTCTTGCCCTCGCGGCCGCCGTCGCTGTCTCGGCTCTCCTCCTCTGAGCCCGTCGGCGTCGACGGTATGCAGTTGCAGCACGTTTGCTGCCGCACGCCTACTGAGCAGTAGCACTGGCCAGTCTGCCTGCCACTGCACCGTGGGCCCCAGAGAACATTGACGAACGCAGGAAGAAGATTGGAGATGACAAGACGGGGGGGGGGGGGGGGTTATATCGTAGTTTAATTAGGATATAGCTAGATGGAGTAGTCGATTAGCTTCTCTCTTTTATTTCAATTCTCTCTTTTGGGGGGATTTTTTAGTTTCTTTAATTTCTTGGGCGGAGACGGACGGTGATTCGTTCATTCTTTGTCGTGCTTTCGCGGTACAACAAAATCATGCAGTGGTGGAATTGGGTGGATTTGCAAGTGGTTGATTGATTGATTGGGAAATGAATAGATCAAGAAACAGTTGACTGCTAATTAATCAGTCGGCTTTGTTAATAATCTTCCTTACTCCTGCGTGACAAGATCTGACTTAGCCGCCAGTACTCCTGTTGCTTGCGTCTGCTGAAGCGGTTTCGACGTATGTAACCACGTTTTCCATTAGTGCAGGACGTAGATAACGATAGTTAAATGGACTTGGACATGAAAATGAACTAGGGCATTTGAGATATTTTTTTTACTTGTTTTAAGTAATGGAAGTTGATTGTTGTAGCACGTTCCTGGAAAAGTCTTACGGTTACAGTTAGCTTGTCCATAATTAGGATGCATTTTGGCTCAAGTTGAGGATTGCAGATGGTTTTAGGTCATATTATTTTAGGCTATGGCCGCGCCCAATCTAGCTTTACAACTGGTTTATGCGGTTGGAGCCACTTTTTTCTTTTTCTTTTATATTTTTTGTTTTTATTTTTCTGTATTCTTTTGTATTATGTGTGATGAATTAATATTTTTTATTTTTTAAATTTAATTATGCCAAATAATTCAACTCAGTTACAGTAAAAAATAAGTCAGCTATAGTAAAAAAAATCTATAAGCTACCGTCATTTTGAACACCACATATAGCTAGTTCTTTTTTTGGGCTTCTAGCTTTTGGCATCTCCATTACTCAAAATAAATGGAGCGACTTCTTAAAATAAATTCTCTAAACAGTTTTCCAAACTCTAAACTGTGTGCGTCGGCGTTTCCACCATCCGCTGCTATATCGAAAAAGTGTAGCAAAAAATCATTAGTTGTAGCAAAAAAAAGACCAATGCTAATGGCTTCTTAGCTATGAATGATGGCTTTGTTTGTGCTTTTCAAGAGGGAAACAGATGGGGAGACGCTGGATATGGATGACACATATGATTTTGGATTTTGGAAGTTGTTTGAAAAATTCGTTTCAAAAAACCGTGTAGCTTGTTTCGACATTTAGAGAAGCTAAAAGTCAAAAGCACAAAAGAATAGGATCTTAGAGTTGTAGGTTACAATTCAGACTGGAACTCCGGTTGAACGTTAAGAAATGGATTTTAAAATTTTTTAAATACAATTTGGATAGCACCGAATGAACCAGACTGAAAAAATGCTCCCCCCAATGGGCTGATGTTGAGCGTTAGTATGGGCTTTGTCAGACATTTTTCAGCTGATCCCAGAGAAAATGGCCCAGCTTCTGTCCGAACAAAAATGTCCACCATCCACGTAAGCGCGCCACGGGTAGTCCAACGTGGCACCTCTCCACGCAGGCTCGCCACCCCAAACTTCTGCGCTTAAAAAACACCCGTTGCCTCCGTTTCCCTCCCCACATCTCCTCCCCGCCGCCGCCGCCGCGCCCGATGCGACTCCTCGCCGCGGCGGCGAAACCACCCCGTACAACCCGCTGTTTCCCTCCCCCCTACCACCTCTCCACCACCACCACGATCAGCTCCACCTCCACCTCCTCCTCCCACCCCTGCTCCTGCTACGACCCCACCGCGCAGTTCCTCCCCTCCCACTCCCACCACCACCGCCTCCTCTCCCTCCCGGCCTCCCTCCGCCGCGATGCCCTCCTTGCGCTCGCGCGCCTCCTCAAGACCTCCCCGCAATGCCACCTCGCGCTCCACGCCCTCACCTCCCCCGCCCCGCACCCAGTCCGCTTCGCCGCTGCATCTCGCCTCGCCGCGTCGTCCCAGGCCCTCCGCCCCTTCGCCTCCATCCTCCTCGCGGCCCTCCTCCCGGGCGCCTCCCCGGACCTCCTCGCCTGGTGCGGCTCCCGCGGCGGCAGCGGTAGGTACGCCGCGCTCCGCCTCGCGCTCCACGCCTTCCTCGCCGCCGGCATGGCACCCGAGGCGCTCGACGTGCTCGCCCGCGTCCGCCGCGGCGGGAAGACGCCCAGCCTGTCCGCGCTGGCGTCACTGCTGCGCCTCCTGTTCCGCGGCGGGGAGGTCCGCACCGCATGGAAGGTGTTCGAGGAAATGGCCGCGAGGGGGCCGCAGCCGAGCCTCGCCACCTTCAACGCCATGATCCTTGGCTTCTGCCACAGGGGCCTCGTCCGCGTTGGGGCCGGGCTGCTCGCCGTCATGGGGAAGTTCCGCATTGTCCCGGACCCGTGCAGCTTTAACATTTTGATCAAAGGGCACTGTGTGTTTGGGCGGGCAGATGATGCTTTCAAGCTGTTTGACGAAATGTGCAAGTCTGGGTGCGAGCCAACGGTCGTGACATATAACATATTGGTGAATGTGCTGTGCCGTGATGGCAATATGGTGGAGGCGAGGAAGCTGTTTGATGAGATGGTGAAGGTGGGGATTGAAGCAAATACAATCACCTTCAATGTTTTGATTGATGGATATGCAAAGGCTGGGCGGATGGATAAGGCTAATGCGGCCTGCAGGGAGATGAAGGCGAGGGGATTAGTGCCAGATTGCTGCACCTTCAACATTCTTGCTGCTGGAGCATACAAGTTTGGGAAGGCTGTGCAGTTAGCTCATGAGCAGCAGGAGTTGCATGAAATGTTTGGTCGGGAGTTGCATGAAATGTTTGGTTCTCAGATGTCGGCGGATGGTTTGGATATGCTGGTCTGTAGGCTTTGTTGGGATGGGCAATTGGATGATGCCTGGGACCTCCTGTGTGGTGCAATTGAGCAGGGTGTTCCGATGAGCGTTGCAGGATTTAATGCTTTGATTGCTGCGTATAGCAAGGAGGGATTTGAAGAAGAAGCTTTTGAGCTATATAGAATTATGAACAAGATAGGCCTTGCACCGTCATCACCCACGTTGAATTACTTGATAATGGGACTGTGCAATCAAGGAAGACTCGATGATGCACAGATGCTGCTAGAGCATATGATTAGTAAGGGATATTGTGTGAGTACATCATTTACCATCTACTTGGACGCATATTTCAGATCTGGTAATGTAGTAGGTGCCTTGAAATGCTGGAATGATATGAAGAAAGTTGGTGTGCAGCCTGATTTTATCGCCTTCTCGGCATATATCAGTGGCCTTTGCAGATTAGATTATGTAAACGACGCTTATCAGGCATTTGATGAGATGACAAGAAGAGGACTTGTTCCGAACAATATTACTTACAACTCCCTTCTATCTGCATTTTGTAGGGTTGGCAATGTGGCCGAAGCATTGAAACTAGAGCAGAAGATGAGGCAGAGTGGCCTTGTTCCTGATGTTTTCACGAGTAACATTCTAATTGATGGTTTTTGCAGAGAAGGAAGGATGAAGATGGTTAATAACCGTTTCTTGGAAATGTACAGTAATGGTTTAACTCCAGATGTAGTGACATACAATACAATAATCAATGCATATTGCGGGGCTCAAGATATGAACAGTGCCATGATTTTCATGAATAAGATGCTTGCAGATGGCTGTGAACCAGATATTTTCACATATAATATTTGGATGCATAGTCTTTGTAACAACCATTTATTGAATCGAGCAGTGAAGGTGCTGGATGAGCTTGTTGCTATGGGTTGTACTCCTAATTCGGTTACATACAACACATTGATGGATGGCATTTGCAGTGATGTTCTTGATCGAGCTATGATTCTGACTGGCAGACTGATTAAGATGGCTTTTCAACCCAACACTGTCACAGTTAATGTTTTCCTTTCTCATTTCTGCAAGCAAGGTTTTGGAAAGCGGGCAGTTGTGTGGGCTGATAAGCTCAAAGAAGATTCCATTGCTTTTGATGATGTTACAAGGAATATACTTGACTGGGCACACAGGGAGATGAAGGATGACTCTCAGGCTAACAACGCGGACATTGATAAGTGCCTGTTTCTTGAGTTCTTAATGCTCATGACGTACAAGACTATGCGCAATAGCAGATCCTCTAAGTTCACACATATGCCTATAGATACAATTGTTGATCCTGCTGGCAGCTGCACAATCAAGATTTTGGATACTGGATAATTGAATTTTATAACCACATGAGCTTGGGTTGCAATCGGAACGGATGATGCTGGATACCCATTTCTCCATTCCATATTTGCTCCACAAGCTTTCGTACGGCGGTTGGACGGAAATTATCCGCTTCTTTGCACCTCTACACAGGACATTGAATAGTAGGGATGCAATCAGAACAAACATGGAGAGACTAATTGTAATTGCTAAGATGTCAAAGGAAGAGCACTCAGTATTCCCCGACTGTTTAAATGTGGCAATCCATCTATCTATTATCTTGTTCCTAAGTGAAGTCATAATAGACTTACTTATATCACTTGATATACGGATATATATAGACGAATATCACTCATCCCGTATCCTATTCCGTATTTTTTCCTTGGAGTTGGAGTCGAACACGGATAGTGCCGGTGTCAGGGGCCTGCGACCTGAGGGCGTAGCGGTGGGGAGGCTGGAGTCGACCTTGGCCCCGACGATGGCCCGGGCGGCCGGGGTCTCGAGTCGCCAGCAGGAGGAGGTGGGACGGAGGTAACGAGGGAGAGAGGTAAGTAAATCTATTATTACTTTTTCTTGCTTACATACCCCTTGGTCTCAACGCTATATATATTAGCTCATACATTTGGAGTCCGGTTGGGACTCATATGCTAAAGCCGGACTAGAGTCCGAGCTGGACTCAGCTGCCTGGTCCGAAAAAGTGCCAAACTAGGAAGAGGACTGCACGGCAAGCTAAGTTTGATGCCTTCGTTTATAGACTATAACATCTCTCCCCTCCTCGCGAAACAGCTCGTCCTCGAGCTGAAAATCGGGGTAAGCCTCCTGAAACTGAGCCAATGGAGTCCATGATGCATCTGCTAAAGCAGTACCGTCCCACTGAACTAGGAGCTGCTGCTGGCCTTGGCGCTGCGCAGATTTTAGCACACGCAATGGGGTGGGAAGCACGCGGCCATGGTGAAGCCGTGGTAAAGGTGGTGGAATCGGAGGTGGAGCGCCTTGAAATTTTTGAAGCACTCCCACATGGAAGACATCATGGAGTCTAGTGCCTGGGGGAAGTTCCAGTCGGTACGCAACTGACCCAATACGCTCAAGGATCTTGTAGGGGCCAAAATACTTTGGTCCAAGCTTGCCAGTTGAAGAGATGCCAAGAGAAGCAGCCGGTCGATGAAGGAGGCGCAACCAAACCAAATCACCTTCATCAAAGGAAACATCACGGTGATGTTGATCATAGTATTTTTTTGCATAAGCTTGGGCTTGAAGAAGGCGGTCACGAATATCACGAAGAAGTTGATCCCGAGCTGAGAGAGAGACCTCCACGGCCTGAACAACGGCATCGCCTTTCTCATAGTTGCGCAGTGAAGGTGGGTCCCTGCCATAGACCACCTTGAAAGGAGTCTCACGAAGAGCTGAGTGGAAGGATGTGTTATAGCAATATTCGGCCCAGGGTAACCAGTCCAGCCATTTGCGGGGTCGATCGCCAGTTAAACAACGCAAATACATAGTGATCACCTTGTTAACAGCTTCAGTCTGTCCATCGGATTGTGGGTGATATGCCGAACTAAGGTGAAGTCGAATCCCCGCTAAACGAAACAAATCTTGCCAAAAATTGCTTGTGAAGACCGGGTCGCGATCACTGACAATTGAAGTCGGAATCTCGTGAAGGCGGACAATCTCATCAAAGAAGACGCGGGCAACAGACGTAGCGGAGTATGGATGGGCCAAAGGAATAAAATGGGCGTACTTGGAGAAACGATCAATGACCGAGAGGATGACCGTTTTACCGTTCACACGGGGAAACCCTTCGATGAAATCCATTGCAATGTCTGACCATGGATGACTTGGAACGACAAGTGGTTGAAGAAGGCCTGCGGGGTGGAGATGCTCAATTTTATTGCGTTGACAAATGTGACAAGTCTGCACGAATTCCTGGACAAGACGTTTGGCCCCTAGAACATAGAAATCCTGACGTAAACGACATAATGTCTTCTGAATCCCCTCGTGAGCCGCATGGGCCGAAGTCAGAATCTGATGCAACGAAGAAGATGAAGCGGGTACATAAACCCGGCCAGAATGTAAAATGAGGCCATCTCGAATAGACCATGGTGTGGTCAGTTTGCCTAAAGTAATATCGGTCTGTAGCTGCTGGAGAGCCGGAGAGCGTAAGACTTCATTACGCAATTCGGGAAAAAGAGAGAGGGCAGGCGACGAAATAGCCAGCAAACTGGACGAAGGGTAATCACGCCGGGATAAAGCATCAGCAACGGTGTTGAAACGGCCCGGCCGAAATTCCACTGAGAAATCGTAGCCGAATAATTTGCTCACCCAGTGATGTTGTGGAATGGTGGAAAGCCGCTGATCAAGTAAGAACTTTAAACTGTAGTGATCCGTGCGGATAAGAAAGGCGCGGCCCCAGAGATAAGGCCGCCAATGGCGAACGGCCTGGACCAAGCCGATTAATTCACGCTCATAAGCGGGAAGCTTGGAGTGGCGTGGTACCACCGGTCGACTAAAGAAGGCGATGGGTCCCAGACCCTGATGAAGAACGGCCCCAATGCCTGAGCCGGAAGCATCACACTCAACAATGAACTTGTGGGTGAAATCAAGCATATGCAAAACTGGTGCCCCGGATAAAGCTGTTTTAAGGGCTTCAAAAGCTTGCTGGGCGGTTGGCGACCATCCGAATGCATCCTTAAGTAAGTTTGTGAGTGGAGCCGCAATCTTGCCAAAGTCTTGAATAAATTTCCGATAGTAGCCAGCAAGACCTAAGAACCCACGCAATGCTTTGATTGTTTTGGGTTGTGGCCAGTCAGAAATTGCTTGCACTTTTGACGGGTCCATGGCCACGTGGTCGTCGGAAATAATATGGCCCAAGTAGGAAACGGAAGATAATCCGAAGGAACATTTAGACTTCTTAAGGAACAAGGCATGCTGACGAAGAAGTAAGAAAACCATGCGAATGTGTTGCAAGTGCTCGGTCCAGGAGGAACTGTAAATCAGTATGTCATCAAAAAAAACCAGGACGAAGAGGCGCAAATAAGGGCGAAGAACTGTCTGCATTAAAGCTTGGAATGTGGCCGGGGCATTAGTCAAGCCAAAGGGCATAACTAAGAATTCGAAAAGACCTTCGTGAGTCCGGAATGCCGTTTTGAAGATATCATCTGGGTGCATGCGGACTTGGTGGTAACCTGATCGAAGATCGAGCTTAGTGAAAAACCGAGCTCCTCGCAGTTCATCCACTAACTCATCCACCACAGGAATCGGGAATTTGTCCTTGATAGCCAACTCATTGAGGGCACGATAATCCACACAGAATCGCCAAGTGTTGTCATGTTTTTTAACCAATATGACGGGAGAGGAAAAACATGAATGGCTGTGCCTAATCATACCTCGGCTGAGCATGTCCTTGCATTGTCGCTCCAACTCGTCCTTCTGATGATGTGGGTATCGGTAGGGCCGTACCGAAACTAGAGCAGCTCCCGGGCGGAGGGTGATACGATGGTCTTGCGGTCGTTCGGGGGGAAGTCCCTGTGGCTTAGCAAAGAGATCATCAAAATCGTCCAGCAGAGGTTGCAGCACATCCTGACCGAAGTGTACGAGAGCATGCATGGGCCTGGCAGTGGAAAGTCCCTGCCATTGGACCCGGTTTCCCTCCAACCAGAACGTCATGGTGAGATTGTCGAAGTCCCAAAGTATTGGGCCAAGTGTCTTCAACCAATGGATCCCCAAGATGATGTCGAATCCATCCAAGGGTATGGCATAAGCTTGGAGGGTAAAAGGAGTCTGGTGTACCATGAGTTGGAGATCGCTGCAGAATCCGGTGCAGGCAAGGTGCTCACCATTGGCTATCTTGACGCTGAGGCTCCGGCGTGGAAGCAGCTGTAAGGCTGTCAATTGGACAACTTGAGCACTTATGAAGTTGTGTGTAGAACCCGAGTCGACAAGAGCAATAAAGGAATGAGTTCCAATGGTCACCGCAAGTTGCATGGTGCCCCCATTGGCTGCTCCGGTGACCGCGTGGAGGGATATCTCCGGAGAGGTGTCTTCAGGTGCCAGAGCGGAGAGGTCCAGCTGATCATCACCCGGCTCCCCATCCTCATTCATATCAATATAGGCAAGAAAGGGTTGCTTGCAACGGTGTCCTGGTTGAAACTTGTTGTCGCAGTTGTAGCACAATCCCTTGGAGCGACGGTCAGCCAATTCGGTTGGTGTAAGTCAGCGAAATGGTTTAGAAAGCGACCCCCTGGAACTGCAGCGGTGGTGGTACCGGGTCTTGTGAGAGGCCAGCCCCTGGAACTGGTATGGAAGGCCGCTGTGGCGGTCGCCAAGGACGGGATGCTGATGACGTGTTGGGGGTCCGGGACATGATTGTTGCACGGCGTTCATACGCACGGGCGAAGCTCATGGCGACCTGAAGATTTGCCGGATGTTGGAGTTCGACGTCCGTCCGAATAGGTTCCAGAAGACCGGCAGTGAAGATTTGAACTTGTTGAAGAGGCAGTAGGCGATTAGTTCGGCAGAGCAAAGCTAAGAATTGGGTTTGATACTCACTGACGGATCCCGTCTGGCGAAGGCGAGTCAATTCCCCCAATGGGTTACTACGAATGGGCGGTCCAAACCGCATGTGACAAAGTTCTTTGAACTGCCCCCATGTTGGCTGGCCGTCGTCGCGCTCTAACTGAAAATACCATTGTTGCGCGATACCTGTGAGGTGGTAGGAAGCGAGCCAGACTCTGTCACCTTCCTCTGTCCGCTGGCCACGAAAGAATTGCTCGCACCGGTTTAGCCAGGAAAGAGGGTCGTCACTGCCGTCATAAGTGGGGAACTCGAGCCTGTGGTATCTGGGCGCGCTGGGGTAGGAGTTGGGTCCCATATGGTGGCGAGGAGCCAGTGAAACTTGTGACGGCAGAGGCGGTTGCTGGAAGAACTGAGGCACGGGAGGTGGAAAACGGGAAGTTGCGTCGCCGGCGGGGACCTCCTGGGCCAGGGCGTAGCCGGCGGGAAAGGCACCCAGGGACGGATCGGCGGGGGGGCTGACTGGAAGAGCAGCCGATGGCGCCGAGAAGGGAGGAGTCCGCTCGGATTCAAGCGCTGCAATCTTGGTGGAGGTGGCGATGTTCTGGCGCGTCAAATCGGAGATCTTGGACTGCATCTCGGCGTTTTGCTGCAAGATCCCGGCCATCTGCTCTTGCATCGCGCGGAACATGGCGCGCACGGAAGTGGCATCTTCCCCCGAATCGGAGCCCGGCATCTCTGATACCAAGTTGTCAGGGGCCTGCGACCTGAGGGCGTAGCGGTGGGGAGGCTGGAGTCGACCTTGGCCCCGACGATGGCCCGGGCGGCCGGGGTCGCGAGTCGCCAGCAGGAGGAGGTGGGACGGAGGTAACGAGGGAGAGAGGTAAGTAAATCTATTATTACTTTTTCTTGCTTACATACCCCTTGGTCTCAACGCTATATATATTAGCTCATACATTTGGAGTCCGGTTGGGACTCATATGCTAAAGCCGGACTAGAGTCCGAGCTGGACTCAGCTGCCTGGTCCGAAAAAGTGCCAAACTAGGAAGAGGACTGCACGGCAAGCTAAGTTTGATGCCTTCGTTTATAGACTATAACAGCCGGATACTCATTTACCCTTTCCATATTCGTTCCGTTCCGTGAGTCTTCCATCGGTCGGATTGAAATTATCCGCTCCGTTTGCACCCCTAACATGAGCTACTAGAAGACTTATTGGTTGTGGATGGTGCTGCTGCAGGACAGCAGGAGTACCATATCCACTCTCCATTGCTTTGGATGAACTGACCATTACAAGAAGATGCTATGGCTACCGTTCACATTGGTACTCTCAAATGGAAAGTCACAAAGCTTAAATGTTGAGAAACGTTGGTGAAGGCAAATAGTATCACAAGGAACAGGTTTCAGACAAGGGCATTGTTCATTCCATGCTCTGTTGTCAAACATGATAGCTAGTTAATTAGAAAAACTGTTAATGAACATTCATTGGTTTTTGCAAGATGTTGCCTGCATAACAGGAGGTTTTTGAACGTTCTTAATATTCTCTTTGATTTGTGATCATATTGTAATTCTTTTCCATTGGCATCCAGTTAAAATAATAACAGTCTGCTGTATACCAAATGTAGATCTCATGTTGGCACTCACGCTTCTGGGAGTATATGTGGAAGAAGAGCAAGCAAGCCAAGACTTTGTGGACTGTGGCGCTTGAGACAAGCATGCTTTGTCAAACAGACCGAGGCTGACGAGCCACCCAGACGGGATGCAGGTAAGGGGTTGCATCCGCCTGGGTGTTATGTCTGTAGCTTCTGTAAGTTTTGTCGTTTCCTTATTTCTGATGGACGAACAGTTAGTTCTGAAGAGCTATTAGATTTCTAATATTGTAGCTTCCTGAATGAAATTTAGATAACAGAACTGGATTTGAAACATGTATCTTTTGTAATGTACAGTGCACATTTGGTCATATTTTGGCACAAAATTTTGCATGTGCACATGTTCTAACATGTATATCTATGTTTTTTTTTTTGAATTGCAGAAGTGTACAAACCATAATGAGTGCATATGAACTCAAGTTCATAAAATTCGCAATGTTGAAACCACCAATTTTTCATTCAGGGCATGCACTACTTTGCATGTAATCTGTTATCTGATGATATAATCTGTGACTGCTTTGCATGACATCTGAGCCACGAATTATTTGCTGTTACTCTGTTAGGTAGCTATCTTGTTCAGAGCATATTAAATTGAAGCTCTCCTTTTCCCGTTTGTTTTGCTTTGGTGGATTGAGATGCATGAATCCTGTGAGTTTGGGGGGACATTGGGTGGAACCTTTGTTATTCAGTTGTTTTATGTTTAGTTGAAAACCTGTTGCTATACACTATTCTTTGAGTAGAGGGTGCATAACTGAGGGAGTCCCTAACTGAAGATTCAATGAGATAATAATAGCCATGTGCCTAAACTGATCTATTTAATACTTGAACAATGCGGTTAACAAGCAGATAAAACAAAATATGCTGATTTTATGCAACTAATTGATATAGCTAAACAACTATGCCAACTGAAAGTGCAAAGAGCCTATCCTACTGAACCACCGCTAGCTGAGCCACTAGGCAGGTGCTGCCGCGCCAACCCTTGCCACTGCCGCTGGCCCTAACTGCCAAACTGCTGTGGCTGCTGCTTGATGCGCTGCTCCATCCAACAGTGCACTACCGTGCACATGACATGGTACTCTGAAATCTGAATTGTTCCCACATGGCAGACTGTCATGTGCGCATGGTAAACACCGCCGCAAGGAAGGCCGAACAGCTTCGCTTTGGTGCGATGAGATATTTGACTATAGACTGAGATGATAGAACTTGAGGAAAAGATTAGATTAATTTATCTTCATTGTTTGATTGATAGATACATACTAGTCCTTTATAGGGAAGACTTACTTGGCCCTTATGAAAGCGATATCTAATATAAAGAAACTAATCTTATCTCAATCCTAATTAGTCAAATACTGCTACACTCAGATGCTACAGTATGGAGGGTACTATTCATGCACATGAATAATAATTCCAGCATGTGACAACTTCTCTCCCCTGCAGCGATAGCTGTCCTCGAGCTATGGTGGCGGCTACGGTTGTAGCCCTTGGTAGACCCAATCTGGCGAGCAATTGCGATGTCTCGTGTGGGAGATCAACAGTGTGTTGATGACAAGGTTATTAAGGTGGTAAGACGATACGAGGTGAGGCGAGCCACCTCCTCACACCTTTTAAGTGGTAAGGCGTGAGGCAAGGCGATGCCTTACACACGTCCTAAGGCGAAGCAAATGGAGGTCTGGAGGTCTAAATCAGAAGAAATCTAAAGAGGAAGGACCTAATTACAATTTTATAGAACTTTGAAGACTAAATTGCAAAAATACCCTACTTGCGGTCTTACCAATCCCTTTTCTCACCTACCCAGTTCCTCCCAAGTCTTGCTCCTACCGATGGCACCTCTCAAATCCTCACTCCTCTTGCTGATGGCACCGCCCTGGTTCCTCCCCAACTCCCCAATTCAGAGCTTGCTGCCTGCTGGGCGATGGGGATGGGCTAGAGGCGCTGCCAAGATGGGATCTGGGAGATAGAGGCGCCGCCGAGAGACCGGAACGTTGAGATGGAGGCATCGTCGGCCACCGCCTAGGGTTCCAATTGCTTTCCCCTTCTCTCTCTGGTTCTCACTTCTCAGTTCCCTTCCTCAGGTCGCCCTAGTCACCAATGGCAAGGCGAGGGCGACGCCTTGCCACCCGAGAGCGCCTTACCGCTTAAGCGACACCTTAATAACCTGGTTTATGACGATTGATGGCGAAGACGTGAGGGCCTTTGCGTTACTCGATGTCGAGGAAGTTACTTACAATAAGGGTAGCCAACGTGGAACAGCAGTGGCACGCTTCATATTAAGCAGAAGTCATGGGAAGGGATTGGTTGCTCTGATACCAATTGTTATTAATCGTAGTTTATAACGTGATAAACATCCGTCGAAGGTAGGTTAGACGATGATGATTTGAGGTAGAATGGTGCTAAACGAAAGAGGGCACCGATTAGGGGAGAGTAATGGATCTAGAGTAGGCTGTCTAGGTGAGAGATCAAAGTTAGGAATCGGGGACTTATGAATCTTTTTTAGAGGTGCTTCAATGCTTTCCTCAATAGTGATTTGCACAATTTTTAAAGCATAACGAATGGTGGATAGATGTTACTTACCTCTTCATTTGCTTTGAGATTAGTGCTACTCTTATTAGAGAGGAAAGCATTGAAGCACTGCTCATACTTTTTTTATTATTCATTGCTTGATGATAATGAATATATGATATCCCGTTTATAGGGATAACTCGACTTGATCTCTAAAAAATAATATCTATTTTTAAGGAAAACTATTTCTAATAGATGGAATATATATAAGGTAGTAAATTCATCTAATATGGAAACTAACTATTCTTATCTCCATCTTAACTAATCTAATCTACCATCCGCGACTGCTATAGTACCACGGATACTGTTCACATGAACAACATGCATGATCGATGTGGTTCGGTTGGGTTTTGGCTTATCACTTCCTGCTATAGTAACTAACTTTCAAATATATATCTTTTCAAAGTAGGATCTATAGGTAAATTGCAATAGACATTGTACCAAATTTAGCTATACTGGCTAAAATAGCATATGACTATTTTTCTATGCGTACTATCTCTCGCGAACAGACAAAATTGAAAAATCATAAACCAAAATCCAAAACCATAGCCTAAAAGAACCCACTAAGATGCGGAGTTGAGGCATCGAGAGAGAATTTTCACACCCATACAACAAATATGCTATTGAAGCCTTGTCGAAAAAGCACCTTGTGCACAGAGATTTTGACATTTCTAGTTCTGTGAAAATATTTATCTTTAGAACTATCCTCCTCCAGCATAATTTGTAATTCTAGCCCCTTCTTGGGCACCTACCCCCATCGGCGGGCATGACAGGCACCTACCCCTTGTGCCAGGCGCAGCAGGTGAGCTGCCCCTGTGCTGGGGGCAGGTGGCCTGCCGCACGTGGGGGTGCGGCATATCGGATGGCACTGTAGCATATTTTCAAAAAATCCATTTAAGTACAGTTCTTGTAGAAAATTTTAAATATAGCAAATGAGCTTAAAACATTATAAATTATTTTGTGGAGCCTTCCAATATAGTGTACTTGCTTGTGTAATTTTTCCATGATTTTATCCATTCTAAAGTTTTCCATAAAATTCCTACAAACATTCCCTTCATCCACGCAAGAGAGGAAGAGAAGGGAAAGAAAGAAAAGAGGAGAGGGAAGAAAAGGAGAGGAGAGGAGAGGAGAGGAGAGGAGAGGAGAGAAGAGAAGAGGAGGGGAGAGGCTCCACTACTTGTGCGAGGTAAAGTTTTTTCTATGTTGTAGTTGATTTTTTTATTTAAAGTAAATAGTTTGTCTGGTGTATAATTAGAATCAGTAGAAAATCGTAGCTGTAGAAAATAGGTACAACTTTGGTGTGAAGTAAATAGTTATAGCAAATTTAGTCAACGTAGTAATAGAAAATTTGCATCCATACAGAATTACAGTTGTGGAAAATTTAGTGAATATAGTTGTAAAAAATTAGCATCCGTAGAGAATTATAGTTGTAAAAAATTAGCATGTGTAGCAAATTAACATCCGTAGAAAATTGTAGTTCTAGAAAAATATAGTTCGTAGAAAATTATAGTTGTTCAAAATTTACTCAATACTTTTGTATAAAGTAAATAGTTCATTTGTGCAAAATGTTATCACGTAACATTTATGATTAATTATGAATGAATATAATGTCGGTAGTACATTGAAAATTCATGTGTACCGTCAGAACTGGTATATTGGCATTTAAATCAGTATGTCGTGTAAATTATCGAAATCCATTTGAAATTATTTATAGTAGGAGAGAGCTCGAGCATCAAGAGAAGAGCGGCATCGGTGCATGTGGGAGTTGATGCATATTGGGTCGAAGGAAAGGGAGCGATGTCGGTGTGAATGAGGATGGGTTACGCTATGAGGGTAGTGTAGTTGGTCATGATAGGTGAGCAGTCGCAGAAAATGTAAATTACAATACAATAGTAGTTTCATAATGTGCGATATGATTTGACTAGTTGTAAAATTGAAAATATTTACAGGCAGATATCAGTAATGCTGATACCCACTATATTGAAAGTGTATTATGGTGTTGGCATTGTTCGTGAAGGTCTGAGCGGTGTTGACTTGAACAGTTTTGTGCAAGCCACTCTGGTACACCCGGACGGTGAGAATGCTGGAATGGCAGATGTCTTGCACTGACTGACCCGCAGCTTCTCCTTGGACTCAGGTGTGTGGTGTCGTCATACAAGGGTTTTAGAGCCGGTCTCCTACGGACATTAGATAGGAGTTGAGAACATTGGTATGCACTGCTGCGTGGAAGGGGTTTGTGCAAGGTTGTTGGCACCGTGGATACGAGTGCGTGCTATTTGTGTAACTATGCCCAATAAAATTTGTACACGGCCGTGGCGACGGCTATCATCTGGGTGGTGCAAGTAGCTTGGGTGGCCAGCATGTTGGTCAAGAGGACTTGGAGGCCCGTGTCACAGAGGTTGCCGAGGAAGTTGGTCATGGTGAGGCTACATGACATGTTGATGAAGGGGAGCATATGGAGTACATACTGCATCAAATGGAGAGCGATGACCGGATGGTCTGGGTTGAAGAGGAAGCTATACAGGAGTACGACGAGGATAGTTCCGATGAGAACGAAGCTCCCACCCCACAGGAATAGAACATGTTTGATGTTGAAGGTGTTGCTGCGCATAACGAGCATGAATCACCGTGGGAGTATAATGGCATAGAGATTCAGTTGCACTGAATGTTTGCTAACAAGACATCGTTGCAGGATACCATCAAGCTGTAGACCCTATCCATGTAGTAGACGTTCTGGGCCGTGTTATTCACAACTTTATTATGAAGTCTATTTTATTTCGCAAAAGCACATCTCATCATCTTTTCACATTCAATTGTTGGCGTAGCAACACATCCAATAATATGAAATTTTTTCTCATGTATGAATTTTCAGTTGCATCACAATATCACTTACCATCGTACTTACCAATCATTGCTATCTCAATTGTCCTAAAAAATTCACAAAATTTCTTGCATTACAATAACATACGACGATCACAAAATGTTATTGTGCATCTAACAGATTTTGTGCCATTCATAATCTATGAAAATAACAAATGCATTAACCAACTACAACCTATTTCCCAACGGACCACGGGCTGGCTGCGTGTCACACGGACGTTGGACGAGAGGTTCTAGTCGTCCAACTGTTGGACGACTGGAGGCTATTCTTGTAAAATTTTTTTACATGGGTACATTTATGTACTTTCAAATAAAAAATAGATTATTAAAAAAAATTCCATCTTTTCATATTTCAGTGATGCATGCAAGTTACTTTCGTCTGAATGGTACATATTTTACAGTCATGTAATGTATATTTTACGGCACACTCTTACTCCACATATTTCTTAAAATTGCACGTACATTATTTCACGACTATAATTATTCGTTATTTTATGTGTACCATTGTGCTCGTTGTACTGTCATGACTTTATATTTCAGGAATCCACGAAGGTTACTTTCAGCCGTACAGAACATATTTAACAGAACATATTATATTTGTGCATATTTTATGACGTGTCGTACATATTTTTTTATAGCTTATTAGTTGTTCTTTATTTCCAGTAATGGCATGTAATCTACCATCCCTACTTGAGGCATGGGACGCCCACCGTCGCTGTCACGCTTATCGATGGCGATGGGCCACCAACCCTGGTGACATGGGGACCGAGGGAGACCTAACCGTTGCTTGACCGATATGTTGGGAGGCTTTGTTGGTGTGGGCTGATTGCGTTTGTCCGCATGTTGAACACGGTGTAGAACCTCCTGATTGATGCCTCTCTTCTTTCCACCCTAGTTGATCATTGGTGGCTGGAGATGATTCATGCATTGCCCAGATGACGCAACAGAGGAGGTGATTCGATGCCACCTAATTGCATATTTGTTGTTTATGTTTGGGTGGGTTATGTTCCCTAGCACACAAAGGGACATGGTGTAACATCCCAAAATTTCATTTCCCCTTTTTAGTGATTTTCTGGATTTATTTTGGATCCTTCTAAATTTTATTTCAAGCCTGATTGTGAAAAACTCAATTATTTCATTTTATAAAGGTCAAAATAAGTGCATTTCATTTTCCCTAAGTCAACTATTAATTATAATAATTTTTACGAATTTATAAAAGTTAAAAACTCACCTAAATGAATTTATTTGTGCTTGTACAAGAAATTAAATGCTATTATAAGTTGAAAATATTTTTATTAAGCCTAAAATATAATTCTCTGAATTTTTCTGGAATTTTTAAAATTTATTTGGTATTTTTCTGAGTATTTTAAAGCCTCTTGGCATTTCTGAAAATCAAAAAGAAAAATAAAATCCAAAACCCCCGTTCTCCGGTTGACACTTGGCACCACCAGATCCAATCCGTGCCGCCGAATTGAATCTGCACCGTCCGATATCACTTAAACACTTCTCCCCGCCTCTCTTCCCTCCCTGGCCGACAAGTGTCGCGCATCGGACCAGCCACCTCCCTCCCCAATCTAATCCCAACCGCTCCCCGTGACTTACCGCTTCGCCCGCCCTCCTCTCCTCTCTGGCTGACACGCGGCGTGATCAGAGCTGTTCGTCGTTGTCGGATGTAATCCCGCTCGTCCGCAGCCACTTACCCCTTCATCCGAAATCCCAACGGCTCAGATGCAGGCTCACCGTGCCAAATCGAATCCCACCTGTTCCTAGTCACTTACCGCTTCATTCAAGATCTAGCGGCCCCGATCATCTTTCCTTGCCACCCGTTGCAAATCCCACCGCTGCCCTCGCCCCTTTCCATTTTCCTCTCTCGCTGACCAGTGGGCCCCCCTTGTCGGACCCGTCGTCCTCGCCGCTTCTTCCTCCTCGTGCCCGTCGCGGCCGCCATTAGTGCCCTGAAACCGAAGCTTTAAAATCTTCGGTTTCCTTCTCGATTTTCCTCTTGCGTAATTGCACATTCAATTCCCCGTTTCTCTGCACCTGTTTCAGGCATAATTACCCCCAATTACGCCCTTTTACACCGTCGCATTCACCTCTTCGCCCGTTTCAACTCCGGCGTGCTGTGTGCGACTGTTACCACCCCTAACCTATATAAACCCTCTCCGAGCTCTCTCTCGTCACACCGCATCTCCCTCACCACTCAATTTGAACATCGGAGCACCGGAGCCTCCCCTGTGTTCGTTTTCCCCTCTACCGGCCTCGCTAACTCCGATGAGAAATCGCCGCCGCTCCAGACCTTCCCGTGCCTCGCCAGCCCCACCCCGACCTTCCTCGAGCCTCGGTGGTCATCGGCCACCTCTGCCCTGAGTTGTTTCGCCACCAAAGCACCTCCGCCGCCGTGATGCCTCCTTCGACCGCCGCCCCTCCCCGCCGTCGAACCGCACCGGCCGTCCTCGGGATCCGCGCCAGGTACTGGTGGACTCCTCTCACTTCCCTCGTCATTTTTCGCACGTCGTCCGACGCCGTTGCCCGCCGGAACGCCGGTGACCATCGGGCCCCATACGCCTCCTCCGGCTGCCGAGCCACGTCAGCTCGTCGGGCCGAGCTGGCAGCCGACGTGGTCACCACCCGGAAGCCACATCGGCCTCGGGCAGCCACGCTAGCGCCACCGCACGCCCGCTCACCCGCATGCCACCTTAGCACGGTCCGGCCTGTGGACTTAGTCCACCGTAGACTAGGCCCACCTGTCAACCTCTCGCCGATTAATTTAATCCTAGGGCTGATGTCAGCTGACATCATAAACCCAAATTTATCGTTTAAAAACAATTCGGCCAAAATTTAATTACTGTGCTGACGTCATAATCAATTATTTCCTTCAGAAAAATAATTCATGCTAACATCATAAATGTTTTTCAGTACAAAAATAATTTTAGAAAATGGGTATTTTCTTTTTAATTGTATTAAAACTTTAGAAGGCCATAACTTCTTCATTTTAATTCCAAATTGACCCGTTCAAATTTCTAAATTTTTCTAAAATCATGAACTTTCCATTTCTGCAGTCCTTTTGAATTTTTGAATTCATTTGAATTTTGTATTTGAATTTCCTTGTTTGGCCCTTTACGATTAGATTTCGACGATTCAGGAGAATTTGATTTCGGCGATTTGTAGCAAGACTTCGAGTAAAGCAAGTTACACCTTTGACCATGTTGACCCTAATATTTTAAATTTAATTATCTTGCTTTACTGTATATGAATACGTACTTTTATTCAAATGTAATTTAAATTCAACTTTTTTTTAAATGTTAGTTATACCCATGGTTGTTTGAATATAGCCAAACTTGATATTGTCATCACATGCCTTGTCACCTTAGTTGAAAATTAGTATTATTTAGTAAAATTGCTTAGCCTGGCTTAGAAGAATTTTGGTGGGATCAACTATTTCACATGGAATGACAGTCTTTTTAAATGAATTCTTGACTTCGGTGAGTCAAAAAATTTTATGAAATGATTTAGAAATGAAAATAGAAAACTGGTTTGGACTTGGGCTATTGGTTAGGTGGTGGGATGCCGGCATGCTTCGTGTTTGGTGACACGTAGTTGACTGTCGTGCATGTGGGTATGTGGATTGAGCCTAAGTCGAATTAAGGACCGTTTCTGTGAATCATTTTACGAAGTCACTTCGTACTACCACAAGTCCAGTATGGGACGGACCTGGCTAAGTAATTTGTGAAATTTCAAATATAGTTTCGCTATATGCTGAATGCGAGCATGGCGTAGGCCGCGAGAAGTCTCACATAGCACCAGAGGGGGCTCCAACTCGTGGATTCGAGTTTGGTGAAACCTTAGTCGCGGCGTGACTATTTTGGCTATGGATCATTGGAACAACCTTATCATGAACTCTCCGCCGCACACCTAAGGCAGTGTGTTTATCCGTTGCTCAAGTGAGAGGGAATGTCTTGTGGGTAAAGTTGTACACCTCTGCAGAGTTTAACCTATCCTGGATAGCCGTGTCCACGGTCATGGACATGTTGAGTAGAGTCTTCACATATTAGACTTGGATTTTATAAAACTGGTTTTACGGATAAAAATGATGGTTTGGAAAATGGTATGGGTGGGATGCCCGTGGCTAGGTTAGTGTGGGTTGGAGCCTACATTAACGATAATACTTGTTAAAAATATTGTTTCATATGTTGTATTAAAATTCACCTTGTGCACTTACATTATTGCATTTAAAATTCAGTATTGCTTTTCCGCAAAAGTACCCTATTAAGACTTCGTTGAAATCTATTATGCATGCATCAACTCTGTTATATCTCCTGGTGTAACTTGTGGAGTACTTCAAAGTGCTCACCTTGCTAAAATATGTTGCCAGACCTCGACGGCAACTATGACGGTGAGGACTACTTTAGCGAATAGGACGCGTCATACAGTCATTCGCCTGTGGGAGGCTGGATGGGCTAAGCTGCCACCTTTATTGTTCTTCCGCTGATTTTATTTTCAGTTGGCCTCGTGCCATTTTATTGTAAGACTTGGCCATATGGGCGTAAATTTGCTTAATATAATTGTGGTGATTTTGTGTGATATTCATCACTGTTTACCCTGTGTGCACTAGCTTTCCTGGGATAGTGCAATTTACACAGAGGGACTTGGAGTGTTGTTCCGGGTCCCGACAGAGATGGTATTAGAGCAATAATGACCCTAAGACGTGACCCTAGATAGAGACCGACCTTAAGGATATGTCTTGATAAGAAAATATTTTCAAAACCATTTCCTCCTTTGCTCAGTCTCTTGTCAAAACTGTTTACTAACTTCTTTCCCTATTTAAAATTGTAGATGGAACAACCTAGCCGCGTCACCCACGGAACCCTTGCCGAAGACGCTTGGAGTTCAGCTGTACTATACACCACGTACCACGGTCTGTGCGACGCTTCATAGCATCGCATAGGAATTGAGCCCATCCTCTTGGGTTGCCACACGTTGTTGCAGCTGTGGTCATGGGAGAACTTCCCAGTCGGGTGGCTATATTTCTGCTCCCCAATCCACCCTTACCTGCACACGGAGCATTTCTACAGTGGATGGACGACGAGGATCCTGTGGAAGGCCCCACCATGGGATCTCGATAGACTGTGGTAGTGCTGGGGTGGGCTAAGGAGTGAGTGCATCGGATATAGCCCGAGTTCCACAACAAATTCATTGCTCTTCATGTAGGGCTGTAAACAAGTCAAGCTTGAGCAAGCCTGACCTCCCAAGCTTGAGCTTAGTAAAAGCTTGAGCTGAGCTCAAGCGAGCTTGAGTTGGGATCCGAGCCTGGAGCTAGGCTCGAGCTCGGCTTGAATAAGCTTGATAACAATTGAAACAATATAACATGCACTAATTTTCAACAACAAGAAAAGCTCGAGCTCGGCTAGAGTAAGCTTGATAATAGTCAAAAACAATTCAACATGCACCGATTTTTAATAATAGAAAAAGCTCGAGCTCGAGTTTAGATCGAGTAAGATCGGTAGGAATTAATACGCATCAATATTCAAACTCAAATCGAGCCCTAACGAGCTATTCGAGCTCGGCTCATTGAAGCTCACAAGGTCGGGATCAAACTCAACCTCAACTTGTTAAGAGTTTGAGCCGAGCTCTAATCGAGCCTAGAGCGAGCCAAGCTCAAACAATTCATGAGCTTTTTTCACAACCCTACCTACATGAGGATGGCATAATATGGGCTTCTTGGACGGATGCCTTTGTGCAGGACACGGCGCCGAATGGCGTGAGCTCGCTATGCCACCAGGATGCGGCATATTAAAGGACAACTTGCCATCTAGTGTTCTCCCACATGGTTGAGTCCTACAACTCGCAACAGGTGATGAGATAATTCTGACTGCACCAGGAGATCCCCCCAACTACAGGGCGAGCACTTCCGAGGTGTAGCCACCTGTAAACACGTTACATTGCTTTACACTGGAGCTCAATCATTCATTTGTTATGTCAGTACCATAATTTATTTGTTTGGTTCCATCATCAAGCAGACGAAGAAGGGCTGCAAGAACAATGACTGATGGTCGACGTAGCAACCATAGATAGATGCATGTCAATATGCCCTTGATAAGATTTTCTAGAAGGCACGGCCTAATGATCATGGGACACGACACGCACCTGGAATGGTACATACATCACATGTGGGCAAGATTGATAGGTATGCCCCCAGCCCGATATGTAGATCCTAGCCACATTAAACGCTTGGGCTTGGGGCTCGACTGGCACCGTGCAACACTCCATGAAAAATTAGTACATTGAGCATCAGCAGATAAAACACCCTCTAAAATAGGATGAATTAACAAAAATTTATTTGTCGGTAATCATTTATTTGGCAGTGCAGCCATCGAGAGCTCGAGTGGGGAAGGAATAACACAATTGAGCATGTAGTAGATAAAACACCCTTCAAAATGAGCCCATAGCAGTGATTGGTACGTAGCTATGCCTAGTTGGTGCCCGTCTGCAGATCGTACTACACAGCTAGGGGACTGGAACGATAGGATGTTCTTAATGCCACTTCCCTCGATGATCCCCCCAAGCATGGCCACACGCCGGGTGAGGAGAACCCACGGTCACCAGACAGGCTGACGTTCCTGGAAGAACAGATTCATCGGAGATGACCGACGAATCGTTAGCAGCATCTACAAGTTGTCCACGGCCCCGCCTCCCATGCAGCGCTCGTACTATGGCTTCCAAGACCTATGGCACTCCGTTGACAGGCTAACCTACCCTGTGGACCACCATCAGTTTAATCAACATTGCCATTTTTGTTTTTTGTGGGAAAAACAAATTCACATATATTGTCGGTTCTTTTATGGCTAATAAGCCTTATGAAGCAAATATACAGTTTATCTCCTACGTGTGATTTTGGACATTGCAGAATGCTACTTAATTGTTCATAACTTATAATTTAGTCATTTAATTAGTTTCTTTGCATAAGAAAATAATAAATGATCGAGAAGGCTAAATTCAGTCTACTGTACTATCTTTAGTTTGATTTGCTCAGTGACTTGACACAACAAGGTAGCTTTACACTGCGACATCATCTGACGAGCCAGCTTTGCAAACTGATGCAGTGCAAGGCTGCAACACGATTCCTCCTCAGGCTTGCTGCCTCGTAGACATGAATTTGAATCGACCGAATTGGAATTCACCTACGTACGCCGAGCCGGCTCAGTGCATAAGTACCACTAGTTGGGCGGCGGGTTCTCCTACAAGTACACAACAACACTACCTCTCACACATAGAGAAGCAATGGGAGAAGCTCACCCAACTGGCAAGGGATGCTGCAGCCCACGACGAATAGAGCAGGCATGCTAGGAGGGTACCTTGTAGGATCAAGGATAACCTATTCAATTCTAGTAAAGCTAAGGTACAAATATATTTCTAGCATAACTAAATATAACAATCTCAATAATCTCAATTTGCTACAAATATAAATGCGGAAAGTAGAGGTAAAGAAATAACCAAATAATGACAAGCAATGTTTTGCCATGGTATCGAAGACTTATCGATTTTCACTAGTCCATATTGAGAAAAGCCTAAACAACTTGGACCAGTTCCACGAATTAAGTCTTACTCATCGATTCCACTAGTTATTGTTCTTCCTCTGCTCCGGAGATGGTGAGCACCAAACTACTCATAATTTGGCGTCGGGCCTTTTCACAATCTCCTTAAGGAGATCACTGTGCAAACTTCCGCCGAGCTATCTAGGTGTTGGCAAGCACCAAGAGTAATTAGCTACAAACTTTGCTTGATGGTAATTAAGTACCAAGGATTAATCTAAAATGAATGCACTTGAATTTGGCTCAACTATCTCAAATAAACGCAACAAGAGTAAATGTGGTATGGAGAGTGTACTCTTAGCTCAAGGATATTAAATAAAGTCTCTTCTACCTATCCTTAAGCTGGTGGAGGGGTATTTATACACTCACCAACCAAATTCGACTGTTAGACGCAAGATCCTGAAAAATTTAGCACGAGTGGTAGCACCGCCGTTCATCAGCCAGTACTACTGCACCTGCACTAACAGCACAGTAACAGCTATAGCAATCATACTCCTTGCCTCTAAACTAGCCATTGACATTGCGGTGCGGTATTGCCATTGTTGTAAATGCGGTAGTTCTGATGTTTCGGTAGTTCCAGTTTCTAGCATAGTACTACCATTTGTCTTGAGGACAAAAACCTAGTCCTCTTTAGAAAAATGTACCGCCCATTCATTCATTCCTTTCGGGGTGCAGTAGTACTGCTCAACAGTTGTGGTCATACTGCAAAGCGGTAGTTCCACCAAATAAACTCCAGTACTACTGTTTATCAGAGATGCAAACATGCTTGAAAAGTTTCTCTCTGGAAAATACGTATCGTCAACTAAAACTTGGTACTTTTGGGTTGCGGTGGTACCGCATTACCTTCTTGGTCATACCACACAGTAGTAGTATGAAAACATCTAGGCCACTAAAAATGGTTTTAGTAATTGATGATATTATGTGAATATGGTACTAACATGTTTATCGAGTGTTTAAAAGGTTTTGTCCCGATGACGAATGTGAGATGCATACTAAGGGCCAATATGAGGATCAAGATGGTCCAAAATTAAGGTACAAGTAGTTTAGGATCCGTTTTTGATTTTATAGATCATGGAAGAAATGTTGGAATACCGGATTATAGATTAAATGCCATATTATTAAGAGGGATAATAGCAAATAACTTGATAGCATGCTTTTGTGGCATTTGGATAAATTTAGGATCTTGCATGTACTTAAAATTAAAATTGATAGCCAACTGTGTATTGTCAGAAAAATCGGTAGTACCGGTGTATAAATAGCAGTACTACCGCAGTGCAGTATAACTGGAATGGTAGTGTGGAACTACCGAAATCCAGAAGTGCTGACGTTATGTTGGCGGTACATTTTTTCCAGAGAGCACCCTTTGAAACACTTAATCTCTCTAAAAATGGTAGTACTGAGAATTGAACTGTGGAACTACCGTAGACCGGTATAACTGAACCCTTGAAGCGGTACTACCAGAACTCAAAAGTTCTGAAAACTGGGCGGTATGTTTTTTTCAGAGAGGACCACTTTTGGCCTCGAAGCAAACGGAAGTACCACGCCAAAATTTTGGAACTACCGAAAATTGAAACCACTAATATTACAACAGCGGTAATACCGCGACGAATTTCAATGGCTAGTATTAATGCTCTAATATAGCCATTATTGTTGCTACAGTACAGGTGCAGTAGTACCATAAATTGCACAATGGTACTACTGCTCATCCTAATTTTTTTGGATAGTTTTATATAATAGCTATATCTGGTTGGTGAGGGTATAAATACTCCTCTACCAGCTCAAGAATAGGTTTAGAGACTTCATTTAATATCCTTGAGCAATAGAGCACCTCTCTCATACCTCAATTTCACATTGTGCATTTATTTGAGGTAGTTGAGTCAATTCAAGTGCATTTTCATCCTAGATTAATCCTTGACACTTGATCACCGTCAAGCAAAGCGTGATTTGTTACTCTTGGTGCTTGCCGGCACCTAGACGGCTCGGTGGGAGTTGCAAGGTGACTTCTTCAAGAAGATTGTGAACAAGCCTGGTGCCATCTTGTGAGTGGTTTAGTGTCCATCATCTCCAGAGCGGAGGAAGGACAACCATTAGTGGATTGAGGAGTGAAGCTTCATTCGTGGAGCTAGCGAAGTTGCTTTCACTTTCCTCAACGTGAATTAGGGGAAAGCGGAAAGTTTCTGAATACCACAGTAAAACATTATGTGTCATTTGATTATTTCTTCGTCTCTTCATTCCGCACTTGTATTTCTAGCATATTATGATCATTGTGTTTGTCATAATTATTTGTGCTAGAGATATTATTGTAGATATTTCTGTTTGTATTGCCTTAGCTATACTAGAATTGTGTAGGTTTAAATTGCATTGAAATCTTGCCTAGTTATTAATTGTGATAATTAGTTGTAGAAGGCAATAATTTTTAGAACCAACTAGTCACCCCCTCTTGTCGATTAACCTTAATCCTACAAGTGGTATCAGAGTTTAGTTTCTTATTTATTAGACTTAACCGTCTAGAGAGAAAAGAATGGTTAGTGAGGGGATCACAATAGGGAAGACATCTCTTTTTGATGGCTCAAATTATTTATATTGAAAAATTAGAATATCTATTTATCTTAAGACTAGGAGTCCGTGCATATGAAAAATTGTAAATGAGGGTTATGTCATGCCTTTTGATCCAATACATCCCACGGAACAAGAGAGGCGTAATGCTCATTTAGATGCTCAAACTATGAATGCTCTATTTGGCACTTTAAATATGGATGAATTTAATAGAGTGAGTAATTTATAAGCCTCTCATGATATTTGGACCACCCTCTTAGAAATCCATGACGGAAATCACAGTTAAAGAAGCCAAATTGTATAGGCTTCAGATCAAATATGAGATATTCACAATGTTGTCTCCTGAGGATATAAATAAAATGTACTCCTACCTCAACAACATTCTGAATGAACTCAATGGCCTTAGCACGTCGCTAACGAATGTTGATATTATAAGAAAGATGCATAGAGCGTTGCTGGAGAAGTAAGAGACGTTGGTGACACTCTTCCTCAACTCTCATGAGTTGACAAGAATGACACCAATATAACTCTTGGGAAATTTCATCACCAATAAGTTGTACAAGAAGGATAAGGAGCTATTGGAGCAATCCTCCTCCAAAGGTAAGAAGATAACAAGCCAAGTCGGTATCAAGTGATAAGTCCGAGAATGATGAGGAAGACTCCTAGGAGAAATTGGCTCTCCTTATGAGGAATATGAAGAAATTCATGAAGAGACACTCATACCGAAGTGCTAAACATGAGAAGGGCAAGAAGGGGCGCTCCTATAATGACAACAAGTACTATAGCAACATCCATTGCTATGAGTGTGATGAGAATAGGCACAGTGTGATGGGGATATAACTTCTTTGGATACACATAACACTCATCCACAAAATGCTAAGCAAGGACTATGACGAGGGCACGTGCATAACAATTGAATTATCAGGTGAGCTCATTCCTAGGGTTATTTAATTCAGCTTCTGAGAATGGGTTACTATCTGATGCTTGTGTTGTGATTGTGCTTAGAAACATGGGCAAGGACTAAGGAGAGAAACATGGAGCTACAGACATACTTGAGATGAACATTGGAGGTCACCACATCACTCTGCGGCTAGGACAATAAAAAATGAAAACTGGGCATATTATAGAATCCAGTTCGGCCTTCGGAGATAGCACTGACTTCAAACCAGTATAGAAGATGCATACAAAGTCCAAATGTGGTGATCTTGGGCTTGTTGGAAAGCTTATGACATTCCCTTTCCAATGGTTTTGGTCCTACCTCAAAACTCTACTTTAGCACATCGTAATCTATAAAATAATTCTAAATTAGTTCCAAACCTAGGCCCTGAACCTTATATCAGTTTGAGCCCAACTGGAGAGTTATAGTGGGATATTCCCCCACATTCACAGACATGCTCCCCATGTCCCTAGCCCCTCAAAAACTGTCAGGGATGCCACGTTTAGGGTTTAGACTTGTTTAGATTGATTTTCATTTGGAAAACATCAGTTGTGTAACTGTGTCGACTAGACCAACTAAAGCAACTTCAGGCCTCTCCATTGTTTAATGAAACTGCATATTTCATTCACAAATTCAGATCATATTTATTTCTTTCTTACTTGATTCTTGATTGCTTGTAGGAAAGATCAGCCGTGTTGGGCACGGTTAGTAACGACAAGGGTGTGATGTAGCGATTGTAGGACAGATTTGGTCATTTCAGTCAAGTAGCCTCATCATCAGTGTCATATCAAGCAATCCTAGTTATCGTTCTCATTGGAAGATTGGGCCAAATCCCCTCATTACATTGCCTCTCAATGCCCTACGAAGAAGGATGACAAGGGCATGTCTTCCAAGAAGAAGGACTTTAACAGCAAGAAGAAGTTTTTCAAGAAACTTCACAAATAGAGCTAGAATGAAGCCCACATTAGAGAGTGGAACTCCAATAAGGAGTACGCGGACTCTGACACCGATGAGAATGACTCCTTCAAGAAGAAGGGATTTATAGGCATCAGCATCAAGGAGGCATCATCCTTATTTTCATCTCCTACATGCCTTGTGGAAAAAGGAGAGAAAGTACATTCCTTTGATGATAATGAGTCTTTTTATGATGAACTTATGGATATGCTAATTGAATTAAATGAATTTTTTTAAAAAGAAGTCAAAATTTAGGGCCTCAAAGAGAGCATTTCTCTCTTAAAGAATCCTATGAGGAGTTAAAGGAAGCTTATGACTTGCTTGTCCAAGAAAATTCAAGCGAATCTAGCACTAGCATTGGAATAACATGTGATATTTTGAATGAAATGCCTAGTGTAGAAATTGCTTGGATTACCACTTCTGTTTCATGTGATGACTTAATTGATGTGCCATGTTGCTCTAATGTTATCATTAATCATGCAAATAGTAAGACATATGATGCTAACCTCATTGTTGAGAACAATAAGTTAAAGGAACAAATGACCAAGCTCAACAAAAGTTAGAAAGGTGCTTCAAAGGTAAGGCTACCCTTGACAAGCTATTGAGTGAGCAAATGTGTCTATTCAATAAGGAGGGTCTTGAGTATGTGCTCAAGAGAGGTAAGAAACCGGGAAGCAAGCCCACAAGATTTGTAAGATAAAATGGTAAATATTGCCAAAAATATCGAGAAATAGGACATGCGTAACAAAATTGCCCTATGGGTAAGACTCATTCTATTAGATTATTTGATTCTTACTATATGCTTAGAAAATCCAATAATGGTAGTATGATTGCTAAATTTGTTGGCACTTTAATTTGGGTGCTGAAAAGAATGTCATTTGGGTACCTAAAGCATTGGTTTCTAACCTCCAAGAACCCAAATAAATTTGGTTATCTAAAAAAACTTGATTTTATTTTGTAGGTAAACAGGTAAACTACAAGACCAATGGAATGTATTGGATGTTTGATAGTGAGTGCACTCAATATATGACCAGAGATCAGAAGATGTTCACCATACTTGAAAATAGAAGCAATGAAAGGATCACATTCGAGGACACTAGCAAAGGAAAGGTAATATGATTGGGTAAAATTGCTATCTCAAATGACCTTTTCATTTCTAATGCATCTCTGGTAGAAACATTAAATTTTAATTTGCTATCCGTTGCTCAATTGTGTGATCTAGACTTAATTTGTTCATTCTCTAAAAATGATGTAACCATTTCAAAAGAACAGAAAATAAATTTGTTTTTAAAGGTTTTAGATTTAAAAATCTTTATTTAGTTGATTTCTCCTCTAGTGATTCATGCTTAAAACTTGTTTAATGGTAAAAACCTCTTTGGGTTAGTTATAGTATAGAAGGCTAGGCCATGTTGGTTGGATCCAACTTAAAAAGCTTTTCAAACATGACTTAGTTGTTGGCTTGAAAGATGTGAAGTTTAAAAAAAATAGATTATGTAGCGCTTGCTAAGTCAAGAAACAAGTTGTAAATTTTTATCCTTTCAAAAGTATCATGATAATTTCTAAGTCACTAGAGCTCTTACATATAGATTTATTTGGGCCAATAACCTATAAGAGCATCGGGGCTAATAGTTATTGTTTAGTCATTGTAGATGATTACTCTAGATATACATATGTATTCTTCTTAAATGACAAGGGTGAAGCCTTTGGAATTTTCAAAAGTTTTGCAAAAATGGCTCAAAATGAATTTGATTTCAAATAAAGAAAATCTGTAGTGATAATGGTTTCGAGTTCAAGAACACTAAAATTAAAAAATTTTGTGATGAATTTTGAATAAAGCATGAGCTTTCCATTACCTATACTCCAGAGCAAAATGGAGTTGTAGAGAGAATAAATTAAACATTAATTGAAATAGTTAGGATAATGCTTGATGAGTATAATACTTCTGATACTTTTTGGCAGAAACTATTAACACCGCTTGTCACCGCCTTTATTTGCATCATCTTTAAAAAGACTTTCTATAGGCTTCTCATTGGAAGAAAGCTGAACATCTCTTACTGTAGAGTATTTGGAAGAAAATGATATATCTTAAGAAATGGTATTCGATTCACTAAATTTCAAAGTCGATATGATGAAGGTTTCTTACTTGGTTATTCTTCTAATAGTAAAGCTTATAAAATCTTCAACAAAAACTCTGATTTAGTGGAAAAATCTTGTGATGTTCAATTTGATAAAACTAATGGCTTTCAAAAATAACAAGAGAATTTAGATGATGTAGGTGAGGAAGGACTAACGCGTGCCATAGAGAACATGCAAATTGAAGACATCAAACCAAAGGAGGACATAAGTGAATCACCTTTATCAAAACAAGTTGAACATTCCATCTCTTCCACAACAAGCAACATTCAAGCAATAGATGTGGAAGAAAAAGAAGAACAACCTTTATCACCAAAGATTCAATGCAATCACCAAAGTTTATCCAATAGATCAAATATTGGGTGACTTGAGTAAGGGTGTTCAAACTAGATCTAGAGTAGCTTTATTTTGTGAATATTACTCTTTCGTGTCTTCTCTTGAACCAAAAATTGCAGATGATGCTCTAAACGATTCGAATTGGGTGAATATAATGCATGAAGAACTCAACAATTTTGCCCAAAATGATGTTTGGACATTAGTGGAAAGACCCAAGGAGCACAACGTAATTGGTACAAAATGGGTCTTCCATAATAAACAAGATGAGAATAAAATTGTGGTAAAAAATAAGGTAAGATTAGTTACTCATGATTATACTCAAGTTGAGATATTAGATTATGATGAAATATTTATATCCATAGTTAGACTTGAGTTAATTCGTATATTACTTGCCTTTGCTTCAAGATTCATATCAAGCTATATTAAATGGATGTTAAAAATGTTTTCTTAAATGGTAAATTAATGGAATTTGTATATGTTGAACAATCTCTAGGGTTTGAAGATCATGAGAATCCTAATTATGTGTATAAACTCTTTAAGGTACTATATGGCTTAAAACAAACTCCTAAAGCATGGTATGAACACCTTTGAGATTTCGTACTTTCTAAAGGATTTAAAATTGGAAAGTTTGATATAATATTATTCACTAAAATTATTGATGATGATTTCTTTGTATGTTAAATTTATGTTGATGATATTATATTTGGTTCTACTAATCAAGACTTTTGCAAACAGTTTGGTGATATGATGTTTAGCAAATTTGAGATGTCCATGGTAGAAAAATTAAGCTATTTTCTTAGACTTAAAATCAAACAACTCAAGAACGGGATTTTCATAAGGCAAACAAAGTACATAAGGGATTTATTCAAAAGTTTGGTATAGAGAATGCAAAACCCATCAAGGCTCCTATGGTGACAAATAGACACCTAGATTTCAATGAAGGAGGTAAACCTATAGGTTTAAAGCTTTATAAATTCATGATTGGTTGTTTGCTTTATTTTATTGCATCTAATCACAGGATCATGTTTAGTGTTTGCATGTGTGGTTTTAATTATCTCCAAAAGAGTGCTATTTGATGGGCATAAAGAGAATTCTAAGATATTTAAAGCATTTCACTAGTATAGGCTTATGATTTCCTAAAAGTGTTAAATTTAATTTAATTAGATATTAGGATTCCGATTATGCGGGTTGCAAAGTGGATAGAAAAGGCACCTCGAGTAGTTGTCAATTGTTAGGAAGATATTTTAATGTCATGGTCTTTCAATAAATAAAATTCTGTAGCCCTATCCACCACTGAAGCCGGATATATTTCCGCGGGTAGTTGTTGTACTCAGTTGCTATGGATGAGGCAAATTTTGATAGATTATGAAATTAAATTTGAGAAAACACCTCTTTTGTGTGATAATAATAGTGCGGTGAAAATGGCCAATAACCCTGTCTAATTCTCAAAAATCAAGCATATAGATATACGTCACCACTTCTTGAGATATCATGTGAGCAAGAGAGATATTGTAATTAGCCACATCCGGACCGAAACCAATTAGCGGACATTCTCACCAAACCTTTAGATGAAAACCGTTTTTGTAAATTGAAGAATGAATTAAATATCATAGACTACTCAAATATTGCTTGAACACTTGCCCCGTGTTTTCATGTCCATTTGGTATTGTTTGAGATATTTTTGAAGGGTATTTTCTAATATTTTGCTAAAAATCTCTATGTTCATAAAAACTATGTTTATAGGTTTTCTTTACTCTTTTAATGATAATGATCCTAAATGATTCTTATTTGAGTGCAAAGCTAGGGATCATTTGCATATTTTCTTAAGATCAAGTTTAGTTTATGAAAAGTTCTAGAAAAATTAGAACTACCACTGTGTATTTTGCAGTGCAACTGAGTTTTAGTACTACCAGCATGTTATCTACAATATTTCCGCTTTTCGGAACTACTAGCGTTGGGTCAGAGGTACTTCCATTTTTTGGAACTACCGATGAGTTAACTGTGGAACTACCATTTTTGGCTAGTTTTGGGCATTAACTTCTAAGGACAAACCCTTTTTCTTCTCTCTCACTTCCCGTTTGGACCTTCCGTTCCCTCATCCGAACCAGCCTGTACACCTCCCTCTCTCCCTCCTCTAAGAAACCACCCAAAACCTCACACTCGATCTTCAAATCCACTTTGGATTTCTTTGCTCTGGTGATTCCTTGCATCATAAGTGTTCAACTCCTTCAATCCACAAGGTAAATGGGATCAAAACCCTCCTTTTATCTTTTTCTAGAACCCTAAGTTCGAATCTAGGTTTTGATCTAAAGTGCGAATGATTTAGAGTTGTTTTTCTTGGGCTAATTAATATAATTGGTGTCTAATAATGTTTGCACATCTATTCTCTGGATTCAATCCAAGAAAAATACCAAAAGATTAGTGCATTGCTTTCCCTAGAAAAAATTCAGAGAAAACGGAATTGCCGCTCGACAAGAGCTGTACTACCGCATTGCGGTCATACCAATCTTTATGTAACATCCTTAAATTTTGATTGAGCAAAATTGCCAAAAATTTGAAACTTTTTTTTATTTGCCTCTTGCTGGTGTTCCAAATTCCTTTGCAATTTTAACTGAGCTCTCCAAAATTATGTTATACAAAATAATATCAGGGCATAACTTCCTAAAGATAAAAATAATTGTAATAGTAAAATCATAAAATCATATAATGAATAAATGTAGCAGATGCAAAATAAATTAACAGACAAATAGCAAAAGTATAAGCCAACTATAGAATTATCATTAAATGTTCAAATTTGAATTGAGTATTAAAAATGCAAACAACATTTAAAAACAAAAGTGTACATTTGGAAAAGAAGCATAAATACTGAGAGAGAGCATCATCTGAAATTTTGTGTATGTATAAAAGTATGTTCTGAAAATTCAGTGGAGAAATTAAAACTTAAATCAAAAACTCGGATTGCATTTGAGCAGCCTTCCTCCTCATGTTCTCTTTCATTTCTTTCCCCTTCTCTCTCTCACTACCAGTAGGCCCCGCTCCCACTTCTTTTCTTCTTGGGTCCACCCGCACCCCACCTGGCAACCTCCTTCTCCCTCTATCTCGCCTGAGCGCTCGGCCCATTCTCCTCCTGTGTGCGCGAGCCACCCCCGGTTTCAGTGCAGCCGCCCCCGGTTTCGTTTCCCCTCCTCCACGGCAATAAGTCGCTCCCGAGCACGCCTTGTCTCCCTTGTGCCTTCCCTTTTTCCTTCTTTCTCGCTCGGTCTCCCTGTGCGCATTTCCGCCGCCGCTCCCGCCACTCCGACGACAACCCCCGCAATTCAGCCACGCCACGGCAAGCTACCGGCCACCCTCCACCTCCCCTCGCAATTAATTGAAAAACCATCGCCAGAAGACGTCGCATTATCTCCTTCCCCAAATCCGGCCGGCCACCGCCATTCCCGCCGCCCACTCCTCCTCGACTGACCATCCTCGATTCTTCGCTGTGGAAGCATCTACACACCGCCCCAAAGCTCCTCCAATCCCTGGCCGGAGCTCTCCCCCACCGGAGTTCCCCCTCCACGGTGACCACCCGTCGCCGCCCGTGGATCCCGTTGCCGGCTCACCTTGGCGCCTCTCCGACCAAGACAACACCACTGGTGGGTTCCTCTCGGTTCTCTCCCACTCATGCTTCTCCTCCTTCCTCCCTTCCTCTATTGGCGCCGCCGCCCCATGTTTGGTCCCGCCGCCAGTGGGCTGGAGCCGCCGCGGCTTGCGCACGATGCCGCTCCGGCCGGTATGCCACCACCCGCATGATCATTACTCTCCCTGGAACTCATATTAGCTGTGGCCTCCCCTCGCCGACCTTCCCCTGTCGGCGACGTTGGCACCAGCCCAGAGCCGGCCACCTCCTCTGCCTTGCTCGGCCGAACACAACTTCCTCTGGCTTTCCTCTCTGCCGAATGGAAAGAAACACCAGTTCAGGGATTGCTTGGCATATGGGCCTTAGATGGTATGGTAACTAGCTACTGGCCATCACTACATTTCTTCATACTTTGCTAAACTTTGAGAAATTGTCCCCAAGATGTGCTATGAAATTACTCTTGAATACAAGAAGTATAACTAGGAAATTAAAAGTGTTATAAGGAATAGTTCACCAGTCCTTCATATTTAGTAAAGGTTATGGGATGACAAAAATGAGGATAGCATGCTAATTGTAGCAATTCACATGTAACTAAAGTTTGAATTTACTGTCTATAGCTCAAAAGGAATTCATTAAAGTTGTAACTGGCTGTGTAAGTTACTATTGCAAGTTTAATAGGGAATTCACTGTCTGTAATCCAATAAGAATAGCTCAAATTGCATGCCAGTTTGGATGGGCTGAGATAGTAGTTGTGCTGCAAATTTATGAAAAAGGAACGGGTTAGAGGTTTGATATTGGCAAAGATTTACATGTTAATCATGATTAACAAATTGATTACTTTGTAAAGAATAAAACATATCTCTTTTCATATTAGCAAAAGATTGGGCAAATTGTATGGCAATGAAAAAAATTAATAGCCCTCATGTGAAAGTAAACCTTGGTCATGCATTATATAAACTGTAGGTATTAAAAATGTAAATGTTATGTAAGCCTTTTCTTTAAATGGTAGCTAATGCAAATAATTAGTATAAGCACATATAAGAATGTAATGGCCTACAATCTAGTCGTGTGTATATATGTGTGTGTACAAGTATGTATGATAAGCAATAGGAATATGTTGTTAAAAATTAAATAAGCTTGATTGTTAGAAGATCTAATTCAGTTTGATAAATAATCCTTGATACTAGGAGGTATTTTGTAATAGTCTTGAATTGAATTATGCATTTAAAAGTGGCATATAATCTAGTTGTAGGTATAGATATATATGTGGTAAATAGTAGGAAGAAAATGGATCAAAATCAAGTGAGATTTAATATTGGCTAAAGTCACATGTTAATCAAGACTAACAAACTGATTATTCTACAAGAATTAAGTTAATTGAATATTGGGTAATATGGATTCATAAATAGAAATCATTTCGCATGTAATTACTTAAGACGCAAACTCGAAAAGATAGACCTTAATTGTACATTGTTAAAATATGAACATCATGAAAGCCCTTTTTAAATAATTAGCTAATGTAAATAATTATCATAGACCCCAAATAAAAGTACAATGGCATATAGACAAGTTGTAAAGATATACACATGGGATAATGGGAGTAAACTGGTAAAAATCCAGGGAGGTCCTAATAAAATAAAAGTGTCATTAATATTTATTTTGAAATATATAGGCTAATTAAACATGATAAATGGTAGTTGCGGGAAAGCACCTGAATGTCACAATATAGTAACTTAGAATACATGTGTTTTCAATAGCAAATAATTAGCGGGACCTCTTTAATTAAAAAGAATCATATGATGCATCTATTTAACATTCCCTGAGCATCGGTAAGTAAAATAATTTGTGCCAATTGTGTTTTAATAAACAAGTTAAAACTTGGACCACATAAAATAATACATCTTCAATTACCGGCAATATAGGCTATAAGACTAAGTTGGTAAATCAAGATAATCATGTACCTTATATATAACACATGCCTTAATTCGTAAATACTAAACCCGACAAAATAGTGTTCAGCCAAATTCACACATCTGCTGATAAGTATACTCTAACTCATGGAACTTTCTTGATAAATATAAAATTATAAAAAGAAGATCATTAAATAAAGTGGGTCGAGCTGTGATATTCTGCGGTCGGCTATACCTAACCAATCTTTTGTTCCGGCAAACATTTCTTCCGCCATAATCAATTCTTTTCCTTTTCACCATTCATCGCTCCGCTCCAACTCCATTGAGTCCGTCAACTCTCCGCATTCTGACCAATCCTACCCAAAAGTCGTCCTTTAATTCATAATAAAGTTAATTTGAGTTTATTTGGATTTACTTGGATCTTTTTTGAGTTATTTGCATTCCGTTGCTTAGCGCGTAACTAGAAACTGGAATCTTGGAGAGGATCCAGCCAAACCACGATCCAGAAGACGATAAAGACCCGAAGCTCGAGATCAGCAAAGAGAAAGCCTCGAGTGAGCTCAAGACCGCGGTAAACCGCGCCAGGCGAGTCAATACTTTGATCATGTTTGAATACCTAATTTTGCAAATTACTTGGATTTAAATTATCAAGTGCATGCCATTATTTTATGTGCTATGCTATGTTGTTTTGCCACTCTAGTTAATTGTCTCATTTAATGGTTGCCACTATTATAACTTGCCAGCATATTATTTGGTGAACCTTGTTTACCCTAGTAAAAGTTTTACATGTAGTTGTTTCCAAAAAGGAGTAACACGTTTATGTCATATGGCATAGAACTGCTTAGTTGTCGGGGAAGTCAAGAGTATCCTACTGTCATATGAAAACGTAAAAGAGCAAATTTTGGGAAAAAGTTGTGGTTGAGAATGGTTGGTTATGTTTAAAATGATCATTATTTTATGCCCCCAAAGATCTCAAAAATTGCTGATACATCTGGGCGGATGGTTCGAGAGTGTGGTGCATCGGTGTGCACGAGAGTAGGGTTTGTGGTAGAACCGTCCAGATGATCAAGGACCGAATCGGGTCATGACCTCCCATTGTAAAACAGTACAAACCGCAGGCTGGCAAAGTGTAGGCATGACTAACTAATTTGCATCGCCAGTAAAGGAATGCACTTCGGAGTGACCCACGGGTCGTGGTGCTGGTTTAAGCCGTCGTGGACACGGGTCGTGTCACTGGTTTAAGCCGCCGTGTGGTGCAAGAGGGGGTCGGGGAAAGACGAAACCTTAGCGAGTGCAAATCCTTTACTAGGTGCATTGTAAAATTCATGTGGTAATTCCTTTGATCTGCATGTCTAAGGAAACATGTGGAATATAACAATGGGGTTATCTCCTATGGGTAAAGTTGTACGATCTCTGCAGAGTCAAAACTGTTCGAACAGCCGTGCCCACGGTCAAGGGCGGACATGGGACTTAACTCTGATATAGTTCTATTTCGAAATAATTTTTCAAAAGGTTGGAATCTGGAATAGGAAAATAAAGGACGACGGACTGTCCTGGTTTGAGTTGTCCTGGGTGTCATCCCAGTGGTAAGTTAAGCGGCTATGACGCTGAAAATTGGCTATATGGAACAAGTGACCTGGGTTGATGGATGAGATCTGTACTTATTCTATAAAATCTTTTATTCAAAAGTATTGTAAATTTTGGTCCAAAGGCTAAGTCTAGGAATGTCTTATATATATATATATATATATATATATATATATATATATATATATATATATATATATATATATATATATATATATATATATATATATATATATATATATATGTATATATATATATATGTATATATATATATGTATATATATATATATATAAAGTCTTTTAAAATGCAACTTCTGGCAAAATAAAATAAACCTGAGTCTATCCTTTGTCAGGCCATACATGTTATATACTTGCATTCTATGTGTTGGCTCGCTGAGCACGGGGTTGGAGTGCTCACACTCGCATAACAAAATCCAGAATCAGGAGTCGGACCGCTACTCTTCAGCAATACGCAAGGCCAGGATGATGAAGAAGACAAGAAGGTCAAGAACTAGGTCGCGAACCCCCAGTTGGCTGCCTGTGGGCATGTTCTGTGGGTCTCACCTGTGTGCTTCGTTTCCGCTGCTGCTTTCGTTGTTTTCGGCCTGATCGGCCTGTGTGTAAGTATTCTAATATATTTACGTTTCCGTTTGATATGTATTTTGATATTCAGTAATGTATCTGTGAGCACTATCTACTGATCCAGGGAATAGTGCAGTGGATTCACAGAGGATTCCGAATTGAAAATCTGGGTTCGACACTTTACACGTCAGTACTACCGCATCCTGGTACTATTGCTTCTTGAACATCGGTACTTTCGATTTTTCCTGATAAAACAACATTATCATTCCATTCTTTTTCAAACCTTTTACTATTGTATTTTAGCTTATCCTTGGTATCTTTTCTCCTTGCTTGAAGATGCCTAGGATAAGGAACCCTATCTACAAGAGGTATGCCAGGGATACCTCCTCTCCGATGCCCTTCAGACAAGCATCGTCTCAACAAGGTTCTCATGTAGTTCTAGCCCCTCCTTAAGTCCAAATGCCACCTCCTTTAGCTCAAGTAGAGTCCACTCAGAAGGTTAGAGAGGACAGAGGCAAGGCCGTAGCCTCTGACTCTAAAATAAAGACTGAGCAGCAGGAGAGTCCCACACATGAGACATCAGATGAGGAGATGCCAGAGCCAGAGGAGGATCCAATTAATCTTAGAATCATCTACAGTGATAATTATGCTATTTTGAGACACAGAAGTCAGTTTGTGCTCTCTAGAAACTCCTAGAATTCCAAGTTCCACATAAAGTTCCAGGAGCAAGTATATGAATAGATGTATGGTCCTACCAGACAGTTTGCTGACCACAAGTATGTGGATTGGGATCACTTGGCTCAGATAGACAAGTATGATGGCACTTTTTGTCTCTTTTAGCGAGCCAGTATTCATCACCATATGGCACTAAAGTCGGATTATATTGAGGAGATCATAAGACAGTTTTATACCACATTATATATTTCTCTCAATTTTGAGCATATATCTTGGATGACTGGACATCAATACCTGGATAGCAACAAGCATGAGTTTAAGCAGGCTCTTCATACAGAGTCAAGTGCCTATGAAAACTTATATGAAAGGTTAGCTCTTCAGCTAACTACCTGCACAGAGTATTATAACTCTAGTGTCAGATTTGTCTCAGGCAAACTACCCAGCCTCCTCCCCATTTCAAGTCTTGTAAACAGGATCATCAACCATACCATTCTTCCTAAGAGTGGAAATTATGATGCCATTAGAGGCCATGCATGGAATTTGATTAATTATGTAATGAATGGCCAGAAATTTGATGTGGTTGACCTTATCATAAGGGAGATAGCCCTTTATATTATGGCTCTGATCATTAGGAAGACCGGGTACCGAGATGGCTTGGGCTCAGTTCACAAACCATATAAGCCAAGAGAGGGTCCCCCTATCCCTGCACCTCCATGTCCTAGAGCTCAACCAGTAGAGGCTGCAGTAGAGCAATGAGAGGAAGAAGTCACTCTTGCTTAGATCTATTCTATAGTCCTCAGCATAGATAAACACATGACCGAGGCCACTACACAGATATCCCTAACTACCATAGTTTTCACTCTCAGGGAGTGAGTGTCCTCCCTTAAGCGCGCAGTTACTCACCCTCCCTCTCCTATACACTATGGCTGTTGTCACCATCGTGACCCTTCTCCTCGAGCATCTCAGGAGTAGCCCTTTTTGGTATCCTGATGCCAAAGGGGGTGAAATTGTGGGAGAAGTATAGGGGGGAGAAGATTGCAAAGGGGGAGAAACCAAGGACAAAAGATGAAGGCCAAGACAAGAAAGCTAGAGCTTATTTATCTTTTACTATTATGTTATGATGTAAAGAACCTTGTGATGTTATTATGCTTTATGCTTTATGTGGTCATGAATGTTATATAATATTGTTGAACTTGATGTTTAGAAGTATGTTTTAGTTGTCATATGTGAAATGCAATGTGTATCTTGTGCTATTCATATTATTGTCATTTCCCACAAGTTCAACAAACAAAGGAAACTCCCCCAAAATTTCTCAAAATTCCTATATGTACTTGCCAAAAATCCTCTCATTACGATGCACATGTTTAGGAGGAGCTTTTCTTGAATTGACATTAAAAGCAAATAATTCTTTAAACTCTTTTGAACTCATTGCAAAAATTACTTATTTTTAAAAGTTAACAAGAATATACAACTCATTTCAAAACCAAGAATATACAACTCATTTCAAAACAAGTGGTATATTCAAAACTTTACTCTTCGCACATATTACTTGGGTTGTCATCAATTACCAAAAAGGGAGAGATTGAAAGTATCTAGACCTCTAAAAATGGTTTTGGTAATTAATGATATTATATGAATATGGGACTAATATGTTTATTGAGTATTTGAAAGCTTTAGTCCCGATGACGAATGTGAGATGCGTGCTAAGGGCCAACATAAGGATCAATATGGTTCAAGACTAAGGTACAAGTAGTCTAGGATCCTTTTTTGATTTTACCGGTCTCAGGAGAAAAGTTGGAAAACCGGATTATAGGTTAAATACCATACTATTAAGATGGATCATAGCAAGTAACTTGACAGCATTCTCTTGTGCTATTCGGATCAATTTAGGATCATACATACACTTGATAGCCAACTGTGTATTGTCAGGAAAATCGGTAGTATCGGTATGTAAATAACAGTACTACTATAGTGCGGTATGACCGGAATGGTAGTGCAAAACTACCAAAATCCAAAAGTACTGATGTTATGTTTGTGGTACATTTTTTCTAGAGAGCACCATTTGAAACACTTAGTCTATCTAAAAATGGTAATATCGAGAATTGAACAACAAAACTACCGTAGAGAGGACCAACTCAAAAGTTGAAGCGGTACTACCAGAACTCAAAAGTTCCAAAAATTGGGCGGTACGTTTTTTCTAGAGAGGACCAACTTTTGGCCTCAAAGCAAAAGGAAGTACCTTACCAAAATTTTGGAACTACCGAAAATCAGAATTACCATTATTACAAAAGCGGTAGTACAGTGCCGAATTTCAACGGCTAGTTCTAACACTCTAATATAGTCGTTACTATTGCTATAGTATAGGTGTGGTAGTACTGTAAGTTGCACAGCAGTACTACCGCTCATCCTAATTCTTTAGGATAGTTTTATGCAAAGGCTATATTTGGTTGGTGGGGGTATAAATACTCTACCACCATATCAAGGACATGTCTAGAAACTTCATTTAACATCCTTCAGCAATAGAGCACCTTTGTCATACCTCAATTTCACATTATGCATTTATTTGAGGTAGTTGAGCTAATTCAAGTGCATTTTCATCCTAAATTGATTCTTGGCACTTGATCGCCAAGTGTGATTTGTTACTCTTGGTGTTTACCGACACCTAGATGCCTTGGCGGGAGTTACGAGGTGATTTCTTTAAGAAAATTGTGAAGAAGCCTGGCACCATCTTGTGAGTGATTTGGTGTCCACCATCTCCGGAGCGGAGGAAGATTAACCACTAGTAGATTGAGTAATGAGGCTTAATTTGTGGAGCCGGTCGAAGTTGTTTGGGCTTTCCTCAACATGGATTAGTAAAAAACAGCATGTTTCCAAACATCGTGGTAAAAAATCATGTGTCATTTTATTATTTCTTTGTCTCTTCTTTCCACACTTGTATTTCTAGCATATTGTGATCGTTGTGTTTGTCATAGTTATTTGTGCTAGAGATATTATCGTAGAGACTTGTGTTTGTGGTTCCTTAGCTATACTATAATTGTGTTGGTTTAAATTGCATTAAAATCTTGCCTAGTTATTAATTATGATAATTAGTTTTAGAAGGTAATAATTTTTAGAACATCTTATACACCCCCTCTAGTCAGTTATCCTTAATCCTACATAGTACTGTCGAGTAAACTTTGATACTTCTAATTTTTCTGAAAATGCACCATTGGCTTTGATACTTCTAAGTATATACATAATCCTAAATTGATCCAAATGGTACAAGAACATGCTGCCAAACTAGTAGTCATGATCTCTCTTAATAACATGGTATTTAATCTAAAATCTGGTCTTCCATCCTTTTCTTCTAAGATTGGTAAAATAAAAAAAAGGATGCTAGACTACTTATACCTTTTTTTTGAATCATATTGATCTTCATGTTGACCTTTAACATGCATCTCTAGGTTGTCACATTTGCCATCGGGACTAAACCTTTCAAACACTCAATAAATATGTTAGTCCCAATTTCACATATTGTCATTCATTACCAAAATAATTTTTATGGGCTAAGGTGCTTTCAATCTCCCCTTTTTGGTAATTGATGACAATCTACTAAATATGTGAGAAAGATATAGTTTTGAACATACTACTTGTTAAAAAACGAGTTGTATATTGTTGTTATGACTTTGAAAAACAAGTAATTCTTACAATAAGCTCAAATAAGTTTTGAGAATTATTTGCTATAAATGAGAAGTTGTTTTGCATGCACATATAAAGATTTTTAAAAATTTTGGCGGAGTTTCTTTTGTTTGTTGAACTTGAGGGAATTGACAATACTATAATCAAACACAAGATAGATATTGCAATTCATAGAGAATAACTTAGCCATATTACCAAGTACTAAGTTCAATAATATTACATAACAAGACATGTCCACATAGCATAAAACATAATACCATGACAAGTTCATTATATCATAAAAGTTCATCACAACACAAGGAGACATATCATATATAAGTACAATGTTGTAGATAATAATTTTCTTGCTGCTTCTCCCCACTTGTGCCTTCCTCTTCTTATTCTTCTTCCTCTTCTTTTTTTCTTTTCCCCCTTTTGGCATCAAAATACCAAAAAGGATTACTCCTACGGTCCAAAAGGAGAAGGATCATGGCGGCGAAGTGGCCAAATCTGACTGGAGAAGGAGGACGAGCTATTGCACACTCAAGATAGGACACTTTATCCCCAAGAGAAGCAACTGTGGTAGTCAAGGAGGTGAGTTGTTCAGTTGCCTCTAATAGGTGCTCATCCATCTTCAGGACTGCAGAATAGATCTAAGAAAGAGAAACTTGTTCTTGTGGTGCAACTTCTTATTCTTGAGCCTAGGGACAAGGAGCTGCTAGGATAGGAGGACCCTCTCTTGGCTTATAGGGCTTGTGGACTGAGCCCAAACCTCCACGATATTCAATTTTTCTAATAAACAAGGTCATGATATATGGAGCATAATTTATTCTTTTGACCTTGTCATTCTTAGAAGAGGCAATCTCCTGAAGGAGAAGATCAACCACATCAAATTTTGTACCATTCATGATGTTATCAATCAATTTTCAGGCATGTCCTCAAATGGCATCAAAGTTCCCGCTTTTAGGGAGAATGGTATGGTTGATGATCCTATTTACCAAGCTGGGGATGGGGAGGAGACCAGCTAGCTTGCATGGAGTATATCTAACATTGGCATCATAGTACACTGTCCAGGCGGGTACTAGAAGAGCAGGACTGTCATAAACGTTCTCATAGCTATTCAATTCGGTCCTGAGAGCTAGCTCAAACTCATGCTTACGAGAATCCAAATATGTGGTCCCTATCATCCATTCCATAGGCATGAAATCCGGGGATATATACAAAGTGGCATAAAATTGCTGGATGATTTCCTCATTGTAATCACTCTTTAGTGCAACAAGATTTTTGAATATCGGCCCTTTGAAATAGCTCACATGTTCCATCATATTTGCCAAGAGAGTCCAGGTGGTCCCAAGCAACATATTTATGATCAGTGAATTGTCTATTGGGGTCATACATCTATTCATATACTAGCTCTTGAATTCTAGTGTGGAATTTTGGATTCTTGGATGTCCTGGGGAGCACAAACTGATTTCTTTGATGCAGAATAATGTTATCATCAATAGAGATTATCTTTATATTGATTGGCTGCTCCTCAGGCTCTTCCATTTTCTCATCGGATTCCTCATGGGAAGAGCTCTCCTGATGGTCTATTTCTATCTCTGACTCAGAAGCTATAGCCTTGCCTCTGTCCTCTCTACTTTTCTGAGTTGCCTCTGGAGGTACTTGAGTGGATTGGGTGGGAACTTGGGCTACAAGTGGCTCTGGAGAAGAGGAGGATTGACCGGGCGGAATGAGTCTTGACCTCGGAGAAGGAGATGAGGTTTGACTGGCATAGAACTTGTGAGTGGCATTCTTGGTCCGAGGCATCTTCAAATAGAGAGAACAGATGACAAGGAGAAATTAGAAATTATCTAAAATAGGTTTGAAATTGAATGGAATAAAGTAGCTCTTTTATCAGAGGAATCGGTAGTACCGACGTGTAAGCGACGGTAGTACCGGGATGCAGTAGTGCCATGCGTGTCGAGCGGTAGTATCGATTTCTCTGAAGATATCTAGGGCATTGCAATGTTGAATCTTTTCTAGTGTTCTTTAAGGATTGAATCCATGAAATATATGCATAGACATCATAAGACACTTGTTCTAGCAATTTGCCCAAGAACAAAGTGCTAAGTCATCCACATTTCAGAGAAATCTATTTTGACTAGGGTTCGAGAGAAAGGAAAAAAGGAAGATATAGAGGCGATTTCACCTTGAGATTCGAGGGAGAGGAACCCTTAGGAACTAAGAAATCAGCAGGAATCGAAGAATCCCGAGGGGATTTGAAGATCTTTGGAGATGTGGAGGTGTCCATCGAGGAGAGAGAGTACAGACTCAGTCAGATGCAAAGGCAGAAATACCACTCAGGAGAGAGAGAGGGGGGGTTAAATACCGCTTCACACTGACCACAATGGTTTCGACTATGTAGGTGTTCGACAACGTTGGTGTCGACCACGCTTTCGATCATGCTTTCGACCACATTTTTTACCATGTTTTCGATCACGTTTTTTACCACGTTTTCGATCACGTTGGTTTCGACCACCAACGGATGTAGTAGTACCGTGATCTCAATGCCGGTAATACCGCTCAGTGGTAGTACAACAATATACACAGTGGTAGTTCTGATTTTTCTAAAAATTTCGAGATAGAACTTGGAATTTTGAGAATTATGCAAATGATTCTTAGTTTTGCACTAAAGTAAATATCATTCAGGATCATTATGCATTAAGAAAACTAAAGGATATTCAAGAACATAATTTTATGAACCTAGAGATTTTTAAGAAAACATTTAAAAATTCCTTTCCAAAAAGCTCCAAATAACACTAAATAAGAACAAAGTATATGAGGTAATGGTTCAAGCAACAATTGAATAATCTATGATATTTATTTCATTCCTCAACTTACAAAAATAGCTTTCATCTAATGGTTTGGTGACAATAACCTTAATTGATCTTCAATTTGAATGTGGCTAATGATTATATCTCCTGTACTCACATGATCTTTCAAGAAGTGGTGGCGAATATCTATATGCTTGATTCTTGAGTGTTGGACCGGGTTATTGGCTATTTCACAGTATTATCATTGTCACATAAAAGAGACATTTTATCAAATATAATTCCATAATCTATCAAAGTTTGGCTCATATATAGCAATTGAGCGCAACAACTACCTGCGAAAACATATTCAGCTTCGGTGGTGGATAAGGCTATGGAATTTTGTTTCTTGAGAGTGCAACGCTATTGAATAATACCTGGACCATCAAGAAGAAGTATAAGTTCACACCATCGAAGGCAAGTCTTTCTTGACCATAAATGTTTATAAAATTCATTTTTATATCTTTTGAAAACTATTATGCATTTCTATTTTTATCCAATGTTAATTCAAGTATTAGGAATCATAGTTATGCCTACTTGTAATCTTACATTTCTTGATGTTGATATTCACGAACCATTGTCGCCCTAGTATAGATCCTCAGTAATGATTACGTTATTGTTGTTAATTTAGAATGGTAGAATTGATTAGACATGCCACTTCGGTCATTATCATCCTATGTGTGGGAATAATGTTATCAAATGTTTATACAATCCTTTTTATCAAATGTTTGGCAATAGGTATTGCCATTGGTATATAAAATAAAATAAAATAGTGAAAATTGTTTTAGACTGAGGGTGGATGGTAAGATTGGATTGGTGCAGATTGAGCATAAGATCTTGTATTGTGAAAGTACCGCCCTAGTCAATTAAGACTGACGCTTATGACTATCCAAACTGAGCACTACCATACAATCACAAATCTTGTTTCATATGGACATGGTTAATTAATTTGCAACAGCCTATCTTAGATTCCAACAGAGAGCTGAGTGGGTGTTAGATAGAGGTAGTTTGTTCTCACATAGCGCAAAAGGGGGCTTTTAACTAGGTAGCTAGAATTCTTCAGCAGTGAGACCTTAGCGGGCGTAGTCAAGTTGGGTTTGTATATGCTGATTATCTCTTGTAAGTAAAGTTGTACCATCTCTGTAGAATATAAAACTATTCGAATAGTTGTGTCCATGGTCAAGGGCAGACAAGGTGCATTTTCACATGGTAGATTTATTGTTTTATTTTTAAATGAGCTTTTGGGAATCTGGAAGTGGTTAGAGCTTTTAGGTGTTTATTCTGGCAGCTAGAGCCAGTCAGGTAGATAAAACATGATTCATTGAACTTTGGCAGATAGAGCCTTAATACTAGTGTTAGTAGGTAGAACATTCACTAGAAAATATCTATTTTTAATTGTTGCAATGGTTTGTCAAATGAGTGCTTTGTAAAAATATAAAAAATTTGTGAACCGTTGCTTCATGCAAAAGAACCATAATAAGCCCATTTTGTTATGCCTTGCATCTAAATAATTGTGTTTTTCTAAGATGCAGAAGATTATGAAGACAAAGAAAGATTCTACAATTACTTCGCATGTGGCTTCAATAAAGAATTTTTAGAGTTCTAGGTTGTGTTTCTTTAGTCAATTGCCTGTGGCATATTGATGGGTCATCCTCGGAGTTTTGTTTTTGCGTCTTCTATGTCTTGTAAGACTATGAGGTCTTGAAACTTCAGTGGGAATAAGTGGTCATAAGATTGGTACTCTTTACTATTGTAATAAAGTGTTACTTGATTATATACTCATCATTGTTGAACTATGTTCATTTGTTTTGATCTGAGACTAGTGCGGTAATACATAGAGGGTTTAGATCTAGAAAATCTAGTCCTGACACTTTGCTCAATTGGCAAGTTTCGCCGTCGTGGGAGTTGCCCACCCAGGTTTGATCCCTGGATCATCCTTGAGTGCCTCACCTCATATATGTGTATATGTTCAGTGGAAAAGCGTGTGTCCGCGCTTTATGAGTTACTGGATAAATCTAGAATTTATCCAGCGACCTTTGCTTAAGTGTGTTTCAATAGGACACATGCGCGTATATGCATGTGGTGTGTAATGTGAGTGTGGTGTGCATCTTTCGTTGTAAACTCAAAGAAAAAAGACGCTTCCTCTAAAAAAAAGCTACTTAAAACGCTGCACTCATTTTTTTTAAAAAAAAAGTCTACTCTAATATACAAGTATATTACTAGCAGTAAAAGTTTTAGTTGATCAGCAATTACTAACAAATTTCTGAATAAAAAAACTAGATCACAGGTGAAATGGGAATTATAAATAATAGAATGTACTATTTTCTGAAATTTGTCTCTCTCTTTCAAATTTCACAAACGAAGGGGGTGTTTGGTTGATGAAGATTTTGTTGGGGGGGGGGGGGGATTTAGGGGTGTTTAAGTTGATAATTTATATAAAAAAGTCGAATTGCTGGGAATATCCCAGTTAAAGGAAGTTTCTTTTGTCCGTGAGGGGTAGAGCAAGCCAAGGATGCAAAAAGGTGTCAATCGGGTGGACAAAATGATGGTTTTGCAGAGGCAACGACGAGTGCCTCTAACCTAATGATGCACCACACCGCTGCGTCGGCAAAGGTTGCAAGCTTTGCTCGCTGCATGCCTGCCTGCCTGCCTTCTTGCTCTCTGATCAGCCAACCCTTGTACATGCCTGCATGCTTGTGTGTGTGCTCATACCTACCTCCTACCTGTGTGCCTGTGTGTGAGAGAGACAGAGAGACTTCTGGACCAGCTGAGCAGCCATGATGCATGGATGCATGCCTGCTGCTGCGAAACTGGGATCACAGAAACAGAATTCCAAGTGCTGGCTCCCTGGATAGCCATTGCTTTGCCTTGAGGCCGAGAATTCGACATGTAGAATGGTGCATGTGACATTGTGATCGATGCTTGCCTTGGTGTGCCCAGCCCAGGCCAAACAAAAGCTAGGGCTCAATTCGTGAAGGCAAGGTGGTGTAGTGCATCATGCCATTCCCTGGCATGTGCCGGCTGCTGTGGTGCCAAGCTTGAGGGTAAGGCGCTGCAAGCACCCGGCCGGCCGGCCAGACAACAGTGTGGGGAAGGTTTCAGCTTTTAGGGGAGAAACTTGCGAACAAATGGCTCAGGGTCAACAGATGTTCATGCAGCTCTGAACAAACTAATCTGTGTCTTCTTTTTTGTCCTTCACCTATACCGACAACCGCGGTGGGTGGAGGAGGTAGAGGTGCGATGGCGGCACGGTGATGGCGGCAGCAGCGGCAACGGAAGCCGGAGGTGTTGGGGGTGGCGCTGTGGAAGGGACGCTGAAGAACAACTGGTGAAGAAATTGACATCTGTTTGGGGATAAAAAAACGAGCGCTTGTCCCCTAGACACCCACACCTCTTCCCCTCACAGCTCGAGATGCTGCAGGTGAAGTTAACAAGCTGCTGCAACTAGCACCCAGAAGAGCACTATACATAAGCCACAGAATCACACCAAAGTTCAGAGAAGATGCCATCTCAACGACACGGGATCACAGCTGGCGTCCTATGTCGTATACATTGTTCGCTGGTGGAAGGAACGAATTCGTCGAAATTTCCTTCATTTTGTCGAAATTTCGGATAAAAAAATCAAAATTTTTGATGAAATGTAACCAAAATTCGACCAAATTTTGGTAGAATAAAATGTGTTTCGGAGGTACCGAAAGGGACGAAATTTCATCCTTTTCGTGAAATTTCGGACGAAATGGTGAACACTGGTACATACACGCCCGGCCGTTGCTCCATCGTCTCTCCAAATTAACTCGGTCTGAACCTTGTAAGAATACAAATGGATGTACGTAGCATCGTGCATCATCAGGGCGATCTGCATAAGGATTTCGCACCCGATAGAGACAGACAGGAAAGAACAATGAGAGAAGACATGATGCCTAATTAACCCCCGTATCTTGTGGAAGTCATGTGAGATCAGACCAAGATCTCCCAAAGGTATAAAGTATACTGAAGGTCTCTGCCCTTGCATGTGTATGTATAATGCTTGATTCCTACCAGGTGCACTAGTCAATACCTGACAAATATACTTTAACAATAAAATAGCTACTTTTTTTTCAATTTGCAGCTCGGTCTTGTCCTGTCTGTGTGCACGTAATACCTACTCGATCCCTTCTGCCGAAGAAGATATCTCATCTGCACGTTCCAAAAGTTGCCACGAGCAGTGTGATACACTCAATTGAGCTAGCTAGCTAGAGCATTGCTCGCTCTCTTTTTTCACTATACATGTGTACTAGTACTAGTTGTCTGTGTCATGAGTAGATTCCTGTCCTGCCTCGAGTTAGTCGAAGTATGTATGATTCGTTATGAGTAGAAACATACGGTGGTGGCGTAGTCAGAGGCAAAAATATGTATACCAGCTTTGTCTTGAGTACAAACAAAGCAGGGGTACAGATACGTACAGTACACCTGCGCGGCAGCCCACGAGACGCGCCGGGCATCGTGTCTCTCCGCCTGGTGATTTCGTCTCATCTGTCGACGTCGCAGTAGCATGATGGAGGCCAGCGTTGCTGTCCCATGGATATTTATACACCTTCATAATAGCATGTATGCATATGCTAACGCTGAGCGAGTGGAGAACTGACTAGACTTAGCCCTGTTCGAAAGTGCTATAGCTTTTAGTTTTTGGTGGGTTTTTGGTTTTTTACTGATTACGAGAGATTGAGTAAATAAAGGATATTCGTATTGAAAAGCCATTTTATTGAAAGCGGTTTCTACAGTGACTCCTATAAAAATCACCTTAAGAAACCACTCTATTCAAAAACCAGCTTCTAAAAGTCAGAAGCTGAGTGGAACAGATCTTAGTATGTAGTTTGAAATGACAGAAAATCATATGGAGTGTGCTGTACTGCAAAACTAGCAACTGAGAGTCCCATCTGAAACGCGAAAAGGTTCTCGATCCGATTCATGTGGAGATTGAATTGATAACTATGGTATGCCTGCGAAATTCATGCATCCTAAACAAGCCACTTCAAGAAAATATGGATGCTTGCTTAATTGTACTAAGTTCATCTCACTGCAACCATCAGCCTATGCCATGTCAAAAACCATCGGGACTGCCGTTGAGGTATACTGCTATGGTTTTTTCCGCACGATGGCGATGGCAATGGTGATGGCGATAGGCGATGGAATCACTGTAGCAGTTTTGTTTTTTCTTTTTTTTCTTTTTTTGTTTTTTTCCCATATTTCTTTGCATTTTTCCGTGATAGATTAGCTTGCCGCTTTTATTTTTACATTTTTTTAAATTTAATTATGCCTAAAAAGCCAACTCAACTACAGTAAAAAATCAGTCAGCTACAGTAAAATTTCAGCAAAAGGTAAAAATCATCGCTATTCCGAATGTAAATTTTTGAGTGAGCTAATCGGTGCATAAAGCTTAATAAGTGTGTGTGTGTATATATATATATGATTAGTTCTACTAGCCACTTAGATTACAATGAAAAATGACTAATTAAATCACTAATATAATATAATATGTGTGCTATGGTTAGTTAATTGGAGGCACGGCGGAAGGAGACGGCCGGGCGGCACGAACATGTGGCCATGATTGGTGATTCCGATGAGCCGGGACATAGCCCCACGCATGTAGCCTCACCTCACCTTGACTGGTCATAAGCTTAACGTGCCTTGTCTTAGTTAGGGGTACCTAATAATAGGGCGTGCGTGCCCCTCCAATAAGACACAGGTTTTCCATCCCTGAGGCTGTGCTCTGATGGCACGCACTGTGTCCTTCTCATAGCATGCAGCAGTAGCTGCTGTTGCTTTAGGTAGTACTGTGGCTGCCCCCCGAATTATGTCTTCCACAGTGAACAATGATAAACGATCTAGAAATTTGGTTTGACCACCATCATGCGTGCGTGGTACTCTCTAATTATCGTGTACTTTTCTCCGAAAATGATGATGAGCCATTGGTAATCATGTATTTTGATCCAATATTTATGTCCGTTCACCCGTCTGGCCATAACCTTGCAGTCTTTTGGCGGCGACAAACAATAGTGGACAGCGGCGGTGCCGCCGCCTACGGGAGTCACCCGCGGGTGTCAATCAGCGGCAAGTCAATGGAAATGTTGATGTCGGGAATAGTATAGGTTGTGAGAAAAAAAACGCAATTTATAAGTGTAAAGAAGATCGCATCTACTGAATTAGTATTTTGAGAAAGAAGATTCAATACCACTTATAAGGTTGTTGTTATAGGGCTTGTTTGCGATAGCTCGTGTGGTTAGTTGTGTTCGTGCGGACCTGGAATTCGAAGAGTAAACCCGGTTAAATCTAGGCATACAGCCCAAGACCAAAGCCAACTTTGGTATCAGAGTTCAGACGCATAACATCTCCTTGAACTTTATGGTTGCAGGGTTGCACAAACCAATGTGTGAGGGGAGAATGTTAGGAACAGTCCCACATCGGTTGAGGAAAGAAAAAAAAACGTAATTTATAAGTGTGAGGAAAATCGCACCTATTGAATTAGTATTTTGAAGGAGAAGGATCCATATCACTTATAAGGTTATTGCTATAGAGCTTTTTTGCGATAGCTCGTGGGGTTAGTTGTGTTCAGCACGTTTGGACCTGGGATTCGGAGAGCAAACCCGGTTAAATCTAGACATGCAGTCCAGGACCAAAGCCAACATTTGGTATCAGAGTCCAGACGCATAACATCTCCTTGAACTTTATGGTTGCAGGGGTGCACAACCAATGTGTGAGGGGAGAATGTTGGAAATAGTTCCACATCGGTTGTGGGAAGAAAAAACATAACTTGTAAGTATAAAAGAGACCTCACTCATTAAATTAGTCTTTCTAAGGAGGCTCAGTAGCACTTGTAGGATCGAGTATGGCGACTAAAGAGGGTGAATAGGAGTCTAAATTAACTCCGAGGCTTTCCAAAATAATTTTCTTTGAGCGAAAGCAAAACTCTTCACTCCAGTAGCTATAGAAATTATGAATATCAGAGACAAATAATCACAAGAAAAAATCCGATCCAAACCAAGCAAAACGCGCTTTGACAACCCCCAGTGGTCTGCCCTTTATGAAGAAGGTGGTATAACCTCTCTTCAAGCGGTTTGACATCTGTTCTAGCAATCTGACCGCTATGAATAGTAAAATCAAGCAAAGAAGCAGTAACTCCAGTCAGATCACTGCAACAGTGCCGGTCAGACTACTACTGTAGTAAGGTCAAGATGAATAGTATTTTTAGCGCTATTTCATATCTAAAAATTCATGTAACTTTTGATCAGTTGATCTAAATAATTTGAAACTTTGCATGCACCTTCTCTAAAATGCTAGGAATCTATTCCAATCAACAATCAAGAAAATCGTTGCAAAAAATTTGAATTTTCCGTTCAAAGAAAAGGTGCACCAAAACTGTTCAAAATAGGAAAATATCGATCTGCTCTTGCTCGCGAGTCCTAAATGGTCTAGATGACCTGGGATAGGTTCTCATATATTATAGCAAGTTAGAACACTATACGAATTCAACTCAAAATACCCACAAGAGTAAAACCCAAAAATCACCTCTCTTGAGAAAAATGAGCAAACTTAAGAACTTCCTCTAGATTATATCTAGATGGATGGGATCTTATCTCTAGGGGACATCTCTACCCCTTGTACGTCCTTGGCACCAGAAAAGCTCGAGAGAAGATAAATTCAAATAAGAAAGCCAAGAAAATCAAAAGCGCATGAGGGGATTCATGGCACAATTCTCTTGGGCAATGTTTGGGATATTCATTTCATTTGGAGAGGAATGTTTTATAGTCAATCCCATATGATAGCAGATCTCTAAGCCTAAACACACATACAAAAGACTCCAACATAAGAAAACCCTAACCCTAATCACTCAAGTCTGTCTAAGACTCAACTCAGTACAAGGCTTATATAATAGAGGCTACCACCTCACACCAACCAGCCACTCCTTAGTGGATCACATCACTTGCATATGGTGAAACCAAGTAATCTACATACAAACATGTTTTATATTCTCACACACTTGTATATTTTTCAAAGCGTGACTTCCAAAAGCTCTATAAGCCTGATAAGACATTCTATCCACAAAGATGCGACCTAAACCACTTAGACTAGTGCCGTACTTTTGCAAACAGCCACTCCACCCAGTTTAGGATAATTTCCCAAATTCACAACCGATCTTCATGATGATGCAATGCCCACGACTTGTCGCCAAGATCGTACACTTGGGCCGAAGATGTTACCACTTAAAACGCAACAGTCCCATGGCACACCAACAATACTCCACAGTCTATGATGCCAACGCTTTACCATCAAGATCGTATGCCTACTTCAAGAAATGTCACAACTTGAAATGCACAAGTCCATTTAGCACATCACATGTATGCATTGTCTCTTCATGACCCTTGTCTTTCATCTGTGCTTCTCGGCTTGAGATGTTGCTCTAACTAGACATACACGACACGTCATTGCCTCAGGACTCCTTCCATAATCTTGGTCTTACCACTAGCCGCAACTATCATCAAAACACTTACACACCAAAGAACAGAGCAATCAATCCAAGCATAAATAACATGCACTTGACTGTCCATTTGTAAACCATATGCATGGACACATGCTACGACTCACATATGCATGGACTTCCCTATGACTAACACTTGCACAACATCCGCTATGACTAACACCCAAAACACAGGACAAACAGACTACTCAGTAAGGCCGGTCTAACCATGACTTACACACCGGTCAGACCACCCACAAGGCAACCGGTTAGACCACCTCCCTAGATCGGTATGACCGTACGATCCCAGTTGTCAGACCGCCTAGCTAGGTTGGTCTGACCAGAAATTCTAGAAATGCAAATGCTGAAATTCAACTTCATAAAAAACAAACTCAAGCAATGAAAGCAAAACATGACCAATATCAAATATGCAAGAGCCACTAGTGATCTAGATCTAAGAGAACGCAAGAACATGACCACAGTGGACTCAAGAACATGACCATAGTGGTGAGGTATAGAAATGGTGCTAAAACCAAAAAAAGCAAGTTTTCAACAAAAGCTCTATCCACACTTAAAATGCCTCAAATAGCACAATCTTACTCATGGTTCAAATAAAAGAGTAATTGTTCATCATGACCATTGTCATAGCAAGATAAAGCATAAAAGAACAAATAAAAATAAATGCAATACCACTTGACAACAAAAGATCATGAATGACCCAAAATGCATTTTTCTCACATGAAAGCTCAAATTTCTCTAATTCAACCTCACAAAGTTTATTTCCCTTTTTTAACCTTTCTAAGCATTCTTTCTTTTAGAAAACTATTCTCCCCCAATCTGAATATTTTGACCCTTTTTGACAACAACAAATTTTTGCCTTCATCTTTCTCCCCATTTTGGCAAAACAGTCATTAAGGGCAAAGGACTATGTAAACTCATTACCACTCCTCAAATGATGCATGAAAACACTTGTAAATAGCAAGGGAGTAAGAAAGAGCATGTATGAATGAATGAAAATACACAACCTAAAAGTGTTTTAAACATTGTCCAAAATGAAGTTAAAGAAAAAAGATACCACTTGAAGCTATAAAATATATACAAAGCTATATAGATCGTGGTAAGGTATATATATAACCAATCTAGATAAGATAATATAATTTAGAGCATTTAATTTAGTTTTAAGCTAAGTAAGGCTTCAAAATTGATAAGTTCAACTAAATGTTTTCAAGTATGAGCTAAACTATGTCAAGAAGACTAAATGAAACCAAGAAACTCAAATTGAATAATTTTAAGTGCTAGAGGTTCAATTTTAGCCAATTATGCTCAAGTATTAGATAAAAGTTATCTTTAAAATTTTAGAAAGCATTTTGACATTATCTTAGTAAAGTAAGTTCTGAACTAGGAGCTATCCACAACTGCTTTCTAAGATTCAGCCTTTTTTGTATTTTTTGTTTTCTTAGCCATTTGCTAGATCTCAAGCCTTGCTACAACCATCCCAAGCAAGAAGATTTAAGGAGTGGTCTTGGCTATTCAAAACTCATCCTGAGTTCATGTCTAGTGCAATGACAAGTCGTTTCATAAGAAAGAATTGGTGAGATCAGTTGTTCGCACAATAGAGATCATTTTTATCAAGTTAGGAACTACTTAAATGAGCAAGACATGCTTTTCCAAAAAAACTAGCAAAGCATTAAATACAGCTCAATAAGGGATTCAAGATTCAATAGAGCATTTTTGATATGGCATATATATCATAAAAGAATCACTAGAGAATAACTAATCAAAATATCTGTACTTGCAAACTTAAAATATATCTATTGCAAAAATTGATACCACTTGTGAAATTAAATCCAGGTTAACAAGTTAAGCTAGCATGGCAGAAATTTAATCATACATATAAAAGTATAATAAAACTAGAAGTAGGCATAACATGGCAATGAGCAATATTAAGTCAAGATTACATAACAAATGAGTAATAGTCAAAGCTTATATCCAAATGCATAATTTACAATGCAATGACATGTATGCATGATACAAAAAGGAAGCATGATTTAAAACTCCCCTTATCTACAAGAACTACTTGCAAATGAAAAACAAGAGCTAAAAGTAAGAAGAAGAAAAACTCTTGTAAGAAGGAAAACCTTTCCACCACATGGTCTCTAGTCCAAAGAACACACACTATTAGAGAGCAAATCTACCACACTAGCCACCTCGCTACTAGAAGCTAATGAAAGAAGAAGCAAACTCAACCTAGGCAGAGTAAAAGATCCTAGAGAACTTAGTGAAGAAAAGAAGTGCCTAAGAAAGATATAAGACAGAAGGTGTGACTCTCAGCACCCTAAACTGACCTAAAAACCCTAACACTCTCAAACGCTATGCAATGCTAAATATGGAACTAGGTAATTGATAAATCTCAAGCAAGAACTTGCGTCACACTACTTGGCAGTGTGATGTAGTCGGATTAGTCGAAGCTGAGCAACCAACATCCTGAGAAGTGATAGCTATTACTGGATACCCAAGAGTGCCGTAGGAGACCCAAAGAGACTGTCATAATCCAGATGATCTCCTCTCACCTCTAAAGCCTACATCAAAGAGACAAAAGAAGCATGTGCATCAGTATTGGGGTTAGTGAAACAAGATTTATATATCCAGTACTGAGACACATGACCACTAGATACAAAAGAACTAATATGAGGGTTAGCATGATGTACATGAAAGTTCCAACAACAAACTTAGAGGTATGCCGCAAGGGAACAACTCGACGAAAAAAATGAGTGCCATCTACAATAAAGCGACGAATGCCATTCTTAAAAGCTCCATGTTGTGGACCAAAATAATAAAAATCCTTTCTTGGGGCAACGTGTGGACCAAAACCAAATCCATGAAAAACAAGTCCACGACGCCATCCAAAGCCACTAGACGATGGATCAAAGAAGCTATCAATAAAGCGTGTCCTCGAGCTAGGCACTTTAGTGTTCATGTTATGAGAAAGACTATGAACACTTAGAGACTTAGAAGCATATGATCGACGTATGCGTTTGGCATGCCTAACGCAAAACTCCACAATATAACCATCCTTCTCACAAAATAAGTAATGGTACAGAAGTCTAGAGATAGACATGGTCTCGGAGGACGTAGTGACACTCTTGCTCAAAAGAGAAGTCTCTTAGGATAAACAAAAAGAGTCACCACCACTTCTAATGCTTGTGTCAGCACTAGGTACACACATGCCATGAGATGGGCATTGTATGTTCCTAGATGCTTGACAATGCACTCGACGCTTGTGTTTGATACAGCGAAAGAAAAACTCAAAAGTTTGTCTATCTTTCTTATAAAAGGTGCAATGATACTTTTTCTTAGAAGATGTAGTGCCATGTGAGGAAGAAACACCCTTGTCAGTTGAAATCCTTGGGACAACACTAGAAGAACCAAAAGAATCACAAGACTTGACACTTATATTATTGTGCACATTCTTTAAAGACTCAACTTCTTCTCTCAAAGAAATACAAGAAGTGCAAGATGACAATGATGCTTTTTAGTAAGCTTGCAATTTAAAGTATCAATCTCAATTTATAGACTAGCACAATTCTTGCAAGAGGGTAAATCATCAATTTTAGCACATGCTATAAGGGTTAACTCTAATCTCAACAATTTTAGCCCTAGCATTCTCTAAATACTCAAGATGAGTGGAAAAACTCAATTTTAACTTGTTATTTTTAGTTTTAGAATTTTCTAATTGTTCTACACAAAGAGAATGAGCCAATTTCATATTTTTATTTTTAGCATGTATACTTTTGCAAGAACCACATTTATTGCTAGCTAATGATCTAATATTGCCAATTTCTACGTTAGCACTATCAAGCTCATGAAGTAAAGCAATACAAGAATCACATGGCATAACAACCTTCAAGTTTAAATATTCATTTTTAGATTTTAAGCATGTAAGAGATGTGATCATATAACACAAGTCCTTGAGTAAAGACTCACAATATTCACAAGGCAAAGAAGATTTCATCCTAGCAATTTCATGAGACAAATTTCTATTTTCCCTTTTTAGCTTTTCTACTTTATCCTCAAGTTCATGCATCCTAGTTGCTACAAGCAAAGAGCACTCAATGAGTTTCTCCTTACTTATCTTGTAACATGTGTAGGAGATCATCCACAGAAAGATCTTCAAGTAACTCCTTATGATCATTCTCGATCGCGACTCCACAATGTCCAGAGCTCTTATTCTCCTCCTTAGGATCCTAAGGCTTCTCATCCTAGAAAGTAGGATAATTGAAAGAAAAGAACCCACTACAAGCTTTGCAAAAGAATTTTTTTTCTTCAATGCCTTGGCTTTCAACTTGAGCTCAAACCTCTCGTCACAGTGTACATCATCGGCAAAGGAATCCTGGCAAGAATGAAAAAGCCACTCACAAGTCCTCATCCTACTCGCCACACTCAAGATTGGTTAAGATATATAAAAGAGCAAACTGGGCTCTGAAATCACTTATAGGATCGACTATGGCGATAGGAGTGGGTGAATAGGAGCCCAAATTAATTATGAGTCTTTCCAAAATATTTTTCTTTGAGCAAAAGAAAAACTCCTCACTTCAATAGCTATGGAAGCTATGAAGATCAGAGATAATTAATCACAAGGAAAAGATCCGAGCAAAACACGCTTTAAGAACCCCCAATAGTCTAACCTTCACGAAGAAGGTGGTCTAACCTCTGTTCTAGCAATTTGATCACTATGAACAATAAAATCAGGGGAAGCTATAATAACTCTGGTCATCCAGTTGCTACAGTGGTAGTCAGACCACTGCTATAATAATTTTAGGATGAATAGTATTTTAAGTACTATTTTAAATCCGAAAATCAATGTAATTTTTGATCAGTTGATTCACATGACTTGAAACATTGCATGCATCTTCTCTAGGATTCTAGAACTTATTCTGACCAACGATTAAGAAAATTATTGATAAAGTTCTGACCTTTTTCCATTCGAAGGAAGGGTACTCCAAAACCGGTCAAATGAGGGAAACTTCGATCCACTCTTACTTGTGAGTCCTAGATGGTTTAGGTGACCTAGGATGTGTTCTTACATATTATAGAAAGCTAGAATACAACACGAAGTCAACCCAAAACACCCACAAGAGTAAAACCCAAAAATCACCTCTCTTGAGAAAAGCTGAGCAAACTCAAGAATTTCCTCTAGATCATGTCTACATGGATGAGATCTTATCTCCAAAAGACATCTTCACCTCTTATACATACTTGGCACCCGAAAATATCAAGAGAAGAGAAATTCAAACAAAAAAAGCTAAGAAAATCAAAAGCACATGAGGGGATTCATGGCACAACTCGCTTAGAAAAATTTGGATATTCATTTCACTTGGAGAGGAATATTTTACAGTTAATCCCTCATAATAGCAGAGTTCTAAGTCTAGAGCACACACACATAAAAGATTCCAACAAAAGGAAACCATAACCCTAATCACTCAAGTCTCTCTAAGACTCAACTCAATAAAAAGCTTATAGAGTGGAGGCTACAATCTCACACCAACCAACCACTCATCAGTGAATCACACCACTTACATATGACAAAACCCAGTAACCTACATACAAACAAGTTTTACACTCTCACACACTTAAGCTTCAAAGCGCAACTTCCAAAGGCTTCACGAGCCTAATATGCCTTCCATCCAAAAAGATGTGACCTAAACAACTTAGACTAGCGCCGTGATTTTGCAAACCACCACTCCACCTAGTTTCAGACAATTTTCCAGATTGCCACCCGCTGGTCTTCATGACGATGTGATGCCCATGACTTGTCGTCAAGATCGTACACCTGCACTGAGGTTGTCAGCACTTAAAACGCCTAAGTCTCATGACAAACCAACATCACGCCATAGCCTCAAGACTCCTTCCATAGCCTTGGTCTTACCGCTGGTTGTAGCCATCATCAAAGCACCTACACACCAAAAAAACAAAGTAATTGATCCGAACACAAGTGACATGCAAATGACTCTCCATTAGTAAACTATATGCATGAACACATGCCATGACTCACACATGCATGTACTCCCCTGAGACTAACATTGCACAGCATCCGTCATGAATAACACCCAAAACATATAACAAACAGACCAACTTAGTCCACCCACAAGGCAACCGATCGGACCACCCACAAGGCAACCGATCGGACCACCTCACCAGGCCAGTCTGACCGAGAATTCCATAAATGCACATGCTAAAATTCAACTTCGCAAAAATCAAACTCAAGCAATGAAAGCAAAACATGACTAGTGTCAAATACTCATCACTCACATGAGGTTACCACCACATAGTCTTACAATATCGTAAGAATTGTTAATTATAGTATGCCCAAATATATGGCAAACTCCAATTTATATAGAAATTAGCATGAAATAAGCTCTTAACTTCTCCTTCAAACCTCCCTCCTTCTGCTTGAACTAAGCAGTCTAAGCTCCTTTCTCTCGCTGGACAAGTTGCAAGGGTGCCCAAATATTCTGCAGAATCTGAACGGAGTACGTAGCCAGGCTCGATGCACACCAAATGCTATCGCGCCCTTAACATTTGCATGGAAAGGCCCAAAAGAGGGTAGCTAAAGGGGAAACACTGTGGCGAGCCAAGAGAAAGAATGTCCCCCAGGCCAGGTTCGCCGTGCCTCCGGGACACATTCCCCAACCCAGCCACCCTCCCACTTCCACCTGGGCTCCACTCCACCACACGCAATACAAGCGGGCCCACAATTTTACCCCGGACCCACTACCAGTGACAGCACAGAGCCTAATGAGAGCATGAGTGTGTTCCTCGTCACCGGTCTCCATGTGTGCAAAGTGCCTTTGGTGCTCATATTCTTTCTCTCTCTCTCTCATGTCCTCTCCCTCATGGATGCAGCTGCGAGCAGCTCCGAAGAACGGAAAGAAAGATAAACAAGCGCGCGCGAGCGGGAGAGAGAGAGAGGAATGCATTGCGATTCTCAAAAGCTAGCACGCTCGCCACGAAACGCAATGATGCGGTTTTCTGCTCTACGAGCCCCTGCAGTCCTCCCTCCGAGGATTAAATTACTTTTTTTGTTCTCTCTTCTTCTTTGGATGGTTTTAGCTCGCTCCAAGCTCGATCGGTACGTTAACTGATGCAAGTGCAATGAGACGTACACGCGGTTCTAGTGTCCATGGTGAGTTGTAAACCATGTACCCATGACCAAACTGTAAAATGTAAGTCCAGATGCAACTGGAGAGCACTAGCAGCAAATGTTAATATTTGATTCCAATAGCATCTTAAAGAACTATGATCAAACATGATAGATACATCAAGATCTTGATGTATAAGTCGAGGCACGTAAAGTGTTTACTAAAAAACTGGAGCCACATTATTTCACCCGGTTATTTAATTATGACAAAATCTTTCTTTTGAAACAAGTAGAAACATTCATGCGATAAATTTTAATATAGCCAAATTCTGATCATTCCATTACTCCCTGCCTCCCTACAAGGCTTACGATGGGTAGAGATCGAGCACGCATGCTTGCGTTAGGGCTCTCATTTGCTAACGTGCTGGAGGGGCCTAGATTCTTTGTACTGCTCTCATCATTGGGCGGTACGAATTCTGTCTCCTTTAGTATAGTAGGCCGCAGCACACTTGAGACACCAAAATGAGTTCAACAAGTCGGCACATGTATGTAATTGTTCTTTTGGGCTAAGGAGGATGGTCTTTTTGTTACGGCTGATAGCTTTTTCAATGTTTTTTGAAATAATAGCGAACGGCGAGGAGACTGATGTGGACGGTGCATAAAGTTTTAGGCTCAGGAAGCTATTTAAAGAATCCACTTTAAGAAACTGTCCTATTTATTTTAACTTTTGGAAAAGCCAAAAGGCTAAAAAAACAGCACCATAGTCTCATTTCCTTTCAAATTGGAAATGCATGAGATAGGTTGAATAGTTCACTTCACAAATAAGACCACAAACAACTGAGATCTGGTTCACATGAAAAAGAGTTGTAGGCACTTCCAACTTTCTTTTACTCGTGTATGTTAAGATAGCTACCTTTCTTAAAAGTTTGCATGCATGCGCACCTTAGGCTTGAGTTACGTCAATTAGGTCAACTATGACCAGTATGAACTCACAACTGGTGTAGAGCTAGAGAAGAAAAGTTCTTAGGGGCTCGCTGCCATCTCCCTCGCCCCCGCTCACAATCTTGAGGGCATATATATATATATATATACATGCATGACCAAATACAGCCTCAAATTTTCCATGACCACTTGAGGCCATGGGTTTGTTTCATAGAATGTACAGAAAATTAGGGACATGAAATTTTGTAGAATTGACAGTGCTAGCTCAGGACAAAAATAATAATTTTTTGACAATGTAGTGACTTAATTACAGCGTCAAAACAAAAAAGGATGGATATCCTATAATGACTTGGAAGTTGGAATATTTTTTAAATAAACAGTAGCGAGCACCAACGGCTTGATGTCAACCACGGCGAGTGTGGGCAAGGGAGATGCACAACGGCAGCCACATAGGAAGGCTGGATGACATCTCGCCTAGGATCGAGATGACTTCGGGAGGGCTAGCGACGACGTTTGCCATGGATATAGCCTCCTACCCTAGCTCGGTCCGTTAGTATCAGCAACATGGGTGGGGAGTGCTTAAGGTGGAGGAGGAATGAGGGTGGCTGCAGTGAAGGTTTCGACTAGTAGGAAAGCTTCGTATGGAGGCGATGGAGTGCTAGCAGAGGATAAGGTGCGGAGACGGCTAGAGTAGAGAGAGAAAGAGAGAGAGGATCAGAGGAGGAGGAAGAAGAAGCAGACGAAGCAAGGAGGAGGATGTGGCACTTATGTGGACATATAGTCGAGGGAAGAGAGAAGTTTTGGCATGACGTTGATGTCTCTAGACTCTAAACCCAAAACTAGGTCACGTGGTAATACATCTACCACATTGGTGCTAACTTGAAATAAAATCGCCTTCAATTAGCCTAAAATAGAAGATATTGATATTTGAAAGGTAAAATATCTGTTTTTACTGTTAAAGATTGGTACTTAGACTTTTGCAAAGAGTTAGAAGTAAAATGGACTTACTCCTACATAAAACCGATGGAACAATATCTCCCGACCTAAATAAACAGACGGTTTGCTCTTCTGCACGCGCAATTAAATGCAGCAAGCGACATACATTCAAGCTGGCTTAATTTTCTACCACCATTTCCTTTCCTGTGCCATAATTCCCAGATGTGTACTCGCTCCCACCTACGCACGTACGTGATTAAAAAAAGGCAAGCAGGGCGCGGCAAAAGCAAGGGCACAGCGGCTCCGATTAGTTTAGTTTAATCAGTCGCGGGTTTACGAGGCCAATTTGCCGGTGCGGGCGCGGAGTCGCCGGGACACGTGTCGGACCCGCTCGTGCGCGCCGCGTCGTAGACCGCGCGCCCGCCCGCCCCACCCCAGGCACGCACCCGCGCATTTGCTATACGCTCCTCGATCAATATACTACTCCTCTCCTATACCACTGCGCGCGCCGGCCGTTGTACCCCGCACGCACGCACGCACGCATACGCTGGGAGATGTATAAATGTAGACTACTAAAGTATTCGGAACCCAGTGCTAGCAGCAACGGGCCGGAACAAGACAAGGCGGGAAATGCCGTCTGCGAGTAAACAATGAGTGGATTATTATATCTTTATGCTTTGAGTAGTACTCCCTTCTGCTTGCTTTCAACTAGAGGGAAGGGCTTATCTGTGTCAACCCTAGATCCGGTTGGTCCGGCACGATCCAAACACAACACGAGTAGTGGGCCAGATCTAGAAAGTCGGCCCATTGGGCGGCACGGCACGACATATCGTACCATACTCGGGCCACGGCCGGCACGCTAGCGCCAGTGGCCGCCTCGGCCTTGCCTCCTGCCTCCCGTTATCGGTCGCCGTTCCATGGGCACTACCATATCCCTACAAGCCATTACAGAGCAGAGAGGGGAAGGATTGCAGGAGTGTACCGGATGGCCTTGATGATGTCGCAGGTGAGGCGGAGGCCGAGCTGATGAAGGGTGTTCTGCAGGTCGTCCCTGCCATTGTTGGTGCCAGTTCTTGCCCTCTTCATGTGCTCGTCGATGGCGGGCACCTCCCCTACCCCCGGACGATGGCGGCGACCTCCCCCCATCCTCAGAGGCTCGGACGACAGCGCGGAGGGGGTCACTGAGGGAGGTGCGGCTGAGGTGGCAGGAGGTGGCCAGGGGTGGAGGGCGACAGCGCAGGCGGAGGGGGTCGGGAGAGGAGGGCAACGGCGTGGGCGGAGGGGGTTGGGGGAGGAGGGAGACGATGTGGGCGGAGGGGGAAGGCGCCATCGCCATGGATCTAATCATGGATCGGGGAGAGGGTCGGAGGAGGAGAGAGAGAGAGAGAGAGAGGAAGAATGGGGGAGGCCGGGAGGGGATAAGCCGAAACGCCAGTGCTCAGCGCCTCGGCCGAAGAAAAGAACAAAAGGTAGGACGAAAAAAGAAAGAGAAGAGGAGAAGAAAAGAAGAAAGGAAAAGAAAAGGAAAAAAAAGGGAGGAAAAACTTAAGCGTGTGTCTAATAAAAATTGTTCGTCACAGTTATTTAACTCTAAGTATTCCATTGCAGGTTAAATTATTTAGTAAAATATTGTTAGTCGTCACATATAAATGGTAAAAACCCATTAAGAATGGTAGAAACCGATGGTGGCGGCGCCTCTTAACTCTAATCAATTTTTGTAGCGAGGTAACAATGCTCCTTAGGCCAGAGTAAATCATGAGCCGGCCAAAGTAAATATGTACATGTGACTTCCTTTCTCCGTTTTCTTTCCAGATGAATTTTTTTTGTAGCGCTAGTTGTGTCATCTTGTCACATTCAGATGTCATTCAAATAGCTAATGCATGCATCTCTTTTGCTAGCCATGGTAGATTGGTAGCATCGTCTCAGACTCTTAGGGACTATAGTACGAGGTGAGTCCTGGGCTATTTGGACTTTTTGAGTCATTAGTTCATTACACATATGTAGACACAAGGTTTTTCACAGAATGGTGCTATCTTTGTTCTTACATGCAGCTATTGCTAATATATTGTTCTTCTACTTTGTTGGTTTGAGGTTTAACAGATATAATAATAATTTCAAACTTCAGGACCTTTCTAACATCAAGGAAAGGTACATTTGCCATTTTCACACTCTCTCCAGTAGACTCTTAGTTTCTATATAAATATACAACATACAATACGGTCCTATTCCGTATATGCCTACATTTGACAAGTACATATGTACACCACAAGACTAGTATATTGTACGCATGTTGTTACTTTTCCCTCGAAATATTTATGTGCCTATGGTTTTACGTAACTAATTCAATTTTTAATGAGTCCAGTACGAGAGAAATGAAGATGGTGGCCACGGCCACCATGGTCGCCGCCGCCTTCATTGTGTATAGTTACTTCGAGTTGGATTTGAACTAGCACAGCACAAACGCTGGCATGGTGGGCTTTGAGCCATGTCTGAGCCTGGCCAGAGGATTTGAAGTGGAGGTGGAGAAGGAGACGGTTGAATCGAGGTGGGATGGATAGAGACGTCAGATGAGGAAGAACGCAGTGGAGCTTGAGATATGGAGTATATACACTACCAAGATTCATGCATATTATTCTTGCATGCAGTTTGGCCACATTTCGTGATAGCCCAGAGGCTACACATGTCAAGGATCGCGTCAAGCATTTCACACAAATCCCTGCCCAAGTAACCCTCGGGGGCAATGCCCGACGGGAGACCATCAAGGATTGCATTCCTAACAACTTTAGAGTCTTCCTTGACAGTTTTGGCCATCAGGAAAAATATGGATCCTAGTGGTGATAGGATATGTGGCTCCATCGGAGCGGAGGTGGATGGGACTCGGGTGAACATACCATGGTTCAAAGGTGTTCAAGTGAACACCTAATTTTTTTTTCAGAACACCTGAAATTTACTAGGCATATTAGATATGTATACTGATAATTGGTCTAAATACTTCATATTTATAAACTCAATTTGTTCCAGGCTTTCAACCCACTCCCACAACACCCCATCCCCGATTCGCCTCAAGTAGTGTGGCCTCACAATCCATCCATTCTTGGGATACAGGTAGGCTACACTAGCATAAATTAAAAAAATTCTACTGCGTAAACTAGGAAGCCATACTTATAAGAGATTATAGATCGTTACCACTAGACACATAGTGCAGCAGAAATAGAGTTGAAACAGCCGATTCAACGGAGAGTTCGTTAGTATAAACGAAAATAGTCGATCATCCTCCGGCCAACCGTCTCCTCTTTGCGATCGTCCTGATCAGCGTCGTAGTCGTAGTCGCGCCTCTACCAAGGTCCACACTTCTAGGGAGGGAACATCGTGCGTCGGTGTGCTAGCACCAGCGCGCACGGTAAGGGTTATGAGAGGTGGTGGCTAGGGTTTTTTGGGATGTTGCCCTCAGCCTCCGCACCTCTTATTATATAGCCTTCAATCGGATCTTTATCCGATACGAGTGGAGATCGAATTTCACTCGAAAACTATCATCCAGACCCTTATCGTTCCAGCCCATTAAGCATGTGACCCTGTAGATTCATGTACATTTGGCCATGGGCCGAAAACTCATTTTCGGTCCATAAGTCAGTAGTGATCTCTAAAAGGACATAACGACCCCTAAATATATATAAAAATCATATCGAACGAATCTATATAATGCTTATGTACTGGCCCCTTTGCCTCACGATACTAGGTTGAACTCAAGGCGAGAAGTATGACATCCTATGATAGCTCGATCCTTTACTCGAACCTATGATGGATTACTCAGTTGTGATTGACTCTTCAATCACATTTAGCATAGCTATGCACTTCCTTAATCCAACCACATCGAGGGGCCTAGAGATATCTCTCCTGTTATATAGGAGGGGTAAATTCCATCTTGATCGTTCATATTCCTCCGTATATTTCATAGTAAACCCGAAAGCTACCTTTATGACCACCCAGTCACGGAGTAGTGTTTAGTAACTCCTAAGTAAACTATTATACATGTAGGAAATAATGATGATCTCAGGTCTAAAAATCCTATATACACTATATATGAAACTAACTGATGATACTTAAGAATATAACAATTCCCGCAGTGTCTCATGGTGGGTCAATCCAACATCATGTTCTCTAACATATGTCCACATTATTGATTTGATATCCTATACCAATGATTCGTGAAACATGATCATCAATCAATACATGTGTTGATCTATAAATCATAATTATTCCACATAATGATATAAGATTAAGGATAATTTAGAATAATGTCAAAAATATAAATAAAGAGTTTCACGAATAAGTCACATACTTGTTGATCAATATGAAAGATATTTATTCGAGACAAAATAATATATTATTCAAAAGATCATAAACATAGAAGTGATACAATCATCTCCATGATTACCTTTAGGTCATATCACTAACATTCGTCCCCTCTAGGCCTTCACTAACTCTAGTGCATGAGTTGAGGCTAATGAGGGGCCTTGGCTGCAAGGAGCGGGCCACAATAGGTAGTGGGTGGGTCGGCACTTGGCAAAGATGCAAGGAGTAAGTAGGTGACAATAAGAAAGGGCTTGGCCGCCTGTGTGACGATAGCTGAGCCAGCGAAGGTGAGGCAATGACTACACCTACACACAAAGGCCACGCATGTCAGAGTTTAGATAACATAGCTGCTTCCAAGTTCTAAGGCACAAAGAATCACATAGTTAAATTGTAATCTCTTTTCTAATTTCTCTAAAATAATTTGAGATACTATCCCTAATATGAACGATTTATACTTTGATTTTTTTCTATTATATATGGACCTTTACTTTATTCAATTGAAGAATATTTTGTTAACTTCGAATACTCATCCTGTAAAACCTGGGTCTGCCACCTAAGGGGATGTTGTGAGAGGCTAGAGGAGGAGCGCAAGAGATGAATGTGTGATGGGCCATGAGAGAAGTGTACATTGTGGAGTAGCCATGGGTAGGTAGATCCACATTCAACCTGGGTGGTGCAAAGCAGGTATAAATTTATTTTTCCTTGTTATAGCCCATACATCCATAAGTGTGCCCCTCACAGCCAAGTCTAGTAACTCTAGTCTTCAGACACATATAGTCACATGTATGATAACCTCAACTATTTTTATTCTAGATCTGCCACTGGAACCAGCCTCCCTCTCCAGCGTACCAGTCCAGAATGTTTTCATGTATCACCATTGTTTTCACTATGTTGCAATATTGCAGCGCCCCCAGCATTTCTTAGAAAGTCTTAGGCACCACTTCTTTTCGTATGCTCCCTGACATGGATGTCCCACCCAGCTACTCCTTTCCCCAAGATTTTCAGGAAACCCCACTTTTCTTTTTATCTTTTCCGTTCTTTAACTCTCTCACCCGTTGCTTGAAGCCAAAAGAGCGCATGAAAGGAGAGAGCAAAAAGAAAAGAGACCCAGCTTTCTTTATGCCTCAGCTGCTGGAGTGCTGCCTCCTCCCCACCACCTGCATATATATAAGACCTCTCCCCCTCCCCTGCACACTCCAACCTAACACCACCACCAGGAGTGGAACAACTACTCACACTCACACACAGGTCGAGTGAAAGCTTAAGGCAGCAGTAGTACATACGTGCTGAAGCCTAAGGAGAAGTATGACGGGCATGGCGTCCGGAACCGGGAGCTTGGCCGACGAGAAGGCACCGGAGGCGGTCGGGCTGAGCCGGTACACGGCGGAGACGGAGGAGGAAGGAGGCGACAAGTCGACGGTCAAGTCCCGGCTCTCCGGGCTGCTGTGGCACGGCGGCTCCGCCTACGACGCCTGGTTCAGCTGCGCCTCCAACCAGGTGCGCGGCGTGCATACGCTTCAGCTCAATTAATCTTTTGTTACAGTATACGCATTCATGGATCCGCATTACTGCAGTGACATAGTTTATGGGTACCAATTGCAGGTCGCGCAGGTGCTTCTGACGCTGCCTTACTCGTTCGCGCAGCTGGGGATGCTGAGCGGGATCCTGTTCCAGCTCTTCTACGGGCTGATGGGCAGCTGGACGGCCTACCTCATCAGCATCCTCTACCTCGAGTACAGGACCAGGAAGGAGAGGGAGAAGGTGGACTTCAGGAACCACGTCATCCAGGTACTCTGCAGTGCATTAGTATCGATCCTTATCACTGTCAAAGTAGATGAGTTTGCATTTCTTTAGTCAAAGCTGGCTGAAGTAGCAGTTAATTGTTCCTTGCTTTAATCTGCTCGATCGAACCGCATGTGCAGTGGTTCGAGGTGCTGGACGGGCTGCTGGGTCGGCACTGGAGGAACGTGGGCCTGGCCTTCAACTGCACTTTCCTGCTCTTCGGCTCCGTCATCCAGCTCATCGGCTGCGCCAGGTACCACATGCATGCATGCATGCGCGCACGTATCTTTTGGTGTCAAGTATCATGTGTAGAATGTAGATGCATGCGTATACTGATATGTACATGCATGCATGGTGACGCTGCAGCAACATCTACTACATCAACGACCGTCTGGACAAGCGGACGTGGACGTACATCTTCGGCGCCTGCTGCGCCACCACCGTGTTCATCCCCTCCTTCCACAACTACCGCATCTGGTCCTTCCTCGGCCTCGTCATGACCACCTACACCGCCTGGTACATCGCCGTCGCCTCCCTCATGCACGGACAGGTACGGAGTATATACGTACATTCCTAAGTACATGTATGTTGTTTATTTCTCAGTGTATAATGTAATTAATCTGCGTATGCACGTATATATATAGGTGGAGGGCGTGACGCACTCCGGTCCGACGAGCATCGTGCTCTACTTCACGGGGGCCACAAACGTTCTCTACACCTTCGGAGGACACGCTGTCACTGTGTAAGCCGACATCACACCACCCAACTCCCTTAATTAAATTAGCCAATCAGTCTAGCCCTGGTTAACTATTTAATTAATGTTTAGTTCACCCAAGTATACGGACGTACATACATACGTATCGTCTACCCTGCCCCGCTTACTTCAAGGTTTTAACGGTACTACAACGGTCACTGGTAACGGAGCGTGCACGCTAGCCAGGGGCAGCTCACGTGCTGCCATGCCCCGAGGGCGCGCACTTACTGACATGTGGGCCCCACACACGACGACACTGGGGCCCGCGTAGACATCCCCCGCACGGGGGGCCACGTGATGAAATGAGATAGGGTGTGATCCGTGTAGTCAGTTATTATAAATTTTGCATTGTTTTTTAGATTTTTTAAATAAATTTTCGCTTGTATTAAATCGTGTTACCAAAAAGCTATGGTTCCGCCACTGCATGTACATATTTTTGAGCCCCACGCCATGCGTACACATGACTCGTTGGATATCTCGTTTAGTATAAATAAACTATATCGTCCGGTCGCAAAAAAAAAGTACCATCCACTGGTATGTGGGCCCGAAATGGGCGGGGCACTGTTCGGTCTGTCAGTGATACTTCGTCAGTCGTCAGTTATCACAGTTTTGCGTGGGGGACATAGCTATAACTAAGATCATCAGCTCAATGCTCATGTCATCCCAAAGTAGTTAAGTTGGAAAGTGGTACTAACTAATGCTGATAATTCATTAATTGTAGTTGTAGGTTTAGCTAAAGACGTTTGGTATATGTACTTTTTCTCACCAAGTTCACTTTGCATTGGGACAATATTGATCAGCATTTGCAAACAGAAACAAACTGTCGTAGGGTAGCTAGTTCTGCTACAAACTGGCCCTTTTTTTTCACTCATGCACAGCCCGCTGAGTGCATGCATGCACCTCTTTGTCGTATGTTCCCAACAAAGACGAGACCATTGCCTGCACGATGCTGCATCAGCAGCAGCTAGCTAGCTGAGACGGCCAACCGACACCTGGGCCCCACTTGCACGAGGGCCCCATGCCGTGGCGAAGCCCAACCATCCATGCACACACTACTATACACCGACAAGCTAAAGCACGCATACATCCATCCATCGGATCGAGACCATCCATCCTTAGACGAACCGCGCGAATCTCAAGCATTTCTGACGTGTCCGGCGCAATGTGCAACGCAGGGAGATCATGCACGCGATGTGGCGGCCGCAGAAGTTCAAGGCCATCTACCTGCTGGCGACGCTGTACGTGCTGACGCTGACGCTGCCGTCGGCCTCCGCCGCCTACTGGGCGTTCGGCGACGGGCTCCTCACGCACTCCAACGCGCTGGCGCTGCTGCCGCGCACCCCCTGGCGCGACGCCGCCGTCGTGCTCATGCTCATCCACCAGTTCATCACCTTCGGCTTCGCCTGCACCCCGCTCTACTTCGTCTGGGAAAAGCTCATCGGCCTCCACGACTGCCGCTCCCTCTGCAAGCGCGCCGCGGCCCGGCTCCCCGTCGTCGTCCCCATCTGGTTCCTCGCCATCATCTTCCCATTCTTCGGCCCCATCAACTCCGCCGTCGGCTCCCTCCTCGTCAGCTTCACCGTCTACATCATCCCCGCCATGGCTCACATGGTCACCTTCAGATCGCCACAGTCTCGTGAGGTATACATCATCCTCTCTCTACTTTCTTTATTAATTTTCTTGTCTCTATATATCTATCCATCTATCTCCTGCATTATCTGTACATGTGTCTCGACCGGCTTGGTTTGTGTACGTTACACATCAATCTGATGAGTGTAACATGCAAGCTGCGTGGATTTTGGCCGTGCATGGCTACATTGGGGGTCCATGGAGCAATAGTTCTCTTCATCTAGTTGCCATTGTTCCAGTGGCTAATGTTGCAGATAGATGATGTAGGACTGATGAATCTGGTTGCACACAGTCTAGACATTAGGGGTCCACCTGTCCATGACCAGTTATGGAACTGGTCTGGTTGGTAAGGGAAAGGAGCTGTATCAGGGAGGGCCTCACCTGAGGCCCTTCTCATCAACCGTTGAATCAAGGTTGATCATCTCGATCCAACGGCGAATAGTGAGACCTCACGTGAGACGCCCATTGGATTTTCTTCCGTTGGCAAGGCTCATGCATCCATTCATGTTGCCGCGTCGGTGTCTGAATACTGACAGTATGTTTTCCTACTTAGTACAAACTGTTCACCTTTCAGTTGATGTTACAAAATTCTGTCAAGAACATATAACCATATTATAGAGAAAGTTGTTTGTCTGTAAATTAAACACCTGCTATAAGAAGAAGAACAACCATTAATTTGGGCTTCGCACTCCGTCGATTGGTAAACATTTTCTGCTGCCGATGCATGAAATGCCTCACGGAAGGCAAGACAAAACCGCAGCAGCTAGCGTGCAGTGACAGCAATTCCTTTCGACACACAAGTGATAGAGCTAACCAGTGTACCATAAAGTTAGAGAAATGTGCATGTAGAAGTCAGGACGTGGATGCACAGGGGTGTTTTGTACCATCTGCTGTCCGCGAGCCATTGGCATCGATCGAGCAGACGCTCCGATCCGGACATAATTCTGTCTCCCGGGGGACACAAATGATGCCATGTCTAGAAAACAACAAAAGCAGCAGTGTAGTTGATAAGTAGTACCACTTGACACATCAAAAGCCCTCACTTGGGACATCATTATTATTTCCTTTCACATCTTTCTTTGATCCTTTTTCTCTTCTGCTAACAATGGTGAACGTATGTCGCAGAACGCGGTGGAGCGGCCGCCGCGGTTCGCCGGAGGATGGACGGGGGCGTACGTGATCAACTCGTTCGTGGTGGCGTGGGTGCTGGTGGTCGGGTTCGGGTTCGGCGGCTGGGCCAGCATAACCAACTTCGTGCAGCAGGTCAACACGTTCGGGCTCTTCGCCAAGTGCTACCAGTGCCCACCCCACCCTGCCGCTTCGCCGCTCGTGTCACCACCCATCGCTCCAAGCCCCTCGATGATGCCGCCAATGCCGTTCAACTCCACCACCGGCGTCTTCCCTCCGACGCCGGCTCCGGCTCCTGTGCACTTCATCCTCCGCCACCACCATCATCGGCACCACCGCCACGGTCTCTGATGGATCGAATCATCGTAGTTCGGTCGGATCGCGCGCGACGGATTAATACCAGAGTTTGCTCTAGTCTTAGCTAGCTAGCTAGTTAATCAGCAATGTTACTTAGCCCTAGTACAACTCCTTTTTCCACTGTTGCTTGTTTATTTCTTCCCTTTCCCTTTCCCTTTTCTTCTGGTTGTTGAGGTAAAAGACAGGCTAGCTGCAGGTGACAAGCAAGGCCAGTACCAGTAGCATGTCAGACATCGATACGTTTGAAGTCTCTTGTCCTGTGATGTGTCCTTGTGTGGAGCTGCTTTTGAGAAAGAGGAGGGAAAAAAAAGGAATGTTACTCAGGCAGGAGATGCTACAGCTCCTGCGTTAGCGCTCCTGCAAGCTTTCTCTTATTCTCATGGAGTCATATGCTCTCTTCTCTTTTTACTGCATCGTTGATTCGCTGTACATGTACGGCTCTACTGCTCTATTTCTTACATACACATTCAGGAGCGCTTTGCCACTGAGAAGTATCCATAGAACAGAGTGAAAACCTTGTCCATTACCGAAGGATGGTATATTTATTGGAGGAATAGCCTAGTTTATTTCCAATGTGCCAAATGCTTTACTGCCTCCGATGGATTTCTGCACTCTCTGTTGGCTGGATTGCCATGTACAGGTGTTTCAGACTTTCAGTTCAGGGGAGAAAAGGGACACGAGAGACCTTTGACCATTTGGCTGAGACCGGACTGCATTTTTTTTCACGGCAAACTAGGGTTGAAATAAACTCTTACTCTTACACTGACTGACAGTTTTCATGTCATATTTCCCCCCCTAAAGTATCGATTCTGAAGTTAGTGCTCCTCAACCGGATTGATTGCTCCAGTAGAGTATGTGCCCCGAGGGACGAAGATTGGTCAGGTTCACATTCGTGCTGAAAACAAAATTAAGCCTCCAGGAAGGCACTTTTTGGGCTTACAGCTAGTATATTGCAGCCATTTTGTTGTCACAAGGTTCACTCATTCACCGATTCAATAGTGCGGCCCTATCCGTGAAATTTGGGAGACAGTGGTGTACCATGACCCTATAGCTACTCAGCCATACCTAGCTGTTGGTGGCTATGGAATGGCTGGGTAGGGCAAATGTGGAGAGTCCTTAGCCGAATAAATGATGCAACAAGGGAAAAAGACGTGAAGAGAGAGATGAAGAGAGACTCAAAGGCTGTTTGGTTGGGCTGAAATTTGATAGCTTAGGGTTGAAATTGCACTCTAGTTAGCTGAAATTACACTGTAACTGATTGTGACTTATTTGGTGTAATTAATTTAAAAAAAATATAAAAATAGAAAAAATAGATTAACTTATCATGTATAATACAAACGAATATGCAAAAAAGAACCAGTAAAAAAGCTAAAAAAAATACCGAAAAGTCAGAAAAAGACGAAAATTATGAATAGTAAAAAATAAGCAAGTCAGAAGCTCAAGCCTAAATGAGCGGAGCCTTAATTGCTAGAAGCAATACAGATAAATGCGGCGTTCGGAATAGCGATGGCTTTTGCTAAAATTTTACTGTAGCTGGCTGATTTTTTACTGTAGCTGAGTTGACCTTTTGGGCATAATTAAATTTTAAAAAATATAAAAATAAAAGTGGCATACTAATCTAGAGCGAATGATGCAAATGAATACGGGAAAAAAAACAAAACACAAAAAATACTAAAAAAAATAAATAAAGCCAAAAGTGCTACAATCGTATGCTACAGTGCTTTCATCGCTGAACGCGGGTTCTCATCGTGTCGCTGAGCACTGCCAAAAGGTTGTGGTAGTGGCATAATCTCTCATTAATTTCTACCATTGTGTACTGGCCGGGTTGCGCGAATAACATGTTCACATTTATTAAAGGGATTAAATGGTGTTATAACTAGGAAATAATTTGTGTGTACTATAAAAAAAATCTAAGTGAGGCTAGCATATATACAAAGGTAATATTTGGGGGTCCCATTTTTTTCTTTTCTGTACAATACATGTACAACCATCTTTAATTGTGCACATGATATATAAGTATATATAGCTGATATGTTGCAATTTCCTTCGCTCTAACACTTATCTGTCCACGCGCCTGTGTGGGACCAGCTGGTCCCTCCCTGATGTGACCCTTCTAGTCTTGCCGAAGCAATGTCTCTGTTGGCTTTTTCTCATACGCGTAGAACTATGTCTTTGCCTTCTGTTTATGAAACGCTACTCGCCTAGCTCCTTGCCTGTACGTGATGAACAATGAAACAACGCCTATATAAACAAAGTTGCACAGCACACGCAATAGCCTTTTCTCTTCTTCTCTTTATTTCTTTCTGCTTCATGCTTCTTACATTGCTTGCTCACGACTTGCTTGGCTTCTGAATACACCACCCATACTTATATACTCATAACACTAATGACTAGGACACAGACATGACACGGACTAGGAAACCGAGTCGGCTTCTCCTATGGACTCATACTAGGAAACATATTCATACTCGTATACATACACAACAAAATAGACTTGAATACGGACAAGAAAAAAATAGAAACAAGATTAAACTCTAATAATCACCCCCTTAATCTTGTTTCTCCATCTTGATCACGCTGATTTTCTCTCTTGCTTTCGCTTCTTCCCTTTACTTGCACTCTCATGCGTTGTTCCTTCCTGGGATGACTCCATCCTACCACTTGGCCTTACACAATCTGACACTTGTAGCGTCTCGCACCTGGACTGAACTCGTCCTCCCTTGCCTGCCCACCTCAGTTTCACCAATATCTGAGCCTCCCGCTCCTCTATCTTGGACTAAGTCTGCTTGCTTTCCTACGTATATCTCAGCTGAGGCTGCACTGCCTCTAACTCCCGTGCTTGTGCGTACTATCTCCAACGCTGACCGCATTCGCTATGCAAAACCACAGAAAATTGTACCAATCTATACATATATGTCGGCTGCATGTGACTGGGACAAGCCTTCTGCACCAACTACAAGCATGTGGGGTCTGTGGCCTTGAATAACCGAGCCACCTTCATGCGTGTCTGCGCCATCAGCGTGGGACCCATTGTCCCATCCACCTGTGTTGTTGCCTGCAGCTTGAGCATCTCCGCTACTCCCATCTGCATGCACGCCCGTATGCGTTTGTGCACCTCGTACTCCAGCCTCTTGGATTTCTCTGTTCATATTTTCTGTATTCCGATCTCTCCTTTCTTGTTTACAAGTTTTTTTAAAAAATTTGTACAACCGGTTCGAGGATCTCTTTACCTTTATCAATAGCTTTCGTTCTTAGTAAGATACGTAAGAACTCATTTTGTAGCACCACCCTGCACCCTCTTTCTGTCATCTGTCCAAGACTGAGTATGTTGTTGCACAGACTTGGAATATAGTAAATTCCTGTCAACAACTTCTTATCTCCATTCTTGCATTGTAACATCATCATCCCTTTGTATCTTATCTCTACCGTAGAGCCATCGTCAAACTTGATATTGCCCCAAATCTTCTCATCGAGTTTATGAAACATGAAGCGATCTCCTATCATGTGATTGTTTACTCCATTGTCCAAGTACTACTGATTCGAGTGATTGTGGTTGTCTTTCTTCGTGTGTAGTTTTAGAACTACGTTCGCTTCGTTTAGCATCACCATGACCGGTGCCTTTTCAACATATGATGAGAAAAGTAGTACTGATTCGTCTTGGGCGAGGTTTGCTTGCCCGTTCTTCTTCTTGCTTCGGCAATCTAAAGCATAGTGCCTGTACTTGTCACAATTGAAATACTTTATGTGGCTGTGGCACACTAACGCATAGTGCTCATATTTGCCACATTCAAAGCACTTGATATATGACTTGTCATAGGATCTATCACCTCCGCCTTGCCCAGCCTTATCTCCACTGCCACCTCTACTACCTCACCACTCTGACCGCCTCGCCCGCACCATCGCTCGTGAGTGCTCGATGAGCCACTTCTCCTTGTATCTCACTTTATCAGCAACACTTGCTGGTTATAAGACTGAAACCTCTGCTCAATATGAGACTGAAACCCCTTCAGTAGCTCCTCATGCGCCTTGAGAAAGCCAGTAATCTCCTTGATCATTTTTTCTCCAAGTTGGGGGAGTATATGAGCGTAGTGACGACAGACACATACTTCTTCATCTGATTGTATAGCGAAGTCAACTTGCCGGCGAACTCGTCCATCGAATAGGCCTATCTCATCTAGAGATTCTCGAACTCGCTCCGTAAATTCTGGAGCCGCACCTCCTACACACGATCAACTCTCTCGTGCATCTTCTGAAGTGTCTCCCACGCTTCTCGTGCCGTCTTCTTCCCGATGAGCGAAGCATTATTGAGTCTGCCACCACTTGGTAGATGATAGCCAAAGCCGCCTGATCCACCTTATTGTCCATTTCCTTGTCCTTCCCCTTTGGATCAACTATACCCTAGACTCCCTGGGCGCGCATGTTCGCCTTTATCTTCATTGCCCACATCGGGTAATTGTCGGTCATCAAGAGAGGGTATTGGAGGGAGATTAGCCCACTCTGAGCTTTCGCCTTCTCGTTTATATTCTTCAGGAATCACCAAGATCAACAAGTTCTGATACTACTTATTGCAGTTTCTTCCGATCCTTACTCTCGGATCACGTTTCGCTGCAGCACTCTGACTTGCTGTAACGCAACACAATTATTTTCCCAGAGCACTAACCGCTCCACCCTTTCTTCTTTTATTTCGTCCTCTTCCTCTCAATCACACCGATTGCCCCCCGCTCCTCATAGCTTGTCTACTAACTCATACATTGCCCTACTTATATACTCATACTTGACCGAATAAGACATGGACTCATACTACCAACTAAGGAAAGGACTCGGCAATTGCTCCCTCATATACAACTCAGACTCTTACCATATTTAACAAACTTACCAAAAAACAAGATTAATTCTAACAATAGTATTAGAGCACTGTTTGTTTTGGCCCCACAATAGGTTCCATCGAGTTCACTCCCCGATCCTTAGGTCTTAAATGGGTTGCGCTCCCTGCGCACGTAAGCCCATGGGTTGCCCTTAAGCAAGCCTCTTAAGCAACAATCTTATAAGTGGTATTGGACCTTCTCCTCTAAAAAAATAATTTGATGGGTGGGGGCTCCTTCACACTTATAAGTTATGCTTGTTCCTCTCCTACAATTCATGTGGGACTATTTTTTCTAACAATCTCCCCCTCACACATGTATTGTGCATACTGCACTTCTGAAAGATGTTGGGTGCCTAGGCTCTGATACCACTTGTTGCAATTTCCTTTGCTCTAACATTGATCTGTCCACGCGCCTGGTGGACCTGCTGGTCCCTCCCTGATGTGACCCTTCTGGTCTTACCGGAGCAGCGCCTCTGTTGGCTTCTTCTTGTACACGTAGAACGACGCCTCTGCCTTCTGTTTACAAAACACTGCTCGTCTAGCTCCTTGCCTGTACATGAAGAACAACAAAACATCGCCCATACAAACAAAGTTGCATAGCACATGCAATAGCCTTTTCTCTTCTTCTCTTTATTTCTTTCCGCTTCATGCTTCTTACATTGCTTGCTCACGACTTGCTTGGCTTCTGAATACACCACCCATACTTATATACTCATAATACCAATGGCTAGGAAATGGATACGACACGGACTAGGAAACCGAATCGACTTCTCCTACGGACTCATACTAGGAGACGTATTTGTACTCGTATACATACACAGCAAAACAGACTTGAATACAGACTAGCAAAAAATAGAAACAAGATTAAACTCTAACATGTTACATAAACTATACCCATGAATTAGATAACACGTATAAAAAATATAAATCAAAATCATTTCCACCAACATTAATACAAATAAGTTACTATAGGAGAACTTACAGCTACATCCTTGATTTCAATAAGAGATCACCAAAATGAAATTGCACCAGGCGCTTGCATGCAAGCCAGACAAATGGCATATCTAGTAAGCTTTCAAGGATTACGAAACAAATTCCACATCTAACCATTTCGCAAAAGATCAATGAACTATCTACAGCCAAACAGGAAGATGGATGGCAAGAACAGCTGTAGAACAAGCTAGACCACAATATCATGAATGTACAGATTAAGTGGCTTTATTCCTCAGATCACGTCCACGTGATAGCCACGACAACATTAGAACCTAGTTCCAATTTGTAACTGTAGTGCTGAAGATGGCAACAGAGGGGTGCATATTGCTTTAAATTTTTCTTTAAATATTCACCAATCCTTCACTCCAATAGCTAAAAAGTTATGAAGATTAGGATAAGAAACCACCACAAGATGAGCAAGAGAAGCTACTAAAATTTTAGAGAAAAATAGCAAAATCGAAAGTACCTATGTTATAAATATGGTAGTACCATTGTTATAATTGCAGTACTACCATTTTGCGGTAGTACCTTTGTTTGTACTGTAGTACTACCTTTCCTCGATGAACAGTAATTTCAGCATGAGTTCAAAAGTAAGAAATGATGGAACTTTTGATATGTAGATCCAAATGATATAAAATTTTGCAGAGATTTCTCAAAGATATCAAGAACCTATTCAGATAAATGATCATGAAAATCATAACTAAAGTTGAGACCTTTTTCAGTTTATTAGAAGTTTGCACCAAAACTGAGTCAATATCCCAAACGATGCATACAACTTGCTCGTGGATAGATGATGGCCAAGATAACTCTAGATATATTCCTATATGTCATAGTAAGCTAGAATATTGAAGAATACGATCCAAAAACCCTTGAAATAAGAAATCACTTTATGTGGTTAAAATCAAGCAAAATCGGGTTTCTTGATGAACTTGCTATTGAAGTACCTAGATGATTAGAGATTGATTTCAAGATGTTATCTCTATCTCATTCATGTTCTTGGCATAGCAAGATCGAGAAGAGAAAAAAATAGAGATCAAAACCAAATGAAACAAGTGCAACTCAATCAAAATAAGAAGCAGACATGGAAATGATCAAATATTGATGTATTACTACTTGAAGAGGTAGGTTTTATAACTACTTCACCTTGAAGAACAGAGAGCATATAAGGCACTCATCTCTGAAACCCTAACCCTAAACATGAAGGCACAAGAGAGATGTGTTGGATGGTTAATCATATGTTTTCATCCTAATCACTTAAATAGGTGAGCAACCAGCCACACCTAGCCCTTAGTGGATCCTATCTACTAACACAATGAAGGAAACCCGTTAACCCTACACATACCGAGTTTTAACTTACACATATCACTTATGTACACTTTTTAAAGCGCATAAGACCATATCCACTAAATCCTTAGTTTTGATCCGTCTTGATCAAACTAGCTCCACCTTAACCTAAGGGCTATTGGGCCCTTCCATTGTGCTAAGTGGATAGTATCCACTAAGAGTTAGGTGTGGCTGGTTATCCCACCTATATAAAGGGATTGGGATGTAGACTTGTGTTAACTATAAAATTCATCTCTCTTGTGCTCTCATATTTAGGGTTAGGTTTGAGAGTTGAGTGCATTGTGTGCTCTCTGTCCTCCAAGGCAGAGTGGCTATAAAACTATCTCTCTCAAATAAGCAATACATTAATCTTGGATCAGTTCCATGGATCCATCTTGTTTTGATTGATTTGGTTTTAATTTTGTTAGTTTTGATCTCCCCTCTTCCCTTTTATTGATTTTGCTGTGCCAAGGATGTGTAAGAGATAGAGATAATATATGGGAAACTATTTTCATCCAGCAGGGCACTTTGATAGCAAGTTTATCAAGAAAAAATTGGTTTTGCTTGATTTGACCTCAAAGTGTGATTTCTTGATCTTAGGGTTGTTGAAGTGATTTCTTTCGTGTTCTTGCTTACTGAGATATGTGAGAATATACCTAAATCTATCATGATCATCATCTACCCACAAGCAAGTTGTTTTCATTGATTTTGGTTTTGGCTCAGTTTTTGTGCACCTTTTGTTCAAACTAAAAACGATCTTAACTTTGACTATGATTTTCATGATTATTTATTTGAATAGGTTCTTGATAGCCTAGAGAAGATCTTCACAAAATTTCATATCATTTGGATCTACAGATAAAAAATTCCATCGATTTTTGGATTTAAAATAACACTAAAAACACAATTTATATCCTAATTTAGAGGTCAGACTGGTATTTACATGGCGATCAGACCGCCCGGAGGTTAGACTGCCCCTTGTGAGAGAGGTTAGACCGCCGATGTTGAGGATTTCATGGAATTTGGATTTCTTGAGTCTTTTTGTTCCGTGTCTTTGGGAAAATGTGATATTCTCTGTAACTTTATAGTAATTGGAGAATAGAACCTACAATACTTGGGAAAAATTTTAAGAAGGCACCATTCACCCCCTTTGTTGCCATCTAGTCTTACAAGTGGTATTAGAGCCCGGTTAGCTCTTCTTGTAGATCTTAACTGGTCTTAGGAGCCATGGTAGTAGATAAGTATTCAATCAAACCTCCTATGTTCGATAAAGTGGATTTCTCATATTGGAAGTTTCGCATGCATGCTTAAATTGAGGCCCAAGGACACACGATTTGGTTTAAGGTCAAAAATCCTTATGTTGTGTCAGCTGATGATAATGCAATCTCTCCTGATATGGAAGCAAACAGCAAGGCACACAACTTTCTAATTTAGGGGCTTAGTCGATCAGAATTTAAGCAAGTCACTCACTTGAGATCTTCTCACAGGATCTGGAAGACCCTCTCTAATTACCATGAGGGCTTTACCACGATCAAGGAACTGAGATAGAATCAACTGAAGAAATAATACTCCAAGATCGAGCAAAAGCCCGATAGAACTTCTGGATGAAGGTCGACAGGGAGTGCTCCTTCCTCTGAAGGAAGGACTTTGGGTAGAACTTCGTCTTGAACTGCTTCATGAAGTCCTCCCAAGTGATCGATCCCTGAACGGGGGTCCTAGTTGACAGAACTCCTTTCCACCAGATGTCCGCCTGACCCTTCAGTTGAAAGGCTACAAAGCGTGCCTTCTGCTAAGTGGTCATCTCTAGAGCTCCAAACTGCCTCTCCATATAGTGAAGCTAATCTGCTACTTGGACTGAGGTGCCCGTTCCATCGAAAGTGTCCAAGCGAAGGGACATCCACTCACGAAGACTCATCCTAGCCTCCGGCGGAGTCGATGCAACACCAGGGTCAACAACAGGTGCGCTCGCAGCAGGAGGAGTTGCCTGCACCTGTTGACAAAGCGCTTGGACCTCCCTTTGAAGGTCCTGCAACAGGGTGACTGTCGCTGCCTGAACACCAACGGCTGGCTGAGCAGCTGAAGCAACCTTCTCACTCGCCTCTCCAACGACATCCTCAACCTAGGGTGGTGGCACCGCCGGACCGCGCCCACGTCCACGACCGTGGCCTCCACCATGTCCACGGCCTCTACCTCTTGCCATTACTGAACACCAGGAGGAACAACTAATAACTCAGTTCAAACACACCCATATCAATCATACCATACTCAATTAATTAACATCTCAACCTTTAATAACAATTAAACAAGCTAACGGAAGAGCATACACCATGAATGACCTAATCCCATTCTACTATGCACTAGTGTGTCAAGTTTTAGTTTTAATTTAGTTACACTAAGGAAAATTTTAGCATTTAGTCTTCCAAAGTTATTTTATTATTGTGTTTATTATTTTCATTAATCTACCAAACCTATGTCAAGTTTTAATTGATTAAACAAGTAAACTATTAAGTTACTCATCACGGACCTAATGCCCGCTCTGATACCAACTGTAGCACCCTGACCAAACAACAACCCAAGATGTCACCTACAATCACTACCTCTACCAATTTTAACCTATAAGCAGGTATTACTGACATTTAGATACCAAGAACAACATTCCATATGAACCTAAGTATAAATTTCAAAAACATGACAAGTCTTAAATTTAACTTATTATTAATCAAACATTGACCAGAAATGGCATATGGGATTGAAACAAATAGCAAATCATCTAGCCACAATACTATCTATAAGAAGCTAAGGGAATCCATAATTTAGCCAATTATTAAAGTGAGTAAATCTAAAGTGTTCATGGCCAAAGGTGATTTATTGCTAAGTGAAGTGAAGAGCTATAAAGTGCAAATCTCCCATGCATGGCATCTTCAACGATCACCTAAACACAACAAATAAACAAGGGTGAGTCCATAACTCAGCAAGCACAAAGCAGAATAATAAACAAGGTAAGCGTCAATTTAACATATCGTATTAGTTCACCGTTGTCTCATCATCACATGCTCATTATCATCAAGTTCTATACATATGTCTCTCTTCTATGAATGAAATACTCAAGACTCAAACTCCCCTTCTGCATATATCGGTATAGCTAGGTGTTCACTCATTGATGACACACATCTGCCCTGTCCTTTTTCATACAGGGTCTCAAGTCAACACTTTATCATATGCCTGGCCCTGTCCTTGTTCATACAGGGTCACCTTGTCCTTTTTCATATAGGGTCTTAGCCCAACACTATGTATCATGACTACTCAAAATGCAATGCAATGTTTACCTCTTTACATTAGTTAATCAACAACGTTAATCAATTACCATATTCATTAATGTACCATAAACATAAGAGTAATTTGAGAACAAGTATTATCATACGAGTCATCCAGGCAAGCAGTTGCATAAACAAATAATAAGCTCAAACACTTGAATACTATTCTACCATGCACTTGCCTTTTTCTTAAATGCGCCGATTAGAAGGATTTGAAGGTGACAACACACCCGATGCTACTTCTCCTACAATAAATATCCAATATCAGAACATGCCACAGCAGTACGAGACTTCAAGAAACCGATAACGCTCCTACACGCGTCCCAATTCCCCTTTTCTTTCACCCACAAGGCAATTTTGTCATCTTCTGGACAGCAAACATACTAATTCTATAACTTTTAATCCACAAGTGCAAATGATGCGGATACACATATTGATGTTGATGTGACCACGCCACAAACGCATATGACCATAACTCCCAAGAATAAACACAAGGTGAATTCGTTTCTTCGGTTTCAATTTGTCTTAAATGAGAATACGATGCTATCTAATAATGAGAACATCCCAGTTATTTCCACATCTAGTGTGCATGAGAATATTTACGAAGCTGAATCTACAATACAAGAACCAATGACTCGAGCACGAGTGCGTCAACTTAACTATCAGGTGAATGCGTTCCTAACTTTGCATACAAATGTTCCAAAGAATTGAATACTATTTAATCCTTGTGATGATTTAATTGTCCTTAGGAACCATGGAGAAGGACCATGCGAGCCGAAGTATACAAGTGAAACTGTCAAGCGCAAATCAAGTCCTGTTCACGAGTTCGACTCTGATTCGGCCCTCCTGACAGCGTCTACTTCAAACGGGCATAACTTTTTATCCAGGAGGAATCTCAAGGTCCATGAGTACTTTTTTGGAAAGATTTTGAAGTCTAGTTTCAGATGGATCTAGCCCCACCTCTAAATTCCTTCTATACGCACCGCAATTACCAAAATAAACCAACACCGACTCAGCCTGACAGGACCAACTTTAAATGCTTATAAATTTTGCATCAAGAATCCGTTTGGAATGTGCGAGTACAGCATGGAAAGCTTATCTCGTCCTCTTTCCAACGGATGTGGACCCATCCCAAAATTTCTTTTGAGCGCGACGAAATCATCAAAACAATCTTTGGTTTCAGAAATAGAGATTGAATCAGATATAATTTGATTATTTTTCATGAGTTGAAAATTTTCCATAAGCAAGGGCCTGCGTGCTCATATAAATAGAGGCTGAATTGGCCATGTAACTCAGACCACCTTTGAGAAAAATTAATCTATGAAAGTTCTTGTTCGAATTCCTTGTGATTGCCGAAATTCCAAATGGAATTAGGAGTGTTCTCCAATCAAGATCGTTCAGCCTTTCCGCTGGGAATTGGGTGCACGATAGATTTTTGCTTGGTGGTCGGTGAAATCAACGTGAGTGTGTTTTGGTAGATTAAAGAGTGTTCGTCCCTTGCGCTGGCATTGGAGGATCACTACGATTCATCAAGACTCCCGTGAGTATCCATCCTACGCCGAGAAGATTGGGTGACCCCGTATTAGCAAATATATTTATCAGCCTATAGTAAATTTTCTATCATTTGTTAGTTATTCCTAAAATTTAATCCTTGCATTAAGTTTGTCAAATTAACGTTTTCCCACGACTGTATTCAGCAGCAACCTGGTACTGGATAGCTGCACCCCAAAATTCATATCTTTTAAGCTACTCATCTAAAAATTGTGTTCTTAAATTCTCTAAAAACGTTAAGAAATTATCTACAACATTCATGTTGACCAAATTCCCAAACTAGTTCGTTTACTATTTTTAATATAAATGTTAACATGTACTATCCAAAACATGACAACCTTACTGAACAACAGGAATATAGAATCATAACTCACAATGTATTCATCTAACTGACATGAACCAAAATTCTACAAAAAGGTAACTAGATTATCTACAACTTTATAGTAGATGGGTTTCTCAAATTATGATCACACAGACCTCAAAAAAAATCATATAAGTTACCGTAGACCAAACCGGTCTACTATCCTTACTTTCTCCTGATGAACATGCATAACACCCCTACCTAATCTAGAATCTACCCTCAAAACAACAAATAGAAATCAAATTGCTAATACCACCAAGTACTCACTGTCTACCTTGATTGAACACGTACAAGCCACGAATAAAACTTTCTAGTCGCTGCACTAGTACGCACCGTTCTAACTTGAAAATCCATGTGCAAACCAAGAGGCAAAACTTCTAGTCGTGCTACTGTTTCCCTTTGACTTATACTATGCAAAACCACTACGTATCAATGCAAGGAAACAAGACTACAGATAGGGGTGCAAACGGAGCGGATATTTTCCGAATATCTGTCCATCCATTTTAATTCGGATAGAATTCGGAGCAAATTTTCGGATATCTGGAGATTTTGCCGGATACGGATACGGATTCAGATATTTTTTTTGCCAAATACGGAAGCAGATTCGGAACAAACATTATCCAACGGATATAGAACTATCTGGATATTTTTTCAGATAGTTAACTGGCTATTTTTTTGGATAGTTACCGGATTCAAACTCGGATTCAACTCAGAACTCAATTTAGATTCGGTTCGGGACAACCCAACAAGTACTTACTAAAAAGGCCATAACTTTCACAAACAGAGTCCAATTCGGGTGTTCATGTACTCGTTGGAAAGCTTATTTCAAGACCTATGCAATGGATAAGGCCTCATCTTCAAATACATCACAAATCATCTACTATGACTGAAATAATATGATGGCTGTAAAATCTAGTTTTCTTTTTGTGTGAATTTGAGTCTAAAATAATATAGGGTTGAGTTGTATTTAGTTTGGGGACCATATGAACATCCCAAGGGGATATATAAGCTTTGTAATCGTAGTCTTTAGGGCTTGGACTACCTTTGAGAAAGATCAATCTACTAAAGTTTGTTCGAGTTCATCGCTGCTGCCGAAATTATATATGAAATTAAGAGTATTCTTCAATTAAGATCGTTCAGCCTTTATGCTGAGAATTGAATGCACGGTAGATCTTCGCTTGGTGGTCGACAAAATCAACACGAGCGTGTTTTGACGGATTAAGGAGTGTTCATTCCTTGCACTAGCATTAGAGGATCATTACGATTCATCAAGACTCCCACGAGTAACCATCCTATGTCGAGAAGACCGGGCGACCACGTATCAAGTGATGTACCTGACTACTTGGCTATGGATAATTCTTACTTTTGAACTGTGTGGCATATAGCTAGTTAGCTACTTCTTGTTTAACTAGGCTCTATCATTTACTTGCTACTTTGCTAACTAGAATTTACTAGTTGCTTGACTTGTCCCTGTCATCGTGTGAAATTTGCTTGTTAAGCTACTAATGTAGTTTCATTATGGATGTGTAGTATAGTGATTGATCCTTACACATGTGATATATATGGTTTTTGTTTTTGCACATTATCCGACTAAATATTCGTTACTGAGACTAACCGTATTCGGAGCGACATGTATTCGCTCCGTATTCGTGACCGAGAATATCCGTATTCATATCCAGCATTATCCGTGTTCGATTCTGATTCTGACAAAAAAGATAGAAAAGGATATGGAATGAGCAATATCCGTCTGTATCCGCACCGTTTGCACCCCTAACTACATATCTACTTTGCTAACACCAACAACCACACGCACCTGCTCACAGATCGCCACAAAGCAGTTGCGAGAACACGGGTGGTGGCTGACTGTCACCTTGTGTGTGAGGGAGATGTGCGTAGCTGGCCAAAAGCAAGGCACAAGTGGGAAATTGTAATGGCGCTGCTACACGAAATCAATGACCACCAGCAACTCGAAGGGCACCGGAACAAAGCAAACACATAGCGGTCGAGAAGTTGGAAGATAGGAGCGGCGCACAGAGAAAGAAATAAGAGATTGGGGTTTGAAGTCTATCTCTTTGTGATCCTATTAACATGGGATAGATTTAAATTGGGCCTAATTGCTCAAAGGACTCGTGCTAGAGAACCATTCCCTTCTCTAAAAAACTACACTCATCCTCTGTTCATTTTTTCTATAAATACGCACCGGCTCTCAAGAATTATTTTCGGGGTATTATAGTTTAATCATGATCATACTTACTCTCATTGTGAGGATAACAAAATCAAAATGAAAGAAATGACTAAGATAGTTATACATTCTAGGACTGCATCATGTGAAAATTGTCCTAAACTCACAATTGAAATAGATGCTCTTAACAAGACTCTAGAATAGAAAACTAAAATTAAAAAAATTCTTAGCTATGACTGCATCTAAAAATATCATTGAATCTAATTCTTGTGCATTTTGTGTGAGAATGGGTATAATATAGTTGAAGTGCAAGAGACCTTAAGGTTCAAGTATCAGAGCAGTTGGCTAGGATTAAGAATGCCTCCTATGTGTCTTGTAAGGCTCTAAAACTTGAGGTAGCCATTCACAAGGACAAGTATGCTAGGGCAACCAAGCAAAAGAGTGTATCACATGTGAGAGCCTAGCTAAAGAAAATAACTACATCAAAAAGATACTTGAGGGATTTTCTAGTGGGAAGAAGAGTCTCAATATGATCCTTGACCAATCAAAGGTGAGTGTGAAGAAGAGTGGCCTAGGTTTTAATTCCCTAGAGTATTCTAAGAATCATCCACCTAAGGCTATGAAAGTTGTTAAGAGTGGCATATTTGAGGTAAAACCCTCTGAGCCATCTAAGATAGCTTTTAGATTTACAGGTTTTGCCCAAACCCCCTCAAGCATGATAGATGCTTCTTCGTCATCAAGTCAGACTCCTCAAAAGGTCAAGTACCATTACACCTTCTGTAAAAAAGATGGCCACATAGTTGAATTCTACTTTCATAGGGTCAAGGTTGAGAGAAAAAGAGAGAGCATGCTTTGAGATCCATTAGAGGAGTTCCTTCACCCTTAACTGTCTCTAGAGTTAGGTAGCCTGTCTTTCCTACTAGGCATAGGCCTAGGTTTAAGACAGCTTTTTTTACTCTTTTGGTGGTTCTAAGCAGTGCTTTGGGTTAGGTGTCGAGACTCGAATATGTAAATCCAGACTTTGTGTATACCGCACTAGTCCAGGATCACGTTAGTGCACACAATGTAAATATAGATGTAATATCAACCAAATGCATGATGAATAAATAAAAATACTCAAATATTAATAATCATCAGAGTACGACCTTATGACCAAGCTTACAATTAATTGGTCTAAAGGGTTTAAGAAACAAGCAGTAGAAAACAAAATTAAGCATGGTAGTCATTCGACATACCCACAGGCAATCGACTGAAAAGTGAAGTCTAAATTCATGAAGTCATCAAAGTATCCACCTTCTGTTACCTTCTGCTGATATGGTTCTTCTTCTTCTTCAACTAAGCAATGGTTAGCATAAAGCCATGAGTACAATGGTGCTCAGCAAGTTATTTGTAATAAAGATACAATATAATATGTAAGGCTTACCAATTGATGGATAAAAGGTTATTTTGCGGAAAATAATAATTTAAAGTAAATACAATAAATAGATTGAAATCAAATTTTAAAGGAAATGATAATAAATAGATAATCAAAAGAATTGAATAAACCACATTGAACCACTTGTGAACTAACCATCCATGAATTTAACCACAAGTAAACTAACCATTCACTTCTTTAAAGTTATCACAACCAAATTTCATGAAATCTTTACCATTCGTGTGAAATCACCGAGCATTGTCCATAACTGGGAACATGGCTAATCAAATAATTTTACACTCTGCTAAGGTTGTATAACTTTACATACACGATGAAATCATCCTCACATTAAAGAAAATCACAACAAGGCCTTTATAATGCTCAACCTCAACTTGATTTCGCCTGTTGGGGTTTTGAATCACACCCCTTGCGTCTTATGGAAATCATCATCCATATTCATCACAATGGCAAAATCAAAAATGAAATATCATAAACTAATCAGCTAGGTCTATCCCATATTATACATGTGGTTGTACGGTAAGACTCAGATCAATAGTGTACAAAATTAAGCTCTTAGATATTACCCAGACAAGACTTCCACATCACTCAAGTGAATCCATACTTCCCTCTTTACTGTATGATCACTCACCCAATTGAAAACCAAGTTTGTATAACCAACACCAATGACACATCAATTTTATGGCACACAAATTCTATAATTGTGGCTACAACTATGATTCAATATCTCATTAATTTAAATTAATCAATTGATCATATATGATGATAAACCTATTGTGATTATAAACATGGCTAAGCATATAAATTGTACAACCCATGTGACGACTAGTATGGTATCACTAGATTATTACCCATCCTATGGTGATAATGATATCATAGCATTCAAATTATCAAGTAAGAGATTAATCAATTTGGACAATAACTATCAGGTATAAGGGTTTGTAATAAAATAGCAATGCATAATAATTTAAAACAAAATAATAAATTAATAGATTTGAACACTAGGTCCAACATAATTAAAGGACACGACTTGCCTTCGTCTTACTCAGTTAATTGCTCTTGATTTTCAAATCTTACTTCAACTCCGTCGAAGACGCGATCTAACGAGAGAGAAAACACAACGAAACATAAAATAAATTTAAATAAACTTCAAAAACTTTAAAACTAGAATCAAAAGATAGAGCTTGATTTTAAATTAATTTTGAAAAAGAACAGAATTAATCGGAGCAAAGATAGAGGAGAACGATCTCTTAGAAAATTAACCCTAGAGAAAGTGCTGAAAATTAGAAAATTCTACTATACCGTGAACTCAGCCCATGGAATAGTGCACTGTGCATGGCTTGGATGACATGGCTGCTGCAACTAGAGGTGGACTAGGGTTGACAATGATGGTGATGACGACCTCGTTGACGAAGCTGGTGGGCACTGGCTCAGAAGATGATGGCAATCGGCAATGGCGATAATGGATCTTGGCAATGATGACTACATTCGGCTCGAACGGTGAGGTGTACAGGAGAACTCAGCAATGGGGTTCGGAGATCGAGAAGGGGTGACGCGGCTTTATAGGTGCAGATACCGAGATCTCTGAGTTGCGAACGATGGTGGAGTTCATGACGGGCACAGAAGCTAAGACAGCGGCAGAGCCCGCATTAGAAGGAAGATGAACAGTAGACGACCCATCGAATGAGTGACACATGGCATCAAGGAGATCGAACGATTGCGGTAGACCAACGGATGAACAGTAGCCGGTGGCTTGGATGCTTGACACGTGGACTTTAGCAAGATCTGGTGGCTAAGGTGGACCTTGCCTAGATGGCCAACACATGGCTAATGGAAGATCTGATGATTAAGATTTGGTGGGTTGGGATGAATAGTAATGCGCTTGGCCTAGTACTATTTTTTAGGATTTCAGCTCTAGAAAATAACAAATAAATCTAAAAAATTCATAAATTTTTTTAAGACACAAGGAACCCAAATAAAATACAGATTAAAAATTTAATTTAAGCTTGTATTAAATCTAGAAAAAATATAAATAGTGTATTTTCTTTTAAAAGCTTCAAATAAAATCTAAAAAAATAGGATGTTACAAATCTCCCCATTAAACGAAATCTCAACACTGAGATTCTAGCTCACTGAGAGAACAGGTTCGAAAACTCTGCTCTGAGATCCTTTTCACACTCCTTGGTGGCTTCCTCCTTAGAATGGTTGCTCCACTAAACTTTGCAAAAGTGAATGACTTTACTCCTGGTTAAATGCTCCGACACTTCTAAGATTCTGACAGGGTGCTCCTTGTATGACAGATTCTCCTGAAGATCGACGACTTGCACTGGCACTATGTGACATTCCAAAAATTGGAAATTATAGATGTGGTGTAAATTGTGATATTTTAAAATTTGGCATTTCCTGTTATTTTAAATTTTTGAATTTTATTGGTTTTTGGTTGAGGTTCAATTAAATAAAAATAAAATGTGTGTGTGTATATAAATAATGGCCAAAAAGGAAAGAAGATGTTTGCAAAAGAAATTTTTAAATGAAAATATGAATATGAAAAGATGATCCAAATCCTTTCCCAAAAATCCACAAAAGTAAATTGGCAAAATATTTAAAAATCCTCCAAATTTGCAAGCTTCCAAAAATTACCCAAAATTAAAAAGGAGGCTTCCAAAATATGGAAATTTAAAAGAAAGACAATAATACTTGAGAAATCATAATCTGAAATTTTATGCAAAAATATATACACACTTATGCCCAAAAATAGCAATAGAATTGAAAGAAAAAATGAAAAGGAAAATAAAATAAAATAAAAAGAAGAAAGAGAGGGGAGGATCCAGCCGGCCCAACGGCCCAGGCCTTCACCCCCTTCTCCTTCGCCCCTCCTCCCTCTGCTCTCTCTCTTTCACTCGCTCGCCCGCTCGCTCGCGCGCACGGGTTCTTGCCCGGACGTCCTCCTCCCCCAGATTTGAAAATGCTTATTCCTAAGCAAGTAGCCTGCTGGAAAGGTGTGCACCTATATTACCTGTGATCAAGCAATATAGTCTGCACACATTTACCCCTCGGTCGCTTGCCTGTGGCTATTAGTCCCGCTGATGTTCTCGTTTTCCGTTGCGATCTTTTGAGTTGTAAGTATTTGGCTTGGGAGGCCAGTTATGTAAAACTGCCGCCCGACGTAGCGTATTGTAAACTCTGATGTATATATTATGGCTTTATGAATGTTTGTGATGTATAAGTTGATACAGCAATGTACTGTGAGCACTATCTACTGATCCAGAAAATAGTGCGGTGAAATCACAGAGGATTCTGGATTTCAAATCCGGGTCCGACAGCGCTGGTATCAGACATACGACTGTAGGGTAAAACCTTAGGAAGGCTATTAGGTGAAAGACCTAAGGACTTAATTTTATAAACCAATAAAAGGGATTTCATAAAAATATAACGTATTATTTTCCTCTCTTGTCACTCTTAGATATGATTTTGTCTCTCTTCCTTTGTTTTAAAAAGAGATACTAACTTTAGTACTTTAATATACAGATGGCTAGAGCTGTGGGTGGTAATGAGACTATTTCACCCATGGACTGAGTGAGAAGGACTTCACTTGCATTTTTCATAAGTTGCTGCACTATTTGGGATACAAGGATCAGCCGATTTATAGAGGGCGCAAGACCAACGAGGGACCTCGAGAGTCTTGGCTCATGGAGATCTTTCTTTACGCCCTGGATGAGACTGCGCAACCCCATGTCTTCCGGAGTCTACATAGGAGGAGTACAGCATCCACTACTCTTCAGGATGCTGCTCGCCTAGCCGCTGCTCGGCTATGTGACATCCATGGACCGACATTGCTGACATCTCCGTTCTTCTACTACCCGTCCCATCAGGAGGAGGCAACCCATAATAAGACATTCCTTCTAGAGACAGAGGACAACCCCATGCTCTCCCATTAGGTCCACCTTACCCGAGCCATAGGAGCAACCTATGCTACGGCGCTGGAGGAGATCACTGACCTGCGTCAGCTTCTGCTCACCAGCTACAGTCGCGAGAAGGCACTTCGAGAGCAGCTCGCCAAGTGCGAGAAGGCAGTTGCGAAAGTGGAGAAGGAGAAGGCCGCTGCCCTCGCTGAGCTTCAATGGACTGCCGTTGCCGCGGTGATTCTCTCTCTAGCTCCTGCTACATCACCCGTCATCAGCCCAGATCTTGCTCCATCCCAGCCACGGGCTAATGGGCCCCGCACCAGTCTCACAGCACGTAAGAGCGTGCGACCCCCTGGTCCGAGGGACACTATCACCATTGGAGGGCCCATCTATGTCTGTAGCTGCTCCCGCTCCTACTCAGACTCATCAGTGTTCAGCGGTAGCCGCTCCTACTCCCAGTCGCTGGACTACAGCCCCTCGTGCCCAAGAGCCACTTTCATGGAGGAGTAGACCTTTGGTATAATGCTCAGTGTGGTGTGGTGAGCCTTGGCCCCTGTAGTAGCAGGAAGTGGAGTAGGACTTAGTACGTTGTTGTAACTAAATGCTCGACACAACCTAAAGTGCTATGTGAGTGTTGAGCTGTATGAACCCTAAACTATGAATGTGAAGTGGCCAAATGTAGGCCTTGTGTTGTAATTTGATTTGTCATTTATTTTCGTTGGTTTTTTTGCATGAATTGGTTTGGGCCAAAAGCCTGCATACTTAGTGCATATAATTAAAGTGTAGGTGGTATTTGCAGATGGCAACCCAACGAGTCACCAAATCCCAGGCTACTGCTACACCAGGGCTGCAAGCCAAGGCTGAGGCTAGTCAAGAGACCCCGCATGTGGGCCGAGGTAGAGGCCGAGGTCCAGAAGTCAATCATCCGCCTCCACCCCCGTCGGAACACCCTACTTTGGCTCAAGTCATGGCTCAACAAACCCAGCTTCTGCAGGCCATCTACACCAGCCAGCAAGATAATGCAGGCGGCCATAACACTAAGTTGGGCGACTTTCTTAGAACGCGACCCCTGACCTTTTCTTCAGCGGATGAGCCCCTCGAAGATGAAGACTGGCTTCGAGACATAGAGAGAAAACTCCGGTTGGCCAAGTGTACCGACGAAGATCAGGTAATCTTCGCCACCCATCAGATCAAGGGAGCAGCTGCGGTGTGGTGGGAGAATCACTTATCCACCAGAGGCCAAGAGGATATAACGACTGGAGACGACTCCGAGGAAGAAGCGGAAGGACAAGGGGTAGCTACGGGTCAAGAGCCCGAAGGACCCAGCCAAGCCTACCGAGCTCCTCGAGCCCGGCATGCCCGTTCAGTGATAACATGGGCGGAGTTCAAGACAGTTTTCAAGGACAACTTTATCCCGGTCGGAGTGATGAGGATGAAGAAGAACGAGTTCTGCACCCTGAAACAAAGAAACATGTCCGTCAATGAATACCTCACTAAGTTCAATCAGCTTGCTCATTATGCTCCCAAGGATGTGATTAATGAGGAGGAGAAGATTGATTGGTTATTTGAGGGAATGAATGAGGAACTGCGGGTGCAGCTGATTATACAAGACATCACCAGTTTCCACCAACTGGTGAATAAGACCCTCATTCTGGAGAATGAAAGGAAGAACCTCGAGGCCAGCTGTAAGTGCAAACAAGTGGTGCAGAGACCACAAGGAAGGTTCATCTAGAAGTTCTTCAAGAACCCCTCCTATACCAGGCAGCAAACTTCCACTGCGGCGCCTTGTACCGGTGGCAATACTCCTCAGATTCCCTGACCTAGTGGCCAGTCCACCGGAACCAATATTCTAGCAAACTACAACTGTTTCAGCTGTGGGGAGAAAGGGCACTTCGTCAATCGATGCCCAAACTGGAACACCACGCTGGTGAAGTTCAACTTGGGAACCACTCTTGTTCGTGGCCAAGCATCAGCGCCCAGCAAGGGATACCAGACCCCTCAACTATAATATCCTAATCGTCGTTTCAGCGTAGGATTTAAAAATAATCGCGGAGTCGCCCGGAGTTTTAGTAAGCGCGGGAAGCAACAAAAAAATAAATAAAATTGTGGGATAGCAATAAATTGGAAAAAATGAAATATAATAATAATAAAAAAGAAAATATTTTGGGAGGGTGGGCTTGCCACCTTGGGCCAAAGGGCCCAATGTGATGAGAACATCCCAGTCGATCAGCTACCATCGCAAGTAAACCATGAAGAGACCCGCGTAAACCATGAGGTAACCCATGAACCGGTTACACAAGCACATGACAAAGCTACACCAAACAATATAAGCCATGTAATGGAACAAGGACCGCTTACACGAAGCCGTGCCAAGAAGCTACAACAACAGGTGACTTCACTCCTTACTGAAATTCATTTCAATGTAACCGAGAACTTTATACTACCTAAATCATATATACTATTGTTGCTCAGGTTCACACATGGGAACATGGAGGATATTGAAGTAGAGAACAGTTACACCAAGGATGAGGAAGATTACACAGAGGATAACAAGGATGCTGCACATGTGAAGAAGGTTACGCGAATAAGATTACAGCTTACACAGCAAGAGCTGCAACTTCATATAGATGAACGTACCAACCTGTGAAGTTCTAGGTGGCATAATACATATGGTTGGAAAGCTTATCAAATCTATTTTCCAATGCAATAAATGGTGTATCATTTGGACTTCCCAATAAGGAGTTATGGCTGTTTTAGTGGAGTCTGCACAAAAGTCGAATAGCCACGTGAAGCTCCTCAGGAATTCCTTAACTTCATGTTGATGGATATACTAACCTGTGAAGTTCTGGGTGACATAGCATATATGGTTGGAAAGCTTATCAAGTATATTTTCCAACGCAACAAACGATGCATCATTTGGACTTCCCAATAAGGACTTATGATTGTTTTAGTGGAGACTGCACAGAAGCCTAACAGCCACGCGAAGCTCCTCGGGAATTCATTTTGTGGAGACCTTTTAGCTAGCCTATCTTCAGAAACTTAAGAGCCATTTCACACTCAACTAGGAGGGTTGTTCCTAGTATAAATTCCCCTTGTATCTAAGCTATTGGCAGACCATTGAGAATTGAATACAAACTCCTTTTGTTCAGCTATGTGCTGACAAATTCAGAGAGTGATCTCTACTCCTTTGCTCTTGTGATTTCCTTCGCGGGATTTATAGAGCGGCCGCGTCATCGACACCCAATCCGTGCGTCACAAAACGTTGGTACCAGCCTTGACATATACACTTGCCACATATTCAAGTAAACTTGGACCCATATTCCTATCCTGCAAATTTTAATTTCCATCCATATCTTCTAGTTACCATCTTCTTCAGCACTGAATATATATGACAACTATACCAAAGAATTCCAACAAAGTCAGCAATAGTTGTTCTTTCAATGCGGCCAATTGTTGTTTGATCTCTGCATGAACATAAACAAAGATGAGTTGCCAGATACGTCGGCAGATCTGACAACAGAGAACGATCAACTTGGAACGGCATTAACTCACAATCTGCAAAGCCGGTGCCAGATTTTGGTAGCTCCTTCACTAGTTGCACTTACGCAAAATGGTTCGGTTGCCTTGCATCGGTGCAAGCATGGATCTATATAAACCCAGCACCGCCTCTCCTTTCTGTCCATCCATTCTCTTAACCATCTTTTGCAAGCAAGAACTAGCCAGGCTTCAGCAATGGGGGTTCTGCCTCGAGGTCTACTTCTCGGCGCTTGCGCCGTCTTGTTAGTGACAGTGTTCGCCAATGCTGCAGAGGGCGAGACGGCGTCCATGGTCGTCGGCTTGGTCAAGTGCGCCGACTGCACAAGGAAGAACATGAAAGCTGAGGCCGCTTTCAAAGGTATTCTAATATGCTCCAAAACATGCCATCATGCTGGACAATCTGTTCAGTTTTCAGAAAATAGTACAGCAGCTTACCTAACAGTCGTCTCTTCATTTCTTCAGGCCTTCAAGTGGCTGTCAAATGCAAGAACATCAACGGCGAATACGAGACCAAGGCCGCCGGCGAGGTAGAGAAGTCCGGCGCCTTCAGCTTTCCCCTCCCATCCGACCTCCTCCGCGAAGACGGTGAGCTGAAGCAGGACTGCTTCGCGCAGCTCCACAGCGCGTCCAACCAGCCATGCCCTGGGCAAGAGCCTTCCTGGATCGTCCGTCCATCCAACGACGACGAGAAGAAGACCTTCGTCGCGGTTGCCGGCAAAATGCACTACTCATCCAAGGAATGCTCGTCAGCATTCCTCTGTGATCACTTCCACAAGAAGCACTTCCTCCACAAGCCCGTAGTGATCCCCCATTTCCACAAGAAGCCGCCAACACCCGTCCCGGTGTACACTCATCCGACACCCGTGCCGGAGTACAAGCCACCGACGCCGGTGCCGACGTACAAGCCGCCCACTCCAGTGTACACAAAGCCGATGCCGACACCGATCTACCATCCTCCTGCCGACCAGAAGGTCCAGAACCCAGAGACGGACCCTGAGCTATTCAAGAAACTCCTCCCGTTCATCAAGAAGAAGCCGTTCTTCCCCAAGTTCCCTAGATTCCCCCCTGTCAAGGAGGAGACCAAGCCATAGAAGATTGCTGCGACATGATCACATGAAGCATATATAGTTGGTTTGCTTCGTTTGCTATGTAATGTCACATACATCCTAAGCCCCTTTCAGACTCCTCGGCGATATTCAGCTCTGCTAATCTTCTAGTTAATACAAATAAAACTTTTGTTCTAAGGATATTGGCCTGGATGTAACTACCATATTTATTGGATACACATATAAAGGTTGAGTTTCCTATAGTACAAATTACTACATAGTCAAGTTGTTCATGTTAGCAGATGATGACACTACTACAAAAGAGACTATACTGGATGCTTACATCACAGACGGTTTCTATGAATCGTCTACGATGTAATTATAATAGACGGTTCATACAAATAACCGTATGTGGTATTTTCACATACGGTTATTTATACAAACCGCCTGTGATAATGCAAGACATCACAGACAGTTATTGATACAAATCATCTGTGATAATGAAGTTATTATAGACGAATACAAAATGTCTGTGATATGTTTCTCAAAAACAAGTTCGGACTTGTCTGAGAGCGAGTTCAGACTGGTCTGATCCTACTTGCGCAGTCACAAATGAAATCCACGCTATTGGAGCCGGTTGAGTAAAACCGTTGAAATGTTGCCTTCTTTACCGATTTCATTGGCTTCAAAAACTTTAGAAAACAGTAAAGCTCCAATACTTTATAATGGCCTGACAATACCCCTCCTTAATAGAACCTTGTCCTCAAGGTTTAAAATCTGAAAAAGTCCTTTGAATAAAAGAAGCACTTCCTAAAATTTTTGATTTTCTCTTCAGAATTTAGAGTTCATCTAAACTGTCTACCAAAACAGCGCTCAAGTTGGCGTCTGTGACAGTGGACGTCAAGGACATCCAGCTCGTGCGCTACATCAAGAGTGAGAGGGCCTAGGCATAGAGGCCTTTGTCGGTGCGGTTGAACTTTCACTATCTGCTAAGATCTCTGCTTCTTCTATATTTTTGCCATATCTTATGATATTATGATGTTGTAATGTTATAATGGTGGATTCTAATCTCAATAAAAATAGAATGTACTGATGTGTTTACTGTTATATTTGCTTGTTTTCAAAATACATAGTTAAAATTTCCTAAGGCTAATCGAAAAATTAAAAAAAATTTAAGTATAGAATACAATAAACCGTCTGTGAAGGACTATCACAGACAGCTCAAACCAAAAACTGTCTATGATACTCACACATTACAGATGGTTCTATCTACCAACTGTTTGTGATACTCATATATCACAGAAGATTCTATCTACCAACCGTTTATGATACTTGCCCATCATAGACGATTGGTAGTTAGCACTATATGTAATGTATGAGTATCACAGGAGGTTTTTTGTTCGAGCTGTCTGTGATAGTTTCCCATCACAGAAGGTTTTTGGTTTGAGCCATCTGTGATGTATGAGTATCACAGACGGTTCTAGTTACAAACTGTCTGTGTTGTATTTATCACAGATAGCTCACAAACTATCTGTGATAATCTCTAATTATTACTGACCCATAAATTAAGACGGTTCAGAAAACCGTCTGTGATAACCCTTTTTATACAAGTGTGATATCAATGTTTCCTTTTTGTTTGCCATAGAAGCATCTAACTTTCATCCCTTGGTCTATGGACATTTTACTGTAGTTTCTAGCTCTTGCTTTATAGGCAACTCCCATTATGTGGCGAACTATGAAGCATCGATATGGCCCATAACAGTCGTACCAGTATGCGATACAATGATATGGTGTGATACGATATAAAAAAAAGTATCATAAAATTTAATTATAAAAATAAATAAAATTATTCACAATACTCATGTGATATGTATCCGCACCTTCCGATACGGGGTGGCCAAAAAAACATCAAACCGAAGCACATCAACCACCCCGGTAGCCCAACCTATAACTCGATGAGATAATAGCGCTGCCTTAGCATGATGCGAGCCGACGGTGCACGATTCACATTTTCCCAATGAGCAAACCCTAGAGGAGAGTGGCTGACCGACTAGTGATCCCCAGCAAGTGAAGGATGGCAGCTTCCCCCAATACCCCAATGGCATGAGCTTGATTTCCTCCCGATTAGGCGCAGCGAGCTCGGCCTCCTCCTGTGGCAGCGGCATGAGATCGACCTCCTCCTAATCCAGCGGCACAAGAACAGCCTCCTCCTGATCTGGCGGTGCGAGATTGGCCCCCTTCCGATCCGACGGCATGAGGTCAGTCGCCGCCTCCTCCCTCCCTCCTCTTCCTGTGGCGCCAAGCCTTCATGAATGCCCAGCACTACGGGGGGCCTCGGGCCATCGCCAGCCCCCGGCCTCACTCTAGATCCAAGGCACCATCCTGCATTTGCTCAGCTGCTCTTGGTCACCCGGTCTCCCACGTGAAGCCACCTCCAAGCACGCAGAAGGTCCCATCGCTGCCGCGACCATCGGTAGTGGCAAGGAGGGATGGGGAGGAGGGGCGGGCTCGAGCTAGGGCTTGTGTCGCCTGTGGTGTCGCCCAATCAACCTGTTATTTACTCTAAATGTTTCAGTCTAGCCAATGCCAACAATGTGTGGCGTGGACATCCCCTTCCTTGAGTTTCCTTAGCCGGCTCTGAACATTACCTCTGAAGTTGACAACCCGAATAAGTATGCACTCTTGTTAAGCTCCACACCCCCTTTATATTTAACCAATATGCATATCTAACTTATTTTTGTCATGCTGGTATCTGTATATGTTGAATTCTCATATCATAATCCAAGGCCCAGAGAGAGACAGTTGTTAAGGTACGGATATCTCATTTGAGCTTTTTAATTTTTATTTTTTCATTACTAGCCAAGCATTGATGGTTATACCATTAGGAACCGTCATCACAGACGGTTTTCGAAAACCGTCTGTTTTTATGTGTCAGTGATAATAGGTGGTTATCACAGACGGCTCCCGAGCCGTCTGTGATAACTTACATTACAGACGGTTTTTGCAAACAACCGTCTGTCATAGTCTACTTTCACAGACGGTTGTTGTTTTTAATTGTCTGTGAAAGTAGACTATCACAGACGGTTTTCAACAACGAACCGTCTGTGATAGCAATTGCAACAGCAGTTTTATTTGCCGTTTTTTTGCTAGCCTCAGGATATGCTAGCCATGCCCTCTGAAATCAAGCAACAAGATTACAACATATATAGAATCACATACATTGCAGATTACACAGATCTGACAAATAAATCACATACATTGCAACTCAAAGTTACACAGATAAGTTAATTGCAACTCAAAGTGAATTACGAATGTAACAAACGACCAACAGATGACATACAAATAAAGAATGAAAATCGTTACACTGTTCTGACAAATGAATTGTTTGATTAAGCACACAACTGAGTGATTTGTACAATTGCATCCAATGTTTCAACATCTAATTATCACTATTGCCGGGGTAGAACTCTCCAACCTTGTTTATACACTGTCCTAGTAAGAACCCGGAGTGTTGCACGAATTTCGATGAGTTGGTCAAGATCATATGTACTTACGTCGAAGTCCACCCGCTGTCGCTAGGAACAATAAGTTATTAATTAGCATGTGTGTATATATATACATATATAATCAAAAAATAATAATTATTGCAAGGACATGACAAACCTCTGGATCATTGATCTTACTATCAATGATTTCCTTCATATGGCGGCAAACGTAAACCACATACGTTGCCCTGTAGTTGCTGGTGGCACTTCAAAAATAGCATTACGTACATAGGTATTGTCAATTCTAAAGGCATTATAACAAAGTGTGATGTAGGATTGTTGTGTTGTAGCGGGTACCGAAAATCGCGTGTTGTGTCACAGCGTATCACTGGAGTTGTCGTGTCTTCCTCCGTGGGTAACATTAGCGGCAAACGACCTACGTGATTCAAAAAAGATAGCCTCGGCCGTTGCAAATGAAGGATATATTACAATAGAGTTATGTATGGAGGAAATGAGTTTACTTGTTAAGTACTTCTTGCACACGACTGAAATCGTGGTTGCTCCTAAGTAGGGAATCAAGGTATATTACCTTACTCTACTTTGGTATAATTACAATCAAAATCCAGTGTTACCTAGTCATGTACACACCATAGTGATTAATCCTAAGTTCATGTTGCATGTAAAGTACAAATAAAACATATGTGGCAACTAGTGAAGCACTTACCCTTGGTTGAAAGGAAACATGACGTACTTCTTGTCGATGTGAGCAAGCAATCTCTTCGTTATATAATCTTGCACGAAGGATTCATTATCTTTGATAACTGGATCGAAGACCAAGTGAGGGTCGAGGAAACCCACCGGTTGTCGCGATCGCCGGACTTGTTGGATTATGGATCTATACATAAGGAAAGAGTAAGGACATTTATCGGTATAACATGAATGTAGAACTTCATTGTACAGTACACTTACAGTGTCCAGCAACGTAGAAGTGAGGCATCGAGTTCATCGAGATTGAATAGTAAAAATAAGTCTTCGAATGTCATGACGATTTAGCCTGTGTCGTGGAGGAAATGCTGCTCCGTATATTCAGAGTGAATGCACTCTGCCGGATTGGCTTCATGTTGGACTTCTGCATGTACCAGGCATGCAATGTATTGCAAATCATGCCAAGTCCGGGTAATTATAACTCAGGGACCAACGACACTCCTAGAGTGAACTTCCATGTCACGGGAGCTTTATTTTTCTTCCCTTGAGTCTTAGAGCCTCGCTTACGAGACGGTTTCGGTGGCGTCTCGGTGGGAGCCGATGCAACAGGCTTCTGAACTGGAGCTGAAGGTGGAGCCACCGGAGCCGATGTGATAGGTCCAGAGCGATATCCCTCTTGGGACACTGGATGTGGAGATCATGGCACGGACAAGTCGAGGGCAATGTCCCTCTTGGGCCATTGAACGAATGTGTGGACAGTATCCCCTAATGTCTTAATCTCTTCGTTTAGGGGCTTCTCAAGAGGGACGGTCTTAAAAATATCATTAATCATGTCCACTTGGATTTTTATGAAACCGGTCTCTACTTGTACACCGTGCACCAGCGTACTTGACAGCAATGGATACGTCATCCCCCGCCCAGCGTCAACGGGAATAGAGCCAACAAGCCTAACTCTAAGGATGCAAGGCATGGGCCCCTACATGACGACACAAGATGAGTTAAGGCGTCCACCAGAAAGTTCTATGCAGCATTATAAAGAGGTGCATTACCTGAATGTCATCGATAGGTAAGTGGACGTCGCTATGTTCAGTAACTGGTGTGGACGCATAGCTACTGCGACGTTGAGGGGGACTAGGTACCGCAGTAGTAGGGGTGGGTTGCGATTGGTTGCGAACTTGTCTCAGTTCTTCCCTCAATGAATCTATCTCTCCTCGAAGTGAGGCAGTCTGCTCTTGAAGTGAGGCAGATAGTTGTTCCTAAAGTTGAGCACGAAGCTCCTGTTTTATTTGGTCGTTGCGGTACGCCTTGGATATCTTTCTACTCCTATATGTCTCGGAGTAATATGGAAATCCGTGCTTCCAATATACGTAAACCGCCAAGCCTCGTGTGCGACTTGGGTGCTCCTTGTTTCCCAAGGCCTGTGATAGTAAATCTCTCTCCCTGTATTCTTCAAAGGATACACGAGAAGATTCGGTAGTCAATGATTGCTGCAAGAGGCAATTAATCATGTTATTTTTGAACCCATGAGTTCAAGAGGTGTTAACAACTATGTAGTTTAACATATCTTATCAGGCGTTGGGACACTTCCTCATCTGCGGGGTTTTTGAAAGAGACACCCGAAGATGTGGTTGATGACCTCGCTCTTAACCAGTTTCGAGCGCGCTCGTTTGTGATCCCGGCAAATGGTGGGGAGGCCTCCGATCGGAGTGCGACCTCGTCCTGCGTCCTCCACTGCGGGATTTTACCCGCGTACCCAGTGGTGCCGAATCTGTGAGGGTGAGTGTTTTGTGATTGGATAGCCTTGTGCGCCGCACTTTGTTGTCCAAATTCGGTCGTTGTCTTCATCTGCACAAAGGCCTCCCATGTTTCCGGCGACACGAAAGGATACTTCGTGAAGGGCGCGAGATCCTTGGCCACGTACCGCGTCACAAGAGTGCTCTTAAAATTCTTCCATACTTTTCCCATTGCGAGGAGCGCATGCCATTGCACGAGTCCCTGTACTTCTGCTAGGATCTCGAACGAATTTGTAACTTCTTCCCATAACTGATTTTTGTGATCCATTGACAACTCTCTCCAACTTGCTATGGTGATGGGGACCCGTTCCCTTCCAATTATCCCGTAGATACTCCGAAATGATACCACTGTTTTCTTCGGTTGTAGAAGGACCCCATCCAGAGATACCACCGTGATGGTCATTCGGCCATCTGGCCTTTTCGATACTCCTCGGCCATACTTAGTTTTCCCAATCTTGGGAGCGTGAGACCCAGATGACGACGACGAAGACTGTGAGGACGCCATCACTCTTCTAAGAAAAAAATTAACTGCAGTGAGCTATGGTCCTTCCAAATAGACCTTGTAGCTAACAAGTGCAGCATATACTAAAAATTTTTGAACGACTATGTGGACGCAGTGAGGTGTGGGCCTAAACAAAGTTCTATGAAGCAAATGACACAAACTAGTGTATCAAGTTCATTGAAACCGATACGCTAGAGTGTGTCACTAGTTTCATGCCCTTTGAAGGTCTATGTGGCATGTACTAAAAATTTTTGGACGACTGTGTGGACGCAGTGAGGTGTGGGCCTAAACAAAGTTCTATGAAGCAAATGACACAAACCAGTGTATCAACTTCATTGAAGCGGATACACTGAAGTGTGTCACTAGGTTCATGCCCTTTGAAGGTCTATGTGACATATATTTTTGGACGACTGTGTGGACGCAGTGAGGTGTGGACCTAAACAAAGTTCTATGAAGCAAATGACACAAACTAGTGTTCCAGTTCATTGAACCCGATACACTAGAGTGTGTCACTAGCTTCATGCCCTTTGAAGGTCTATGTGGCATGTACTAAAAATTTTTGGACGACTGTGTGGATGCAGTGAGGTGTGGGCCTAAACAAAGTTCTATAAAGCAAATGACACAAACTAGTATATCGAGTTCATTGAAACCGATACACTAGAGTGTGTCACTAGCTTCATGCCCTTTGAAAGTCTATGTGGCATGTACTAAAAATTTTTGGACGACTGTGTGGACGCAATGAGGTGTGGGCCTAAACAAAGTTCTATGGAGCAAATGACACAAACTAGTGTATCCAGTTCATTGAACCCGATACACTAGAGTGTGTCACTAGCTTCATGCCCTTTGGAGGTCTATGTGGCATATATTTTTGGATGACTATGTGGACGCAGTGAGGTGTGGTATATCTCTAGCTATAGCTGCTAATAATTCATATATAGCAATATAATTCTAGTATGATTATGTGAGCACAAAGATGACATCAATCAAAATACAAATGTCATGTATGTAATCATATGAATTGAACATACCATTTGAAATATAACACATATCCAAATACAAATGACAAATGAATTTAACATATTCATCAATCCAGCATGTGTAAATTCGGCCAGCATATATATCAATATAACAATGTAGCATATATATATACACACACATATCAATATATATACATATCAATATGACAATGTAGGATATATCAATATATGAAACATGAAACATGAATAACGTATCTTTATTATTCTATATGAAACATGAAATAACTACATGAAACAAATCTAAAACCTAACTAGAGTCGGGGGAGGAGGGCATCGGAGTTAGGGGAGGAGGGCGCCGGGCTCGCGGGGGAGGAGGGAGCTAGAGTCGGGGGGCGCCGGGCTTGGGGGAGGGAGCAACGTCGGGGAAGGAGGGCACCAGGCTCGGGGGAGGGAGCGGCGTCGGGGGAGGAGGGCACCGGAGTCGGGGGAGGAAGGCGCCGGAGTCGGGGGAGGGAGCGACGTCGGGAGGGAGCGACGGCGGGAGGGAGCTGCGTCGGGAGCGACCGACTGCGGTGGCGGCGGGAGGGAAGGGCGGCGCGAGAGAGAAATAATACACCAGGCGCGCTGGAGATCTAGAGTGCGTGAGTGCGAAATCTGTGCCCTAGCTGTGGGTATTTATAAGGAAAACTATCACAGACGGTTCCATAAAGGAACCATCTGTGATAGTTCTATCACAGACGGTTCTATAACTAAACCGTCTATGATATTATATTATCACAGACGGTTCGTAGTTAAGAACCATCTGTGATAGTATTACTATCACAGACGGTTCTTAACTTATAACCGTCTGTGATAATATAATATCATAGACGGTTATAAGTTGAGAACCGTCTGTGATAACTATCACAAACGGTTCTCAACTATAACCGTCTGTAATAAGCCTTTGCCCGCTGGCTGTAAGCCTTTGCCGGTTGGCTGTTGTAACTACACTACTAGCATTCAATAAGATCTCACAGAGTGTAATGAATATAACTACACCTACCAGCATTCAATTCACCTATATATATAAATGCAAATTCACAAATACATCACAGTTCCTGAGTCATTTTACAATTACAATAAAACATATATAGTTACATTTATTACACATAGCTATTTCACTTTAAATAAAGTCCTTCACGATGATCGACACTCATATAGCTTGTTTCATCGCCTTGTTCTTCCTCGAGCCTGATGCATCTCCGAATGGAGGCAAATCATCAAATTGATTATACTCTTCCTCATCCACAACATTCTCAACTCCGACAATCCTTCTTTTTCCCTGAAGAACTATATGGCGCTTCTTATTTGCCGGGTCGGTTACATAAAATACTTGAACAACTTGCCTCGCGAGTACGAATGGTTCGTCTTTGTATCCTACACATTCGATGTCCACGGTAGTGACACCGTACTTGTCGACTTTTACACCCCGTGGAAGATGGATCCAACGGCACCGAAATAGAAGAATCTTGAAAATTACGTAGTCAAGCTCTCAAATCTCCTTTATAAGCCCGTAGTACGAGCTTGGGCCAGCGGTACTGATGTGCGCATCATAGGCATCTATGCGGACACCTGAGTTCTGCACTGTGCTCTTTTTATCCTGATCTGTTGTATAAAATGTGTAGCCATTAATGTCGTATCCTTGCCATGTCACAATTGTAAATTTTGGCCCTTTTACCAACCATTGTAGTGTTTCACTTGACGACCTCCTAGTCAATTGCGCCTTCAACCATTCGTTGAACTAACGGTTGTGTTGTCTCGTGATCCAAACTTCTGACTGGTCTACATTCTCTTGACGTAGCATGTCCTTGTGCTCTTCAATATATGGGGTCACTTCAGTCATGTGTTGTAAAACCATGAAATGGGCTTGAGCATACGTATTTTGATCCGGAGTTATTGCTTTCCTTCCGATAGTCCCGATACCCTCTAGCCTTCCCTCATGACGAGATACAGGTACACCTATCGGATCGACCTGAGCCATGTAGCCGATGCAGAATTCAATGACCTCTTCTGTTGTATAACCTTTGATGATGCTACCCTCCGGTCGAGATCGATTGCGTACATAGGACTTGGGAATTCCCATGTACCTCTCGAAAGGGTACATATGACGTAGAAACACGGGGCCGCATATTTTTATATCTTTCACAAGGTCGACAATGAGATGGACTATGATATCAAAAAATGATGGAGGGAAATACATCTGTAGATGACATAGAGTTATCACCACCTCGGTTTGCAGAGCATCTAGTCCATCAGGATCAATGACCTTCTGAGCAATTGCGTTAAAGAAATAACATAACCTTATGATTGTCACTCGAACCTTGTTCGGTAAAATACTTCTAATTACAACAGGTAGCATTTGTGTCATTAGCACATGACAGTCGTGAGACTTCATGCCAATTAATTTCAAATGTTCCATGGAAACAAGTTTCTTCGTGCTGGTGGAGTGACCAGATGGAACTTTCACACCATGTAAGGACTGGCATAGTTCAGTTCTCTCGGACTTAAACAGAGTGTAGCAAGCTGGGGGAAGGTATGTCTGGCCTTTATCAGTCTCTATCGGTGCTAATTCGGTCCTGATGTTCATAGCGACCAAGTCACGTCTTGCGTTAACTCCATCATTAGTTTTATCAGGAATGTTCAGTAAGAGACCAATCAAACTGTCACATGCATTCTTCTCTACGTGCATGATATCGATGCAATTGCGAACTTCCAAGTGCTCCCAATAAGGCAAGTTCTAAAATATTGACCTTTTTTTCCACATGTTCTTCCTCAATTTACGCCCCTTTCCAAGCATAACGTTTATATCCTTGACCATATCATACATCTCTTTCCCACTAAAAGGTCTTGGTACTAAGTCATCTTCTTTTTTTTCATCAAATTATTTCTTCATCTTGCGGTATAGGTGATACCTTGGAAGGAACTTACGGTGACGCATGTACACAGTTTTACGCGAGTTGTTCAACCACATATTCTCCGTATAATCTAAGCAGTGCGGACACGCTTTGGCTCCTTTCGTACTCAACCCTGACAGGTTACCAAGGGCCGAAAAATCATTAATGGTGCAGAACAACATAGCGCGTAGAGTAAAGTTCTCTCGTTTGTCCGCATCCCATACATGTACCCCTTCGTTCCACAGTATTGCAAGATCTTCTACCAATGGTGCTAGGAACACATCAATATCATTGCCAGGTTGCTTCGGCCCTTGGATAAGTAGTGACATCAAAATATACTTTCGCTTCATACACAGCTAAGGAGGAAGGTTGTACATGCATAGAGTCACGGGCCAGGCGCTATGTCAGCTGCTCATGTTAACAAAAGGATTCATTCCATCTGTACTCAACCCAAACCTTATATTTCTCGGTTCCACACCGAAATCTACAAACATCCTATCGATGTTTCTCCATTGGGCAGAATCAATAACATGTCTTATCATTTCGTCTTTCTTACGCTGCTCCAAGTGCCAACGCATCAATCTTGCATCCTTGCGGTTAGCAAATAAACGCTTCAAACAGGGGATTACAGGAAGATACCACAACACCTTAGCAGGAGGTTCTTGCTTTACCTCGATGCCCTTTCCATCACCAGAGTCATTTTTACGCTTGTATCGGGATGCTTTGCACACCGGACAAACATTTAAGCTAGCATACTCTTTACGGTACAGGATACAATCATTCGGATATGCATGTATTCTTTCTACTTCTATTCCTAATGGACAAAGAATCTTCTTGGCTTGGTAGGTGGTTCTCGGCAACACATTTCCCTTTGGAAGCATGTCCGCTAGGAGACCTAACAATGCTGTGAAACTCTTGTCGGACCAACCATTGCTTGCCTTCAATTTCAGTAGTTCTAGAACTGATGACAACCTCGTGTATTGCGGCTTGCATCCTGAGAACAAAGTTTTCTCCGAGTCCTCCATCAAGCCCTCGAATTTACCAAACTCTCTCTCACTGTAGTTCCTTCTGCATCACGTAATATCTGATCCAGATTGTCATCCTGCGATCCATCCACGGCCTCATGATCAAAAGCACAGTCCACAACTAGCAAATCGTTGTCCCCCTCGACTATGTCATAACTACCAGCTTCTTGTGTACACTTCTCTTCACCGTGACTGGTCCAACATTTGTATCCTTTTCTGAAACCCATTCGAATCAAGTGAGCTTCGATTTGCGCTGAGTTGCTAAACATCTTGAGATTATCACAATCAATACATGGACAGTACATATATTTTATCCCCTTCTTTAACATATCCAGCTCGGCCGCTCTTCTAAAAATAGACATGCCAATAATGTACTCTTCACTCACACGGTTCTCAATGTACATCCAGCTTCGATCCATCTACGCTAGCTACACAAGTAACAAATGGTTGCCAAAAATGATTATTACCGCTACTACATAGCATATAAGTTATCACTCTGGTCTTCCATTACAAAGACATGTATATAAGAATAATTAAAAATAATTGAGTACTAACCTCTAATTAGATCACTAAGAAGACGGCGATATATTTTCACCCCCGAACTCCCTAAAGCCAACCGCCTTGCTCCACCGATGCAGCGCAATGAAGACAGATCTGTGTCGACACCGTACGTCCAAGTATTAATAGTGCAATTTATCACAGACGGTTATTAACATGAACCGTCTGTGATAATTAATATTAAAGATGGTTTGTTACACGACCTGTCTGTGATAATTGAGACATCACAGACGGTTATTAACACGAACCATCTGTGATGTCTATATTATCACAGACAGTTCGTGTTAATAACCGTCTGTGACAGTATCACAGCCGGTTGGTAGTATGAATCTTCTGTGATAGTTAAGCACAGACGGTTCCGTATGAACCGTCTATGATTTACCCATCGAGTATAGCCTGTTTTGTAGCAGTGCAAGGAAATATGATGCATTGTAGTTGTACAAGAAAATCTAATGCATGCTGACGAAAGTACCAACTGGAAAGTGCTATCTTGCCCAGTTGATTAATGAATATATAGGCATATAGCATTCAATTCATTAAGGTAATCTTAGCTTCTCCCTGTCGTAGCCTATAATTCCAGAAAACCTTTATTGAAGCTACATGCAAAGTAGTCGTAGTCTCCTTCTGCACCTTCGTACTCCTCTGAAATGACATGTAGATTGCAAGATGAGTACATAGAGTACTCTGCAAGTCTTGCAAAAAATGCAATTATATATAAGTCTTAACAAAGGAAGGATAATATGATTCTTTTGCACAAATTAGCATTTTATTTCAATTACTAATATAGATTTTCAAAGCATCAATTTAACAAGTAAATTGTAATAACTGAAACTAGATAATTTACAGTATGAAGGCTCTAACCGCCGAGGTCCAAAAATTTTGGTTCTGTCTACCTGACTAGCGCTATCTACCAGAACACACCTGAGAGCTCTAACCACTCCAAGATTACCAAAAACTCATTTAAAAACAAAACCATAAATCTACCAAGTGTAAGCACACATTGCCTGCCCATGATCATGAGCACAGCTATTTGAATAGTTTTACACTATATAGAGGTTGTACAAGTTTACCTATAAGAGATAATCAAATTATGTCGTCGACCATAACACGCTTCTTTTGGAGTGCGACTAAGTGATTATCATAATATCTTTACAATGCATTAGCCCAACTAGAATGCACCCACTAATATTTCACCGTTGAATGGGTTCAATCCGTCTCCAAGTTAGAAGGCCTCTCACGCTGTGTAGCAATGCTGCTATCTGACACCCCACATTCAGCCATCTGCCAGAATCTAAGCTAGGCCATTGCAAATTGATTACCCAGATGGTACCCATTTAGACTTGTAATTGTACAGTAGTGCTCAGTTTGGGCAATCATAAACGTCGGTCCTTAATTGACTAGGGCCATACAAGTTCTCGTGCTCCATCGCACCAATCCTATTTTACCATCCGCCCAAGTCTAAAATAAATTTCTAATATTTTATTTTATTTTATAAACCAATTATAACACCTATTACCAAACACTTGATAAAAATAACTGTTCAGAAATTTGATAACATTATTCCCACTCATAGGGTTATAGTGACTGATAAGCTTGTCTAAGCAATTCTACCATTTTAAAATTATCAAATAGTATTATAATCTCAATACTGAGACAAGGGTAGCTTAAGGTGACAAGGGTACATGGATTTCAACATCAAATGAGGGTATAACAAGGGAGGTTCACAAGTGGTTTATTCAATTCTATTGATTACTTATTTATTATTATTTTTCCTTAAAGTTGCTTTCAATCTATTTACAATATTTACTTTAAAATATTGCTTTCTGTAAATTAACCATTCAGCTATCCATTGGTAAGCCTTGCATATTATATTGTACTTATTTGTTACAAACGACTTACTAAGTACCAATATACTCATGGCTTTATATAACATCCCAAAAATTTTGCCTTCTTTAAAATTAATTCTAAAATAATTATTTAAAAATATTTAGATTTTATTTGGATTATTGTGTAATACTGGAGGAAAACTATCAAAATCCCGGTTCCAATCTGAATTCCCTAATTCAAATTCCAATTCCCACCTAGAATTCCAAATTTTGAATTCAAATTTTAAAAGAATTCAAATTTTAAAAAAATGAAATTCAAATCTCCAAAAACCAAATCTCTAGAAAAATATCCATTTTATTTTTTTGGATCCAATCTATTTTTTTTCTTGGCCTATTCTTCTTTTTTACTTTTCTTTTCTCTCTTTTCTTTCTTTCTCTCTCGTCTTGGGTACTATTTATGCTACAGTAACCAAACACTGTTCATCGTCAACCTCTGGACGCATAACGCTTCTGTTCAAACTGAACCGCACAAAAAAAACAGCTTTCGTTCTTTCCCCATAACTTTCCACTCGAGCGTCCAAATTCAATTCCGTCTGAAGCACTGCAATCCTAACAACACCGCACATTCATCGCGGAAGTCAATGCTTCTGTTACCACATTCCATTAATGCTTTTATTGTTGTTTTATCAATAAGTTTCTAAAACCGAACAGTCACCTGAAACTTCTCATGTTCCCAGTGATTCAAGTCATGAGAGAGCCTATAAATTGGCACACCAACACCTCCTCTACCTCTCTTTATTCTCTCAAAATCTCATAACCTCCAGAGCTCTGACGACGACGAATTTCTCATTTTCCTGAACGTCGGCCATCACCGTCGATTTGGGCATTCATCATTTCGATGATCTTTTTCAAAATTCTTTTGCGTCACATCATGCTCCAGCATCCAAGCAACTCATCCACCATTTTTATTTGATTTTTTGTGAGCCAATCGACAGGAATTGAGCTTTGTGCGGAATCGGCCGTTTTCGACTTTTGCCATCGATTTGTCATTCTCGGTGAGCGCTTTCTCAATTCCTTGTACTGAGAGCATCAACTCCATCCCCTCGGTGCAATTCATGGCTCTACTGGCTCAATGGTTAGCCGAAGAGCTCCACCATCGTGCGCCATGCCGTTTTGGTCACCTCACCCTCGCCGGCCTTCCTTGATTGCTCTCCAGCCAAGTCGAGCATGGGGACACGTTCTATGGGACGAGGCCATGCTCATGCTCCCTCTATTTCTTCTGGAACATCATCGGTTTGCCAGAGTCCCACGCAGCCACCACCGCCGTGCGCTCCGATCGCCGCCACCGTCGCCTCGCTCCGTCTCCAGCGATGCCACCACCACCATTGTGTAGAGGACCTTGCTGGGGTTCCATGTTGCAATTTCGTCGACCACCCTTCTACCTACCTCACCGGTGCCTCCACCATGCCTTTGCGTTCTACTCTGTTCAGTACTGTAACTTTTGTTCTAATTGTTGAGCTCTAGGCTTTGCCTCTGACTTGTGGGTCCCCTATGTCATACACTCATTTCGGATTTTCACTCCTCTCTGTAAAACATCCTATCAGTGTGAGTCCAGTACAGGACTTTCGGATTTTCGTCATTTTATGTGTTAACCAAACTTCCAGATGTTCGTTCTCCCTCATACGAACTCCGAATCCGTTAATTCTTTTTCCTAAATTCATCTAAAATCAAAAAATTCATTCCAGTATATATTTTATATTTTTGTGATTTTATTTGTATTTATTTATTTGTATTTATCGTCTCACGCGTAGGACCCGACGTTGCCGAATAATTTTCTGATCAGCAAGAGGAAGGTCCAGATGGCGTGCAAGAAGGCAAGTCTCCTTTAATCATCTTGTACCTATATTTACTAAAATTATTTTTATATTTTAAATTTAAATGCATTGCTATGTTACATAAAATTATAACTTTTGTCGTAAGGATGCTAGTTAATATAATAATCATTATACTGTCCTTTGACGTTGACTACCATGTACCTTTGGCACCCTAGGCTTTTCTTGTCTCAGTATTGAGATTATTATGCTATTTGTTAATTTTAAAACGGTAGTAATTGCTTAAACAAGCTAATCGATCACTAAAACCTTATGGGTGGGATTGTTATCCAATTTCTAAACAATTATTTTAACCAAGTGTTTAGCAATAGGTGTTGCTATTGGTTTATAAAATAAAATAAAATTATGAAAATAATTTTTGACTTGGGCGGATAGTAAGATTGGATTGGTGCGGATTTAGCACGAGAACTTGTATTGTGAATGTTCCACCCTAGTCAATTAAGGACTGACGCTTGTGATTGTCCAAGCTGAGCACTACCGTATAGCCACAAGTTAATATGGGTACGACCTAGCTGAATAACTTGCGAAGGTTTAGTTCAGATATCACTAGTGGTAAGTGAGTGCTAGGGTGTACTGGTTTACTCACAGTGAGGCACAGGGATTTACTGTACTCATACGGCGGAAGAGGGGGCTTCTGACTGTGGTGGATTTAACCCTTCAATGGCTAGACTGGAGTGAGGTAAAAGCTTTGTGATAAATTATCTGGATCTCATGCCTAAGGAAGCATGTTGGCTATTAAGATGACCTATGTCTTCTGGGTAAAACTATACAAACTCTGCAGAGTATAAAACTATTCGAATAGTCGTGCCCACGGTCAAGGATGGGTAAGGTGCGCTTTCACATGATAGATCTTTGGTTTTGGTTTCAAAATAAAGAGTTTGGAAACTCGGGAGTGGATGGAACTCTCGGGAGTTTGTCCTGGCGGATGGAGCCAATGATGGTGGATGAAACCTGAATTCTTGAACTTTGGCGGTTAGAGCCTGTCTGCTAGTGTTGGTGGTTGGATCCTTCACTAGAAAATTTATCCAGTTTCAGTTATTACAATTACTTTATTAAATTGATGATTTCAAATATATATAATGGTATTTGAAATAAAATATCGCTTTGTACAAAAGAACCATATTAATCTTCCTTTGTTAAGCCTTGCATCTATGCATTTTTCCAAAAACTCGCGGAGTACTTTATGTACTCATATGCTACACTAAAAAATAACTCTTAGAAAATTATGAAGCCTAAAAAGGAGACTACGACTACTTGTCACGTGGATTTGATGAAGGCTTTCCGAAGTATTAGGTTGCGCTTCCCCAGTCAATTGCCTATGACGTATTGATGGGCCAGCATCAAAGTTTATTTCTGCTTCGTTGTATTTTTGTTTGAGAGGTCTTGTACTCTCTATTATTGTAATAAAGATTTGCTGGTTATGTAATCATCACTGTTTAACTATGTGCACTAATTTTGATTTAGAACTAGTGCGATAATACACAGAGAGTTCGGATTCAGAAATCCGGTCTCGACACTTTATGCCCACTATTGCTCAGTTGAGGAGGAGCTATATCAGCAGGAGGTATCAGAGGGAGGATACTTCAGCGACTTCACGGATTAGACCTTTGCTTTCCAGTTGATTGTTTGTGGGCATGTCGAATGAATTCTATGCATATTTCTTTTTTTCGCTGCCAGATTTTAAACCCTTCACGCTAATAAGTTGTAGCTTGGGCATAAGGTCGTACTATGATAATTATTAATATTTGAGTTTTTCTTTTCTTTTATCATGTTTATTGTTGATATTTCATCTATGTTAAACTGTGTGCATTAGCGTGATCCTGAACTAGTACGGTATACATAGAAAGTCCGAATTTGCATATTCAGGTCTCGACAAGATTCAAATATGATTTTTTGGAATTTGAATTCAAATTTGGAATTTCGCATTGGAATTGGGATTTAGATATTTCCTTCAGGATTACACGAAAAATATAAATAAAATCCAGATGACATCCAAATAATTTAAATAATTAATTTAAAATTAATTTTTTTAAGAAAGCCAAATTTTGGGATGTTACAAATCTCGTCCCTGAGATTCGAACAGACCGAGAAGAAGAAAGAAGGAAACTCGGTGCTTAGTTTCTCCTCGCACTTATAAGTTGCTTTTGACTTTGATTAGTTGCTCTGCCACACCTTTTGGAACTTAATGGTCTTGATTTTGACCAAGATCTTGAAGAAGTTTCAGCTGCATTACCGCCATTCGTGTAACTGGAGGTGGTGGTGGAATTGGATTATTGTTCCCTAGTTGAACATTGGCTCCACTGTTGTTGCTGGCATTGCCACTACTCCTTGTGTTCACCGTCTGAAGCGGCTAGGGATTTCAAAAGAAAAGAGGGAAAAGCGGAGACGAGGAAATAGGAGGAAAAAGCAAATAGTTTTGAAGATGGTTGTACTATAAGTACACACCAACTAAAAAATGCTTTACTTGAAATCAAAATAGTTTTGAAGATGGTTGTACTATAAGTACACAAATACTTGGTATAGTCCACCTAATACACCAACTAATAATATATTAGTGTTCTAAGAATGTAAGGCTTCATATGGATACTACGAACTAAAGGGACTACTCCTCATCCTCCATGATGATGCACTCCTTAGGGTCCTCATTAGGCTCATCCTCGTGGAACCATCTATAGAAATTATAGAGAAATGAGGATCCAATTATCATTCCAAAAAAGTGAACGAGGAACTGGATAAGAAAGAATGCCATGATGAAGGTAAGGATGGAAAGATGAGAAAACATAGTGTAATATTTTGAAAATACCCTTTTCAGAACCTGTGCATAAATAGTGAAAATGGAATAGATGAAAATGGGTTGCATGGATTTTTAGAGGAGTTGGTTTCCTGGAGTGTCATATAGGGGAGTTGGAATTGAATTAGATCTCATACCGTGATAAAAGAGATTGTTGGGAAAGAAGAACCCAAACCCTAGATATCTTTTTTCCCTTTCCTTGGCCACCGTATTGCCTTAGATGTTTGCCAACACATGTTAGCCAACACGTAGGAGTCGCCTGCTCTAGCCACGAGGTTGTTGCACGTGTTACCAGTGCTTGCATGCTACAGTGCTCATGAGCGCCACAATCATTGCATGCATCTCACGGCATGCTAGCAATTGCCACATGGCCAGATGAGGGGGGAAATATGTGAAGCGGTAGCGGAAAAGCAGAGGGAGAAGAGAGGAGGTGAGGAAGCGAACGCAATTTTGCGTGTTCTTCATTTGTGTAATGATCTAGATGTTTCCTTCCTATTTTCAATTTCAATTAGAGATTAAAGTCCAGATTAGGAAAGGAAGTAGCAAGTGTTTGTCAGGGGAACGATTAGTAGATAGATTTAATCTGCGGTAATTTTTTATTGCAATCTCAGGTACCGTATGGTTATAATTTGGGAATGTCATCTTCTAAATAACTACAAAGAATTTTGATAACTTTGTGTATAATATTTAGTCATGTTGATTGGAACATCAAATTTTGAGTTATGATTTTTTTTAGTAGGTCTATTGTCTGGTAAATTGTCATCTGTTGGTAGAACGTATTAATTTGTAGATTAAAAATAGTAAATGAACTAATTTATGTGTTTGGTCTACATGCAAATCATAGGTAATTTCTTAAGATTTTCAGAAAGTCCAAGAAAATAATTTTTAGATAAGTAGAATAGGAATTATGAATTTTGGGAGACTACTGTCAGTACCGGGTTGCTGCCGGACGTAGTCTTGAAAAATTATTAATCTGACTAATTTAATAGTAGAATTGAATTTTGTGAATAAATAGAAAGTGGTAGATAATTTCCTGTACTTTCTAATAGTTCAATGTATTTGCATTGGTAGATAAAAAGATATAAAATTATTAATTCTGCTATCTAGAAGATAACAGATCTTTCTAGATTAAAAATAGTGTTTAGATGATTTAATTTGAACTTGTGATCAACTAGAAAGTTGTAGAAAATTTTGTATAGATTGCATAACTGGTATGGTTTGCTATATTTCGATACGGGGATTCAAAGTTATGATAATTTTAGCACCGGGACCGTGGGGTTGAATGTTCAATAAAAGAGGAAAGTTGTGGGTTTGGGGAGCGTGAAGGATCGTTGTCATTTATTTGTTGCCTTGTCATGTTATTGCATGTATTGAGAATGAATAATGGCCATAGGAGGAGTAGCATCAGTTATGTTGTCATCCTCTAATCAACTTGGCCGTCACAACTAGAAAGACAAGTGCTTAGTAGAATGATAGATGATGGTCGATAATTGATCACTATTATTGAATTATTTATTTCATACAATAATTTTGATTATCCTTTTATTTAGTGTGATATTAATTTGATAACAAATGAGATACGTGGTAAAATGATAGAAGATAGAATTCATGACATGACATATACATTGTGAGGCAAGACGGTGAGAATGTTAATAGCTATAAGTAAAGTTATTTGACTCTTAATTTCGATGTGCTTTTGAGTAAAACTTATAGAGGTAAACACCTCCACAGGATAGATGTTGAGGGTGAACATCGACAGACGTTCCCTCTGATATACCGATTTGAGCTATAGAAGGAGAATAAGACTTGATCATAAGCATTGCATTGCACTAAGAAAATTGAGATGAGATATTAAGATATGTGGATGAGAATTGATGAGAATAGGACATGAAAATTGAGTTAATGGTAAATGGATATAAATTGTTAAAATGACGTAGATTCACTTTTTTCTGCTTTGTATTTGCTGAGTTTTAGACTCACTCTTGTTTTTTTGTTATTTTTAGGTGATCGTTAAAGGCGACATGCATGGGTAAAAGTAGAACATGAAAAATTGCACGTTGTAGCTCTTCACTCCACCTAACAACTTATCACGTATGGGTATGAACAATTTAGTAGTTTTCATGACAGTGATTAGATAATTTAAGTTTTTCCTTAGTCTTTATAGTCCATAATGTTGTTGTTTGATGCTTTACTCAATTTAGACTTGTTTATGTTTTGTCTTGGTATTTGTTGGTTCATTCCAAGGTCAATTTTTCATTTGCAGTGTTGCTAAAATTTATGTTTACTATCATGTTGAATGTTTATTTTTGAAATCTAGTTATTAGTAATGTTTGTTTATTGGTTACAATTGGTAGTGATAGTAGTTGTAGATGACATCTTGAGCTTTTGTTAAGTTAGAGTGTTACAGTTGGTATCAGAGCGGGTATTAGGTCCATGGTAAGTAAATTAATAATCTACTTATTTAATCAACTAAAATTTGACATAGGTTTGATAACTTAATAAAACTAATAATTCTAATAATAAAAAACTTAGAAAAACTTAATGCTGAAATTTGATTTAGGATAATTAAATAAAAAAATTAAAACTTGATACGCTGGTACACAGTAGGATAGGCTTGAGTCATGCATTGCATTTACGCTTCTGTTAGTTGTATAATTATTAATGAAGGTTGAGTTGTTGCCTATATTTGTATTAGATTAAATTAATTGTTGCATTAAGCCCAAAATCGTTGCAATATGTACATGTCAAAACAAAATTAAAATCATTACCAATTGTTGCAATAAACCTCGTGGTAATAGCACATTGCAAGGAAATTCAAACCGTGGAAATAAAATTTTATATTGCAATGATTTAAATGTTGTGATTGCATCTTCTGACCACAGACGGAAAACGTTGCAAGACATACGTATTGCACAATTTAAATTTTGTTGTAATAGTCTATTACAACACACTAGATTTTGTGGCCAAAATATAATGCAATGGACTGGATTTCATGATAATAACATATTGCCACAAATTAAATTTTACATTGCCATATATGCATATATGTACCTATCGTTAACAATTAACCAACGATAGAAGCAATTCATTAGCAGTTCAAAGCATTCATAATTCAAAATTTAAATTTAGAAGTTTTATGCCGATACGGCCAGTACTGGGCCAGTTATCGCTAGTTTTTTATCCTTGCTCCCAACGGGGCCATACAGAACATAATTAAAAAAGTAAGATAAATTTCATGGAACTATATTTAAGTTGCCTTAACTATAAAAGAATACAGATTTAAGGAACTATTTTAGAGAGCTACATATTTTATCCGTACAATTTATCGCTTAGCTACACGTTTTACCATGGGCCTGTGACACGGGACATGACCTGACAGCATGAACCCACACGTCATTCTCTCATAAGCCTGGTCCCTTTCCTTATGCACACGTTAGATGCTACACTAGAGCTGGGACTTGGGCCGGGCTTATTTGGGCCAGCCCGAAGCACGGCCGGCACGGCACGGCCCAAGCACGCCCGCCCGACACGGCGGCCGTGTGCGGTGCGGCACGAACGGGTGGGCCGTGCCGGGCCTCAAAATCCGGCACGGTGGGCGGCACGGCACGGCACGGTAGATTGGGCCGTGCTTGGGCCGGCACGGCACGGCGGGCTCGGGCGGCACGGTGGGCTCGGGCGGCACGGGGCACGGCCGCACGCCCGCCTCCCGGCCCCCCCTCCCGTCCCCGCCCCGCCTCCCGCCTCCCCCGCGCCCCCGCCCCGCCCTCCTCGGCTCCCTCCCGCGTCCCCGCCCCACCCTCCCGTCGCCATCCCAGTATCACAATCACAATATCACACACACAGCAGAGGGGGTAAAGGGGAAGGAAAGGAGCGTACCCGAGAGGCCGAGCTGCCGGCCGAAACCCCCAACCAGGCAACCAGCAAAAAAATTACATGCATTAAGACCTTGAATTAATTTTCAACGAGACGAGTGCGAGAGAAAGTAAGATGACAGACGTCACCACAATTGTCGCGCAGCCTTTGTCGTGCATAGTAACTTTGGGCCGAGTTTGGGCTGGCACGGCACGAACGCTGGCACGGCGGGCTTTGGGCCGTGCTTGAGCCTGGCCGAAGGTGAGGCGGGCCGGCACGGCACGGCACGGTGGGATGACTGGGCCGAGTCGGCACGGCACGAACCGGCCCGAAGCACGATGGGCTTGGGCCGTGCTGGCACGGTACGGCCCAACTCCCAGCTCTATGCTACACAGGCATGACATCCCCACATGCCTGTGCACGATGAAACATCGTAGACAGTTATGAGAGGCTGATGGGTGGGCCCAGGCCGTTAGATTATGTGGCATGTCACAGACTAGGCAAAACCTAATTGCGGATAAAATGTGTAGTTCTCTTAAATAACTCGGAAAAATTTGTGAACATAAAATGATGGAGGAAAGGTGGTATTAATTTGACAGTCAAACATGTAAGATACTCAAGGACTACTAGCTGCAAACATATACAGTTTAATTGAAGAACACTTATTTCTATTTAGCCTAGGCTATTATTAGTCACAAAACGTTGGTACCAGCCTTGACATATACACTTGCCACATATTCAAGTAAACTTGGACCCATATTCCTATCCTGCAAATTTTAATTTCCATCCATATCTTCTAGTTACCATCTTCTTCAGCACTGAATATATATGACAACTATACCAAAGAATTCCAACAAAGTCAGCAATAGTTGTTCTTTCAATGCGGCCAATTGTTGTTTGATCTCTGCATGAACATAAACAAAGATGAGTTGCCAGATACGTCGGCAGATCTGACAACAGAGAACGATCAACTTGGAACGGCATTAACTCACAATCTGCAAAGCCGGTGCCAGATTTTGGTAGCTCCTTCACTAGTTGCACTTACGCAAAATGGTTCGGTTGCCTTGCATCGGTGCAAGCATGGATCTATATAAACCCAGCACCGCCTCTCCTTTCTGTCCATCCATTCTCTTAACCATCTTTTGCATGCAAGAACTAGCCAGGCTTCAGCAATGGGGGTTCTGCCTCGAGGTCTACTTCTCAGCGCTTGCGCCGTCTTGTTAGTGACAGTGTTCGCCAATGCTGCAGAGGGCGAGACGGCGTCCATGGTCGTCGGCTTGGTCAAGTGCGCCGACTGCACAAGGAAGAACATGAAAGCTGAGGCCGCTTTCAAAGGTATTCTAATATGCTCCAAAACATGCCATCATGCTGGACAATCTGTTCAGTTTTCAGAAAATAGTACAGCAGCTTACCTAACAGTCGTCTCTTCATTTCTTCAGGCCTTCAAGTGGCTGTCAAATGCAAGAACATCAACGGCGAATACGAGACCAAGGCCGCCGGCGAGGTAGAGAAGTCCGGCGCCTTCAGCTTTCCCCTCCCATCCGACCTCCTCCGCGAAGACGGTGAGCTGAAGCAGGACTGCTTCGCGCAGCTCCACAGCGCGTCCAACCAGCCATGCCCTGGGCAAGAGCCTTCCTGGATCGTCCGTCCATCCAACGACGACGAGAAGAAGACCTTCGTCGCGGTTGCCGGCAAAATGCACTACTCATCCAAGGAATGCTCGTCAGCATTCCTCTGTGATCACTTCCACAAGAAGCACTTCCTCCACAAGCCCGTAGTGATCCCCCATTTCCACAAGAAGCCGCCAACACCCGTCCCGGTGTACACTCATCCGACACCCGTGCCGGAGTACAAGCCACCGACGCCGGTGCCGACGTACAAGCCGCCCACTCCAGTGTACACAAAGCCGATGCCGACACCGATCTACCATCCTCCTGCCAACCAGAAGGTCCAGAACCCCGAGACGGACCCTCAGCTCTTCAAGAAACTGCTCCCGTTCATCAAGAAGAAGCCGTTCTTCCCCAAGTTCCCTAGATTCCCCCCTGTCAAGGAGGAGACCAAGCCATAAGCCATAGAAGATTGCTGCGACATGAAGCATATATAGTTGGTTTGCTTCGTTTGCTATGTAATGTCACATACATCCTAGGCCCCTTTCGGACTCGGCGATATTCAGCTCTGCTAATCTTCTAGTTAATACAAATAAAACTTTTGTTCTAAGGATATTGGCCTGGATGTAACTACCATATTTATTGGATACACATATAAAGGTTGAGTTTCCTATAGTACAAATTACTACAGAGTCAAGTTGTTCATGTTAGCAGAAAATGACACTACTACAAAAGAGACTATACTAGATGCTTATATCACAAACGGTTTCTATGAATCATCTATGATGTAATTATAATAGACGGTTCATACAAATAACCGTATGTGGTATTTTCACATACGGTTATTTATACGAACCGTCTATGATAATGCAAGATATCACAGACGGTTATTGATACAAATCATCTGTGATAATGAAGTTATTATAGACGAATACAAATTGTCTGTGATATATTTCTCAAAAACAAGTTCGGACTTGTCCGAGAGCGAGTTCAGACTGGTTCGATCCTACTTGCGCAGTCACAAATGAAATCCACGCTATTGGAGCCGGTTGAGTGAAGCCGCTGAAATGTTGTCTTCTTTACCGATTTCATTGGCTTCACAAACTTTAGAAAACAGTAAAGCTCCAATACTTTACAATGGCCCGACAATACCCCCTCCTTAATAGAACCTTGTCCTCAATGTTTAAAATCTGAAAAATTCCTTTAAATAAAAGAAGCAACTTTCTAAAATTTTTGATCTTCCCTTCAGAATTTACGGTTCGTCTCAACTACAAAGTTGTAGATCTCATCGAAACCTTTCAAACGTGTATATATAAGCCATATAGAACTTTGCTATTTTATATTTTTAGACTAGCTGTTTATATTGCATCGATATATATATATATATATATAGCTATTTATGTATTATAGATGGTTTATAGTTCAAATCGTCTCTGATAATTATGTTTCACAGACGGTTTGTGATAATTATGTTTCATAAACGGTTTGTAGTTCCAACCGTCTATGATAATTTGGTCCCTAATTACTGGGCTCGTCAATCCTTCCCAACCTAATCCCAGCCAATAAAACCCCACCAACCCCTACCCCACAAATCGTAGTTCAACCCCTACATCCCCGCGCTAAAAATTTTCCAACTCCCGCCTCTCTCTCTCCTATAAACACTCACCTAAACCCACCCCCTACCTCCTGCATGCGCTCAAAATCTCTTCAGCCTCCTCACCGTCCTCCTCCTCGACCCCAACCCTGATGGCCCTTACAAAGTAAACAACACGCAAGTCTACGGGCAACAAGACACAACGAAAGCAGCTGGCTACCAAAACAGTGCTCAAGTTGGCGCCTGTGACAGTGGACATCAAGGACACCCACCTCGCGCGCTACATCAGGAGCGAGAGGGCCTAGGCATAGGCGCGGTTGAACTTTCACTATCTGCTAGGATCTCTGCTTCTTCTATGTTTTTGCCATATCTTATGATGTTATGATGTAGTAATGGTGGTGTTGTAAGGGAGGCCCTCACCTAAGCCCGATAGGCCTGTTAAAAAGTTGTAAAGCCCAAAGTGGATATGTATAATGATATGATTGCCCTTGAAAAGGATATTTAGATATAAGGGTATGATTGTAAAAATAGTCCATAGGAGGACACATATACGTGATACTAGCCATGGGGAGACCCCCCAAGAACATTGTTCACCTAACTCCCCACTACGACACACTATCTCTCTGTTTGGTCTGTAACCACAACAGTTGACGCCGTCCATGGGAACGACAAGAGCAAGCCTCAAGATCTCGAGAAGGATGGCACCGAAGAAACTTTCATCATCGGCGGCGAGGAAGAAGGAAGGAGACGTGGCGAAGTCCCATGTCAACATCAGGGCTTCGGCATCGGCAGTCATGGGCGCGAACGACGACACTCACCGTGTGATGATCGACCCCGCCATCATCGACGTGACGATCGACCCCGCCACCGCCGACGTGACGGTCGACCCCGCCACCGCCGACGTAACGATCGACCCCACCGCCGATGCAACGGCCGACCCCACCACCACCGATGTGACGGTCGACCCCGCCACCGCCGACGCAACGGTCGACCCCACCCTGCGCGTGGCGCCGACCCGCCGCGGCGTGACGACCAACTCCGACGATGACCGGCGGGTGGCGGCGCGTAACGCCGGCGCCGTGGAGGCGCGACCGCCGTCCCTACACCCGGTGCGGGAGTGCCGAGCGGTCCCAGCGGCAACATGGGCCTCGTCATCGGTGCCGGAGTCCATCACACCGACGCGGCGGGCAACCCAGGAGCACAAGCCTTGGTCACTGCTGTCCCGACAGCGCGACCAGGTGCGCCGATCGCCTCGGTTACGCCGGCAGTGGAGAACGCCCTGCTGACGGCTCTTGGCACGCTTCAGTGGGAGCTAGCGGATCTCTGCGGGGCCGTGCGGAGTATGCAAGAGGCTCGGGGTCAGCAAACCCCATCGGTGGTCACGCCGGAGCCCACGCCAGAGCGGGCGGATAGCCGCGACGCCCCCACATCTAGCCGCATCTCACTGCGACGCGTGGACCCAGAGTCCCCACTATTTACGGGCCTGCAGCATGCGGTATGGCCAGAGGACTTTAAATTCCCTAGAGCCATCGCGTCGTACAAGGGCGACACGGACCCCCAGGAGTTCGTGCGCGTACACGAGACCGCCATCGAAGCTGCAGGCGGAGATAATACCACAAAGGCGAAGGGACTCCCCCTCGCATTGCTGGGAGTGGCGCTCTTTTGATTCTTCACCATAGAGCCAAACTCCATCTACACATGGGAGCAGGTTCGTGACCACCTCTACAACAACTTCCAGGGGAACTACGTCGAGCGCTTCGATGCGGATCAGCTCTTCACGGTCAAGCAAAAACCATCAGAAAAGCTTTGGGAGTACTTTAAACGCTTTGCGAAGGTCCGCTGCCAGGTCAAAGATGTCAACGAGACAACCATCATCAACGCAGCAATACAGGGTCTCCACCCAGGGCCGCTAGCCGAATACAATGTGCGGAAGCCAATCAAGACGGTGGCGAAGCTCTTCAACAAGATGGAGGAATACGCCAGAGTGGAAGAAGACGCATGGCGGCGTCAAGGCAATGATGCCGACGCCAATCCGGCAGAGGGCACGGTGAAGAGCGAAGACTCACCGAAGGAAGGCTCCTCGAAGGACAAGCGTAGGTAGGAGCCATCGAAGGACACCTTCCAACACAAGGACTTGTCGGGCGACAGGCCCAACCGCGGCCAACAGAAGTCCTAGAGAGCCTGTTATGTCTTTAACATTGAGGGCGGCTCCGAAGAAAATGCCCCCGTTGGCCACGGTGCCAGGGCTCGCCGGGGTCAGGGCCAAGGCCGAGGTCGGGGCCATGATGATAGGGCCCATGTGGAATATGGCGACCAACACCATGTCCAGTGGTGCGAAGTACATGGCCGAGGCAGCCATGACATGCGCGCATGCGCCACCATTGCGGCACTTCGGCAAAGTGTCACCAGGGACAGAGACCTCGAGGTGTGGCCGCCCTCGTGGCACACATCCAGCAACCCCTGGACGGCCCCCTAAGAATTTAGGATCAGGGGATGCAACCTCAGGAGGGCCTCCGGCGGATTCAAGCCCATGTGCAGCAGCCTCAGGAGAGCCCCCTGTGGATCCACGCCTCGGAGGGAGCCCAGCGCAAGGTCATAAACATCATCTCCGGGGGCTCCTCCCTGGAGTTCGCTTCGGAGAGGCAGCGAAAGGCCTACGCGCGGAGGTTACACCACGTGGCGGCGTACCCGGCACAGGCACCGCCGGACTGGGCGCAGCACGAGATCACCTTCACACCCGCCGATGCTGAGGGCATGGAGTTCCCCCACCAAGATCCCCTAGTCATCCATGTTGCCATCATAGTTTGCGACATCAGGCGTGTCCTGATCGATGGAGGAAGTTCCGCGAATATTTTGTTCGCAGGGGCCTTCGACCAGATGGGGATCCCTCGAAGTCGCCTAGGCCCCTCGAAAATTTTGCTGCAGGGCTTCGGAGGTCAGCCGTTGATGGCGCTGGGCCAGATATGCCTGTAGGTGTCCTTCGGTCGGGGCGACAACGTGAGGAGAAAGGACGCCACCTTCGACGTCGTTGATATCCAGTACCCTTATAGCACCATATTGGGGCGACCAACCCTCAATTCATTCGGGGCAGTCCCACACCACGGCTTCCTATGCGTGAAGCTCCCAAGCCTGCGGGGTATCATCACCGCCCACGGTGACCAGGACATGGCCCGGCGCATAGAGCTCAGCACCCGAGGCCTGCACCATGAAGTTCAGCGAGACTCCTAGGCCAGGCGTGCCAACGCAAGGGTGCCTGCGGCCCTAGGAAGCACCCCGTCGCCCCCCTAATCGCTCCAGCAGCAGAGGCTCCCTACCTCGCCGCCACGACAACGACAGTCGAATGGTTAGTCTCCAGCCTTTTGTAATCGCTCACCTGCGCAAAACGGGAATTTAGTAAAGTTCACCGTTTGCGAGATTAGTTGTGTTCCCTGCAAAAATGTGCGGAGGCTCGTCTCCATGCATACTCTACGGAGTATAAATAAGACACGGATGTTGTTCCTGCGCACTCTACTGAGTATAAACAAGACGCAAATGTCCCGCGCACGCGTTGGTGTCATCACTACGCGTACTCTCCAAGTTAGAAGGCCTCTCACGCTGTGTGGCAATGTTGCTATCTGACACCCCACATTCAGCCATCTGCCAGAATCTAAGCTAGGCCATTGCAAATTGATAGCCAGATGGTACCCATTTAGACTTGTAATTGTACAGTAGTGCTCAGTTTTGGCAATCATAAGCGTCGGTCCTTAATTGACTAGGGACATACAAGTTCTTGTGCTCAATCGCACCAATCCAATTTTACCATCTGCCCAAGTCTAAAATAAATTTTTAATATTTTATTTTATTTTATAAACCAATGATAACACCTATTACCAAACACTTGATAAAAATAACTGTTCAGAAATTTGATAACATTATTCCCACCCATATGGTTATAATGACCGATAAGTTTGTCTAAGCAATTCTATCATTTTAAAATTATCAAATAGTATTATAATCTCAATACTGAGACAAGGGTAGCTTAAGGTGACAAGGGTACATGGATTTCAACATCAAATGAGCGTATAACAAGGGAGGTTCACAACTGGTTTATTCAATTCTATTGATTACTTATTTATTATTGTTTTTCCTTAAAGTTACTTTCAATCTATTTACAGTATTTACTTTAAAATATTGTTTTTTGTAAATTAACTATTCAGCCATCCATTGGTAAGCCTTACATATTATATTGCACTTATTTGTTACAAACGACTTACTAAGTACCAATATACTCATGGCTGTATATAACATCCCAAAAATTTTGCCTTCTTTAAAATTAATTCTAAAATAATTATTTAAAAATATTTGGATTTTATTTGGATTATTTGTGTAATACTGGAGGAAAACTATCAAAATCTTGATTCCAATCTAAATTCCCTAATTCAAATTCCAATTCCCACCTGGAATTCCAAATTTTGAATTCAAATTTTGAAAATTCAAATTCAAATCTCCGAAAACCAAATCTCTAGAAAAAAATATCCATTTTATTTTTTTGGATCCAATCTAATTTTTTTCTCGGCCTATTCTTCTTTTTTACTTTTCTTTTCTCTCTTTTCTTTCTTTCTCACTCCTCTTGGGTACTATTTATGCTACAGTAACCAAACACTGTTCATCGTCAACCTCTGAACGCATAACACTTCTGTTCGAACTGAACCGCACAAAAAAACTGCTTTCATTCTTTCCCCATAACTTTCCACTCGAGCGTTTGAATTCAATTCCGTCTGAAACACTGCAATCCTAACAACACCGCACATTCATCGCCGAAGTCAATGCTTCTGTTACCACATTCCATTAATGTTTTTATTGTTGTTTTATCCATCAGTTTCTAAAACCGAACAGTCACCCGAAACTTCTCATGTTCGCAGCAATTTGAGTCATGAGAGAGCCTATAAACACTACAACACGACCAACTTGCTAGGGCACCTATAAATGCCCTAGAATGTGTGTAAATGCCGCGGAAGGAATTTTTACCGGCGTTTACCAAATGACCACATAAGTGCTGTCGGCAAAGGTTTTTCCCCGCGTTGATAGCAACCTCGGCGTTTAGGAAATGCCGCCATACACAAAGTTAAACCGGCGTTTACAAACGCCCCAGAATAGTCTATATCCCGGTGTTTATATACGCCCTTCCAGAGTAATCTACTCCGGCGTTTACAAACGCCCTTCTAGAGTAATCTACCCCGGCATTTACAAATGCCCCCAATTGATATTATCTATGGCGTTTACAGATGCCCCAAAAGGAGGATAAGCTGGCATCTGCAATTGCCCTCATTTCGGCTTTTTCTACGGCATTTATGTGTGCCCCTATTGCTCTAGCTACGGCGGCGGTTACAAATTACCAAACTAAATTAATAAAAAATGTTTTTAACAGTCTGCCATCTATAAATACCTTCTTTCACAGTTTGTACATATATGCTTATTCACTAGTACTAGACAACACGCTAACATCATAAATTTTAATTCCATAATTATCACTATAACTGATAGAATCACATTGTTCAACAAAAAGTCAAATGGGAGCTAAAATTTACAAGCAGTACTTCCATATCAGCCGACAGATTACATTGTTCAGCAAAAGACGGCATCACATATATAGAATTGTAGAACATGAGTGCGATAACTTATGTTCAACAAAATATTCATAGTTTTAACATCACAGGATCCTATTTGCTTAAGTTAAACGCTGCACAAAAGGTCTTGATAAATAACTAGTTAACACCATCATATCTTCTGCAGCCTGCAATCAAGTGAACACAATATATCAGAGCTAGTGCTCAAATAGGAAAAACTAGCTAAGTCTAAGTACACTGCACACATGTTTCTAGGGAAAAGAACAATCCTGTTACTTCAAGCATCGCAAGGAAATATATATACTGGTGTTGACCTAATACATTCCAGAATATATTTTTTTGTTGCAATCAAATAAGTTGACAGTCCACAATGCATACCTAGCCCACAATGCATTGCAAGATATTAGCTAGCCCACAGTTGTTCCAAAAGCCAAAAGAATTTATCAACAACATTGGAAGCAAATCCACATGAAAGAACACACCACACACCCAGAAGGATTTCAAATGACAGCCATTCTGATTTTGCATGATGCAAGTGTAGCAAAATGTAAAACAGAAAATATTATTAGGTCCCACAGGAGTTCTACTCCCAAACCAAATCAGATAACAAGAAGGAACTGGACAGAATAGAAGTGAAAAACAAAAAAGGCAATTTAGTACGTGCTAAAAAATACCTCATAATAATCATGCACGCTTCAAAAAGATCCATTGTTCAGCAACAAAATTGAGCATGCCGCATATTTTAGGATCATCATAATGTGTTTCCATAATCCTTTCAAGCCCATAATTAGAGAATTAAAAAATAAGTTAAGGACAAATAATTTCATTGAAGCTTGCATTAACATTATGTAAGGGACAAATTTAAGTCTGTATTAATGTCATTCTATGTTTCACAAACCTTTGAAATTTCAATCACTTATGAGTGCCATCACACATTAATGAGAACCATGAATATGCTATTGTAGTTCGACAATCTAACCCAAGTAGTAGCAATGAGTGCTACTACCATGCATTCAAGAAAGCTAATGGCGAGTCTGGGTTAACCAGGAGAGAGATCCCATTTGGAAACCAAAAATTCTTACAAAATTGGTAACCCAAGTGAAATCATTTTTGGGTTGTCATGGTTATTTACAAAGCAAGTATTTAGGAGCAATACCTAGCCCACAATGCATTGCAAGATATTAGCTATATAGTGTTAAAGATCTCATTTTCTACCATCACTACAACTACACTACAATAGAAAAATGCCCTATTTCTATAAGCTTCATCAAGCTGGCATACTTACAAGTAGTTGAAATAAAATAGCAGAAATCAACAGTTAATAGTAGTTGAAATAAAGTACCTTACATTTTTGCACAACTAGTCTTAGCAATAACTCTATGTCTTGGTACAGAAATCTGAAAGTGTGAGAAGCAAAGAACAAAACAGCAATTAGGGTAGTTACAGCATTTTTAATAAACAGGAAATAATCTTTCTATCTCATACCCAAAGAACGCTTGATGAGATTTAGAGGTGATCCATCACGTTCTAGAACCTATGATTTCAACAAGAGAAATATCAAGTCAGTTATCACAACTTGGAGATAAAATGATAGGGTGGATCTCAAGTATATACACTATGATGTGGCCAAGCGATGCAAAGACCAATAGCAGCGCCTAGCTTGCTGGCCTTGTGTAGTGGCCTAGCGTTACGACATTCTGAACTAAACTCTGGGAACCGAAAGTCAAAATCCTTCCATGCAGTAGAATCTGCTGGATGTCGTAATAAACCATCCTTGGTACGCCCTTCGCTATGCCATCTATGGCTGGTTGCTGTTTTGGATGACATGAACCTCCTTTGAAGCCTTCTTTTCAAAGGAAAATGGCGAAGCACATTCATAGGAACTCTATGGACACGCTTCCCATCAATTCCTACCTTCTCTGATTTCCACCTTGGAGCCTTACATGTTGGGCACAAAGTACAATTGGCATATTCTTTCCTAAAGAGTACACAATGATTTATGCAAGCATCAATGTTATCATAGCCAAGGCCAACATCCCTAACAAACTTTCTAGCCTCATGGTAGTTTTTGGTAAATTTTCACCGGCTGGTAGTGCTTCCTTTAAGTGTAAAATAAGTTCATCAAAGCAAGCATTACTCATATTCCACAATTTTTTTATGTTAAGGAGTCGAACAATAAACTGTAGTTTGGAGTACTTTTCACAACCTTGATACAATTGTTGACTAGCTTCATTAGCTAACTTATAGTATATCGCAGCATCTATATCATTCTCTTGCTCGTCATCACTAGCAGTCACATCTATGTTGACATCATAAAAAAATCCAAGACCTTCTCTTAGCATATCATTTATTTCGTCATCTTTGTCATTTTGAACCGATGGATTGAACTAACAGCTGCTGAATTGTTCTAGCTCTCACCATGATAAATCCATGTATTATACCCAGGCATAAATCCATGACAGATTAAGTGGTCATACACAACATTTTCCTATAACCAATACTGATTCACACATTTTCTACAAGGACAAAGGATTGTGTTGCCTCTCGCTGATTTGGAAATGGCAAATTCAATGAAATTCTTAAGACCGCTTTCATACTCGTCTGTGTACCTATAATATCAAGTTACTACTAACAATTATAACCAGAGGAGCTAGAGTAAATAATCTTTTAACTTTTCAGCTTTGTGTTGAAATCTAATTACCTAGGTGAAAGCAACCAATGTTTGTCCATGTTTCCTAATCATTGGCACCAATTTATTAGTTCTCCTAAGATGCACATGGATGCATGGAATTCACAAACATATAAAAAAGTTTCAGCTTGCAGCTAACCTGAAAAGAGAGTAAGGAGACAATAGCAACCAGGCACAGGAAGCACCAGTATGTAGTAGATGAATCACCTCGTCAACCTTTTGTCGAAGCACCTTGTCAACCTTCATCAAAGCAAGAAAGATGAAACACTTGTCAAGATAATTTACTTTGGGACCATGAAGACAGACCTACTGTCAAAATAGCAGAGGTTGGAATGTAGCAAAGATGTCAATTTTACAAAATTGAAGTCATTTAGATGCCCACAGAGGAGTCAAATGGAAAATACATATAAGTGTTATCAGCATTACTCTATAGGTGAGGTGGTAAGAAGCTTACGCGAGAAGGCACAGGCACAAATACTTCTCTCAGTCACATCTCATAGACACACAATTAATTTAACAGTGCACAATTAACAGGAATTAGTACCAATTTAGTTGAACAATACTCGAGAATAGCAATTAGAAAATGGAGAGGCATTAGACATAACCAAAGAAGAAGATGTAGCAGAGGAGACCGAGGTGAAGTGGAGGCAGAGGAAGAAGTCGGAGCTCGCCGGAGTTGATGGAGAAGTCATCGCCGTCAGTGTCGGTGAAGAGGAAACTGGGGTCAGGGTCATCGATGAAGGGGATGATGTAGTGGTGGTAGAGACAGGGGCGGCCGACCAGGGTTGAAGAAGATCCGGTGGAGATCGGCGATGGCGTTTGCGGTGACTTGTGGATCTGGAGGGGCGGCACTTGCTGGTGGTAGCCGAAGAGCTGCGGTGCCGAGGTGGGTCAAGAGAAGCGACGGTGCGGTGGATGGTGGTGAGAGGCGGCGTTGGCTGGTGGAGGAAGAGATGGGGAAGGAGAGCAAGAAGGCGGCGGCATAGGAGTAGGTGGCGCAGAGGAGAGAGCTGATGAAGACGGCAGCGCCGAGGTAGTGGGGGCACAGGGGCGGCCGGAAGTAACGTGAGTGCCGGCACCGGTGCTGGAGAAGAAAGAGAGAGGCAGCGGAAAGAGATGGCTTGGCGGAGAAGAGAGGCGCCCTGGTGACGAAGAGGAGTGGCGGTGGAGGGGGCAGGGATGAAGTGGCCACCGGCGAGTTTGGCCCGGCCTCGCCGGTGCCGAGAGTGGAGGAGGAGGAGGAGGAAACTAGAAGGGGGCGAAGGGAGATCGAAAACCGGGCTCAAAGAAATCGGTAGGCGGCGGCTAGGGCTTTGAGGCAGAATGGGATTGGTGATTTTGTGTTTTAGTCCCGCGCCACTTTTTCCACTCTATATCAATCCTGCGCCAAAATGACTAATGTTTCCCGCGTTGCTGGGCTAAGCGCCAGGGATCATATATGCCAGCATATACGTATGCCGGTAATGATAAAAGTAAACTAGGCGTTTACAAATGCCAGCAAAATATCTTTACCGGTGTTTCAAATGCCCCTAATTATTAGATCAAACCCGGAACTTAGAAACGCCAGCAAAAATGTTTATGCTGGTATTTACGTCTACCCTGCTATACAAACGCTCCTAAATCTCAATAAACGCCGGGTTAAGTATAAACGCCGGGTTTGCTAAACGCCCTCAAATCTCGGTTGTGTTGTAGTGAAATTGGCACATCAACACATCCTCTACCCCTCTTCATTCTCTCAAAATCTCAGAACCTCTGAAGCTCTGACAACGACGAATTTCTCATTTTCCTGAACGTCGGCCATTACTGTTGATTTGGGCATTCATCATTCCGGTGATCTTTTTCAAAATTCTTTTGCGTCACATCGTGCTCTAGCATCCAAGCAACTCATCCACCGTTTTTATTTGATTTTTTGTGCAGCCAATCAACAGGAATTGAGCTTTGCGCGGAATTGGCCGTTTTCGACTTCTGCCATCGATTTGTCATCCTCGGTGAGCGCTTTCTCAATTCCTTGTGCTGAGAGCATCAACTCCATCCCCTCGACGCAATCCATGGCTCTACTGGCTCAATGGTTGGCCAAGGAGCTCCACCATCGTGCGCCATGCCATTCCGGTCGCCTCACGCCTCGCTGGCTTCCTCGGTCGCTCTCTAGCCAAGTCGAGCATGGGGACACGTTCTACGGGATGAGGCCATGCTCATGCTCCCTCTATTTCTTCTAAAACATCGCCGGTTTGCCAGAGTCCCGCGCTGCCACCGCCACCGTGCGCTTCGATTGCCGCCACCGCCGCCTCGCTCCATCTCCAGCGATGCCACCACCACCATTGTGTAGAGGACCTCGCCAGGGTTCCATGTTGCAAGTTCATCGGCCACCCCTCTACCTTCCTCACCGGCGCCTCCACCATGCCTTTGCATTCTGCTCTGTTTAGTACTGTAACTTTTGTTCTAATTGTTGAGCTGTATGCTTTGCCTCTATGACTTGTGGGTCCCCTATGTCATACACTCATTTCTATTTTCCATTTAAGTATTTCTTTCTTACTAGCATGTGGGCCATTGATGTCATACACACACAAAAATTCTTCCCTCGCTCCACTCTGTAAAACATCCGATCAGTGTGAGTCCAGTACAGGATTTTCGGATTTTCATCACGTTATGTGTTAACCAAACTTCCAGATGTTTGTTCTTCCTCATACGAACTCCGAATCCATTGATTCTTTTTCCTAAATTCATCTAAAATCAAAAACTTCCTTCCAGTATATATTTTGTATTTTTATGATTTTATTTATATTTATTTATTTATTTGTATTTATCGTCTCGCGCGTTTTTATTATACAAATAAATCCTGTACTGGACTTTTATTAGCAGGAGGAATAAAAATTATGGAGACGATAAATACAAACAAATAAATAAATAAATAAATCTTGTATTTATTTATTTGTGTTTATCGTCTCCATAACCCAACGTTGCCGAATAATTTTCTGATCAGCAGGAGGAAGGTCCAGATAGCGTGCAAGAAGGCAAGTCTCCATTAATCATCTTGTACCTATGTTTACTAAAATTATTTTATTATTTTAAATTTAAATGCATTGCTATGTTACATAAAACGATAACTTTTATCGTAAGGATGCTAGTTAATATAATAATTATTATACTTTCCTTTGACGTTGACTACCATGTACCTTTGTCACCCTAGGTTTTTGTTGTCTCAGTATTGATATTACTATGCTATTTGTTAATTTTAGAACGGTAGTAATTGCTTAGACAAGCTAATCGGTCACTAAAATCTTATGGGTGGGAATATTGTTATCCAATTTCTAAACAATTGTTTTAATCAAGTGTTTGGCAATAGGTATTACCATTGGTTTATAAAATAAAATAAAATTATGAAAATGATTTTTGACTTGGGTGGATGATAAGATTGGATTGGTGCGGATTTAGCACGAGAACTTGTATTGTGAATGTGCCCTAGTCAATTAAGGACCGACGCTTGTGATTGTCCAAGCTAAGCACTACCATATAATGACAAGTCTATATGGGTACGACCTAGCTGAATAACTTGTGAAGGTTTAGTTCAGATATCACCAGTGGTAAGTGAGTGCTAGGGTGTACTGGTTTACTCATAGTGAGGCACAAGGATTTACTATACTCATACGGCGTAAGAGAGAGCTTCTAACTGTGGTGGATTTAACCCTTCAGTGGCTAGACTGGAGTGAGGTAAAGGCTTTGTGATAAATTATCTGGATCTCATGCCTAAGGAAGCATGTTCGCTGTTAAGATGCTCTATCTCTTATGAGTAAAGCTGTACAAACTCTGCAGAGTATAACACTATTCGAATAGCCGTGCCCATGGTCAAGGACGGACAAGGTGCGCTTTCATATGGTAGATCTTTGGTTTTTGGTTTCAAAGTAAAGAGTTTGGGAACTCGGGAGTGAATGGAACTCTCGGGAGTGTGTCGTGGCGGATGGAGCCAGTGATGGTGGATGAAACCTGAATTCTTGAACTTTGGCAGTTAGAGCCTGTCTACTAGTGTTGATGGTTGGAACCTTCACTAGAAAATTTCTCCTGTTTCAGTTATTACAATTACTTTGTTAAATTGATGTTTTCGAAAATATATAATGGTATTTGAAATAAAATATTGCTCTTGTGCAAAAGAACCATATTAATCTTCCTTTGTTAAACCTTGCATCTACTACATTTTTTCCAAGACTTGCGGAGTACTTTATGTACTCACATGTACACTCAAAAATAACTCTTAGAAGATTATGAAGCCCACAAAGGAGATTACGACTACTTTGCATGTGGATTCGATGAAGGTGTTCCGAAGTATTAGGTTGCGCTTCCCCAGTCAATTGCCTATGAAGTATTGATGGGCTATCATCAAAGTTTATTTCTGCTTCCGTTGTGTTTTTATTTGAGAAGTCTTGTAACCTCAGTTGTAATAAAGTGGACATAAGGTTTGTACTCTCTATTATTGTAATAAAGCTTTGCTGGTTATATAATCATCATTGTTTAACAGTGTGCACTAGTTTTGATCTAGGACTAGTGTGGTAATACACAAAGAGTTCGGATTCAGAAATCCGGTCCTGACACTTTATGCCACTGTTGCTCAGTTGAGGAGGAGCTATATCAGCAGGAGATACCAGAGGGAGGATATTTTAGCGACTTCACGGATTAGGCCTTTGCTTTCCAGTTGATTGTCTGTGGGCATGTCGAATGAATTCTATGCTTATTTCAGTTTTTCGCTGCCAGATTTTAAGCCCTTCAGGCTAATAAGTTGTAAGCTTGAACATAAGATCGTACACTGATAATTATTAATATTTGAGTTTTTCCTTTATTTTATCGTATTTATGGTCGATATTTTATCTATGTTAAATTATGTGCACTAGCGTGATCCTAAACTAGTACGGTATACATAGAGAGTCCGAATTTGCATATTTGGGTCTCGACAAGATTCAAATTTGATTTTTTGGAATTTGAATTCAAATTTGGAATTTCCATTGGAATTGTGATTTAGATATTTCCTTCCAGAATTACACAAAAAATATAAATATAATCCAGATGACATCCAAGTAATTTAAATAATTAATTTGAAATTAAATTTTTTAAGAAAGCCAAATTTTGGGATGCTACAAATCTACCCCCTAGAAACAATCTCGTCCCTGAGATTCGAACAGACTGAGAAGAAGAAAGAAGGAAACTCGGTGCTTAGATTCTCCTCGCACTTATAAGTTGCTTCTGACTTTGATTGGTTGCTCTGCCACACCTTTTGGAACTTAATTGTCTTGATTTTGACCAAGAGCTTGAAGAAGTTTCAGCTGCATTATCGCCAGTCGTGTAACAGGAGGTGGTTGTGGAATTGGATTATTGTTCCCTAGCAAAGCATTGGCTCCACTGTTGTTGCTGGCATTGCCACTACTCCTTGTGTTCACCGTCTGAAGCGGCTAAGGATTTCAAAAGAAAAGAGGGAAAAGCGGAGACGAGGAAAAAGGAGGAAAAGGCAAACTCCCAAGACAATTACAAAGGAAAGAAACACACCAACTAAAAAATGCTTTACTTGAAATCAAAATAGTTTTGAAGATGGTTGTACTATAAGTACACAAAGACTTGGTACAGTCCACCTAATACACCAACTAATAATATATAAGTGTTCTAAGAATGTAAGGCTTCATATGGATACTATGAACTAAAGGGACTACTCATCCTCCACGATGATGCGCTCCTTAGGGTCCTCATTAGGCTCATCCTCGTGGAACCATCTATAGAAATTATAGAGAAATGAGGATCCAATTATCATTCCAAAAAGGTGAACGAGGAACTGGATAAGAAAGAATGCCATGATGAAGGTAAGGATGGAAAGACGAGAAAACATAGTGTAATATTTTGAAAATACCCTTTTAAGAACCTGTGCATAAATAGTAAAAATGGGATAGATGAAAATGGGTTGCATGGATTTTTAGAGGAGTTGGTTTCCTGGAGTGTCATATAGGGGAGTTGGAATTGGATTAGATCTCATGCCGTGATAAAAGAGATCGTGGGGAAAGGAGAACCTAGACCCTAGATATCTTTTTTCCCTTTCCTTGGCCACCGTATTGCCTTAGATGTTTGCCAACATGTGTTAGCCAACACGTGTTAGCTAGTACGTAGGAGTTGCCAGCTCTAGCCACGAGGTTGCTGCACGTGTTAGCAGTGCTTGCATGCTACAGTGCTCATGAGCGTCACACTCATTACATGTGTTGTGGTTACAGACCAAATAGAGGGAGAGTATGGTAGTGGAGAGTTAGGTGAGCAATAAAGGAATACGCGTAGGCTACGGAAGCAGAAAACAAAACTTTTCTACCGCGCACCCAAGAACATCATGCTAAGGAAGGATCATGGATCGTTACCACTTAGACGCGCAGCGCAGCGGAAGATGAATTGGAAACCGATCCAATCACGCGCGTCGAGGTAGTAGTGGAAGTAGCCGATTGTCCCGAATAGATCGCTCTCCACGCACGCCGATCAGCATCGCAACGAGCGGCGCCTCCACCGTATCCACACGTCCCGGCTGGGCGCCGATCGCGAGTGTACTAGCACTCGTGAGCGCCTAGGGTTTGGCTCGGAGGTGGCGGCTAGGTTTTGCTAAATGTTAACGGGGACGAATCCCTCACCCCTCGCCTCCATATATATAGACATCCTCACGTGGGCCTTGCGGACCAAGGCCCATTAGGAGTCTATTCGGATCTTTATCCGAATTGAGCCCATATCCAAATCATATTCGAATCGTTGTTCCAACCCGTTAAGCGTGCGACCAGAGGTTCACGTATACTTGGTCGTGACCCGAAACGCCTTTCCGGTCACCCCGTTAATAGCGCCTCTAGTAAGACATATTAACCCCAAAGTATATGTAAAGATCATATCGGCTGAACCTGTAATGTTCTCTCATGTACGAATCCCTTTGCCTCACGATATAGATTGAGCTCAAGGCGAGACCTGTGTCATCCTCTTAATAGCTCAATCACTCTCTCGATTCCGTGATGGATTATAAACTTGTGATTGACTCCTCAATCACCTTGGCATGGCCATGCACTTTTATAATCCATTACATTGAGGGGCCCAGAGATATCTCTCCCATAAGGAGGGGCAAATTCTATGTCCCGTTGTTGAGTAGTCAAGAACATGTACCTCTCAGGTGCACGACGTGACCTCTCTGACCTACGTGGTGTCATTGTGTCCACAACAGGTTCATCAATAGTTTGTTCATTCTGTTGTGGTTCTGTAGGGGCTGAAACGTTTTCATGTGTTTCTCGAATTTCTTCAAGTTGCATTGTGCTCCCACTATCCATTCTTGAGAGAAACTCTTTCTCTAAGAAGACACCATGACGGGCGACAAACACTTTGCCTTCTTCTTTATTATAGAAGTAATATCCTTTTGTTTCCTTAGGATACCCGATAAAGAAGCATTTATCAGATTTAGGAGTGATCTTATCAGATTGTAAACGTTTTATATAGGCCTCACATCCCCAAATCTTAAGAAAAGACAAGCTAAGACGTTGTCCTATCCACATCTCGTATGGTGTCTTTTCTACTGATTTTGATGGAACCTTGTTTAGTGTGAACGCGGCTGTTTCAAGAGCGTAACCCCAAAAAGACAATGGAAGATCACTTTGGCTCATCATGGAGCGCACCATGTCTAATAAGGTGCGATTTCTCCGTTCAGATACCACATTCCATTGAGGTGTTCCTGGCGGAGTCAATTGTGGAACAATTCCACAATCCTTCAGATGATTGCCAAACTCATGGCTCAAATACTCGCCTCCACGATCAGATCGTAGAAACTTGATTGTCTTGCCTAAATGATTTTGCACTTCATTTTGGAATTCTTTGAACTTTTCAAAGGATTCAGACTTATGCTTCATCAGGTAGATATACCCATATTTACTAAAATCATCAGTAAAAGTTATGAAGTACTGAAAACCACCTCTGGCTGTTAAGCTCATTGGTCCACATACATCAGTATGTACGAGTGCCAATAAGTCATTTGCCCGTTCACCTTGACCGGTGAAAGGTGCCTTTGTCATCTTGCCAAGTAAACAAGATTCGCATATCTCAAATGATTCAAAATCAAATGAGTGCAGAATACCATCTCTATGGAGCTTTTCCATGCGTTTCTCATTTATGTGACCTAAGCGACAGTGCCAAATAAACGTGGGATTCAAATCATTCGGACGTTGCCTCTTTGCATTAATGTTATAGACCGGTGACCCTTCAAGAGTAAGAACGTATAACCCATTCACCAATAGAGTATGACAATAGAACATATCTTTGAAATAAAGAGAACAACCATTGTCCATAGATCTAAAGTCATAACCTTCTGCTTGTAAACATGAAGCAGAAATAATGTTCTTGGAAAGGGATGGAACACAATAACAATTATTCAATTCCAAAACTAATCCTGAAGGTAAAGATAATGGCATGGTGCCAACAGCTACTGCAGCAACTTTTGCTCCATTGCCAACGCGAAGATCCACTTCGCTCCTCCTCAAACTTCTACTTCTTTTTAGCCCCTGCAACAATTTGCAAATGTGAGCAACCGATCCGGTATCAAATACCCAAGAATCAGTTGATGAAGTAGCAAAATTGATCTCTATAACATTTATACCTGGAGTGGAAGTCGTACTTCCCTTCTTCTTCTCAAGATCCTCCAAATACTTTGCGCAGTTCATTTTCCAATGTCCTGATTGCTTACAGTAGAAACAATCTGCATCAGGATGAGCAGCGCCCTTTTTGTCTTTCTTGGCCTTAGAACTGCTCGCGATCGCATCAGGAGCTATCTTTCTTTTGACCGCGCTTCTCTTAACATAGGGCTTGCCCTTGCCTTTCTGCATCATCATCACATGATTGCTGCTTTTCTTAATACTTTCCTCGGCAGATTTTAACATCCCATGCAACTCAGCCAGGATCTTGTCCAGGTTGTTCATGTGATAGTTCATTATGAATGGCTCAAAGCTCGGGGGAAGCGACTGGAGAATCACATCAGTAGCCAACTCTTGGCTAAGAGGAAAACCAAGTTTTTCCAGACTCTCAATGTAGCCAATCATCTTAATCACATGAGGGCTGATGGGATTCCCTTCTGCAAGCCTACACGCAAATAAGGACTTTGAAGTATTGAACCTCTCAGCCCTTGCTTGGTTCTCAAATATACCACGTAACCCTACAATGATATTGTAGGCATCTGTGTTCTCATATTGCTTCTGAAGCTCAGAGGACATTGTGGCAAGCATGAGACAGCTCACATCAAGGCAATCATTCGTTTGCTTCTCATAAGCTCTCCGTGCAGCCACAGTAGCATTATCAGGCAAGTCTTCGGGGTAAGGAGACTCAAGGACAGATTCCTTGCGCTCTTGCTTGAGAACAATTCTCAAGTTGCGATACCAATCCAAAAAGTTTGTTCCATTGAGTTTTTCTTTCTCAAGAACAGATCGCAAATTAAAAGTACTGGATGCGGCATTAGCTGACATGATCTACAACACAAGAATATGCAAAATTTAGCACTATATTTATGTTCATCTTTTATTAAATTATTTAACAAAAGACTCCCACTATGAGTTTTGCAACAAAAACTCCCTCTAAGTTACATAGTGGGTCAAGATCCTCATTTTACTAATTCCTAATGAGCTTTGGCATCACGGCTAGAAACTTAGTGACATGGGTAAGCAACACCTTACTAATCACATCCCTATGTGACTCTACTTTGGGTGACATCAGTATGCCTCGGCCCCAATCTATGCCTCAAGGTCCAAAACTATTTTGATAACCTTGTTAAGTAAACCAAATGCTCCCGCATGTAGATGTCCGACATCTACCCCAAATGATGATGATAACCGATGGCACTCTACTTTGGTAGACCTACCATGCGGTGATTATTATCTTTTGGTGCAACATATGGAAGGGCATTAACACCTAATTTTAAGAGGGATTCTATCCTACCGAAGCAACATATCACATATATCATTGCATAAGAATAAGATAGATAACATTATAGATAAACACATTTAATTGTGAAGTAGTATGGCCCCAAAAAAAGGTGATATCCATCTCTAAGTAGGTGTAGACGATCTCCATCCTCCACATCACTCCTTTAGGCCACCATGCTTAAAAGCTTGTAACCTCAAAACTAGACTACTACCTATAATAGCTAGAAATTGAAGATTACAAAGATAGATTCAAGCATTAAGGTCGACACGCAGGTCGTTAAATACAATATATATATACAGCTAACAATAGCTGAAATAATCATGACACGCAGGCCATGAATGAATGTTACATGCATCACATACATCTCATACATTCAAATAAGTTATAGGGCTATACTATTCACACCATTCCCTGCAAAAACAAGTTAGACGTAGAATCGCATTCTACCTAATGATGTGAACCCACAACGCTATACAAGGGGGGATACACACCCTATGAAATTTACAGATCCAATTTATAAAATCGCTATGAAAATCTCATCGGGCCGATCAAATCAACCCAAATCCGAACCATTCAAAATGTCTCAATTTTCAGCCGATCATCGCGATCGGTATACTTGAGGAGACCACAACACAAGACCTCGATCTGTTGGCTCGATCTACTGATTGTGCGCGCAGTTAGCCCCGATGGTGATTCCAGCCGGTAGGGACAAGTCGCGCGTACATCAAAGAAGGAGTACGAACTAATCTTTTTGGCCTTATGATGATATCAACTCATACCTATTTCAACCCCTTATGACCAATTGATCTCATCAACCTGTGCTACCACCGATTCATCACATGAACCACCTGATCTAGACTGTAATAAATCCAATCTACTACTACCGCATATCAACATATGCGCTGATCCAGATTACAAACTAAGCAAGATGGCTCTGATACCACTAAAGGAATACGCATAGGCTACGAAAGCAGAAAACAAAAATTTTCTATCGCGCACACCAGGACATCATGCTAAGGAAGGATCATGGATCATTACCACTTAGACGCGCAGCGCAGTGGAAGAAGAGTTGGAAACTGATCCAATCACGCGCGTCAAGGTAGTAGTGGAAGTAGCCGATCGTCCCGAACAGATCGTCTCCTCCACGCACACCGATCAACACCGCAACGAGCAGCGCCTCCACCGGTATCCACACGTCCGGGGCTGGAACGCCGATCACAAGTGTACTAGCACTCGTGAGCGGCTAGGGTTTGGCTCGGGAGGTGGCGGCTAGGGTTATGCTAGGATTTTTCTGGTGCGTGACCCTCAGCCCCTCGCCTCCATATATAGACCACCTCATTTGGGCCTTACGGACCGAGGTCCAATAGGAGTCTATTCGGATCTCTATCCGAATTGAGCCCATATCCGAATCATATTCGAATTAGTGTTCCAACCCGTTAAGCGTGCGACCCTGTAGGTTCACGTATACTTGGTCGTGACCCGGAAACACATTTCCGGTCACCCTGTTAATAGCGGCCTCTAGTAAGACATATTAACCCCAAAGTATACGTAAAGATCATATCGGCTGAACCTGTAATGTTCTCTCATGTACGAATCCCTTTGCCTCACGATATAGATTGAGCTCAAGGCGAGACCTGTGTCATCCTCTTAATAGCTCAATCATTCTCTCGATTCCGTGATGGATTATAAACTTGTGATTGACTCCTCAATCACCTTGGCATGGCCATGCACTTTCATAATCCATTACATCGAGGGGCCCAGAGATATCTCTCCCATAAGGAGGGGCAAATTCTATCTTGATCATTCACATCCCACTACATGTTTCATGGCAAACCCGAAGACTACTTTTATGACTACCCAGTTACGGAGTAGTGTTTAGTAGTCCCAAAATAAGCTACTACTCATGTTGGAAACCATGATAATCTCAAGTCTAAGGATTCTACATAAACACTACTTGAGACCAACTGATGACACATGGAATCTCTGCAGTGTCTCATTGTAGGTCTATCCAACATATGTTCACTAACACATGTCCATATTATTGATTTGGTATCACCATACCATGATCCATGAGACATGATCATCAATCAATACATATGCTGATCTTTGTCTTTGAATCATATTTGTTCCTCATATGATATATGATCAGGGATCATTTAGAAATAGCAACATTTTAGTGCTCCGGGCGGCCGATGGCATTCAATACCACCCCCAGCACGCCGATAGATGCTAAGGACCGATGAAGGGTGCAGAGGCTTGTGGGGATCACCGCCCACTTCAACATGCACGACCTTGCTGAGGAGTTCGTCATGTACGACGCGGCACCGCTTGCTACTGAGTGGCGTGTCACGCCTGGGGGGCTTCGTCGTGACAACGTCTGGCCATTGGTGTCTTCACTGCCGGGACCCTCCGATCCACGTAAGTTTTGGTGAAGTCCTAGTGTTCCCCTACTGTCCATCGGGCCTTTTGTTTCAAATCTCACCTCTTACCGCCCACAGGTACCCGCCTAGAGGTTGTCAAGCGTACGGTGGGCATGTTCCTCGGACCGTATACGGACCGGGAACACACCCTGCGCGTAGCTACGACTGCGGAGGCTGGCCTAGGGTAGATAAACCGTGTGTACAAGGCCTTGGGTGTTAGAGTGCCAGAGCGTGATACTCCGGCCCCGAGCCAACCTCACCGCGGTGCCAAGGGGAAAGGATCATCGTCTCGCTGGGGTGCTCAGTCCTCCGCGGCTGGGCCTGGTACACCGGCGGCTACTCGCGCCAACCTTGCTACGTCTGACGGTGCGGCAGATGCGGACTCCGACTCGGCAAAGTATTCCGATTCAGAGATAGATGCAGATACCGAGGGCAAAGAGGGGCCCGGAGACAATGGCGGGGATAAGGAGTGCAGCGTGGGCGATCGGGAGGGGGAAGCTTCTTCACCGCCGGCCAGCGTTGAGGCGGAGTCGTCGCCCGTGGAGGATGCTAGAGCAGAGTCCTTGCCTGCGGCGGTTACTTGGGCGGAGTCTCCACCTATGGCAGTTATCGAGGCGGGATCGCCGCCCTGCTCCCGGAAGGCGAAACGACCACGCACGCTATCGCCCCTTCGCTCAGAGAGGGGGTTCGCTGTGGCGAGCAAGGTCAGGGCCCTATGGGACTCCGATTCTGACACCGAGTATCCCTGCCCCACTGTCCCCGCCGCCCCCTCCGGGTCTATGGCTGCCGGGGTGGGGGCCTGCTGGAACTAGGCTCCGACACAGAGGCCCCCCGGCTCGGAGGGCCGGTCTCATCAGGGGACGTAGGTATCCCTGTGGTTTCTTGCGAGGCTGAAGGGGTGCCCCGGCGGAGTAAACCAGTTGCTACCGAAGGTAAACTCGCATGGTTTGGTATGATCTCTTGGTGGATTGGTAGGGCTCTAATCGCTACGGCCCTTCGTAGCAGTGTGCCTCCCTGAGCGTGGGCAACCTTCGGGGTGTGGGGATGGTCCTTCGGGAGGGACGTCCGACGCCGTCGAGATTGTTGCTGTGGATGCTACGCGCCCAAGGCTAACAGATTTTATCCCTCGACCGGAGGTGCTGGTAGCGTGGCAGGGGGTCGCAGATAGTGCAGCCGCGAACCTAGACCGCCAGGCGCGCAGACCTGTGGGTCAAAACTGCTTGGGAGAGTGCTGGAGGTCTCGAAAATGAGGGTAGGTGTCTAACCCTTAGCGGCACGCTGTCCTTTAGAGGTTTACTAACCACTTCATTGTGCAGACCCTCGCCCTTGGCCGAGTGTTGCAGGCAGCACACGCCCGTGAGCAGGAGGCGTTGGAGGACCGACTGTGCGTCGCCGAAGGGGCTCTTCACGCAGCCGAGGAGGCACATTCCTCTAAAGACGACCGTATTCGCCGCCTGGAGGCGGAGCGCGCGGATGCCGTCTTATACGCCGAGGAGCTCGTGGCGGCGGCGCGGCAGGCGGCAGTGGAGGAGCGGGACGGTCTGCTCCGGCAAGTTGCTGTGCTGGAAGAGGATAAGAGCCACCTTTCTGCGTCTCTTAGGGAGCGGGACCAGGCTCTGGACGATGCCTCGGTGGAGGCATGGGATGCTATGCTGGTGTTGAAGGGCACCCTCGAAGACCTTGTCACCGAAGTGCCACCTCGCTCATTTGGGCCCGTAGAGCTGGCACGAACGCTTCACCGAATCGGGGATGATTACAACCTTGCTCGCAACGCCGCGACGTTGTTTGGCAACCATTGCTCCTACGTGACCTCGTGCCTGGCATGTGCGCTTCTGCGGCACCAGAGCTGCCAGCATGTCGACGAACTGGCTGACCCACAACTCGAGATGCCGGCTGGGGCCGGAGTGATGTCCAGTGCCGTGCGCGGAAAGGATTTGGGAGTACATCGGGGAGGCCGCGGCGAAGGTTGAGCTACGGCAGACCATGTACAACGAGGGGAACCTCGGCCAATGGCTGGATAAAGTTTCCCGACGCGGCGAAGGTGGCGCCGACGGCTCGAGGCAGGTGTGACACTGGAGTTCTTGTGTGTCAGTGTGTGTTGTAACCTGCGCGCCGTGTTCCAAGAATAAAGCGGAAGTTGCTCCCCATGTTCTGACCGGCCTGCCCTTATGTTCCCAGTAGCTGCCTAATATGGACCGGTTGCTAATCTCCCACGCCGTAACCCAGCGCCGTCTGTAGCACTGGTGGTGGGCTGAGGACTCACTGGACTTCTGGGTAAGTCGAACCTCGACAGGCAAGGCTCCGGCGCGGTCGGGCATCCAGGCGGAACCAAACGAAGTAGACCACCCGAAACGGTTGTCCCTGTCACTTGTTTGGGCACACTTGTTTTCCCCGTGAGGTTTGGCTCCTCTATTCTCACGGTAGTCGAAGCAGACTCGTGCGCGCTCCATCCGCTAGGTAGCGCAGCTGGCGCCTAGTCAAGGTAGACGCACGAGTGCTCCATCCCTCTTCCCTTCGAAGTGGTAGACGTGCGAGCGCTCCGTCCCCTTCCCTTCGAAGTGGTAGTAGCGGAGCTTGCGCGTAGTCGAGGTGGACGCGCGAGCGCTCTGTCCCCTACCCTTCGAAGTGATGGCAGCGGAGCTGGTGTGTAGTCGAGGTAGACACGCGAGTGCTCCGTCCCGTTCCCATCGAAGTGGTGGCAGCGGAGCTGGCGCCTAGTTGAGGTAGACGCGTAAGCGCTCCGTCCCCTACCCTTTGAAGTGGTGGCAGCGGAGCTGGCACCTAGTCAAGGTAGATGTGATCGCGCTCCGTCCCCTACCCTTCGAAGTAGTGGCAGCGGAGCTGGCGCCTAGTCGAAGTAGACGCGCGAGCGGAGTAGGCGCGATCGCGCTCTGTCCCCTACCCTTCAAAGTGGTGGCAGCGGAGCTGGCGCCCAGTCAAGGTAGACGCGCGAGCGCTCCGTCCTGTTCCCTTCGAAGTGGTGGCAGTGGAGCTGGTGCCTAGTCGAGGTAGACGCGTAAGCGCTCCGTCCCCTACCCTTCGAAGAGGTGGCAGCGGAACTGGCGCCTAGTCGAGATAGACGCGCGAGCGCTCCGTCCCCTACCTTTCGAAGTGATGGCAGTGAAACTGACGCCTAGTCAAGGTAGACGCGCGAGCGCCCCGTCGCCTACCCTTCGAAGTGGTGGCAGCGGAGCTGGTGCCTAGTCGAGATAGACGCGCAAGTGCTCTGTCCCCGACCTTTCGAAGTGATGGCAGCAAAACTGACACCTAGTCGAGATAGACGCGTACCCTTCGAAGTGGTGGCAGCGGAGCTGGCGCCTAGTCAAGGTAGAGGCGTGAGCACCCCGTCCCGTGCCCTTCGAAGTGGTGGCAACGGAGCTGGCGCCTAGTCGAGGTAGACGTGCGAGCGCTCCGTCCCCTACCCTTTGAAGTGGTGGCAGTGGAGCTGGCGCCTAGTCGAGGTAGACACGCGAGCGCTCCGTCCCCTTACCTTCGAAGTGACGGCAGCGGAGCTGGCGCCTAGTCGAGGTAGACGCGTGAGTGCTCTGTCCCCTACCCTTCGAAGTGGTAGCAGTGGAGCTGGCGCCTAGTCGAAGTAGGCGCGCGAGCGGAGTAGGTGCGATCGCGCTCCGTCCCGTACCCTTCGAAGTGGTGGCATCGGAGCTGGCGCCCAGTCGAGGTATACGCGCGAGCGCTCCGTCCCGTTCCCTTCGAAGTGGTGGTAGCGGAGCTGGCGACTAGTCGAGTTAGATGCACGAGCGTTCCGTCCCCTACCCTTCGAAGAGGTGGCAGCGAAGCTGGCGTCTAGTCAAGGTAGACGCGCGAGCGCTCCGTCCCCTACCCTTCGAAGTGGTGGCAGCAGAGCTGACACCTAGTCGAGGTAAATGCGCGAGCGCCCCATCCATTACCCTTCGAACTGGTGACAGCGCAGCTGGCGCCTAGTCGAGGTAGACGCGCGAGCGCCCCGTCCCATTCCCTTTGAAGTGGTGGCAGCGGAGCTGGCGCCTAGTCGAGGTAGACGCACGAGCGCTCCATCCCCTACCCTTCGAAGAGGTAGCAGTGGAGCTGGCGCCTAGTCGAGGTAGACGCGCGAGCACTCCGTCCCCGACCCTTCGATAAGATAAGAATAAAGTAGGCTTGGCAGATAACGCGAGCCTATCTCAGTAGCCTCTGGCCTTCGCGGTCGATGCGGAACTTCACAGGCATGACTGTCTCCCCTCAATTGTGGATATTGACGGGACATCTGAAGCGAAATTCACGGAGCTTTGCACATGTCGCTTTGTAGCTGGGGGAGGGGGGCATCGCTTGTCCTTTGTTGCTTCACGGGCCCTCGAGATAAGGGGACACGTGAAGCGTATTTGGCGGAACCCTGTACTTGAGGCAGGACAGTACTATTGCATCACATGCAGCTGAAATGGCCAATGGGACGCTTGAGGCGCGATTGGCGGGGTCTCGCTTCTGGGGCTCTTTAAAAGAGGGAGTGGCCAAGTGAAGCACCACTCGCCTTCTCCCCTCTTGGACTCGCAGCCCCTACTCTACCCCAGCTTCCTCCGGTGCTTTTTTACCGGCACTGATAACGATGAGGGCTCCCGAGCTCTTGGGCCGGTGAGCTCTTGCGTCGCCTGATGCGGATACGCACGTGTCTTGTACTTTTCAGTTAAATATATTATTCAACTGGAAGGAATTATTGAGCCGCATGAAACATTGCCAGGTGAACTCATTCTAAACTAAATATAATATTGTTATTCATAAGAATAGAATACTACCTGATGTTATCAAATGGTGCATTCTTAGATTTGTCAATGGCAAAGCAATGGAGAGGCAAAAGGAAGAGGATAACCACATTAGGTGCCAAAGACATGAAGAAAGAAAGCCAATGTAGTGGGAGAGCAAAAGGGAGAAGCTCAAAGACTTAAACTATAAGTTTTGGATAAGATTTTCAAGCCCAATTCGTACCTCCCACAAGGCCAATTGGATTCAAACTCGGATTCAACTCAGAATTTAATTCGGATTCTGTTCGGGACAGCCTGATAGACGATTACTAAAAAGGTCATAACTTTCACAAACGGAGTCCGATTTGGGTGTTCTTGTACTCCTTGGAAAGATAATTTCAAGGGCTACGTAATGGATCTAGTCCCAACATTAAATTCATCACGGATTAAAAGTTATAGCTGAAACAATGGATAGCTGTAAAATCTAGTTTCCTTTTTATGAGAGTTCGTATCTAAAACCATATAGGGTTGAGTTGTACTAGGTTTGTGGACTCTATGGATATCTCAAGGTCCTATATAAGCCATGTATTGGCAGCCTAAGGGCTGAGACCACCTTTGAGAATAATCAATCTATTAAACTTTGTTCGAGTTTATCATTGTTGCTGAAATTCCGTGGGGGAATTAGGAATGTTCTTCAATCAAGATCGTTCAACCTTTCCGCTGGGAATTGGGTGCACGATAGATCTTCGCTTGGTGGTCGGCGAAATCGACGCGAGTGTGTTTTGGTGGATTAAAGAGTGTTCATCCCTTGCATTGGCATTAGAGGATCATTGTGATTCATCAAGACTCCCGCGAGTATCCAATCCTACGTCGAGAAGATCGGGCGACCCCGTATCATCGCCCCTTCTCTACGGTGTTACAGTCCAGCTCGTCTTGCAAGGCGTTGCTGTCGAGCTATGGCACCAGGATTAACTTCCCAGGCCTCTGAACTGAGGGGATCCCCCTTAATGGGTGCCGCACCCGCGTATGTTGAAAATTTTGTACGTGAGGCACCTCGCCCTTGTAACCGCGGCGTACTGTCCATGTGGCGCGGCACGCGGTTTGCAGAAAGTGCAGGGAGCCTCTGGTGCCTGTGCTGCCAGCCTGTATCCGGCGCGCCATCCTCCGCTTTATTTATACTCCGCAAAGTGTGTGGGAATGTCAATCACATCTTATTTATACTCCAGAGAGTAGGCGTAGCGACAATAGCAACGCGTGCGCGGAACATCCGCGTCTTGTTTATACTCAGTAGAGTGCGCAGGGACAACATCCGCGTCTTATTTATACTCCGTAGAGTGCATGGGAACATCAACCATGTCTCATTTATACTCCGAAGAGTACGTGTAGTGATAACACTAGCGCGTGCGCAGGACGTTCGCGTCTTGTTTATACTCGGTAGAGTGCGCAGGGACAACATCCGCATCTTATTTATACTCCGTAGAGTGCGTGCAGAGGCGGATCTCGACGCTACGTCTTATTTATACTCCGTAGAGTGCGCGCGAAGGCGTCCCCCCGCTGCGTCTTATTTATACTCTGTATAGTGCGTGCAGAGGCAGACCTCGATGCTATGTCTTATTTATACTCTGTAGAGTGCGTGCGGAGGCGGACCTCGATGCTACGTCTTATTTATACTCTGTAGAGTGCGTGCGGAGGCGGACCTCGACGCTACATCTTATTTATACTCCGTAGAGTGCATGCGGAGGCGGACCTTGACGCTACGTCTTATTTATACTCCGTAGAGTGCGTGCGGAGGCGGACCTCGACACTACGTCTTATTTATACTCGAGTACGTGGGAACGTCGACCATGTCTTAGTTATACTCCGGAGAGTACTCGTGGTGATGGCACCAACGTGTGCGCGGGACATCTGCGTCTTGTTTATACTCAGTAGAGTGCGCAGGGAGAACATCTGCGTCTTATTTATACTCCGTAGAGTGTGCGCGAAGGCAAGCATCTGCGTATTTTTGCAGGGAACACGATTAATCTCGCAAACGGTGAACTTTACTAAATTCCTATTTGTGTGGGCGAACAATTACAAAAGGTCGGGGACTAACCACTCGACTATCGTTTTCGTGGCGGCGAGGTAGGGAGCCTCGGCTGCTTCCGTTGGGAGCCTCTGCTGCTTCCACTGGGACCCTCTGCTGCGTCCACTGCTGGAGTGATCAGGGGAGCCCGGCAGGGGGCCTCTTGGGGCCGTAGGCACCCTTGTGTTGGCGCGCCTGGCCTAGGAGCCTCTCTAGACTTCCTGGTGCGGGCCTCGGGTGCCGAGCTCTATGCGTCGGGCCTTGTCCTGGTCGCCGTGGACGGTGATGACACCCTGCGGGCCTGGGAGCTTCACGCATAGGAAGTCGTGGTGTGGGACTGCCCCAAATAAATTGAGGGTTGGTCGCCCCAATATGGCGTTGTAGGGGTACTAAATATCAACGACGTCGAAGGTGGCGTCCTTGCTCCTCACGTTGTCGCCTCGGCCGAAGGAGACCTGCAGGCATATCTAGCCCAGCGCCATCAGCGGCTGATCTCCAAAGCCCTGCAGCAGAATTTTCGAGGGGCCTAGGCAACTTCGAGGGATCCCCATCTGGTCGAAGGCCCCTGCGAAACTTCCTCCATTACACGGACACGGCTGACGTCGCGTCCTGCGATGGCAGCCTGGATGACCAGGGGATCTTAGTGGGGAAACTCCACGCCCTCGGCGTCGGCGGGCGTGAAGGTGATCTCGTGCTGCGCCCAGTCGGCGGTGCCTGTGCCGGGTATGCCGCCACATGGTGTAGCCTCCGCACATAGGCCTTTTGCTGCCTCTCCGAAGCGAACTCCAGGGAGGAGCCCCTGGAGATGATATTTATGACCCTGCGCTGGGCCCCCTCTAGGGCGTGGATCCGCAGGGGGCTCTCCTGAGGCTGCTGCACATGGGCTTGAATCCGTCGAAGGCCCTCCTGAGGCTGCATCCCCTGATCCTGAATTCTTAGGGGGTCGTCCAAGGCCTGCTAGACGTGCGCCACGACGGGTGACCGCACCTCGAGGTCTCTGTCCCTGGCGACGCTTTACCGAAGTGCCGTAGTGGTGGTGCATGCGCGTGTGTCATGGTTGCCTCAGCCATGTACTTCGTACCACTGTATGTGGTGTTGGTCGCCACATTTCGCAAAGGCCCTATCATCGCGGCCCCAGCCTCGGCCTCGCCCCGACCCCGGTGAGCCCTGGCACCGTGGCCAGCGGGGGCGTTGTCTTCGGAGCTGCCCTCAATGTCAAAGATATAACGGGCTCTCTGAGACTTCTGTTGACCGCGCTTGGGTTGGTCACCCGACAAGTCCTTGTGCTGGGGGCATCCTTCGATGGCTCCTGCCTGCGCTTGCCCTTCGAGGAGCCTTCCTTCGGCAAGTCTTCGCTCTTCACCGTGCCCTCCGCCGAGTTAGCGTCGGCATCATTGCCTTGACGCCGCCGCGCACCTTCTTCTGCTTTGGCGTATTCCTCCATCTTGTTGAAGAGCTTCGCCACCGTCTTGATTGGCTTCCGTGCGTTGTATTCGGCTAGCGGCCCCGGGCGGAGACCCTGTATTGCTGCGTTGATGATGGTTATCTTGTTGACATCCTTGACCTGGCAGCGAACCTTCGCAAAGCGTTTGAAGTACTCCCGAAGCTTTTCTGATGGTTTTTGTTTGATCGCGAAGAGCTGATCCGCCTCGACGCGCTCGACGTAGTTCCCCTAGAAGTTGTTGTAGAGGCGATCGCGAATCTGCTCCCATACGTAGATGGAGTTTGGCTCTATAGTGAAGAACCAGGAGAGCACCACTCCCTGCAGCGCGAGGGGGAGCCCCTTCGCCTTTGTGGTGCCGTCTCCGCCTGCAGCTTCGATGGCGGTCTCGTATACACGCACGAACTCCCGGGGGTCCATGTCGCCTTTGTACGACGCGATGGCGCTGAGGAACTTGAAGTCCTCCGGCCATGCTGCCTGCTGTAGTCCCGCAGATAGTGGGGACTCCGGGTCCACGCGTCGTAGCAAGACGCGGCTAGATGTAGGGGCGTCGCGGCTATCAGCCCGCTCTGGCGTGGGCTCTAGCATGACCGTCGGCGGAATCTGCTGACCCCGAGCCTCTTGCATACTCCGCACGGCCTCGCGGAGATCCGCTAGCTCCCGCTGGAGCGAGCCAAGAGCCGCCAGCAGGGCGTTCTCCACTGCTGGCGTAGCCGACATGATCGGCACACCTGGTCGCGCTGCCGGGACAGCAGTGACCACATCTTGCGCTCCTGGGTTGCCTGTCGCCTTGGCGTGGTGGACTCCGCCGTCGATGACGGGGCCCGTGTTGCCGCCCGAACCGCTCGGCGCTCCCGCACCGGGTGTAGGGACGGCGGTCGCGCGCCCACGGGCACCAATGTTACCGCTCCCTGGCACCCGGCCGGTACCGCCGGAATTAACCGTCACGCCAGCGGTGGAGCCGGGCGTCACTCGCAGGGCGGGGTCGACCGTCGCATCGGCGGTGGGGTTGATCGCTGCGTCGGTGGTGGCGGGGTCGATCGTCGCGTTGGTGGTGGCGGGGTCGATCATCGCGTGGTAAGCATCGACGCTCGTGGTTGCCGCACTTGCGACCGCCGATGCCGAAGCCCTGGTGTTGATGTGGGACTTTATTGCGATCCCTTCCTTCTTCTTCACCGCCGATAATGAAGCTTTCTTCGGTGCCATCCTTCCCAAAATCTTGAGGCTTGCTCTTGTTGTCCCCACGAACGGTGCCAACTGTTGTGGTTACAGACCAAACAGAGAGAGAGTATGGTAGTAGAGAGTTAGGTGAGCAATGCCCTCTTGGGGGTCTCCCCATGGCTGGTGTTATGTATATATATCCTCATGGGGAGTGTTTTTCCTATTGCAATCTCGGGTACCGTATGGTTATAATTTGGGAATGTCATCTTCTAAATAACTATAAAGAATTTTGATAACTTGGTGTAGAATATTTAGTCATGTTGATTGGAACATCAAATTTTGAATTATGATTTTTATAATAGGCCTATTGTCTGGTAAATTGTTATCTGTTGGTAGCACGTATTAATTTGTAGATTAAAAATAGTAAATGAACTAATTTATGTGTTTGGTCTACATGGAAATCATAGGTAATTTCTTAAGATTTTCAGAAAGTCCAAGAACATAATTTTTAGATAAGTAGAATAGGAATTATGAATTTTGGGAGACTACTGTCAGTACCGGGTTGCTGCCGGACGCAGTCTTGAAAAATTATTAATCTGACTAATTTAATAGTAGAATTGAATTTTGGGAATAAATAGAAAGTGGTAGATAATTTCCTGTACTTTCTAATAGTTCAATGTATTTGCATTGGTAGATAAAAAGATATAAAATTATTAATTCTTCTATCTAGAAGATAACAGATCTTTCTAGATTAAAAATATTGTTTAGATGATTTAATTTGAACTTGTGATCAACTAGAAAGTTGTACAAAATTTTGTATAGATTGCATAATTGGTATGGTTTGCTATTTCGATACGGGGATTCAAAGTTATGATAATTTTAGCACCGGGACCGTGGGGTTGAATGTTCAGTAAAAGAAGAAAGTTGTGGGTTTGAGAAGCGTGAAGGATCGTTGTCATTTATTTGTTGCCTTGTCATGTTATGGCATGTATTGAGAATGAATAATGGCCATTGGAGGAGTAGCGTCAGTTATGTTGTCATCCTCTAATCAACTTGGCCGTCGCCTTGTCATGTTATGGCATGTATTGAGAATGAATAATGGCCATTGGAGGAGTAGCGTCAGTTATGTTGTCATCCTCTAATCAACTTGGCCGTCGCAACTAGAAAGACAAGTGCTTAGTAGAATGATAGATGATGGTCAATAATTGATCACTATTATTGAATTATTTATTTCATACAATAATTTTGATTATCCTTTTATTTCGTGTGATATTAATTTGATAACAAATGAGATGTGTGGTAAAATGATAGAAGATAGAATTCATGACATGACATATACATTGTGAGGCAAGACGGTGAGAACATTAATAGCTATAAGTAAAGTTATTTGACTCTTTCGATGTGCTTTTGAGTAAAACTTATAGAGGTAGACACCTCCACAGGATAGAGGTTGAGGGTGAACATCGACGGGTGTTCCCTCTGATATACCGATATGAGCTATACAAGGAGAATAAGACTTGATCATAAGCATTGCATTGCACTAAGAGAAATTGAGATGAGATATTGAGATATGTGGATGAGAATTGATGAGAATAGGACATGAAAATTGAGTTAATGGTAAATGTATATAAATTGTTAAAATGACGTAGATTCACTTTTTTTGCTTTGTACTTGCTGAGTTTTGGACTCACTCTTGTTTATTTCTTATTTTTAGGTGATCGTTGAAGGCGACATGCATGGGTAAAAGTAGAACATGAAAAATTGCACGTTGTAGCTCTTCACTCCACCTAACAACTTATCACGTATAGGTATGAACAATTTAGTAGTTTTCATGACAGTGATTAGATAATTTAAGTTTTTTCTTAGTCTTTATAGTTCATAATGTTGTTGTTTGATGCTTTACTTAATTTAGACTTGGTTATGTTTTGTCTTGGTATTTGTTGGTTCATACCAAGGTCAATTTTTCAATTGCAGTGTTGCTAAAATTTATGCTTACTATCATGTTGAATGTTTATTTTTGAAATCTAGTTATTAGTAATATTTGTTTATTGGTTACAATTGGTAGTGATAGTAGTTGTAGATGATATCTTGAGCTTTTGTTAAGCTAGAGTGTTACAGTTGGTATCAGAGCGGGTATTAGGTCCGTAGTAAGTAAATTAATAATCTAATTATTTAATCAACTAAAATTTGACATAGATTTGATAACTTAATACAACTAATCATTGTAATAATAAAAAACTTAAAAAAACTTAATGTTGAAATTTGATTTAGGATAATTAAATTAAAAAATTAAAACTTGATACACTGGTGCACAGTAAGATGGGCTTGAGTCATGCATTGCATTTACGCTTCTGTTAGTTGTATAATTATTAATCAAGGTTGAGTTGTTGCCTATATTTGTATTAGATTAAATTAATTGTTGCATTAAGCCCAACATTGTTGCAATATGTACATGTCAAAACAAAATTAAAATCATTGCCAATTGTTACAATAAACCTCGTGGTAATAGTACATTGCAACGAAATTCAAATCGTGGAAATAAAATTTTATATTGCAATGATTTAAATGTAGTGATTGCATCTTCTGACCACAGACGGAAAACGTTGCAAGACATACGTATGGCCACAATTTAAATTTCGTTGTAAGTCTATTACAACACACTAGATTTTGTGGCCAAAATATAATGCAATGGATTGGATTTCATGATAATAACATATTGCCACAAATTAAATTTTACATTGCCATACATATATGTACCTACCGTTAACAATTAACCAACGATACAAGCAATTCATTAGCACATTCAAAGCATTCATAAATTAAATTTTAAATTTAGAAGTTTTATGCCGGTACGGTCAGTACCGGGCCAGTTATCGCTGGTTTTTTATCCTTGCTCCCAACGAGGGGCCATACAGAACATAATTAAAAAAAGTAAGATAAATTTCATGGAACTATATTTAAGTTGCCTTAACTATAAAAGAATACAGATTTAAGGAACTATTTTAGAGAGCTACATATTTTATCCATACAATTGTATCGCTAAGCTACACGTTTTACCATGGGCCTGTGACACGGGACATGATCTGACAGCATGAACCCACCCGTCATTCTCTCATAATAGCCTGGTCCCTTTCCTTGTGCACACGTTACATGCTACACAGGCATGACATCCCCATATGCCTGTGCAGCATGACCTGTGCACGATGGAACGTCGTAGACAGTTTATGAGAGGCTGATAGGTGGGCCCATGCCGTTAGATTATGTGGCATGTCACAGACTAGGCAAAACCTAATTACGGATAAAATGTGTAGTTCTCTTAAAGAACTCGGAAAAATTTGTGAACATAAAATGATGGAGGAAAGGTGGTATTAATTTGACAGTCAAACATGTTGTTAGATACTCAAGGTCTACTAGCTGCAAACATATACAGTTTAATTGAAGAACACTTATTTCTATTTAGCCTAGGCTATTATTAGTCACAAAATATTGGTACCAGCACTACTATAGAAATCATCATCACAGACGGTTCAGAAACGTCATAACAAACGGTTTTTTGAACCGTTTGAATTTATGAGTCAGTGATAATTGAAGGTTATCATAGACGGTTTGTGAGCCGTCTGTGATAAATACAATACAGACGGTTTATAACTAGAACCGTCTGTGAAAAACACTATCGTAGACGGTTCTATATATAGAACCATCTGTGATGTGTGAGTATCACAGACGGTTCTATATATAGAGCCGTCTATGATGTTCTTTACAGACGGTTTATACTACAAAACCTTCTATGATAGTTCATTTTATACCTAAAATTTTTTTCTATTTTTGAATTAGCCTCAGGAAATATTAGCTATGTCGTTTGAAGATAAGCAAATACGATAGCAAATATAGCATAGAATATTCTATTTATATTACAATCCACCATTACAATATCACAACTTATGCCTCTCATCCCTGATGCAGCTCGGGTAGGCCTTCTTGGTGACTGCCTCACTGTAAGTAGAAGAAACAATGAAGGGAAAAAGTCCTAAATGCCATAAAGTAGTAACACAAAATTACAGAATCAAATACTAAAAGAAACAATGGAGAGAGCCCTAACCACAAAGAGGTCGATTGAGGAGACAGTAAGGAGGCCGGGGAGATTTTGAGCGTATAAAGGGTAGAGGATGGGTTTAGATGAGTATTTATAGGGGAGGGAAAGGTGGGACGATCTGTGGGGTTTGAGTTGGTTGGTTTCTATTGGTTGGAATTGGGTTGGGGAGGATTGACGGGCCCAGCGGTCAGAATTTATCACAGATGGTTCTTGTTAAGAACCGTCTGCAAAAGCATCACATACGGTTCTTAATAAGAATCATCTTTGATATTGGGTATATATATACCGATATAATATAAACAACTAGTCCTAAAATATAAAATAACAAAGTTCTGTATAGCTTATATATACTTATTTGAAAGGTTTCGACGAGATCTACAACTTTGCAGTTGAGACAAACCCCAAATTTCGAAGGGAAGATCAAAAATTTTGGCAAAAACAGAAATCAAAAACTTCCGATGCAAATTTGAGGATAAAGATGACTAATTTTGGGGGTCTTCGAGGGCGACTATAAAAGATGGCTAATGGTTTTTTATCCTTGCTGCCAACCAGAGGCCATACACAACATAATTAAAAAAAGTAAGATAAATTTCATGGAACTATATTTAAGTTGCCTTAACTATAAAAGAATACAGATTTAAGGAACTATTTTAGAGAACTACATATTTCATCCGTACAATTGTATCGCTAAGCTACACGTTTTAGGAGGCGTTCGGAATAGCGATGGCTTTTGGCTTCTGGCTAAAATTCACTGTAACTGTCTTTTTTTTTACTGTAGCTGAGTTAGCTTATTGGGCATAATTAAATTTAAAAAAATGTAAAAATAGAAAAAATATGTTAGCACATCACGGACAATGCAAAGGAATACGGGAAAAAAAGAAAATACAAAAAGCCTAAAATATCAAAAAAATCAGAAAAAGACGAATTACTGAATAGTGAAAAAAAGCTGAAACGAGCGAGGCCACCATGGGCCTGTGACACGGAACATGATCTGACAGCTTGAGCCCACCCGTCATTCCCTCATAATAGCCTGGTCCCTTTCCTTATGCACACGTTAGATGCTACACAGGCATGACATCCCCACATGCCTGTGCAGCATGACCCAAAACACTGTGTGCATCCCCGCGTCGAAGGGATGCCTGTTGGCCCAGCTCACTCTCACGCACAGCACTCCCTCTCCTGGTTTGTGATCAACTCTGAAGAAAAACCTAACGTTGGAAGGCAAGATCACTCACATACAGAGGCACAGGAAGAACACACAATGATTTTTGTGGCACTGCACTCCAGTACCTTTTCTCCTCCCTTTTTCACTTAACTTCACACACCTGATTACATGCTTAAAATAGCACATGCACACGCACCAGAGCTCAAGCTACGTTCGGCCGCACTACTCGGCCAAACACGCACGTAGTTAGCTCCACTAACAGATCATGCATGCAGGATCCACTAATTCCTACATGCAAGCTACCCTCCACTAATTAGTCCTCTGTGCATGCAGTACAGGTACCACTCGTTCTTACATGCACGTACTGACCAAATCTACATGCAGCTACTTCCCCTGAGTCCAATTAGCGCACTAGTGACGCGCTGATCTGCTGCACACACTCTGTGTTACACTGACAACTAATCAGCTCTCTACGCCATGCGACACATAAACTAATTTAGACTCAGACCAGTATAATGCAGGGACTCAACTGAACATTACAATAACTCAAACAACAAGATTAACTCTAACAATGCCAAGCTCGCTTGGCATATGACCTGTGCACGATGGAACGTCGTAGAGAGTTATGAGAGGCTGATGGGTGGGCCCAGGCCGTTAGGTTATGTGGCATGTCACAGACTAGGCAAAACCTAATTGCGGATAAAATGTGTAGTTCTCTTAAATAACCCTAATTGCGGATAAAATGTGTAGTTCTCTTAAATAACTCGGAAAAATTTGTGAACATAAAATGATGGAGGAAAGGTGGTATTAATTTGACAGTCAAACATGTTGTTAGATACTCAAGGACTACTAGCTGCAAACATATACAGTTTAATTGAAGAACACTTATTTCTATTTAGCCTAGGCTATTATTAGTCACAAAATGTTGGTATCAGCCTTGACATATATACTTGCCACATATTCAAGTAAACTTGGACCCATATTCCTATCCTGCAAATTTTAATTTCCATCCATGTCTTCTAGTTACCATCTTCTTCAGCACTGAATATATATGACAACTATACCAAAGAATTCCGACAAAGTCAGCAATAGTTGTTCTTTCAATTCAGCCAATTGTTGTTTGATCTCTGCATGAGCATGAACAAAGATGAGTTGCCAGATACGTCGGCAGATCTGACAACAGAGAACGATCAACTTGGAACGGCATTAACTCACAATCTGCAAAGCCGGTGCCAGATTTTGGTAGCTCCTTCACTAGTTGCACTTACGCAAAATGGTTCGGTTGCCTTGCATCGGTGCAAGCATGGATCTATATAAACCCAGCACCGCCTCTCCTTTCTGTCCATCCATTCTCTTAACCATCTTTTGCATGCAAGAACTAGCCAGGCTTCAGCAATGGGGGTTCTGCCTCGAGGTCTACTTCTCAGCGCTTGCGCCGTCTTGTTAGTGACAGTGTTCGCCAATGCTGCAGAGGGCGAGACGGCGTCCATGGTCGTCGGCTTGGTCAAGTGCGCCGACTGCACAGGAAGAACATGAAAGCTGAGGCCGCTTTCAAAGGTATTCTAATATGCTCCAAAACATGCCATCATGCTGGACAATCTGTTCAGTTTTCAGAAAATAGTACAGCAGCTTACCTAACAGTCGTCTCTTCATTTCTTCAGGCCTTCAAGTGGCTGTCAAATGCAAGAACATCAACGGCGAATACGAGACCAAGGCCGCCGGCGAGGTAGAGAAGTCCGGCGCCTTCAGCTTTCCCCTCCCATCCGACCTCCTCCGCGAAGACGGTGAGCTGAAGCAGGACTGCTTCGCGCAGCTCCACAGCGCGTCCAACCAGCCATGCCCTGGGCAAGAGCCTTCCTGGATTGTCCGTCCATCCAACGACGACGAGAAGAAGACCTTCGTCGCGGTTGCCGGCAAAATGCACTACTCATCCAAGGAATGCTCGTCAGCATTCCTCTGTGATCACTTCCACAAGAAGCACTTCCTCCACAAGCCCGTAGTGATCCCCCATTTCCACAAGAAGCCTCCAACACCCGTCCCGGTGTACACTCATCCGACACCCGTGCCGGAGTACAAGCCACCGACGCCGGTGCCGACGTACAAGCCGCCCACTCCAGTGTACACAAAGCCGATGCCGACACCGATCTACCATCCTCCTGCCGACCAGAAGGTCCAGAACCCAGAGACGGACCCTGAGCTATTCAAGAAACTCCTCCCGTTCATCAAGAAGCCGTTCTTCCCCAAGTTCCCTAGATTCCCCCCTGTCAAGGAGGAGACCAAGCCATAGAAGATTGCTGCGACATGATCACATGAAGCATATATAGTTGGTTTGCTTCGTTTGCTATGTAATGTCACATACATCCTAAGCCCCTTTCAGACTCCTCGGCGATATTCAGCTCTGCTAATCCTCTAGTTAATACAAATAAAACTTTTGTTCTAAGGATATTGGCCTGGATGTAACTACCATATTTATTGGATACACATATAAAGGTTGAGTTTCCTATAGTACAAATTACTACATAGTCAAGTTGTCCATGTTAGCAGATGATGACACTACTACAAAAGAGATTATACTGGATGCTTACATCACAGACGGTTTCTATGAATCGTCTACGATGTAATTATAATAGACGATTCATACAAATAACCGTATGTGGTATTTTCACATACGGTTATTTATACAAACCGCCTGTGATAATGCAAGACATCACAGACAGTTATTGATACAAATCATCTGTGATAATGAAGTTATTATAGACGAATACAAAATGTCTGTGATATGTTTCTCAAAAACAAGTTCGGATTTGTCTGAGAGCGAGTTCAGACTGGTCTGATCCTACTTGTGCAGTCACAAATGAAATCCACGCTATTGGAGCCGGTTGAGTAAAACCGTTGAAATGTTGTCTTCTTTACCGATTTCATTGGCTTCAAAAACTTTAGAAAACAGTAAAGCTCCAATACTTTATAATAGCCTGACAATACCCCCTCCTTAATAGAACCTTGTCCTCAAGGTTTAAAATCTGAAAAAGTCCTTTGAATAAAAGAAGCACTTCCTAAAATTTTTGATTTTCTCTTCAGAATTTAGAGTTCATCTAAACTGTCTACCAAAACAGCGCTCAAGTTGGCGTCTGTGACAGTGGACGTCAAGGACATCCAGCTCGCGCGCTACATCAAGAGTGAGAGGGCCTAGGCATAGAGGCCTTTGTCGGTGCGGTTGAACTTTCACTATCTGCTAAGATCTCTGCTTCTTCTATATTTTTACCATATCTTATGATATTATGATGTTGTAATGTTATAATGGTGGATTCTAATCTCAATAAAAATAGAATGTACTGATGTGTTTACTATTATATTTGCTTGTTTTCAAAATACATAGTTAAAATTTCCTAAGGCTAATCGAAAAATTAAAAAAAATTTAAGTATAGAATACAATAAACCGTCTGTGAAGGACTATCACAGACAGCTCAAACCAAAAACTGTCTATGATACTCACATATTACAGATGGTTCTATCTACCAACTGTTTGTGATACTCATATATCACAGAAGATTCTATCTACCAACCGTTTATGATACTTGCCCATCATAGACGATTGGTAGTTAGCACTATATGTAATGTATGAGTATCACAGGAGGTTTTTTGTTCGAGCTGTCTGTGATAGTTTCCCATCACAGATGGTTTTTGGTTTGAGCCATCTGTGATGTATGAGTATCACAGACGGTTCTAGTTACAAACTGTCTGTGTTGTATTTATCACAGATAGCTCACAAACTATCTGTGATAATCTCTAATTATCACTGACCCATAAATTAAGACGGTTCAGAAAACCGTCTATGATGACCCTTTTTGTACAAGTGTGATATCAATGTTTCCTTTTTGTTTGCCATAGAAGCATCTAACTTTTATCCCTTGGTCTATGGACATTTTACTGTAGTTTCTAGCTCTTGCTTTATAGGCAACTCCCATTATGTGGCGAACTATGAAGCATCGATATGGCCCATAACAGCCGTACCGGTATGCGATACAATGATATGGTGTGATGCGATATAAAAAAAGTATCATGAAATTTAATTATAAAAATAAATAAAATTATTCACAATACTCATGTGATACGTATCCGCACCTTCCGATACGGGGTGGCCAAAAAAACATCAAACCGAAGCACATCAACCACCCCAGTAGCCCAACCTATAACTCGATGAGATAATAGCGCTGCCTTGGCATGATGCGAGCCGACGGCGCACGATTCACATTTTCCCAATGAGCAAACCCTAGAGGAGAGTGGCTGACCGACTAGTGATCCCCAGCAAGTGAAGGATGGCAGCTTCCCCCAATACCCCAATGGCATGAGCTTGATTTCCTCCCGATTAGGCGCAGCGAGCTCGGCCTCCTCCTGTGGCAGCGGCATGAGATCGACCTCCTCCTAATCTAGCGGCACGAGAACGGCCTCCTCCTGATCTGGCGGTGCGAGATTGGCCCCCTTCCGATCCGACAGCATGAGGTCAGTCGCCGCCTCCTCCCTCCCTCCTCTTCCTGTGGCGCCAAGCCTTCATGAATGCCCAGCACTACGGGGGGCCTCGGGCCATCGCCAGCCCCCGGCCTCACTCCAGATCCAAGGCACCAGCCTGCATCTGCTCAGCTGCTCTCGGTCGCCCGGTCTCCCACGTGAAGCCACCTCCAAGCACGTAGAAGGTCCCATCGCTGCCGCGACCATCGGCAGTGGCAAGGAGGGATGGGGAGGAGGGGCGGGCTCGAGCTAGGGCTTGTGTCGCCCGTGGTGTCGCCCAATCAACCTGTTATTTACTCTAAATGTTTCAGTCTAGCCAATGCCAACAATGTGTGGTGTGGACATCCCCTTCCTTGAGTTTCCTTAGCCGGCTCTTAACACTACCTCTGAAGTTGACAACCTGAATAAGTATGCACTCTTGTTAAGCTCCACACCCCCTTTATATTTAACCAATATGCATACCAATATGCATATCTAAGCTCCTTCACTAGTTGCACCTATATAAACCCAGCACCGCCTCTCCTTTCTGTCCATCCATTCTCTTAACCATCTTTTGCATGCAAGAACTAGCCAGGCTTCAGCAATGGGGGTTCTGCCTCGAGGTCTACTTCTCGGCGCTTGCGCCGTCTTGTTAGTGACATTTTTCGGCCGTTTTTTTGCCCGATTTTTCTACAAATTTCGGCCGATTATCGGCGATAATCGGCCGATACACATTTGTATTTTAAATTTCATTTAAATTTTTCGGCCCGAATTTCACCGAAAAAACCGAAAATCGGGAAAATCGGTCTTGCCGGCCCCCTCCGGTAAAATTTTCAAACCGATAATCATAACCCTGGTCCATGGTCGTCGGCTTGGTCAAGTGCGCCGACTGCACAAGGAAGAACATGAAAGCTGAGGCCACTTTCAAAGGTATTCTAATATGCTCCAAAACATGATATCATGCCGGACAATCTGTTCAGTTTTCAGAAAATAGTACAGCAGCTTACCTAACTGTCGTCTCTTCATTTCTTCAGGCCTTCAAGTGGCTGTCAAATGCAAGAACGTCAACGGCGAATACGAGACCAAGGCCGTCGGCGAGGTAGAGAAGTCCGGCGCCTTCAGGTTTCCCCTCGCATCCGACCTCCTCCGCGAAGACGGTGAGCTGAAGCAGGACTGCTTCGCGCAGCTCCACAGCGCGTCCAACCAGCCATGCCTTGGGCAAGAGCCTTCCTGGATCGTCCGGCCATCCAACGACGACGAGAAGAAGACCTTCGTCGCGGCTGCCGGCAAAATGCACTACACATCCAAGGAATGCGAGTCAGCATTCCTCTGTGATCACTTCCACAAGAAGCACTTCCTCCACAAGCCCGTACCAACACCCGTCCCGGTGTACACTCATCCGACGCCCGTGCCGGAGTACAAGCCACCGACGCCGGTGCCGACGTACAAGCCGCCCACTCCAGTGTACACAAAGCCGATGCCGACACCGATCTACCATCCTCCTGCCGACATGAAGCACATATAGTTGGTTTGCTTCGTTTGCTATGTAATGTCACATACATCCTAAGCCCCTTTCAGACTCCTCGGCGATATTCACCTCTGCTAATCTTCTAGTTAATACAAATAAAACTATTGTTCTAAGGACATTGGCCTGGATGTAACTACCATATTTATTGGATACACATATAAAGGTTGAGTTTCCTATAGTACAAATTACTACAGAGTCAAGTTGTTCATGTTAACAGATGATGACACTACTACAAAAAAAGGCTATACTAGACGTTTACATTACAGACGGTTCCTATAAACCGTCTGTGATGTAATTATAAAAGGACGGTTCATACGAATAACAGTATGTGGTATTTTTACATACGGTTATTTATACGAACCTCTGTGATAATGTAAGACATCACAGATAGTTATTACTAATAATCGTCAGTGATGTATCATAGACTGTTATTGATATAAACCATTTGTGATAGTGGCAGACATCATAGATGATTCATACTAATAATCATCTGTGATACTTCACAGATAATTTGTATTACAAACTGTCTATGATAATGAAGTTATCATAAATGGTTTGTATTATAAACCGTTTGTCATATATTTCTCGAAAACAAGTTCGGACTAGTCTGATCTTACTTGCGCAGTCACAAATGAAATTCACATTATTGGAACCAGTTGAGTGAAGTCATTGAAATATTGTGTTCTCTGCCGATTTCATTGGCTTCAAACACTTTAGAAAACAGCAAAGCTCCAATACTTTACAATGACCTGACAATACCCCCGCCTTAATGCTTTAGAAAATAGCAAAGCTCAAATACTTTATAATGGCCTGACAATACCCCCCCTCCTTGATAGAATATTGTCCTAAAGGTTTAAAATCTGAAAAAGTCCTTTGAATAAAAGAAGCTTCTTCCCAAAATTTTTGATCTTCTCTTCAGAATTTGGGGTTCGCCTCAACTACAAAGTTGTAGATCTTGTCGAAACCTTTCAAACAAGTATATATAAACTATATAGAACTTTGTTATTTTATATTTGAGACTAGCTATTTATATTTTATCGATATATATATACTTGTTAATGTATCATAGACGGTTTATGGGTCAAACCGTTTCTAATAAATATGGTTCAAATCATTTGTGATAATTATGTTTCATTTGTGATTCAAACCGTCTATATTAATTTGGTCCCTGATCATTGGGCTCGTCAATCCTTCCCAACCAAAAAAAAATTCTTCCCACGTATTCCCTCATGTTGGCGCTCTTTTTTTTTCCTATGTCAGGGGCAGTTACGATCTAATAGCCTTTATTATCTCAAAGCAACCAATTTAATTAAGTTCCTAGCTATTGGAGATAGAAACAGAACACCTCCTAGATTTTCTCCTGATCACCACCATCTTCCCATCTCCCGTGCTTCTAACCCCACCACTTCCACCGCTCCACCACGATCGATCCAATGTTGACCTGCTATCTCCCTTCACCTCGTGAGCATCCATAGCTGCAATAGCTCCACCGTGAAGGGTGTAGGTGGTGTGTTCTTGCGTGATCGAGAAATTAGGGGCCGGTACAGAGGAAGGGACACACAAGGCACAGTTATTGGCTCTGGCTTGGGAAATTTTGTAGGTCTTCACCAAATTTTGTATTGTCTATGCATTGACTGCGAGAATCTAAAGATATTTAAGAACCGAGAGCAGATTGAAGCGCACTTGATTCGGAGGGGTTTCAAAAAGAGGTATATGTGTTGAACCAATCATGGCGAAGAGGAGATTACATAGGAAGGTAGTAATAATGACATCGTTAGTGAAGTCAATGATATACTGCCGAATGATTTCGATTGTGATTCGGATTCGGATAGGCTGCACGATGATAATCTAGATCAGATGTTTCACGATGTAGAAAATAATTATGATGAGAGAGAGTATATTAAATTTCAGGATTTGATGGAGAACTTGGAGAAACCTTTGTTCACATGCTGCAAGTCAAAATACACGAAGTTGTCAACCGTGCTTGAATTGTTGAAATTGAAGACAAGCAACAGTTGGTCCGACAAGAGTTTCACGGCGCTGCTAAGTCTTTTAGCGGACATATTTTTGGAGAGAAATGAGTTGCCTAAAATCACATGTAAAACCAAGAAAGTTCTTTATCCATTGGGAATGGAAGTAGAAAGAATACATGCATGTCCAAACGACTGTATCCTTTACCGTAAAAAGTATGCAAACATGCATATATATCCGGTGTGCAACGTATCCCAATACAAACGTAAGAATCAATCAGATGACGGTGAGAGAATAGCGATGAAGAAAGGACCTCCTGCTAAGATGGTATGGTATCTTCCTATAATTCTCCATTTGAAGTAGTTTTTTGCGAATCAAAAGGAGGCAAAACTGCTGCATTGACACTCGAAGGAGCGCAAGAATAATGGAATGCTAAGACACCTTGCTGATTCCGCCTAGTGTAGAAATATCAATAGAAGGTTTGTAGGCTTTGATGCAGAACCAAGAAATATAATGTTTGGATTGAGTACAGATGGAATGAATCATTTCAGTAACATGAGCAGCCGACATAGCACTTGGTCTGTGACTCTCTGTATCTACAACCTTCCTCCTTGGTTGTGTATGAAGCGAAAGTATATTTTGCTGTCGATACTTATCCAATGGCCAAAACAACCTGGGAATGATATTGATGTATACCTAGCACCGTTGGTGGAAGATCTAAAAGTATTGTAGAATGAAGGGGTACAGGTATGAGATGCATACAAACAAGAGAAGTTTACTTTGCGCTCCTTGTTATTTTGCACCATAAATGAGTATCCTATCCTTACTAACCTATCGGGCTAGAGTATAAAAGGGGTCAAAGTTTGTACTCACTGCTTAGATGGTACTAAGAGTGTGTGGTTGAAATACTCACGTAAAACCGTGTACATGCGCCACCGCAGGTTCCTTCGGAGGGCTCACCCATACCGCAAGATGAAGAAACAATTTGACAGACAAAAAGAGGACAGTTCAGCTCCAATACATTTAAGCAAAAAAGAGGTTTATAATATGGTTAAGAGTTTAGATGTTGTCCTCGGAAAGGGGCATAAATTGAGGACTCATGAGAAGAACATTTAGAAGAAGAGATCAATATTTGAGACTTACCTTATTGGGAGTACCTAGAAGTTCAGCATTGCATCGACGTCATGCACATAGAGAAGAATGTATGTGACAGCTTGATTGGTCTCTTACTGAACATTCCTGATAAAACAAAGGACGGTGTCAACGCATGGGTTGACTTGGTTGATATGGACATCAGGCCTGAGTTAGCACTGACAAAAACCGATAAAAGACAAACATACCTTCCCCCTGCGTGTTACACTCTGTCCAAGGCTGAGAAAACAGAACTGTGCTAATGCTTACATGGTGTCAAAGTTTCATCTGGTTACTTCGGCAACATGAAGAAACTTGTTTCGATGCAAAATTTAAAGTTAAATAGTATTAAGTCTCATAATTGTTATGTATTGATGACACCAGATGCTCCCTATTACAATTAGAAATATTTTGTTGATCAATGTCTAAGAGATAATCATAAGGCTGTGTTATTTCTTTAACATAATTGCTTAGAAGGTCATCGGTCCTGAAAAACTAGATGCTTTTAGGACGAGGTGGTGATGACTCTATATCAACTTGAGATGTATTTCCCTTCTTCGATTTTCGATATCATAGTCCATCTCATTATTCACATTGAGTTGGAGATAAAAATATATGGACCTGTATTTCTACATAGCATATACCCGTTTGAGAGGTTCATGAGAATTCTCAAGTCCTATGTACGAAATCAATCTCGGCCGGAGGGCAGCATTGTCGAAGGTTATGCAAGCGAAAAGGTCATTGAGTTTTGTATCGATTATATGGCTCAGATTGAACCAATATATGTGCCTCAATCTCGCCATGAGGGGAGGCTTACGTATCGGAACCATCAGAAGGAAAGCAATCACTTCAAATATGGACGCGTATGCTTAAACCCATTTCACGGTCTTGCAACACATGACTGAAGTATCCCTGTGTGTCAACCAGCACAAGGATGTGCTCCAGCAACAGAATCCGGAGCAGCCAGATGTTTGAATCATGAGACAACATAACAGTCGGTTCAACTAATGGTTGAAGGAGCAAATCGCTAGAAGTTTGTCAAGTGAGATGCTGACATGTTTGGCAAAAGGGCCAATATTTACTGTTGTAACATGACAAGGATATGACATAAATGGGTACACATTCTATACACAGGATCAGGATGTAAATAGCACTAACCAGAACAGTGGTGTTCACATAGATGCATTCAGTACCGATGGGTTGAGAAACTCATATTATGAGTTCATAGAACAGATTTGGGAGCTCGACTATATGGTTTTCAAGATCCCCTTATTTCGGTGCTATTGGGTCCATCTCTTATAGGTGAAGGTCGACAAATACGACTATTGTGGACCTCAAACATGTCGAATACAAAGACAATCATTCGTACTCGCTAACCAAGTTATTCAAGTTTTCTATATAACCAATCAGACAAATAAGAAGCGCCATGTAATTCTTCATGGAAAAAAGAGAATTGTTGGAGTAGAGAATGTAGTGGATGAGAAAGAATACAATCAATTTGACGAGTTACTTCCTTTTGGAAAAGGCATAAGGGTCGAGGAAGAACAACATGACGAAACTAGCTACATACGCATCGATCATCATGAAGAGCTAATTTTTAAAGGAAATAAGCAAGTGAAACGAAAAAGTGCGATATATATATGTGTGTGTGTGTGTGTGTGTGAATTTGCATTTATGTATATAAGAATACATGTGTGATGTATATGTGAATTTGCACTTCTGTATATGAGAATGAGTCATACATATATGAATTTACGTTTATGTATATTTATCTTCATTGGGCGGTTGTAAAGAAAAAACGGTTTGTGAGTTCTTATTACAGACGGTTGTATTTGTGAACCATCTGCGATGATGTATATTACATGCCGCGATGTTAAGTCTGAGGGCTGCTGGTTGGTGTAGCTAATTACTGTAGTATGTGCAAAAACCTTAGAGGTACCGCAATATATAAAAAGGATAATCACATATGGTTCTATTTTAGAATCGTCTGTGATGGTTAATATCAAGACGTTCCTAAAATAGAACCGTCTGTGATTATCCTTTGTGTGTGTGTGTTGCGCTACCTCTAGGGTTTTTTTTGCATGTACTGGAGTAATTTGCTACACCAACCAGCAGCCCTCAGACTTAACGTCTCCGCCTCCCCTAAGCTCGTTGCCTCCTCCGGTCCCCAAGCCCGTCGCCGCCTCCGGTCCCCGAGCCGGGCGCCCTCCTCCTCCCCCAAGCTCAGCACCCTCCTCCTCATCCCCCGAGCCCAGCGCCCTCCTCCCCTGAGCCCATCGTCGATTGGCCTGAGTCCGCCGCCTCCCCCGACTCCGGCGCCCTCCTCCCCTGAGCCTTGTGAGTGCCATTTTGCCGTCTCCTCATAGCCCTATTACCTTGACGTCACGCCGCCTTCCCCTAGCCATTTTTATCGTCACGGTGGCTTGAAGTGCCGCCACTTTGTGAGATCTCTCTCTACTTTTGTTGTATATTCTGCATTTCTCAACCGTGCTAGCACTGAAAGGTCATTTGCATAATAGATTATGGGCTTTTAGTTGCTCGATGATGATATCTGTCAAATTGAGATTACAGTGACAACTTAGAATTATTTGCTAGGGTGATCTTTTCGTATACAGTTGATTACCTCTGTTGTGTGTAATTGCTAGCTTTGTTGATCACCTTGATATAGTGTTTGTTCTGTCCATCATACTGTTGTTGATCCTTTGTCGAATATATATATGTACATGTTATTTATGCAATTGCCGAATATAATTGTCATCTCCGCAGCAGCATAAATATGTTATTAGCGATTGATTTTGGCTGAGGTCTACTAGCTATTTGTTATGCTATTGACATTATACTGCACTGAGGTAATGTTTGTATAATCAAACTAGTAGAAGGGTAAGGAGTTATCACTGTGATTGTTGAAAATTGACAAAGAGTTGTAGAAGGCTAAGTTTCTAATTACTTGTGCAACTCCTCAAACTGAGAGCACAAGACAATCATTAATCTGTAGATTATGCAGAATTTAAATGCTTGCATGCTTAATTATTCTATTGAATTTATTGCAATATGTTAATGTTCCGAATTGTATATCTGCGTTCAGACACAATACATGTACTTTCATATCATTTTCATATTGATATATATATATATATATATATATATATATATATATATATATATGCTATATTGTGCTTAATTTTCATACATAAGAAGGCTAACATGTCATCCGCGCATTCTTCAACATCGTCGCCGGGTGCGTGTGATGCATCGTCCACTAAAAAATCCAAACACCAAGGAAGAGAATTATTGAAAAAGCCCGAGGGCCAATTTACTATCACGGAGGTCAATATATCTAGGACCCCTCTCAATTCTCGCCGAGCAGCGTCCGCATTTCGAAGAATGGTCGGAATAGTTGCATGAGAATGAATTGAGATCACATTCAATTTGTGGAAGACCGTGACCGAAGCTCGTAACGTGATCTGCTGACAGAAATTTTTGCATCATTCGAGATCCCGGAAGAACACTATGACTCCGTGCAATGACATGCGTTGCTAGCGGCGTGCAAAGCATTGAAGAACTTCAAGAGCCTGCTTGTCAAGCAGTACGTGGAGAAGAATCTAACGCCATTTTACAAGTATCCATTCTTGGAATCACAATTGGAAGAGTTTACAGCGATGAAGATGACATAAAATTTTACGAGTACAAGTGCAGTGCACAAGGCCCTCTAGGCAAAAACACGCACCCCCACAGACTCAGCACAGCTGGGTATGTAGGTAAAATCCCACAATAGAGGAAGGAAGACGAGTAGGCAATCCTGTGGGACACCGCCCCGCCATTTGCCACAATCCCGGATGTGCGCACTCGAAATTGGATTAGAGCAGATCATCTACCATATCGTTGGGAGACATCTCCTTCCGAAACCCTACAGACGAGGAAGTGTCCCACCGCCTGGTAAGATATCGAGCTACGTAGCTTGTAATTACTCTACAACTTCATAGGAAGTGAAATGACATGTCGAGCTCTTGCAGAAAACGCTGAGTGTAGAATCTTCCCAAGAATCATTCTATGCAATTAGGGACAGAGATATACTCTCTGCGGCACTAGAAAACAAGGAGCACCCGGATCGCACGAGAGGCCTTAGTCTGTATGTTCCTTGGAAACATGGTTTCCTAGAGAACTCCAAATCATATCGGAGTAGTAAGAGAGCCAAAGCCGAGCGTGAGGCACAGCTACGAGAGGAGATTAAGGCATCTCTTAGATAGGAGCTCGCTGATTATGTCAGAGATGAGATGCAAAGATATTGAGAAAATCAGCAGGATGCCGCCGTCGCTTCTATGCTAGCCAGCCCCCCAACCGTCGGAGTAGTTGCACGTCCAACCCTACCATAGAAAGCGAGCATAGATTTCCTTTCGATGGCATTTTGGTAATAATTATTATCTCTGGAATGCTCGATCCATTGATAGGCCTGTTGGAGTAGCTAATTTTGTATCGTTATATAGGTGGCTACGAAGTGCAAGCTCCAAGTGAGATATGCCTCTGTTGCTCTGTGCGCTGCTTGGGGCCAGACATATCCATCCGGTCCCAGGGCCTTGGTGCATGGTGTACCTTTAGCCCCAGGTTTCGGAAAAGTGAATGTGGATGGTGTTTATGCAAATTTCGAGGTCGTCCCACTACAAAAGCCCCTGAACGACGAGGTCGTAACTCTAGGGCAAGCCATTGGAACATTCATGTAGTGGCCCAAAAGCAACATCTGCCTGGAGGCTCCCACACCAGTACCAGGTCCACAGGGGCTATCTGAACTAGAGCTACCTGCACTGGTGCCATGTCTATAGGGGCTATCTGCACCAGAGTTACCTGCACTAGTTCATGTCCACGGGTGTTATTCCCACCCAAGCAACTTGCACCGATGCTACAAGCACGGGGCTTTCCGGACCGGAGCTATCTTTACAATCGACTACTATGAAGTCGATCTATAGATGAGGCAGTAAGGGCAAATCAAAGAAGACCGATGATGATATTCCCTACCTACCGTTGGCCCACAAATTCGTACTAGGCAAGCCGATGATCGTCCCAATAGAGCGCCTCCTAACCCTAGGACTGAGTTGCTAGTATTACATTTATAGCATATGGAACAGGCCAATAAGCCAGAAGGACAACGATGCTAGGGCCTCACTGTCAAATTCAGACCACATCATTTGTAGCATGATGTTCATGATTATGTCTTTGCCATGACCTTCGAGGATTTATTCGATCTCTTCACACTCAACGCACTCGATGCCTCACTCGTTCGATGCTGGACACTGTAAGTGTGTATAATCACGGTCTCCGTTCATGTAACTTGTTGGATGATGGATGTCATATATAATTTGTTGCTTTTGTGTATGTATATATATAGATACATGGTGACTATAGCCAGATTATCAAAATCACTAATTGGTTCCCTCAACCCATGCATAGTCGACATAGATACTATTAACAAGGATGTATCCTTCGTCGAGAGTTACATTACAACAGCATTGGTGGCTCACCACAATAAGGAATTTATATTTATACCTTATAACCAAGGGTAAGTGATGCACTAGTAACTATACTTGTTGATTTTTACTTTATAAGCAACACGAGATTAGGTTTAATAACAGCAACTGACATATCTATGTAGATTCCACTAGATTTTATTATAATTATACCAAAATAGAACAAGGTAATATACCTTGATTCCCTATGGAAGAACAAAACCGACTTCACAGTTATCGGCCAATTAATCGATTGATAAATACATTTTCTCCATACATAATTGTATTGTAGTTTGTCTTTCCTTCCGAATGACTAGGTTAATTTTTTGGAATCACGTAGGTCATTCGCTACGTACGTTGCAAAGGTATGGACATCGAAGGGAGGGGCCAACGCCCTGCGACATATTCGAAATTTTTCGGTATTCAATAGTACACATTAATCCTATATAACACTTCATAGTAATGCCTATTGAATTAACAAATTCTATTTGCAGTACCACCAACAGCCGCCAGGCAACACCTACAGATTCTATATTTGCCGCCATATGCAACTACTACTCGATTCTTCGAAGATTACTGATTCTAAAGTTTGTCAATCTTGCAATAATTATTTCATAAATAAGTTATATATGTACGCACGACATTGATATTCCTATCGATAGAGTGCGCTTATCCCTACAACCGCGTTGGAACAGGCCAACCTTGCACAAATTCGAGGAGCGTGCGCGTTCTTTTTTATGTCTAAAGTCATAAAATCAGATGGAGAGTTCTACAATGTAGAATAAATTTGATTGGGATAAGATTGACGTCAATTGTACATGTGTATTTGTTAATGGATATTTTATTTCATTTCAATTAATTGATTTACGATATGAATGTTTTTGTTTCTGAAATGAATGAATGTGAATTGGATGTATACATGTGTTGATATGCTTGTTTCAGATGGCATAGCTAGTAATTCTTTAGGCTAGCTAATAAACAGAAATAGATTTAAGAAAAGAAAAGAATATCACGGACAGTTTTCAGTAGAAACCGTCTGTGATATGTAAGTGCCACAGACGATTTTAAATACAAACTATTTGTGATAATTAAATATCATAGACAGTTTGTTGTTAAAACTGTCTGTGATAGTTGCATCACAGACGATTCAAAAGCCGTTTGTGATGACCTCATTTCATTACTGACCCATAAATTCAGACGGCTCACGAAATCGTCTGTGATGATGTTTTTCAACCGTCTGTAATAATGTTTTTTTGTAGTAATGATGATCGCTTATTTTGCAGCAAGACAGTTGTAACTCTCTCAAATTTGTAAAATCTACAGAATGAATAGAGCATTTGTTAGCCTTGGAGATCAGTATGTGTGACAACATACACTAGTTTACACTAGTCACTTAGTCAGCCAAGGAGATATGTTACTTGATAAATGCTTCATATCTGAATGTGTGATGCAGTTACAATATCTCATATCCAGTGTTTCCAGTTTTCTCAAGACTGAAAAAGAAAATTATGTTATTGCACTAGACAGAAACAGTAACTATGAGTTAACTCACAATTGAGCTGAATGCGAATATGTAGGTCCTGTGCCATTTTTTCCTATAGTGACTACAAACAAAGATAAGCATCATCTATGTTGAGACAAAGCTCCGGGTGATCCAGTTGTTTTGGTACCACACATTAGCTGGTAAATAAAATGATTGTGATATGCCTCATAACCGATAAATTCTGCGACAAAAGGACACCTTTTAAATGAACAAGGCCACCATGAATCTTTGGACGTCGCTCAAGGTTTAAGTTTACCAAATTAACTAAGTTTGCAAAGGCGTTTGTTCCTTCAGCAGTAACAACAGCACATTTCTTAAAGCTCAGCGACGTCAAGTTTGTGAGGCCTGCAGAATTAAGAAGTGTATCATAAAATCATAAAAATGGAATATTTAATGATGAAGAATATTCACACCACAACATTGTACAGACGAAACCAAAAGCAGCTATCGGCTACCAACATATCACTTACCTGACAATGTTTTGAGTCCATGTTCTGAGATTTGATCACAGTAATTGTAGGTCCGCTCCTGTCTGGTAAAGTTGTCAACATAATAGTAACCAAAAGATATTATAGTACTGTACCCATGATATTCTGGATCTACCTTAGGTCAAATGTCATGTCCAAAAATATATATCCCATTCCAGCAGAATTATCTCCATATAAATGAATCGGCAATATACAGATTTGACATTCCCTTCAACACTAACATTACTTCATCATATTATACAGGTGTGAGTGAGCTAATTACTTGATATGCCACACGATAGTCTAAACATAGTAATTGCATTATATCACAGGTAAATGATGCACAACTTCCATGGTTTTGGGCATCTCAGGCTAGCTTGTTGTAGAAAGGCTATTTGATCTGGTAGCGATCAGGGCCAGGAGATGTGGACGTGCAATTTCAAAGTAATTATGCGAGTCCATTACCTTGGTGCAAAAGTGAGACCAATCTTTTACTTTTTCATCATACTAAAATTGTGAGGTATCCCAGACTATATCAAAATGTGCATGTTCTGAACTTTTAGTTCTCCCCGAGCATTGCCATCATGTAGCCATGTAGACTGCAGACTCCACTTAATATTATGCCAAGTGTGGTATCTAGAGTGTAGGCATAAAAAGTTTATGAAAATTTAATTTATTATTCACCTAAACTAGCTGGGACCTTGTGCTTGGTGTTCAAATATGTTCTTATTTTGAACTGTTCAAATAAACTAGCATACTAGAATAGTTATACAGTTTAATATCCCCCTGTTCTAACAGTAAGCATCTTCTGTTATAATTCAACTCTTCTCTGTACTAAATAGAGTATTCATTCACATAACATCAACTTTGTCTCTTCTTTCAATTCTAATTCGTTAGATACATTTCTTTTTTTGTTTCAGTCATTGGTTACTGATAATGGACAGAGGTTGGATAAACAAACCTAGATATTAGTGTAGAATATAAAGCAGGACTAGATCAATTCTTACAAATTGCATTCCGTGATGTAACACAAGGCGGAAAAGTACTTTGTCCTTGTGTTAATTGTGGAAAATTTCTCATGAAGAGGTATAATGAGGTTAAAGAACATCTTAAGTGCGATGTATTCTTAAGAGGGTATACTCGTTGGACTAGTCATGGTGAGGATCCCCCATCTCTCTCTACTAGTGATTCAGGTGACAACCTACTAGATGTTTATTCAGCAAGAGGTGATGATATGCACGGACTTGTACATGCTACTTTAGGAGTAGTTGATGAACCTAGCTTGTTAAATTTAGGAGGTGATGAAGTAAGTGATTCAGACACCCTAATTCGTGATGCATCTCAACTAAGCACTGACGCACAAGTTGGAGACACTACATTATTAAATCTAATGAAAGATGCAAACACGGAGTTGTACCCAGGCTGCACAACTTATTCCAAAATCTCTTTCATTGTGAAGTTATATCAAAACAAAAGCTTGTACGGAACTAGCAAAGAGTTATTCACGGCACAACTTAGGATGTTTCCGGGGACCTTACCAGATTCATCAAATGTTCCAATAAACTACTACCAAGCAAACAAAATAATCAAGAGTTTAGGTCTAGACTGTGAAGATCCATGCATGTCCAAATAATTGCATGCTTTATCATGGTGAGAGAGAAAACCAAGAATCTTGCCACATCTGTAAATCGTCTCGGTGGGTAATTTCCAAAAAGCAGGGTGCATCAGGCCAATGCGCTGATGGTAAGAAGAAGGCAGCAAAGGTTTTTTGTTATTTCCCTCTGATACCAAGGCTTCAAAGAATGTTTGCAACAGAAAAGACTTCAAAAGATATGAGGTGGAACGCCGAGGAGTGGACAAAAGATGGGAAGCTATGACATCCCACTGATGCTCAAGCTTGGAAAGAATTTGATGCTTTGTTTCTAGATTATGATTCTAATCCATGTAACATTCACCTTGGACTTGCCAGAGATGGCTTTAACCCATATGGAATGGCAAGCAGTAGACATAGCACATGGCCAGTAATATTAATTCCTTATAACCTGCCACCTTGGTTGTGTATAAAGCAATCCAACTTCATCTTGTCAATGATAATTCCAAGGCCTTAAGGCCCTGGAAAGGATATAGATGTCTATTTAGAACCGCTAGTTGATGAGCTTATTCAACTGTGGTCAGGGGTTGAGACATATGATGCTCTTACTAAACAAAAGTTCGACCTACGTGCTGCATTGTTGTGGACTATGCATGATCTACCTGCATATGCCTATTTGTCTGGCTATACCACTAGCAGAAAATATGGATGTCCAAATTGTGCTGAGCATACATCATCGAAGTGGCTAAAAAATGGGTGTAAATACTGTTACATGGGTCACCGTCAATGGTTGCCAAATGATCATGAGTTCCGCGATCAAAAGTGACCATTTGATGGTAATGTGGATCACAGGACTGCCCCTCAAGCACCAAGTGGAAGATCAATACTAAGTTGCAAGGAAGGAATTTCCCAAAGGGGAAATTAGATAATCAACCAAAAAAGGTTAGTAATACAAAGAAGCAAAAGAAAAGAAAAAGGAGTGATGGGGGTGAGAATTCCAAAACAAGTTGTCCAAAAGGAACTAGTTCAAAGGATTCTACTAAGCAAAATGATCCAATGGACTGGTGGAAGAAGAGAAGCATCTTTTTGAAATTGCCCTATTGGGAACATTTGTAATTGCGTCATAATATTGATGTTGTGCATATAGAAAAAAATGTCTGTGATAACCTCATTGGGACTCTATTGAATGACGCCAAGTCAAAGGATAATCTTGAAGCACGTCTTGACTTGGTTGACTTAGGCATACATCCAAACCTTCATCCACAAATACTTGAAGATGGCCAGTACATAATACCACCTGCTTGCTTCACAATATCCCGAGAGAGTAAGGAGACTCTCTGTTCAATTATTCAATGCATCAAGATGTCTTACAGCTGTGCATCAAATATCTCAAGGTGTGTTGATATGAAAGACTGCAAGTTTATTGGTCTAAAAAGTCATGATTGCCATATTTTAATTGAACACCTTCCACTAGCATTATGGAATTGTTACCCCAACAAAGATATCATGTTTATTGTTGTCAACCTATAAAATTTCTTCAAATCATTGTGTTCGAAGGTGTTGGACATCTCTGAACTTGACAAAGTAAAAGAACAAGTTGTGCTGACACAATGCAAGATGGAGAAATTATTTATCCCATCCTTTTTTTCACTATAATGGTTCATTTAATTGTGCACTTGGTGGATGAAGCTAAGCTAGGCGGTCCTGTGCACTATAGATGGATGTATCCATTTGAGAGGTAATTACATATGCCCATTGCATCTTTTTCTATTAAATTTTAAAATTTTATCTTTAATTACTTTGCCCCTATTATGAAACCTCAGGTTTTTTGTTCGTTTGAAGGGCTATGTGCGTAATGGGGCATATCCTGAAGGGTCCATCGCAGAAGGGTATATAGCTTTTGACATTTTGTTCAAGATTTCGTAATTGGACTGATAAATCATCAAGTACTTTCAAATATACAAATTTCGAGGAAGAAAAATATTTGTTTGATAGTTTGGGGGAGCCAATATGATCTATTCAAGATGTGAGGTTTCAAAAACACTTATTCAAGCGCACCGTTATGTCTTACGACATCTTGATGACTTAAAGGATTTTCGCAGGTATGACACCTCATTGTGCAATAACTTAAACCTAAAATGAAATATTATATTTTCTCAATATGTCATCATTCATTTAGAGAATTTCTTGAAGAGGAAAGGAAAAGGCGAAAGCAGTCAATTTTTAGCGCCTTAGAATCTGAAAAGTTAATTAATGATCGATTCCATGATTGGTTGTACCGCAAGCTTAGTATTTCAGGAAACCTGATATCATTTCATAACCTATCTTTTACAAACAAAATATGTGTAAAAACTGATGTTATTTTAGGTTATGCTAAATGATGGTGATCCACACATCACAGAGAATATCATAGAAATAGCTGAGAAACCAAGCGAGTTTGGAAGACGATTCAGTGGATTCTCTATTAATGGGTTTGAGTTCCATACTACTTCTCGTGAGAATAATCTTCAAACACAAAATAGCGGTGTTGTCAATGTGTCTGAAGATGACAACGTCAACTATTATGGCCTAATAACAGATATTATAGAGCTGAACTATAATGGAGCATTTAAGGTCATCTTATTTAAGTGTAATTGGTATAATGTCCATCATCGTGTGGGCATGAAGCAAGACAATTTTGGTTGTACTCTATTGAATTTCACTCGGCTTATACATACTAGTGATAAGTTCATGGATGATCCATTTGTTTTCTCGTCCCAAGTTGAACAAGTATTCTATGTGCAAGATGCAAAACAAAGTGATTGCTGTATTCCTATCAGGGTCAGACCAAGAGATTTGTTTGACATGGGAAGTGCGGAAGATACAGATGATGATATGCGATTTGTAGAATCACCTTGCATGCACCCATTCACATTTGGATGCAATTTTATTTACAATGCATCTAGCAATGTTATTTCTTTTTCTTTAAGACATATATTCATGTATTTCTTTATAGATCTGCTTGACAAATTTACTTGTTTTTTTCATATTGTTGTGTACTGGAGATATGAAGATTTATCGGTTTTCATTTTGTCATTTGTCATTGATATATGATGGTTAACTTGTTACTTATAATTTTAACATTCAAACATATATAATTGTTCATTCTTAGTGCAATGGCATCGAGAGCAAAAAGACTGCAGGACATGGAATTTGTTGAGAATGGCTTTCAGAATGAAGACCTACATATGCCAATAAATGTTCATTCATCAAACAATATTCAAGAATAGAACATAACAGAGGAGGATTGGCTCAGCCATGTCTATGAGTATTGCATATATCATTTATTCTCCTAAACATTTCTGCACATAAGTTATATTTTACTAAACTTCTTTATAGATCCTGATGGCCGCATTAAGAGACGTCAAGGACCAACAAAATTGGCAAATGTTGAAAATCTTCCAGAAGGTGTTAAGATTGTCATCAAAGTGGACCGTTTCAATGCACCTATATCAAAATCTGCTTGTGTTCTTGGAACCTACTTAGGAACAATTATTAAGAAGCCACATCTAGCTCCATTGAACATTCTTAAATGGAATGATGACGTATATTAGAAAATATATCATCCCAAAATGATTAAGGAAGTAGAGGTATTGTTATCAAATTCAATAATTATGTTGTTACTAATTACATTGGTGAGGTTGATATCGTTATAATTCTTCTGACATTGTTTTTCTATGCACTAAAGAAAATTTGCAATTGATCGAAGAGCAAAGGGTTGGCTTCTAAACCAATTAGGCAACAAATGGAGGCAGTACAGTGGGAATTTGAAGAAGAAATTTTATAAGCCTAACTTGCCTATGGAGCAAGTATTGCAAACAGCTCCTCAAACAGTTGACAAATCTCAATGGGCTTCACTAGTTTCCTACTGGTCCTCAGATGAGGCTAAGGTAATATTTCCTTGGACTTTTAGATAAGTGACTAAATAGATTTGTCATTGATCTTAGCACGTATTGATAATATGTCATATATATGATTAGGAAATCAGCAGGAAGAACCAAGAGAACGCAAAGAATATTAAGCATCCACACATATTACGGAGAAAAAGTTATGCTAGAAAGAGGAAAGAATTGGTAATCATCAAGTATTACTTATTTTTCATTCTTGCTTATATTTCCTCTCACATTTGAAATATATAAATGCAGGAAGATGCTTGTGGAGGGGAGGTAGATCGAGCTACTTTCTTTGATGAATGCCATAAAACTAAGGAGGGCGCATATGTCAATGCATCAACTGAAGAAAAAATGGTATTGGAGCTTTTCTAATATCTCAATTTCTTGTACAATGAAATGTTTTCTAATTAATATTTTTTCAATCATGCAAATAATGAGGTATACATGAAACTAACTGAGAAAAGATTGGATGGTCAGGAGCTTACTGAACATGATTATGAACAAGCTATGATAGCTGTATTTGGAAAGGATCATAGTGGCAGAGTTAGGGGAATGGGCCAACAGTTACTCCAACAAATTACTAAGGTCGAATATTTTCGAATTTGTCAACAAGCAATGAACCAGGAACTAGCTCCAATAACATAAATGGTTTCATGAACTCTATAGTGTCATTTCTGGCTGAGAAATATCCAGAGGATGTTTTGATGTCTCAGCTTGTACCATCCTGATTTTCATAGCCTTTTTGAAGCTTTTAAAATAAAATTCACCATTTAGATTTTCTGGATTTAATTAAAGCTTAAAATAAATTTTTATTAATTAAAAAGATTTAATATGATTAAAATAAACATTAACATGTGCTGAAAATATTTTATTTAGATTTCTTGTGTCTCAAGGAATTTTCTGAGAATTTTTGGGTTTATTTGCTATTTTCTACAGCTCCTTTTATTTTACTTGAATTTCTGAAATAAGAAATTTTCCCAAAACCTATGAACAGTACCAGGCCAGCCCATTACTGTTCATCTAGCCCGCTAAGTCCCAGCCGCCCGATTCTTCCCTTGCCATGCGTAACCCATCCAATTGTCCACCAAAACCGACCGGCGGATCTCACCAGTTGCCATGCGTCTGCCATCGAGGCATGCGTGCACTGTTCATCCGTGTTGTCTAACTTCGTCCGTCCGATCTCTCGACCTACCATGTGTCGCGCATCCGAGTCCCTAGCTACTGTTCATCATTGTGCTCGAGTCGGACTCCACCGCTGTCTCGGTTCATGTGCTCGAGTCAAACTCCATCGCCGCCCACCGTCTCTGCCACGGACTCTGAGTCGTGTCTGCACCGGACTCCCTCGACGTCTGTGCATAAAACCAAGCCACCGCATCTGGCTTTCGCACCCCACAACCATTGCTCAATCCACCACACATCTCACCGCTCGTGCGCCACCGTTGTTCGAACCGAAGTCGAGTTCACCTCCGTCGTCACCATTGCAGTCGCTGTTGAGCTCCGACTGTTGTCCGTCTTCCAGCTACCGGTAAGTTAGCCGCAGCCCTGACCTCGTCGTCCAGCCAGACGTCGCCTTCACTGGCCAGCGAACCCCGCAACTCCGCCCATCTCCAGCCAGTTCCCCACTCACGTCGCACCGCACCCGCTCGCAGGTCGCCGCCCCCTCAGTTCGCACGCCCGCCCCGCGACCCCTCGCGCGCTGAAGTGTCACCTCGTGCCTCGCGTCGTGCCACTCATCGGCATCTAAACTGTTCGATCATCCTCAGCCACCGTTTGATCATATCTGCGCCGACCGATGGATCCAACGGCCAAGATCCATCCACATGGCTCGTCCACCGCCGTCGTATTATCCTGACGTCACCCCACACCTGCGTCGGCTGACGGTTCACCTTCTCCGTGGACTGAGTCTACTGTGCACCATGCCGCTACTAGCCAAGTCCCACCTGTCGACCGCAACTATTCTATGAACCCATGAGCCAGCCGATCTGAGTCAGCAGCCATGTCAGAGCCACCTCAACCCTAGGTGCCATGTGTCGGTGCCACAATAGCGCCATGTCAGCACCCAAGCCATCCCAGATGCCACGTTAGATGCCATGTCAGCATGCCACGTGTCAGCCACATCAGTCCTAGTGCCACCTGTCGCCACATGTCAAACCATTCAACTGCCACGCCAGCCCTAGTCGCCGCATCAGCATTCCAGTCGCGTGCACTGTTCCATGAGCCGAGTCCACCATGAATCCGCTATTTTCGTACACCGAGTCCACAGCATAGTAACTTTTCTGAATTTTCAGTATTTTCCTTTAGATTAAATTTTTCAAGAGCTCGTTCTCCTCCGTACTAGCTCTGATTGACCCCATTTTTTTTTTCTAAATTCATCTAAAATCGAGCTCTATCTTTTGGTTCTAGTTTTGGAGTTCATTTGAATTCATCTAAGATTGCGTCTTCGAAGGAGCGAGAGCACCACCAGAAGATCAAGAGTTCATAACTAAGCAAGGTCAAGATAAGTCGTTTCTTTTGATCATGTTAAACCTAGTTTTCAATCTATTACTTATCTATTTTGTTTTAAATTATCATGCATCGTTATTTTATTGCAAACCTTTGTATGTGGTGTTATTGTCTTGATTAATCTCACTTGATAAGTTGAATGCCAAGATTCCATTATCACCATAGATGAAAAATTATTTAGTGATACCATAGTAGTTATCATATGTGATCAGTTAATTAATTTGACTTAATGATATATTGAATTATGGTTGGAGTCACAGTTATAAAATTTGTGTGCTATGACATTGGTGTATTATTGGTGTTAGTTATACAAAATTGATTTTCACTTAGGGAAGTGTGGATTCACTTCGAGGGATGTGGAAGTCTCGCATCAGTAATGTTAAGGACTTAACTTTGTGCGCTATTGATCTGAGTCTTACCGTGCAAACCACATGTCTAGTATGGGATAAATCTAACTGATTAATTTGGGATATTTCAATTTCAATCTCGTCATTATGATGAACATGGTTGCTGATTTCCATGAGGTGCAAGGGAGTGTGATGTGAAACCCTAGAGGGCAGGATTGAGTTGAGGTTGAACTTTGTAAAAACCTTGTTGTAATTTCCTTAGCGCGAGGCCAATCACATCATGTGTGTACAGTTGTGCAACCTCTATAAAGTGTAAAACTATTCGAATAGCAGTGTCCTCGGTTATGGACAATGCTTAGTGATTTCACACGAGGAGAGAGTTTTCATAAAAACTTGGTCAGTTATCTTTGAAAAGTAAATAGTTAGTTCACTAGTGGTTTACCTTATGAATGGGTAGTTCACAAGTGGTTTATTCAATTCCGTTGATTCATTACTTATTATCATTTTTCTTTAAAAATCGCTTTCAATCTAGTTATCGTATTTACTTTAAATTGTTATTTTTTACAAATTAACCTTTCAGCCATCCATTGGTAAGCCTTGCATATTATATTGCATTCATTTGTTACAAACGACTTGCTGAATACTAATGTACTCACGGTTTTGTGCCCACTACTATTTAGTTGAGAAAGAAGAGCTTTATCAGTAGGAGGTATCAGAGAGAGGATACTTCGACGACTTCACAGATTAGAACTTCGCTTCCCAGTCGATTGCCTGTGGGCATGTCGAGTGACTTCTATGCTTAATTGTTGTTTTCCACTGCTAGTTCTTTAGCCCTTTAGGCTATTAGTTGTAAGGTTGGCCATAAGGTCGTACTTTGATAATTATTGATACTTGAGTCTTTTCCTTTGCTTTATCATGTATATGATCGATATTCCATCTATGTTACACTGTATACACTAGCGTGATCCTGGACTAGTGCGGTATACACAGAGAGTCCAGATTTACATATTCGGGTCTCGACACGACTACCACCATTTCTTAGAAGACAAGAGGTATGAACACAATGGTGCACTTTTCCAATAGCGTACAACTTATAAATGTGTAGTTACTTATACATATCTAGCAATATTGTTGCACACTAACATATTTTATCTTGCATTCTAGGTTGGAGAGAACCAACAAGTCAGTCACCACCTAACAATTCACCCTCGACTTCTAGAGAATCACCTCGACCTTCAAGTGAAGAATAGACAAATTATATGCGTGTTGTTGAATCTTGCTAGCTAAATATTGCATTAGACATTTTACATTTTTTTAGTTAGTGTCTTTATTAAACTATTGAACTTATTGTTTGGTTGTTGCTAGAAAATTTGTTTTGATATTCTCACTGAGAACAATGTCAACATGTTGTTTATTTGCTTCAATCTTCAGAGTTATAAGTCGTGTTCATGTTGTGGGATGCAATTCATTTCTTTATTGGTATATTCATGCGATGGGTGTGAGATCAATTTTTGTATGAACAAAATAGCATGGAATCTAAATATAAAAGGGGGTAAAGACGGTTTCTATATAATGTGTCTAAACAGGACTTCGTCGAGTAGAGACGGGTGTAACTGTGTCTAAACAAATATAAACCGTCTCTAAGAGCAAAACTATTACCTTGATCTCTTTGAGTAGAGACGGGTATAACCGTGTCTACACAAACATAAACCATCCCTAAACTCACTACGATTAGGGCTTAGAGACGGGATAAACCGTGTCTACTAGAGTGTTAACCGCCTCTACATGTTTGATCTCATTGTTTGTATTAAATCTAGAGACAATTGTAATTCAAATTAGAGATGATATTTTACATGTCTAGCAATTTGATTTGGAATTCGAGTTCTTAGTATACTAACACAGTTATCAAAACCGTCTCTAATTTTTTTGAGGCAGGAGCAACGACAACAGCTATGAGACGGGTGCTAAAACTGTCTCTAGCACTTGTAGATACGGGTATAACCATGGCTACATTAGCTAAAAACCGTCTCTATGGGTTGTTTCTACTGTAGTGCAATCAAGTGCCCAAAGCTCAATTTTGAATATAATGCACTTCAATTTTGCCTGAGAACACTTACTAGATGCAACACATGCACATGAATCCTTTCCCAAACCCTCACTAGGTGCAACACATGTACAAGAGAAGTGGGAGAACTTAGCCTAGCTCAAGAATGTGCAATAGAATTTTCTTGGTGGTGGTTCTTTCATAGCTTGGAAGACTAAGAAACAGACAGCAGTTTCTCATTTGAATGCTGAAACTGAGTTGTGAGCTATGGCTTTGTTGACTGCGGAGATTACTTGGCTACGGTGGTTATTTGAGGATTTTGGTATTTCTGTTTTTGCATCAACTGCTCTTTTGTCTGATAGTATATGTGCTATTAGTATTGCTAAAAATCCGATGGAGTATGAGCTTACAAAGCATATTGGTGTTGATGTTTCCTACATGCGAACACAGGTTCAGAACTAGGTTGTTGATCTTCCGTGTATGCCTTCAAAGCTTCAGTTGTCAGACTTCTTCACAAAGGCACAGACCAGGGCCTAGTATAGATTCTATCTCTCTAAACTTCATGTTGTTAATTGTGGAACCCTGGAGTAGAAACTCCTGGACCCCCTGTGTATTACCGCACTAGTCCCAGATCAAAGCTAGTGCACACAGTTAAACAGATATGATACATAACCAACAACGCTTTATTACAATACTCGAGAGTATAGACCTCGAAGTCTTATTTACAAAGGAGGTTTCAAGACCTCACACAAACAGAACACAGCGGAAGCAAAAGATAAACCGGCGAAGTCCTATCAATACGCCACAGGCAATTGATTGGGGAAGAGCGATCTAGTCCTCCGGGAAGAATCCATCACAGCCGCAAGCGAAACAATAGTCGTAATCTCCTTCCTGAGCTTCGACCTCCTCTGAGAGTTATTTTGAAGTGTAGCGTGTGAGTACAAAATTGTACTCCGCAAGTCTTGGGAAAAATGCATTATATGCAAGGTTTAACAAAGGAAGGTTATATGGTTCTTTTTGCAGAAATCAGTATTTTATTTCAAATTTACATACTTATCTTAAAAGCAACTTGTTAAACAGTTTATTTTCAATAATTGAAACTAAATAAATAATTTAGTGAAGGTTTCATCCACCTACACTAATAACATAGGCTATATCCGCCAAGATTTATTATGAAGGTTAAATCCACCTGAACTGGTTACATCCACCAGACCAAAAATCACGAAAGTTCCTTTCACTCCCGAGTTTTACAAAACGTTTTATTTTTAAATTCAAAACCAAAACTCTACCATGTGAATGCATTCCTTACTCGCCCTTGACCGTGGGCACGGCTATTCGAATAGTTTATTACTCTGCAGAGTGTGTACAGCTTTACCCACAAGAGATAAATTATCTTAATAGTCAGCACGCTTCCTTTGGCATGAGACCTAGATAAAATATCACAAAGCTTTTCCCCTACTATAGTCTAGTTATATACCACCCGCTGAGGTTTCATCGCTGAAGGGTTAAATCCACCACAGTCAGAAGCCCCCTCTTGCGCCATGTGAGTACAGTAAATCCCTGTCCCTCACTTTGAATAACTAGTAAATCCCTGGTACCTATTTTCCAGTGGTGACATATAAACTAAACTATTGTAGGTTAATTAGCTAGGTTATACCCATTTTAACTTGTGGTTGTACGGAATTGCTCAGTTTGGACAAACACAAGAATCAGTCTTTAAATGCCTAGGGTGGATCATTCACAATCCCATTTTTCGTGCTAAACCGCACCATCCAAACATTCCATCCACCCTCATCAAATTTTACCTTAAACTTTATTTTTATTTTAAAATTTACAGTGGTAACATCTATTACCACTTTTCAAACAAATCATTAAATCCAAAACATTCATTAACCATTTTTCTCATATGAGCATTTTTACATTTATCAGCTAAACTAAGCATTTGCTAATATTCCTAATTCAACAAGAATAATACTATCTCATTATTGAGCCAAAGGGTATCCTATGTTGACAAAGGTACATGGTAAACAATTCCAAAGGAGGGCATAACAAATTGGGTGTTTATCTAAATTTTTGGAATTTAATTATCAATTTATTAAACATAGCCATGCAATTAAGTTAAAATAATTACAAAAACTATTTGTAAAACATAGGAGCAAAATGGTCAAGGAGACTTGCCTTCTTGAATTAGGTTGGAATCTTCCCGAAGTTGCTCTTGAAAATCGTCGGACAGATCGGATTCTATACGAGAAACGAGAAAAACCAAATAAATAAAATAAAATAAAAACTCAAAAATTAATAATAAATATACCAAATGAAAGTTGGAATTTTAGATGAATTTAGAAATTTGAATGGGCCAATTTGGAGTTAAAATGAGAAAGATATGGCTTTTGGAAGTTTCAAAATAAAGAAAAAAAGAAAAAGGATAATTTCTGGAATTAAATTTATTCTGAAAATGAATTATGACGTCAGCAAGAATTATTTTTCTAAAGAAAAATCAGAATAATGACGTCAGCAAGAATTATTAAAATAAATCACAGAGGCTGACAGGTGGGACCGGCCCACGGTGGACCGAGTCCACGGAACAGTACACTCATACGGCAGTGCTGACGCGGCAAGCTAGGGCTGACGTGGAGCGCGCTGGTGCCGTCACGTGTCAACTGCTGACGTGGCTGCCACGTGGCACCTGGGGGCGGATTTTTGCCGACGGTGGCCGACGTGGCACGCCACGTGGTCGCGATGTGGACTAGGGTCGACGTGGCACGCTACCGTGCCGCCACGTGGCTAGGGCCGAGTTGGCGACTCGGCGCGGCGGCGCGCAATGGAATCGGCGGCTAGGCGCGCCACGCGCCAGATCTCGAGCCCTCGGCCGGATCTGGCGGCGGCGCGAGAGATGCGACGCGGGAGCGGACGACGGCCGACGGTGGCGCGTGGCGGGGCTCGCCGCCTGGCGTCGCGCCGCGACGCGAGCGCTTGCGCGAGACGCGACACGGCGCAGAACCGAGACGGCGGGGATTGGGCGGTGGAGATGGGGACGCGTGGCGCGGTGGTGCCTCGCGTCTCGATCTTGGACGGACGGCGTGGATGCGAGGACGCGGAGGCGGAAGGCGAGATGGCGCGCGACCAAGGAGCGGCGCGACGCCGCGCGCTTTGGTGCGCGGGACCGAGGCGGAGCGCGCGCGAGACGGCGGAGGAGCTCGCCGGCGGCGACGAAAACGTTCTGCGACGACGCAAAAACCCGGCGGCGACGACGCACGCGAGGAGAAGGAGCAAGAGGGAAACGCGAAGGGCGAGAAGGCTCCCCGGGGAGATATTTTTATACGTCGCAGAGGGAGAAACGGCCGCACGAGCTCGCCGAGAACGCGACGCTTCCCCAACCGCCGTGAAACGGCGACCACTCGAGGGGAAACGGCTGCTAATGAACGCGCACGACGAGCGGGTGCTCCGGGGCCATTAATGGCGGATCGAAACGGCCGGAAGAAGCGGAAACGGAAGCTCGGGGGCGACGTGCGTTAATGGCGACGGCGCGCGGAGGAAGAAACGGCGAGGACGACGGCCTGACAAGTGGGGCCCACCTGTCGGCGAGAGGGAGAGAGAGACGAGCGGTGGATGGGCGACGGGTGGCAAAGAGAGAGATCGGTGCCGTCGGATGAGGAGCGAAGGGGTAAGTGACGGCAACGGCGAGATTAGCGCGATGGGGCGGATGGCGGATGGGTGACACGTGTCGCCTGAGGAGGATTTAAGAATTAAATTCTTTTAAAGATTTCAGAAAATCTTAGGAGGCTTTAAAATACTCAGAAAAATACCAAATAAATTTTAAAAATTCCAGCAAAATTCACAGAAGTTCCTGGAGAGGTTTTAGACTTAAGAAAAATATTTCCAACTTATATTGGTATTAATTTTTTTAGTTTTAAACATAAACTTTTAACTCTGGAAAATCAAAATAATTTGAATTAATTAATTTAAAATTATGCTTCCAAATAAAAGCAAAATTTGGGATGTTACATTAATCCATCGTAAGTTTGAGGGGGTGTTAGATTTGTGTTATGCCTATGTATTTTTTTTGTTGTATAAATGGTTATCTGCATATATGCTATACTTGTACGTATATATATACTGACCCATTGTCCTCATGATGAATACAAGCGATATTTATAACATTAGGTACATGCTTCAGATTAGGGCCTAGTATAGATTCTATCTCTTCAAACTTCATATTGTTGATCCACTATAAGTTTAAAAGAATTTTAAATGTATATTATACATGTGTATTTTTTCTGTTTTATAAGAAATTATCTGCATATATATTATACTTGTATGTATATATATACTGATTCATTGATCTTATGATGAATACAAGTGCTATTCATAACATTGAGCACATGCTTCATCAGGATTCAGAACGTACGTGTTGCCAACAAGCAAAAACACAATCAGGTGGATTTATTTGACCCTGAAAGCAGTGTGACGAACTTGACACCATGCCCTTAAACACCTATACAGAAAGCTGTTTGGCAAGTCGAAACTGAGCTAGCTTTTTTTTAGTAGCTTTTAACCAACAACAGAATGCAGGCTGGCAGCCAAACAATATTGAGGGTGACGACAGATCAAATATGGTCTAGCAATTTAGGTCTTGAAGCAGCAACCACACAATACCGGTTATCCGTCATACATTATACTATACATGCAAGGAATTATCATAGACATTACGCAGATAAACAATTTTTTGTAATGCTGAATAGTCTAAGAACAGAGCGCTAAGTCTCATCAAGATTCACAACTGAACTGACCCGATAACCAGAGCTGGCCAACAACAAGCAAGAATGTTTGGATTCTGAAGTGCATAACTACAAAAAAAACCAATGAGGTGGATCGAGAGAACGTTAGGTTAGAGTGGGGAAACAGACCTCCGGATCCCGCATTGCGGAAGCATCCGCGGCAGCGGAGCACCACCTGGAAATGCCGCGAGCAGTAAGGCCCGAGAACGCCCAGGTTCTTGTGCTCGACAGCTTGGAGGAAGTTTTCCATACGGCGTCGAGCACGCTGCTGTGGGAAACGCGGAAAGGGCGGCGGGGGAAGGGCTCGGCGGTTGCGCGCTCTCGATGAGGCAGCCGACAACTGTAGCCCTGTAGGAGGCTAGACCAGACCAGAACGTTTGGGTTTGGGCCGGCCGGGCTCGGACCGGCCCAAAATTACCTTATTGCATTTGGCTCGTCTAAAATTCTAAACACCGCACATCAATATAAATCAGAGGATTTTTCTTAAAAAATCAATTCTAGGTAAGGTTTAATGTTTTGACAAAAGAATAAACTACATATACCATTATCACTGTTCTATTTTTAAATTAAGGTAGGGGTGAAAATGAACTGAACACGGTCGATACCTTGTGCTTATTGTGTAAAAGTCGTATAAAGTGTCTACAATTTTTTTTAAAAAAATGAAAGAGAAATTGTAGAGGATATTAATGTTTGCATATCCATTTTAACTTTTTATTGGATATCCATTTTGCTTATTTATAGGATAGTGTTGTGGCTACAGACCAAACAGAGAGAGGTGTATGGTAGTGGAGAGTTAGATGAGCAATGTCCTCTTGGGTCTTTCCCAAAGGCTGATCGTGATATATATGTATTCCTTCATAAGGAGCGTCTTTACCATCGTAACTTTCCACCGAGCCTCCCTTCGAGGGTAAGCTATGTTATTTACATAGTTTATAACTTTCTCAACAGGCTAGCTGGGTTTAGGTGGGGGTCACCCCTACGACAGATAGCTATCTGATACGAATTATATGAAGCAGATATTGCTCTTCCCATATATATCCAAACTCAAATACAAATTGAATCCAAAAAATTAACAACCTACATAGCATTATTTTCGAATACGACATCGAATTGGGAAGATATGGATCTGACACATACAGGTTAAGTTGTTTCGAATTGGGAAGATATCGATCTGACACTTTTAGGTTAAGTTGTTAACAACGTATACTGTTTAATGTGACATTTGTGGTTAGCTAGGTTCACACTTGTTTTCCTTTTTTACTCGTGATATTTTTGGTTTCTACATAACTTACAAAAAGAAGGGGAAATGCATTGGTTTAATGGTTTAGCTTATCTTTGCATTCAACTCACATATATATCTGGCATGCATATATATTGAATTTTAATAATTTAAAATTAACATCAATTTATATCCATACCACGATATAATAAAAGTACACCATAAATACATCATTGATATAAAACTTGAGTTCAATGTTTAAAATATAAAACATAGTAATGAAATCATGGCTAAATATATATTGAAATTGATTAAAAAAGTGACACTGATTAGAACGGGAAATTTCACATGATTTTCATAAGAATCTCAACAAAAAAAAGACCTTTTTTGAACGGCCCTAAAGTCAACACCTCACTCATGCCAGAAAAATCAGCGACAAATAAAAAGACATTCTTACATGAATTAATTGTTAAATTTCTTTGTGGGGGCAACAAGTGCACTGCCCATAAGGCAGAGAACAGGAGTTAGTGACCGAGGAATTTCCTTTCGTTTAGGGCGGCAGCAGCCTGCATAACAGCTGGGACTATCTTTTTTCCAGCGCGCAGCAACATCCGATTAATCGCTTCAAAGCAAAAGCCTTTGTTATATTAGCAGCGGAAGCGTGGCGCCATACTCGAGACGAATAACAGGAAAACTATGGGGTTATATCCTGTGAAAGAGGGTCTTTCTTAAAAAAAAATCTAGAATCTGTATATAATTTTGAAAAATAAAGGGGATTTTCATGAAATACTGATGTGGCAAGATCTGTTCGCAAAAATACAGGATCCGTACTCAATTTTGAAAAAGGCGAAAGGCCTTTTCGCACATAAGCCAGGCGCTCCCGAGGCGAATCCGCCAGATATAAGCTACGATCAGTTCAGCTTTTCCTGCGCGGTGGCGATGGGTTGTGGCGATCAGTTCACTGTGCTACACTGTTGTGTTTTTGTCTTTTTGCTTTTTTTTTTGTTTTTTTTGAATTTTTGTGTTTTGTTTTTTTTCTCGTATTCCTTTGCATCGTCCGCTCTAGATTAGCATACCGCTTTTATTTTTACATTTTTTTTAAATTTAATTATACTCAATAAACCAACTCAGTTACAGTGTTTTTTCAACCAATTACAATATTTTTTCAGTAAAAATCAAAAAACATCGCATCACCTCCATAGTATAGGTAAGTATTACTCCTTTCATTCTATTGTCAGACCACGCGCGTGGTGGCAAATTGGTACGGAAGGGAAGATTCTTCGCCCAATCACCTGGTGCATTATAGAATATATAGATGATTGGTACGTGAGAGCTACGATGATTCACTGTTTCTTCTTGGCTTTTTTTTTTCTGCGAAGGGATTCACCAATTCTTCTTGATTTGCATTTCTTGCTGTCCATTTTTTTTTGCTTGATTTCATGCCTATAGCATGTAATCTATAACCTAGCTATGTCTCTCCTGGGCGCAGTGATGTATACATACAAATATTTGTACGATGGTAAGAATATATTAAGTAATGCATGTGTAAATCATACTTAAAATTAAGCACGTAGAATTACTGGTGAATGGGTTTTCTTGTTTGTAAGGCATTTTCCCCTTTTATTTGCACTCATACCTTTGATATGTTTGTTACCATCGAATCTGCGAAAAGAAAATAATCACACATGCGAATCATGAGGAAATTAAGTGATTCGATAGGAGGAACATACCAAAGGCCCATTGCAAACCCAAAGAAACATGCACCGAGGCGACTAGGTTGAAAATAAGTAAAAATGCAAGGGAAAATACCATAAACCCTAAAAATAATATCCAGTTTTTTGTGCCACTAAAAATAATAGCCGGTGGGTGTAGACAGTGGGGCTCTCTCTGTCTATTGGAGTTGCTTGTCCTGTACTGAAGTACTGAACTTGTCGTGCATGGTTTGATTGGCGTGTTTGTTTGTTTGTCAGCCAACATTAACATCACACCGGCCATAACTATAGATAAAGGCTAGGGAAATTATAGTTTTAAATGCTTGTACCACCATCCTACAGATTATCTTAGATGGAACTGTCGGATAGAATAATAGATTAGTGCACCATTTGAATAGAGATCAGTGTGGAGTCCTCTTTAGGCAAAGTTGTTATTGTATTAAGCACAAGAAACATGCATGTTGCTTCTTGCAAGATTTATGTATTTAAACTAGATTTGTTGAACTAGCTAGGCTCTTGTTGAGATGATAACATCAGTATAGGAGAGCAAGATATGTCTACTGAATCTACTCCAACTAACTTATGGCTTAAATCTTTCATGACTATTTGTATCATGTTTTGAATAAGGGGAGTACACCAACTCCAAACTACGTGAATGTCTGATGAAATAGAGACCATAAGTACTCTCTTACGAAGCTTTAAAAGCGTATGTCAGTCTTGTGAAATTTTTGTTTTGTTTTCTAAAATGTCGAGAGAAAATTGTATCATCGAGGAAGGTGAGATCCCTAGCTGCCATAGCTGCGTGGAACCCAATCGAACTGTTTCGTGTCATACTATTTTGAAATCGCTGAGCTCCCAGACTCGACCCCGGAAAGGCCTGTCGTCCACGGAAATGCACGGGCACACTGCCGTGCTTCATCGGACGGTTGCTACAGTTTTGTCAAGCAAACGGACGGTCGTGATCCGCGCACCGGTCACACGGAGGCTGCCTAGACGGGCAAGGCGAGGACACAACAGACCAACAGTGAGTCACTCATGTGCCTAGACGGGCCCACCTCGCGTGAGGCGAGCGGGCCCCACCGCATGACCCAGCGGCCAGAGTCCACCCCAGCCGCAGCGCAGCCTCCCTTCCCTTCCCACGCGCCGCGAGTACGATCCACCGGCGACGAGGCGGGGATCGATCCACCGGCGCGCGGTTCTTGGGAGCAATTCGAAAGGGGGTTCTTGGTTTCTTGGTTGGGGAAGATGGGGGAGGGGGTGAAGGCGATGCTGGCGCGTCCGATCCAGCTGGCCGACGAGGTCTCCAAGCAGTGCGGCGCCGCGCGCTGCTTCCGGGCCGAGTGCGCCGAGGTCAAGTCCCGCGCCGACAAGCTCGCCGCGCTGCTCCGCCAGGCGGCGCGGGCCGACCTCTACGACCGCCCCGCCGCGCGTATCACGCAGGCGCTCGCCAAGGCCTCGTCCCTCGCGGCGCGGTGCGCGAGCGGCCACCCGCGGCTCCGGCGGCTCTTCACGCTCAGCCCCGCGGCCGGGTTCCCGCGCACCTTCGCGCTCCTCGAGACCGCAATCGAGGACGTCGCCTGGCTGCTCCGCATCTCGTCACCCCACGCCGGCGCTGACGGGGATGGGGACGGGGACCTGATCAGCCTCCCCAACATCGCGCAAAACGAGCCCATACTGTTCCTGATCTGGGACCACGTCGGACGGCTGAAAAACGGCGGCCTCGCCGCGCGCGCTGACTCCGCCGCCAACCTCGCCTCCCTCGCGCGCGACAGCCAGCGCTTCGCCAAGCTCATCATCGAGGAGGACGGCGTGCCGCCGCTGCTCAAGCTTCTCAAGGAAGGCACAGACGAGGGGCAGGAGGCCGCCGCGCGCGCTCTCGGGCTGCTCGGCTGCGACGCCGAGAGCGTCGAGAAGCTCGTCCAGGCCGGGGTGTGCTCCGCCTTCGGCGCCGCGCTCCAGGAGCCGCCGATGCGCGTGCAAGCTGCCGTCGCCGAGGCAATCGCCGCACTGGCCGACCGCGGCCCGACATGCCAGGAGCTTTTCGTGCAGAACAACGCCGTCCGGTACCTCGTCGGCCACCTCGCGTCCGGGACCATCCAGGAGCACAGCAGGTACTCCGTTGGCTTCAGCAGCTCCAAGAACAGCGCGGCCGCGCCACCTCCCATGACGTCTCTCCACTCCGTCGTGCTCGCCAAGACGCTCAGCATGCGCCACGGTGATGATCGCAACACCTTCATAGCTGACGAGCGGCCAAGGGTGTCCAACGGCTCAAATGGCGAGCATGAGACGACAAGAAACCAAATGCAATCGGTGGTGCACTCTGCAATGGCTGCCAAGACGAAGACGAACAGGTCGTTGGCTCCACCCTTTAGGCCGCAGCTGGGCACCAGCGGCTCCAGTGGATGTGGTGCTCGCGAGGTGGAAGACCCTGCGACCAAGGCGGACTTGAAGGCCATGGCGGCGAAAGCTCTGTGGAAGCTTGCCCGTGGCCATCTTGGAGTCTGCAAGAGCATTACAGAGTCGCGTGCCCTGCTCTGCTTCGCCGTGCTTCTTGCGAAGGGTGATGGTGGTATGGGCACTAGCATGCAGTTCTTCTCGGCAATGGCGATCATGGAGATTTCCCGTGTTGCCGAGCACAGCTTTGCAGTGCGGCAGTCCACGTTCAAGCCCAGCTCTCCGGCGGCCAAGGCTGTTGTTGACCAGCTGCTTCACATTGTCCGCAAGGGTGACTACGACGAGCTTCTGCTCCCGTGCATCACCGCCCTTGGCTGCCTCGCGCGAACGTTCACAGCTAGCGAGACCCAGATGATTGCACCCTTCGTGCAGTTGCTCGACAAGCATGAGCTGCCAGTCACCAAGGAGGCTATGCTTGCGCTCACCAAGTTTGCGTGCACTGACAACCCCCTACATGTGAACCACTGCAAGGCCATCGTGGATGAGGGCGGTGCACGCCACCTTGTCCAGCTGGTTTACTTCGAAGACAAGGTGCAGATCGAGGCACTGATACTGCTCTGTTACATTGCATTGCACGTGCCGCAGAGTGAGGAACTTGCGCAGTCCGGGGTGCTCGCCGTGCTGCTCTGGGCATCAAAGCAGGCACACATGGTGCAGGACGTTCGTGTTGAGGCACTGTTGCCGATTGCCAAGGCGAGACGGGAGCTCTTCCAGCCCAGAGCCTCCAGGTGATGTTGGTAGCAACATCAACGGACCTGGGTTAGTGGTTCTTTGCTGCCTTGTGTAATTAGGGTAGAATTGTTTCCATTGTTCATGATTGTTCTAGTAAGGTATGTTACTCTGTAGGTTATACATATCAGCAATCAATTTGTTGCAGAAAAACTGGTTGGGGATATTGAATTATAATCCACGAGGAATACAAACAGATTATCTGTGTACCTGTAAAATTGTCCATGCGATTTTTTGTATGTATGTTCGTTTGAATTGATTTCTGGCTACTTTCATGAAGTTGGATTGCAAGCTAATAGCCAGTGAAGCTCGGGGCAAGCAATTTCACTTCATTTATCTTCACAAATCACAATTGTTTCGAAATTAATTCAACCAGAAATTGTAGAAGCATGGAAACCTGAAGAAAACTGTGGTCAAATATGATCTGGGCATCTGGCTTTCATATCGCAGTTTTCCTTTATATTACATATGAACATAACTTTTGATTGTTTTGCACCCAAAGATGGAAATTGCTTTGTTGAATCTGTAGGCTTGATTGGTTTTAATGATTCAGAGTATCTTTAATCATCATGTTTAGACATTTCCTCATTATTCACCTTGTGCAATATTTCTAGAAATTGTAGTCATACTTGCGATGCTATTATAACGTTATTCCATCATTTTTCTAATCCAAGGAACAGGACAGATCAGCAAAGAAGTGATAACCTGGTCATTATGACATACTCTTGCAAATTGCAATGTAGATCGAGTAGAAATCATTTAGATATATTTTGTAGTTAATAAGTTCAGCATGCAGAACGTCAATACAATCCTTGTACTCTAACACCATCCTAGTAAAAGTAGACCGACTTTATTTCTTTATTTGAGCAGTGCTAGCTGCCTTGCTTATGTTAGCCAACCTCGCCGTTCAGCTTTGATCCTGTAATAAACAGAAATCATAATCAGTTCAATTGTTGATTTTCGCAAACAACATTTCGATAATAAACATAGCTATGTAATTATCTGAGTTTTGAATGAGCTAGCAACGTCTGTTTTTTAAGGGACGCCACTGCCTTTGACAATACTAGTTGTTCAATACAACTTTTCTTGTGCCATCCAAGTAGCAAGCTGTACTATTGCTTAACCTTGATGCACTACACATACATGTTTGTGAACTGATTTTGAGCTGCGTGTTTTCTTAACCTTGTTTCGATGCAAATGCACTAGGTGTGACAACTTGTTGTGTCATACCTTGAGCCTGCTGTGACTACATATCGACTTCCTGGAGTTTTGTTGGAGTCATGGCGCGGATCCGTCCCATAAACAGCACGTGCCATAAACACCCATGTTCATTGGACGGTTATCTGCAGTAAACAGTCGTGCGGTGTTCCTCCTATTCTGCCCGACAACTGATGGCCCTAGGCGCTTGGCAACAGACCTTCCTCGCGAGATCCTCTTCCTCCGCAAGAGACCGATGCTCTCTTAGTCGCGAGATCCTCTTCCTCCGTATCCCCTGTTCTCTTCCTCCGTATACCACATCCATCTCCGATGACCCCCAAAAAACCACATCCACATCCATCCTTCCGCCACCAAGCCCACGCGCCGGCGAGAACTCGCCTTGCCTGTCGAAACCGTACATTCCCCCTCCTCTCCTCTTCCTACCTGCTTCTTTCTCGTAATCATCTGGTTTCAATTTGGTCTTGATTTCTGCTCGCATGGTGAATTCCATTCTCCGATCTGTAGCGGTGTGATTTGTTTTTGCACAAATTTTGTGCGGATTTGATGGGATCAAGCCAAGTGCATTAAATTGATCCAAAACCAGATCAGCCATTAAATTGATTGTTCCCCTTTTGATGATTAGTTGGTTCCTTCTGTTCTAGGCTTCCAACTGATAATAGTATATGTCCTGTTCTCTTCTCTTATTCTCTCAAGTTGCTGGTTTTTATTTGTCACTTTATAGCTCAGTTATTTCTGATGTCAACTATCATTTCCTCTGTCAATCAAGATGTATGTTTTATTATGCATGAGTTGGTTGGGAATAAAAGTAGCAAAAAAACAAATACTGATTGTTAGAGTACAATATATTTGGTAGGATAGAGTCCCTTTGGGATTACAATTCCTTGTACTATCTTGCCCCCCAAGTCTTGTACCTCTATATATACCGCCCGAGAGGCTCAATGCAATACATCCAATTCCACCCAATTCTATCTTCCTTCGTAGTATCAGAGCTCTAGGTTTAGATCCTAACCCTAGCCGCCGCTCGCTTCCGTACTGTGCGCCCCCGAGGAGATCTATCTCCGCTGGGGGCAGCGTCTCCGTTTAGGCGGCGGATCTTATTGATCCGGCCGCCATCATCGTCATTGTCATCAAGCAGCAGATCAGGTTGGGGGGATGTCAGCTCCGCCTCCCCGAGCGCCTCCACGGCGGGGAGGAGATCCGCGAGCACGAGCTGAGCGGAGAAGGTGTGGTTCGAAGCCGTCGGGAAGAAGGTCCCACGCCGCCATGGTGGTGGCCGGGCTAGGCCGCGCCCCGTCCCTGAGCCGCCATGGTAGTGGCCGGGCAAGGACCCGCGCGGCGGGCACCATCTTCCTGGACCTCTGCACCACCAGATCCGCCACCTACCGCTTCTCCGCTTGGCGCGCCTCCTGTGCCGCTCCTCCGCCGAGTCCCTGCTCGCCGACCCCCGCCTGCAGCTCCTCCGCTTGGACGCTGTCGCCTTTGCACTGACATCGCCCCGGCCTCCCCGCGCCAGATCGGGCTTCCTCGCCACCGAATTTGTCCAGATTCGGTCGGCCGCCGCCGGCCCCCCTCTCCGCCGGATCCTCTTCTCCGGTCTCCGTTGGATCTTCCCCAGTCGGACGCTACCCTCACGCCCGCCTCCGGATCCGTCGCTCGGGTGCCACCGATCTCCACCGCCGCACTGTCTGCCGATCTCCGCCGACTTCGCCAGTGAGCACCGCTGCCGGTCGGGCTGGGCGATGGTCGCCCACGCTGCTGGAGCTGAGTTTCTTTTTGACCAAGCCGCTGGGCTTTTGACCGACTCTAGGTGTACCTGATGAATTGCACATGGAGGATCCCACTGCTGCTGTTGTATCTTTTCTTTTTTTCCCGATCACTAATCGGGGTTGAGTCGCCCACCGCCCATCGACCTCGCACGTATCTACTTCGAAATCGGTGTCGACTACATCGGCCTCTACCTCTTCGACTGTGTGGCTAGGCCGGGCACGCGATGCCGAGGGGACGGCTTCCCACGTCGCGTCTCGGTCATCCTGTCCGCACGTCTTCTCCGCCGGTTCGTCATCGCCACCACAGATCGGGACGCCTCCGCCGACTTCTTCCATCGTCGTCCTGCCTCGCGCGTACTCGATCTGATCAACCGATTGTGTGCGATCCACCTAGCTCCCGTGATGTCCGTCATCAAGTACTACGCGCATCCTCTCCGAGCAACAGGGTTGCTGCTGTGTCACCTCCTCGAGCCGCAGCACCGTCGCACGTGTGTCCCCTCGCCGTTGCACCTACATCGCCATCCCTGTGCATCGACGACTGTGCTGCGCAACCTCTTGTGCGCCATTTGTCTGCGCTTGGTCTTCGTCATGCTAATCAGGCCTTCACTGCCGACATCGAGCGCTACCGCCGTCGCCGTATCTTACGTCAGGACTACTCGCCTTCGAGCAAGAGCGTCCGCCCGGACTGCTCGCCTTCGGGTAGGAGCGTCCGCTCCCGCACTGTTTCTTCTTCGTCCAGTATAACCACGCCTGGTTGGGGCCCTCTACCTTGTACGTCTGGTACTGGCAACACCGGTGCGTGCTTTCATCCCCGACGTGTTGCCGAGTCTGGCAAACTCCGCACATGCCTCAGCTCTAGCGGCTTGACTGCATCAACTTTAGCATCGACCCTCCCATTCTCGCCCCGCGCGCCGATTGCATCGCTGCTGCCTACATCCTCGACGGCCTCGATCGCGACCTCGGCACGCCCCTTCGCGACGCATCGCCTCGATGTGTCTCCGTCATCACCATGGCGCCTCTTTTGCGCTCACGGCTTCATGAGAAACCGCCTCGACATCGATAACCCGACCACGACTACGTCAACCACAGCCATCTCCAGCACGACATCCTCGACCACGACTACTTCGCCCTCGTGCTCGGCTACCTCGACATCGGCACGAAGGGCTACCGCCTTACTTGAGCTACTCGTCGGTCCTGCTACCTCGACATCGATGGTTATGACTACGGGGGAATGGCAGCTCTGTGGCTTCTCTCTAGTCTCACCGTCTGCGATGCTCCCGTTGTGACTGTAGGGGGATGTTAGAGTACAATATATTTGGTAGGATAGAGTCCCTTTAGGATTACAATCCCTTGTACCGTCTTGCCCCCCAAGTCTTATACCTCTATATATACCGCCTGAGATGCTCAATGCAACACATCCAATTCCACCCAATTCTATCTTCCTTCACTAATTCATGTGGTGCCATGGGATTTTAGGGTTATCTAGCTGAGAAGGTTGGTGTAACTGACAGTGAGTATGTTGTCCATTTAGGGATACCATCATTAGGAGGACCATCACTTAGCAACAAGGTCTGTTTGTCATCATATTTTTTGAAAAAAATAGATGTGCCTATGTTGTATATCTATGCACTTTATTGACTCATCTGTTGTCTTACAAACTGTTTGGTGATATTCTAATATTGTGTGGATTTGATTGGATCGAACAAAGCAATATGTAGCTTGTTCCATGTTACCTGCTGACTATTCATTAAACTTTGTTCGCTTTCAGTTCACCGCCAATGTTGAACTGACATGTGCTGCAAATATTTGTTCATGATGGGGTAGTTTCACAAGAGATTTTATGCAATGATCTTATCTTGGTACGCACACAATTTAGTGGAGTTTTTTGCACTTTGCACAGCATGACTTCACATTTTTTGTGCTCTTTTTAATTATTGTTTTAGTGCAAAACCAACTGGAAATGAGGTCATTGGAATTGTTTTGAGAACAACTAATTCCTGCGTTTCTATTATGGAGGGAAAGGTGAGAGTCCTTGTAGATTCACCATGTAATGCTTTCTTTTCAACTTCTTTTTTTAAATATGTTTAGTCGAGCCAGTAAATGACTGCTAAACCCAATAGTGATAGAATTAAGAAGGCAGCAGGACAAGACCATCAGTTATCATGTTTAATCATGTCAGGCAACCTCTCATCATTTTTGTGTAGTTGTTTATCATGTTAGGAACCTTTGTTATTGTTGTTGATATGTTTCACCTATTAGATTAGTTTGTGCCCCAACACTGTTCAGTGGAAATTTGCAAACGTTGTGTTAAATGAACTATCTTATTCATAAGTTTAGTTCATTTATGCCTAATTTAGAGTTGTGAAAATTGCATGATTATATTATAGAAGGTAAAAAAACCCACCAAGATCACCATTGAAGATTTGGAAGAGTATAATATGATTGTACTAAAGGAGTTCTGTAGCGAGGAGGAAGGTTTTAGATTCTACAATAGTTATGCGGAGGGGAAAGGATTCAGTTGAAGGATTGCGCATAGGCTACGAAAGCAGAAAACAAAAACTTTTCTACCGCGCATACAAGGACATCATGCTAAGGAAGGATCATGGATCGTTACCACTAGACGCGCAGCGCAGCGGAAGAAGAGTTGGAGAAACCAATCCAACCACGCGCGTCGAGGTAGTAATGGAATTAGCCGATCGTCCCGAACATATCGTCTCCTCCACGCGATCAACCACACCACGAGCAGATCCAATCTATAGGTTGTTGACGCCGATCAACACCGCAACGAGCAGCGCCTCCACCGGTATCCACACGTCCGGGGCTGGAACGCCGATCGTGAGTGTACTAGCACTCGTGAGCGGCTAGGGTTTGGCTCGGGAGGTGGCGGCTAGGGTTATGCTAGAGGTTAACAGGAGCGTGTCCCCTCAGCCCTTCGCCTCCATATATATAGACCTCCTCACTTGGGCCTTGTGGACCGAGGCCCAATAGGAGTCTATTTGGATCTCTATCCGAATTGAGCCCACATCCGAATCATATTCGAATTAGTGTTCCAACCCGTTAAACGTGCGACCCTGTAGATTCACATATACTTGGTCGTGACCCAGAAACGTCTTTCCAGTCACCCTATTAATAGCGGCCTCTAGTAAGACATATTAACCCCAAAGTATACGTAAAGATCATATCGGCTGAACCTGTAATGTTCTCATGTACGAATCCCTTTGCCTCACGATATAGATTGAGCTCAAGGCGAGACCTGTGTCATCCTCTTAATAGCTCAATCACTCTCTCGATTCCATGATGGATTATAAACTTGTGATTGACTCCTCAATCACCTTGGTATGGCCATGCACTTTCATAATCCATTACATCGAGGGGCCCAGAGATATCTCTCCCATAAGGAGGGGCAAATTCTATCTTGATCATTCACATCCCACTACATGTTTCATGGCAAACCCGAAGACTACTTTTATGACTACCCAGTTACAGAGTAGTGTTTAGCAGTCCCAAAATAAGCTACTACGCATGTTGGGAACCATGATGATCTCAAATCTAAGGATTCTACATAGCACTACTTGAGACCAACTGATGACACATGGAATCTCTGCAGTGTCTCATGGCAGGTCTATCCAACATATGTTCACTAACACATGTCCATATTATTGATTTGGTATCACCATACCATGATCCATAAGACATAATCATCAATCAATATATATGCTGATCTTTGTCTTTGAATCATATTTGTTCCTCATATGATATATGATCAGGAATCATTTAGAAATAGCAACATTTTAGCATTAAGAGTCTCATAAATAAGTCACATGCTCATTGATCAATAATGATGTCTATTTCAAGAAACAAAGTAATGTATCATAAACATAGTATGTGATATATACAACATCTCCATGTTGCCTCTAGGGCATATCACTAACATCAGTGTCAAAGAAGATATTGTGAAACATGATCCAACCACTGGCAGGATAGTTTGTAGGCAGTATTACTGCACTAGAGAAGGTTTTCGAAGAATACAATTCTTTTACTTACCTATTAGACAGAAAGTGCCAAGGCCACTTACTCGTTGTGGATGTGAAGCAGAGTTTGAGATAGAGCTTAATGAGGAAACTGGTCGGTGGTTTGTGAAAAATTTCAAGGATGAACACGAGCACTCGCTAGCCAGGCCTGGTGAAGTTGCATTTCTACAATCACATCGGGGGCTTAGTGATGCATAGAAAGCAGGTGCTATGGAAGTTATGGAGAAACAACATGGTGGCGATGAAAAGGTTGGGTTTGTACTAGTTGATTTGTATAACTTCTTCAAAAGGTACAAGAAAAGAACCATTATAGGGTATGATGCTGAAACTATGATCAGCCATATGAGAGCACAACAGGAAAAGGATTCTGAGTTCTTTTTTCAGTACACCACAGATGATTTGGGTCACTTAAGAAGTTTACTCTGGTCAGATGTGCAATCGCGCATTGATTATGATGTTTTTGGTGACGTTGTAGTGTTTGATAGTACATATTGTATGAATTGTTATAATCTGCCATTTGTTCCATTCATTGGTGTTAATTATCATCGGAGAACAGTTGTTTTCGGGTGTGGTGTTGTTTCAGATGAATCAACTAAAGATGATATACAAGAACTAATGGAGGACATCAATTACCATAGCCCACCTGATGATGAGGACATCCCCATTATATACACATCTTCCACTCCAAGCATACATGAGAATGTCCAAGAACCTGAGGGCCCAATGACGAGGGCAAGAGCCAAGCTTTTAAACAAATAGGTGATTTTGTTTTTTAAGGAGTTTCCTTTAATTGATGATGAACTTGGGATACTACCTCATCCAAGAACTTAAACTACAAGTTTTGGATAAGATTTTTTAGCCCAATTCGTACCTCCCACAAGCCCAACTGGATTCAAACTCAGATTCAACTTAGAATTCAATTCGGATTCGGTTCGGGACAGCGTGATAGGCAGTTACTAAAAAGGTCATAACTTTCACAAACGGAGTCCGATTCGGATGTTCTTGTACTCGTTGGAAAGATAATTTCAAGGGATACATAATGGATCTGATCATAGCATCAAATTCGTCACGAATCAAAAGTTATGACCAAAATAATATGACAGCTGTAGAATCTAGTTTCCTTTTTGTAAGAGTTCGTACCTAAAACCATATATGGTTGAGTTGTACTAGGTTTGGGGACTCTATGGACGTCCCAAGGGGCTATATAAGCCATGTGTGGGCAGCCTTAGAGATCAGACCACTTTTTCAGATTAAATCTAGAACAGCATATTGATTGTTTCTTTTCACCAAAGTGTCCATGCGAGGATTACTTAAGAGGAATTGAGCGATCATTCTTAAATCAAGGTCGTGTTTGCTTTGCCATTGGGGATTGAGGGCACGACATTTCTCCACTCGTGGTCTCGTGGAGAAAACTCGGTGTATCTTGGCGTATTTCCAAAGAGCTGTGAGTTCATGCATTTGCACGGGTGTACAGCTAGAGAGATTGGTTGAGAAGCACTAGTTATCGTGATCCTACGTCGAGAAGATTAGGGCTGCCCGTATCATCTTGGTATTAGAGCGCGGTTGACTCGGTAGGATCTTTCATCTTGTTCTTGATACGGGGTCGCCCGATCTTCTCGACGTAGGATGGATACTCGTGGGAGTCTTGATGAATCGTAGCTATCCTCCAATGCCAATGCAAGGGACGAACACTCTTTAATCCGCCAAAACACACTCGCGTCGATTTCGCCGACCACCAAGCGAGGATCTATCGTGCACCCAATTCCCAGCGGAAAGGCTGAACGATCTTGATTGAAGAACACTCCTAATTCCCTAACGGAATTTCAGCAGCAATGATAAACTCGAACAAACTTTAGTAGATTGATTATTCTCAAAGGTGGTCTGAGCCCTTAGGCTGCCAATACATGGCTTATATAGGACCTTGGGACGTCCATAGAGTCCACAAATCTAGTATAACTCAACCCTATATAGTTTTAGATACGAACTCTCTCAAAAAGGAAACTAGATTTTACAGCCGTCACATTGTTTTGGTCATAACTTTTGATCCGAGACGAATTTGATGCTGGGGCCAGATCCATTGCGTAGCCCTTGAAATTATCTTTCCAACGAGTAGAAGAACTCCTAAATCGGACTCCGTTTGTGAAAGTTATGACCTTTTTAGTGACTGCCTGTCAGGCTGTCCGAAACCGAGTCCGAATTGAATTCTGAGTTGAATCCGAGTTTGAATCCAATTGTGCTTGTGGGAGGTACGAATTTGGCTGAATAATCTTCTCCAAAACTTGTAGTTTAAGTCCTTGGGCTTTTCCCTTTTGCTCTCTCACTGAATGAGCTTTCTTCCTTCATGTCTTTGACACCTAATGTGGTTTTCCTCTTTATTTTGCGTCTCCATTGCTTTGCCATCGACAAACCTAAGAATGCACCATTTAATGACATGAGGTAGTATTCTATTCTTATGAATAACAACATTATATTTAGTTTGGAATGAGTTCACCTGGCAATGTTTGATGCGGCTCAATAACTCTTTCTAGTTGAATAATATATTTAACTGAAAAGTACATGACACGTGCGTATCCGCATCATCCTCCCCTTCTTCAAGAAAAGCCGTCCTCGGCTTTTGATAGCCTGAAATTGTACTAAACAAAGAATACAACGTGTATGCATGGTATATATATTTGTCATCAACACTTCTTGTTAGCACATCATGAACACCTGAAGGTGTAATAAACGAAAAGAACAACACATACGCATGGTATATGTAAGAGTCAATTGTTGTGCTATTTTCATTATTTTGCATAAACCGATGAATATAGTAGCAACCAAAATATGCATGCATTGCGATATTGTTTTTCACATCATTCTCCCTCCCATAAAAGAAAGTAGTCCTCGACTTTTCTATAGACAAATCATTAATGGGGAAAATCAGATTTATTTGTTCATACATAGGAAAGAAAATTTTGAGCAGCCTCCATGCTTCAATCAAGCTACTCGATTATTTTTACATGGTTGTACATTAAGGATTGAACAAGTAGACTTATGACATCTTTGTAAACAGTACGTGCAATTGTTGAAATTAATCTCATTGTGATCATAACATAGCATAAAAGATTGTTTATCCATAATATGCGATTTCAATTCTCTAAGCTTATCACATGTAATGCAAATTCTGTGAACATAAAATTTGTTATCTATACCATAATCTCCAATCAAATTGAACTTATATGTGTAGGCATAGGTACTAACTAGTGATTTTGAACTTGAAATTTCAGCAACATTATAAATCACACTAGATAGCTCTCTAGGATCATCAAACATAATATAGCACAAAGAATCGTTAGAAGATATTCTAGTAAGAACTTCCTTATGAGTAATCAATTCCACATTATGTAAATTGAGCAAAGAAATTTCAGAACATGGAATTGTTGGTTGATCATATGAGTACTCACAATTACTCACCTTTGCACAATTAAATTCAGCATCAATAGTGTTACCTTTATCGTCCTCCTCAAATGATGTAGGCGCTGGGTGTTTAAAATTATTAGGATGTACCCACGGGGCAGCAAGCACTTTATCCCTTCCCGTGGTTATCTCCTCCTCATTTGGCTTCAAAAGTGCCGGTTGTTGAATGTTCAACTCTTCATCTTTAATGTCAACCTGCACAATGTGAGAAACAACACTAGAAGTAGATATTAATGTGTTAGTTTCAGTTGCATCCTCACTTTGTCTATCTTCTACTTCTCTCTTTTCTTTTGATGTCTCTCTCAAACTCTCAATTTGGATGCTCTCAACCTCATATATAGTGGAATCACACAGCTCAGCCTTTTTATCACTCTCACTCAATTTGGCTATGTGGCTCTCATCCTCACATAGGTTGTGGTGTATCTTAGGAGCTATATGTAGTTTTGGAATACTATATATCTCCTTGACCGAAGGGAAAGTCCCATGCTCCGTCATCTTCTCATGTGTCACACTAGTAGAGGCAGCAGAATTGAAGTATGGACTGGAGAAAACTGTGGTGTACGCTCTCCATAAGTCTCTTCTCCTCTTGAATAGCACAATTCACAAGATCTTGCACACTACCAAAATATTTATGTTGAAGTGTAGCGGCAATCTTAGAATTCAATCCTCTTTGAAGTATGTCTTCTTTTGTAGTTCACTAATGACACCGCTCGACGTAATGCATCTTGTAGCTCAAAATAATATTCTTGCACTGTATTAGTCCCTTGTGTGATACTCTCCAAATAGCGAAGCAATCCTCATGCATAATAGGGTGGCACAAATTCTCTCCTCATGAGTGCCTTCAAATCGACCAAGATTTAATGAATTGCTTTCCGCATTGTTGATGCCACCAACTATAAGCATAATCTTCAAATTTTCTAGTAGCACACATCACCTCTTGGTCTTTGGAAAGCTTTTGAAATCTAAATACTTTCTCCATTCGCCATTCCCACTCAAGATACTCCTCTGGATCTTCACTGCCATAAAAAGAATTAAAGCTATCTTCGACTTGTTGTGGATGAAGTGCCCGCATAACATCATTCACGATGTTCGAGCGTAACACTTTCATTTGATGATTGAATTCAATGCGCATATCTTGTGCGAAATTGTTCATCTTGGTCTTGAGTTGCGCTTTCAAGGTGGAAGAAGTGGTGGTAAACTCATTGCGCAAAGTTCCCCTCAAAGTGTGGAATTGAAAACGATCCACCGGGGTATGCTTCTCTTCCATATTATCGTCTCTACCTGTCATGATTAGTGGCACAAAGAACGCACAAATACCACAACATATATTCGATATGTGGAGTTCACTCTATATCACTTTTTCCTCACCCAAGAAAGTTCTTACCTTCCAAGTGAATTGAGGCAAATAAGAAATTTACACTTGGTGGTGGCTATAATAGCAAGTGATGATCAAGCGGATTTAAAAGTGACCCACAATTGCACGGCAAAAGATATTTAGTGGAGCTTGGTTAGGAAGTGTTTATCCTACACAATCTGAATTTTACGATGTTGTTGAATTAAGTAATAATCCAAACTAGAAAACTCTTGTCTATGTGCTGATCCAAAAGATATAAGTGAAGTATATGAACGCACACGCAATGATCAATGTGACTCAATGCAAACAAAAGGAATGAGCTAAAGGAAACAATCGGGAATATTAGCTCGTTTTGCAGCAAGTACTAGGAGAGACGCTAGCCAATTGAAATAATATGAATTTGAGGGCACAAGATTGTCCAAAGAAATTAAATACACAATCTCAATTTATGGACTAAGATTAAGTCACCCAAATTCGGCCAATGCTTTCTTTTCTTGCTTTCTTTTTCTTTCTTTCTTTGTTTTTTTTTTGCTCAAGCCGTGGCTCTCTTTTTTTTAATTGGCTGCCTTCTTTTTTTTTTTGGCTCTCTCTTTTTTTTATACTCAAGGCCGAACTAGGTTTAATTGTTCGTAAGTCCAAAATTATTCAGCAATGTGTAGATAATTTTAGAACAGCCCTAAAGCAATTATCAAAGACTAGTCTCAATATTCAAAGGATTTAAGTGAAGATCTGAATATGTGAAACTAAGATTCTTGTGGCTAAATCAATCAAGAAAAAGGAAACCCAGATATATTCGGATGTGATATTCTTTCAAGATGCACAAAGATCTTATGTGGACAGCAAGAATAAGATTTCAAAATGTAAATTGAATCTACTTTTTTTTGGATGCTAATTGAAAGATCAACTAGCGGATTTTCAAGGGTTCAAAATAACAACGATTAAGCAACGCAAAAGGACACTGAGATCAGCACGTAAACAAAATTTCTAATGGATCAAAACTTAATAAAACTCACGAAAATAACAGATGCGAAACTAGGGTTTGGATTTTTGTTGTTGCAATTTTCGGTTTAATGGACTATAGGACAGAAATAAATCAATCTAAAAGTAAAGGGATAAGATCCTACCGAGTAAACCGCGCTCGATACTGATGATGATACGGGTCGCCCGATCTTCTCGACGAGGATGGATACTCGTGGAGTCTTGATGAATCGTAGCTATCCTCCAATGCCAATGCAAGGGACGAACACTCTTAATCCGCCAAAACACACTCGCGTCGATTTCACGACCACCAAGCGAGGATCTATCGTGCACCCAATTCCCAAATGAAAGGCTGAACGATCTTGATTGAAGAACACTCCTAATTCCCTAACGGAATTTCAAAGAAAAATGATAAACTCGAACAAACTTTAGTAGATTGATTATTCTCAAAGGTGGTCTGAGCCCTTAGGCTGCTAATACATGGCTTATATAGGACCTTGGGACGTCCATAGAGTCCACAAATCTAGTATAACTCAACCCTATATGGTTTTAGATACGAACTCTCTCAAAAAGGAAACTAGATTTTACAGCCATCACATTGTTTTGGTCATAACTTTTGATCCGAGACGAATTTGATGCTGGGGCCAGATCCATTGCGTAGCCCTTGAAATTATCTTTCCAACGAGTAGAAGAACTCCTGAATCGGACTCCGTTTGTGAAAGTTATGACCTTTTTAGTGACTGCGTGTCAGGCTGTCCGAAACCGAGTCCGAATTGAATTCTGAGTTGAATCCGAGTTTGAATCCAATTGTGCTTGTGGGAGGTACGAATTTGGCTGAATAATCTTCTCCAAAACTTGTAGTTTAAGTCCTTGGGCTTTTCCCTTTTGCTCTCCCACTGAATGAGCTTTCTTCCTTCATGTCTTTGACACCTAATGTGGTTTTCCTCTTTATTTTGCGTCTCCATTGCTTTGCCATCGACAAACCTAAGAATGCACCATTTAATGACATGAGGTAGTATTCTATTCTTATGAATAACAACATTATATTTAGTTTGGAATGAGTTCACCTGGCAATGTTTGATGCGGCTCAATAACTCTTTCTAG